>OZ024916.1:59519140-60209786 GCA_964017125.1 Flabesymbios commensalis | reverse complement strand
TGATATGTAGACTTAAAATCAGGCTTGCCATTTATTTAGCATAGTATAGTAGGCTGAACAATTACAGCGACAATATCATGATATGACCTTCAAGTTCAAAGCAAGAAATATTTATTTATGTCATGACTCTGAATGATGCAAATTAATGAAATTTTGGTAATATAATTATGGAATTAGAAGACAGGACAAATTGAGATAAAATTACTATTTGTTGTCTTCGACAGCATCCAATCAATATTTTATAATTTTACAATGACTATTTTCAAACTTATGTAATTATTTTAAGTTTGTTTAGTGTTATTACAAGAACAAAACTAATTGATACGTTATAACTCACATGCGGGTATAATTTATAATAAACTACTACTAACATTGAATCATAGATCAATCCCAATCGTGGGGCCTGAAAAGTCATATAAGACTAAATACCAACCTCTATAACAATGTCTGAATAAGCCTTCTTTCTGTAGAACACTATTCTCCAATCCCATTCAGGATTTACTGTATTGTCACACACAGGTATCGTCACTTCCTCTCCCTCAACTTTAACCACACAATATGGATCAGCTCCTATATGTAACAAAATGACATTAATAACCCCAAACATTCAGATACATTCTATGAAGTGATTTGATATTTATATTGAGTGAAAATATGTGATTATTAATATAATACGCATTACCATATATGCCTAAACAACATTTATAGAAAAGTATTATTAATACAAATATTTCACGAAGATATACTCCAGCACGATATGCTGGTAAATGAAAATACATTATGGTACAGAGCATTCAAATTATATTCCAATATTATTAAGCTACATTAACCACTTTTCAAAGCACTTTTATCAGAATCTATAGACGTCAGATTCTGACTCGTCAGGTTCTGACGTCTAAATCCAATCCTCGCACTGAAAGAATTAAATATTTAAAATGTAGACCTATAACATAGGAATTCAAATGACGCGTAAAGTGCTAACTGGAACATTTATAATAATTTCAAATTGAAAAAACAACATTTGGTTCCTTGAATTATAAGCTATACTAAATATTTCAGCGCTGTAGCCTACTTGTCATCTGTATACATCAAATGGCATAATTTGAATAAAATTCATCATAGTGAGGAGGCTGAGCTTTCATGTGAGATTATTATACTTAAAGGGACTGGCCCAGACTAAAATCATAAAAAAATCGGTTATTTTATTTTGGGTTCTTAATATGACCATATGATGTAAACATGCCCAAAGACTAGAATTTTTTTAAAATTTTTGTGCCGCGCATTGAACAGTTAGGCTATATATAGAGACGAAATTCCTGATTTCTAATTATTGACAACCATGTCAAAAATAGGAAATGCGGGAATTTCGTCTCTATATCTAGCCTAACTGGAGAATGCGCAGGACGAAAATTATAAAAAATTTGCAGTTCTAGTCGTGGTACATGTTTACATCATATGGTCATATTAAGAACCCGAAATAAAATCACCGATTTTTTTATGGCGGTTTGAAAAAAAAAAAAAATGTTTCTCCTCCATTCACTCGTTAAACTCAGTATTGTGGGAAGCCTCTGTGACCAAGAGGTAGCGTGCTCGACCTCAGACCTCCAGGGTTTGAATTTCGAATCCAGTCGACTCTGCCAGCATTTAAGGGTTTTAACAATTTCCAGGTTTGCGGTTGGTTGACTCCCACTAGTTCAGACTGATATCCCTTACAAGCAAAGCTGGCCAATAATATCAGTGCCTGCCCGCCTAGCAAATGCAAATTATTTGTATAACATTTGTACAACGTCGGCCCAACGTCTTCGACGTTGGTCCAACATTGTACAGATTTATACAAATATTTTGTGTTTGTTGGGCATCTCAATTTCCAGCTAATTACGCCCTGATAAATCAGTGATCATTTGGTTGTGTTGATAGTAAGTCACATAGTTCTTACCTCCACTGATATCCTGTTTTTCAAGACCTTTAGCATTTATAATATGAATGCGGGTGGCATATTTATATTTTGGCCCACAGCAACCACCTTTCTCGGGTCCGTCTTCCAACAGCTCTCTGAAAATTGTTAACATGATAATGACAAAAATAATGACATCAAGATAATACAAAAATAAAGTGAAAATGGTATCAATAAATGAAGAGTTATCATGATCAAAGATGTCCTAACCAATGGACTCGATCGGGGACTAGATTAAAAATACGATAAACGAAGTAATAAACAAATATGCATATTTATTATATTATGTACTTTGTGTCAGCAAAATAGCTTCAAAACTAGAACGAATTAATTTCTTCATTTATATTCTTGGAATCATTTCACGTCGACATATCTATACAATTTTGTACCTCGATAGCACTAAAAAGCGAAAAAAATGACCAAATCTGCTTGATGTTGGCCCATCGTCTGCAACGCTGGCCCAACATGAAACCATCATTGGCCCATTTTTGGGCGTTTACTGGGCTCTACTTACATTGCGTCTAGATCCTTGCCACAAAACATACGGAGTATATATTTTCCTTTTTGGCCGGGGTCAAAGGTGACAGGGATTACCACGTAACTGCCCTTGGTCAGTGTCACTTGTTTAAATACGCTGCGGGCATTGATAAAATTACTGTGGTCCACACGCTTGTACTCGTTGTGTATGCGATAGCGTTTGTTCAAGTCAGCCTGAAAAGTAATAATGTAATTATAAATAGTATTTAGGTGTGACATATAGGGTTAGAAGACGCTTCAATAAATTCATCTTATATCCCTGAACCGGGCAAAATTATTCATGTTAGTCAAATAGCCAATCAACAGTAGCTTAGAACTATTATCACAAAATATTTGCAGCTCATTTGAGATCGTATGAGTATCCAATCAAGTTTGTCTACAAACGTTAAGTTATATCTATGGTTTGTAAAAACTGTGAAATTTTTGCAACACTGTAAACATTTTGTGAACTAGCTGGTTCACAAAAAGTTTAAATTGTTTCAAAACTTTCACAGATTCTACAAACCATATATAACTTTTTTTTATACACCTCCGAAACGTACTAGTCATCTTCGCTCATCCGACCAGAATGTCTTATTTGTTCCTCGGATTAAGACCAAGAAGGGTGAAGGGTCTTTTTCTGTGGCGGCACCAAAATTGTGGAATCATCTCCCCGGTGAAATTAGAACTTCAAAAACAGTTCACTCTTTCAGAAAAAATTAAAAACTTTTTATATTAACCAAGCTTTTTCGATCTAGTTCTTTTGTGTCCTGGCATGCTCAGTTGGTGACCCGGAATGAAATAACGACTACGGTACTGAACACCTCTTCTGATTTTCGCGCCTATGAGCTCGGGAAACCGAGGATTTAGGCGCTATAGAAGTTTATATATTCATTCATTCATTACCTAACAGTTACAAGGTTATGTACACATACATATACAAGTACAAGGTTATATAGAAACATTGCTATATTTAATATTTCACAGTACCAGACAGACAGACAGACAGATATTTTATTGACAGAAATAAAAGTCATTACAGACTTATTTGTCATAGTAATAAGAGAGATATATGTACATGTATATACAAGAATGTTAGTTTGTTAAAATCATATGAGTCAATATACATAGTATGATAAACAACTAAAATCATGTTAGGTGGCATTGCCATAATAAAAACTGGGTATTTCGGTGATACAAATGACTACTTCTTAAAATAAAATTAAAAGGCATAGCCAAGATAACATGGGGGTCTATCATTTTGCTTCCCGCACCAAAACCAGAGATAAAATAGCTACTATGTTTAATATACTAATTATATATAGTAGCAAAAAAGACACTCTGGAAAGCGTAGAAACCAAAAATATATACAGGTGCATAATTATGCTACAGTAACTGGAGTATGAAATAAGACAATGGTAAAAATTATATGGTATTTAAAAAATATATATATGTATATATAATATAACGCAGTACAATTAATGTGGCAATCCGCGAAACAGGTAGCTCCGAGCCATGTGACCATGCAAGCACAGTCGCTATGAACTCGGAGAATCCCTGATAATGACTAGTGGTGTAAACTTAACAACGTAATAACAGTACTACTACCGTAACACAATATATACATACTAATAAAAGTCGGACATTGTGGTTCGTCGACTGCCAACAAAGTATAGCATCAGAACCATTCATATTATCGAGTGTTGCAGACTTGTGATGTAATAACAATGACAATTACGGATAATAATTATGTGTGCCATTCACGCAGGACATGGCACTCACACAATAACATTAAAGTTTATTTAATTATTTAGTGATTTATTACCTATATGGCCCTCGCACAAAAAAACAACATTACAGCTTATTTTAATTCACTATATTGTTTATTTCATACCATTTCACTCACGACCTAGTTGGTACCACATACTCGGAGTTACAATCGAAGAAAAACATTCCCGACCTCATAGATAAAATCAGCTGACTTAGCAACTCTGAAATCATCCATAAGGCCCCACCTCGTCTGATAACAAAGGCGACGGAAACGTCCCTAACCGGCCCTAAAAAGCCAAATAATAAATCCGAGAGCAACAGCCGTCCTGATATGTGGTAATACCCAAGTCAGATCATGAAGGCATGATAATATGGATAATATAGCGATAGGTGACTTTGATTTATTATACTCGGTGTTTTTAACAATTAATTTGTTTAAAACAGCCATAGATAAATTGTGCTAGTGACTTCACCACTGTTATGTCTCTAGATGTCATAATTTGTAGAAACATTTCATTTGTCGGCTGTATATTGATAGTTGCGGTTACCGAGTTAAACAAGATTTTGCGTTCATTATTCATAGCGTTACAGTGGAGAAGAAGATGTATTTCGTCGTCAATTTCGTTTAATTCACACCTTGTGCATATTCGCTGGTTTATTGGAGTGATTGGATTATTGTATCGTCCTCTTTCTATATTTAGATCATGTGAGCTCATTCGGTATCTCGCCATTGATGTTATGAGATGGTTACCCCTTGTGTGTAAGATATATGGTTCAACACAGAAATACTTTTTTACTAATGCATATGTGCGCAGCTTACTCGAACTCTCAATATCTTTTCTCCACTGCTGTGTAAATATTCTAACAATTGATTCTTTAAATAAAAACATGAATTTATTTGTATCCCCAATATTCTGTGATTCCCAAATTTGATCAAGCCCGGCTCGTTCGAGGACAGAGCGAATACGGGAACACCAATTCGTGAAGCCAATGCCATCTAGCTCAAGAAGCATATTGTAGGCATTTCTGACTGGATGGCTCTGAGATAGTTTTAGAATTCTACACCAATATTTTACGGCTTTTATGTGTTGTCGGATGATCAGTGGAAATCGTCCCGTGTCCCCATATATTGCAGGTGTAGGTGTTTGCTTTCTAACTCCAAGTGTAGATTTAATAAATTTTAGATGGATTTTTTCCAGATCGTTAACATCATCGCCTGTGTACCATATATCACTTCCATATTCTAGTATGGGCAATATTTGACAATCAAATGCCTTGAACGCAATAGTGGGTGACAATTTACCGACCACAGGACGGGACTGTTTACGTAGAGAAAAAATTGCTTTCCCAGCTTGGGAAGCAAGATGAGAAAAAGTTTCTTTTAACACGTTATTAGCAGACTTGGTGCTATACACCACACCCAGGTATTTATATTGTTCAGATTTTTCTATAATGTTATCACCATAGTGGAAGCTTCCGTGTACTTTTGTGTAACGCTCATTAAAGATTAGAACTTTTGTTTTAGGAATGCTTACTATGATATGCCAAAGGGAAGCATATAAATACAGAGCAGTTAGCTGTTTTTGTAATCCCTCAGCAGATTCTGAAAAAAGGACAAGGTCATCTGCAAATAACAGATATACCATTAGTAAGGTGTCCACAGGGATACCTTGATCTTGGTCAAATGTTGCGGATATGTCTTGTAGAAATTCCGTGAATAGTTTGGGACTGAGCATACCGCCTTGTAGAACCCCATATTCGCTTTTTAATATGTCACTGATAGGCGAGTCCCATTTTACACGACACTCCGCTTTAGAAAACATGCTTCTTATTATGTTTAGCAAATTGCCGTCTATTCCCCTGTTCAATAATTTGTAGTATAATGCTGTTCTATCAATATAGTCAAATGCTTTTGTGAAATCGACAAAGCATGTATACAGGGGTTTAGAAAGACACCTTTGTTTATCTATGATGGCACATAGTATGAATATATTGTCCGTAGTTCGCGAATTGCTTTTAAAACCAGCTTGATAAGGATCATTATCATTACACACTTCGTTTTTAAATGAGAGTCTGTTATTAAGTATAGATTCAAATAGTTTCCCAATACACGGCATGACTGTGATTTTCCTGTAATTATCTGGAACACCATGGTCCCCCTTTTTGTAGACAGGGTGGATTATACCGGTAGCCCATCTAGATGGATATTCACCATTGGTAAGAATGGTATTGAACAACAATTCTAATGCTGGCAATAGTTCATTACATCCATATTTGTAAAATTCGGCAGAAATACCATCTACACCCGCTGCTTTCTTGCATTTCAACTTTTGAATTGCCTTTTTAATTTCTTCTGCAGTTATGGGACTGTTTAGGAACTGTGTCATATTAGATTTATCGTGTTCTACACTATGTTGAAATGAAGTAACTTGCCTTATAATATTATTCATGTGTTCATAATCAAAATAATCCACATGTGGTGGGTAAACTTGTTGTTCAAAGTATTTCACAAAGTCTGCCAAAGTAGGCCCTGTAGTAACATTTCTAGGATTTAAAGATTTCCAGAATTTCCAATAGGAATTAGGATCTTCCGTTCTCATATTTTCCAGCTCACTAAGTTTGGCTTGCTGGTATTGTCTTTTCTTTCTTTGGATTAATTGCTTATATTGTCGTAACATTATATTATATTCGCCATGCCGTGCGTTAAAGTCTCTCTGTTTAGCAATATTATTACCAACATACTTCAAGGATTTACATTCTTTATCATACCAGGGGTTAGAGGGGAAATTATTTTGAGTGTTCTTTCTTTGCTTCGAAATATGTTTCCTTGTTGGGAATAATGGCGAAATTACATTTTCTATCATACCATTGAACATGTCACATAGAGTGTCAGTATTACACCCATCGATGACGGCACACAGCATTTCCTCAAATGCATGACACGTTTGCTCATTTCGTAAAGCTAGTTGATATTCTTGCTTTTTCTCGTCTTGCCATATGAAAACATTAGAGCAAGAAGCTTTTTAATGGGTTGTAATCATCCAACTTTGTAGATATGGTTTGTATTTTTTATTCCTGCTGCACATCAGTATTTGTTTTTAAAATTTTAGTGACACCACTAACCATTCTAATCATTGTTTTTTCTGTTGATTGCTTATCCAATAATTTTCAAATTTTATACAACATCTTCTTTTCCATACAATCCATACAAACCATATATAACTTAACGTTTGTTGATAAGATTGACTGGATATACATAGGATCTCAAATGAGCTGTAATTATTTTGTCATAATAGGAATTTTAGCAAAATCAGAGCAGAATTTATTTAGGACTATGTTCCCAAAGCCGTTTTCTTTGATTGTGTATCAGGTGTTGACCAAAAACATTTATTTCATCAGGACTATCTTGCCCTATCAACTCCCAGAGGGAATGGAAATATTTCAGTAATTATGGTATTGGTGACTAATCTCATTTATATTAGATAGGCCTACTGATTAGCACATGGAAATGACACTTTTGTGTTGTGGTGGCAGCTTATGTTGAAATGATAATATAACTGACGTTTTTTCTTAAACACCAATCAGTTCCAAACGGACATTAAACCACAATTATGCCGTCGGGACAGCTACATGGAGATCGTTAGCAATTAAAATATTTGGTATGCTTATGTGGCCACGAACAAAACAAGAGTTAGTATTGTTTATTTATGCCTTAGCATATCACACAGTGATAGTTGACGCTCAAATGTGTTGAGAGAATTATTAATTTAAAGTAATCCTACCTTTAATACGGTGAAGCCGATCGTCAGATTTCCGTCTTGTCCCTTTGCTCGCTGGACACGCCGATCCTCCTGCTCCATCGATATCATTACTTCATCTTTATCCTCTTTCATTTCTATCAGATACTGTGACAGATAAGCATGGGTCAAAATGACGGGGTAGTCTCATAAGGCTTAAATAATAACACAAATTATTTGGATTGTATTCATTTAATACTATAAGTCGTGACTCTGCTCTGCAACACAATAAATTGGATCAAACTAAGAACAGCACCGTTTGTGGCAATAACTGAACCTTAAACTCATTGCGTGCTGGTTATTATCGCTATACATAAATAATAATTACCGTTATTTTTTGTTAAATCATCACTTTATTGTGATAGAAAAACCACTGAATATTTGATAACGATGTGCAGACACATTTAACACAGTATAAGATTTAAACTACATTGTCAAAAAATGATTTGGCCTATGTTATTGATGTAATTTTATCAGGTAAATACAACGTATTTTGAAAAGTTGATTATGCTAATTCACAAAAGGAAATCAAGAAAACAATAGGTTTGTGAGCCACTACACGCAACATAAATCTCAGCCAATGAGCACGGTGTTGTGTCAACGTCAAAACAACGTCAGTGACGTCGTTTCGAAAATAAGTTCTTGCCTGTGGGTTATCCAGAAACGTTTTGTGATTAGGTCCTCCACCACAGAGATGTGGTGTTTTCCACTCTCCTGGAAATGTCGATTCTTTCCAGGTTTTCTTCAGCGAGAAGAAGGATGTGTTGACAAGGTGACATAGGTCGATCGTGGTGAAGTTATCACACAAATCGTCAAAATTGATCCTGGAAAGACGCAAACTTGGATCAGAATGAATGGTATAGTTATTAACATGATGTATACACCAACATACATAGATAAGCCAAAATAATGCAAAAATGCCTACAAAACTAAGTTGAGTTGTAACTAGGAGTCTACTAGTCTATTTTTTTGGAAACAATAAAATTAATAAAAAATGTGTCTTCGTAGTCTCTATCATAGAGTCAAATGTGAGATAAGCGGACTCAGAACATTTTAACCTTTTACCCGCCAAATTATTCAATTTAAATTTTCACCCTCTTGAAGTTGAGTCTCGCTGACGCGATCCACAACTTCAAGTGAGTGAAAATTATTTAGATTTGACAACTCTTTTCAAATCGTGCTGATTTATGTCACATTTTATCCTTAACATAAAATGTGATACTTAAGCCTCTAATGTGCTAATAAAAAATGAAAACCCGAATATATGCGGCACCGGCGGTTAAAGGGTTAAAGGGAAGAAAAGGCCACCTATTATCCTGCTGATATCGCATGGCTCTGAGACAGAAACCTCTATTTTTAAATGTAGTAGTTCTAATAAGATCACTAGATTTCGTCAGCTGCAAAATAGCGTAGCTTTATTAGGTACTTGAAAAAATTGTCTAAATTTCATTGCACGCAAGTTCTTCGGTAGGCGGTGCGAACGTCGTGTTTACGCAGCTTGCTGTGTAAATAAAATGGCGGTTACTGTGACCGGGTCTGCTGCAAAGTGAGTTAGGCAGCCCGGATATGCCGGGTAGCCACCTATTATTATGTGTCCATGTATCATGTATAAATGCTATATGTAACTTGGAAAAAACCTGAATGAATTTAAAACTTATATTTTTTTGTGTAGGACCATTTATCATTTTAAAAAATCACCAGAATTCTCCATCGTCTTCGGATGTTATGCCCATTTCTTGTTTCTCGTCGTCTCCGATTTGTTTCCATTCTTCGGAGCTGTAAACAAATCAAGTTATGTAGCTTACATTTAAATGACTAGTGAAGTCTCCAGACCAACTCTGAATAAAGTAATTATTTTGTCTGTTTTAAATATTGATACGTTTTCACTCACTGAATCAAGTTTCACAGAATACAAATTATTTGTGGGTCATGTCTGACTGGTTAATATAGAGCTATGTAGCCTTTGTTGTACACATTATAAAATACATTGAAACGTCAGTCCAACGCTTCCAAAATGCCGATCGAGGCAGTACTACAAATACTGGCCCCTCACGGAAGGAAAATATGTTCATGTACAATTCCACTGAAAAACTGTTGGGTCAGCGTCGCTGGCCACTGCCATGAGGTCGTCTGCACAATTCTGGCCACGATCAATAGTGGGCGCATATTGTGTGTGACATGACGAGGTGAAGGATCACCAACCCAAGAGAAAATGTACGTACGTCTTCTTTATAATAATTAACTGAGGTGATATGACTACATAACATTGTATTCAATAGGCATATAAAATGTGGAGTCTATCACATCAATTGCTTGCGTATGGGCCTACCCAATGTCTCACCTGTCACTCCACGCTCCTGTCCATTCACTTTTGCCCCACGGATTACGTAGCCTCATGAGCCTCACGCGATTGTTCTTGAAGAAGGCCACCATGCCCTCTCCCAGCCTGACGTCACGCACCGCCGTCACGCTGTACGCATGACCCTTCACCAGACCGTTGTTCTGTTTGGCCTCCATCTGGGCAGCATCCGTCACCTGAAATATAACAGTGTGCTATTAATCCATTCATGTGTAGATGAGTACAAAGAGTTAAAGGTAGACTTCTTAATCTTCAAAAATCTTCTCAATCCCGTATTCTCGTAGAAGTTACGATAGGCTATATCGTAGGCTTCGGATTGGTCGAGATGGCCATCTCGACCAATACGAAGCCTGCAATATATCGTAAGTGCTACGAGAATACGGGCCTGGAGTGTAAATTTCAAAAGGCAGGCTGATTACTCTGGACATGTGAGTGGGCGCTGGTGATATTCAAGTTGTAATTAGCTATATATTATCCATCTAGCGTTTATAAATAGCTTGCGTTACCTATGGGTCGGGTGAAATTAGAGGCATAAAAGAGGTATGGGCAAGACTAGTAACTCAAACAAACTAGATAAGAAAACGTATTATACCAAAAGGGTACATTTGGTTTAATCGGTTAAAATGATAATGCAGATAACGTGAGTGAATATTGCTTTACTCTCGTGACAGAACAGATGTGAACCAACTAAGACATTTATCAGTGTTTATGACGATTTCAAATTGAAAAACCCTTTGGTCTCCATGGTTTATACAACGATATTTCAGCGTTGTAATGGTTAAAGGGTTGAGATGGTTTTTTTAAAGGATCCTGTAATTTTTTATTAGGCCTACCGTTATTGAGACGCTCATCAGGGAATCATCATCTGCTGCTTTCTCCAGCTGTGAGAAGAGTTTCTCCTTTTTATCAGGATCGGCTCTGTATTCAGCCAGCTCCATTTTATCTGTCACTCCTCCTGTCAAGTCCGTTAGCGCATCTTTAGCATTACCACCCTCAAGAGCTTCATAACTACCGAATATCCTGGTTTAAAGAAAGACAAAACCTTTGAGGTAACTAATAATTATGATCTAGTTGCAGGACTACCGAATAATTATTGTTAAAAATCTTCATGTTATCATTATTCCCATCTTTATGATAAGACAACAGCTTTAAGGCTATACGTTTGTTACATAGAAATTTTAGGCAAGTTTCAAACCAAACGCAATGCAGTAAATTTAAACGAATAATAAGTATAATTTATTATTTTCAATTGGTAATATTATTAGCAAAATAAAAATTATTATTTTTTCTAAATTTAATTATCCGGGTGGACAAGTATTGAATATATTATGAAGTTTGAGTTACGCATTTCTCCTTATGGCCAATCAAATTCAAAATATGCAATATAATTTATATAATTATGCAAACTGAAGTTCACTGCTAATAAAAGTACAATTTTCAGCGCAAAGACCGTCTTTATACGTCAGTAAATTTAAACGAATAATAAGTATAATTTATTATTTTCAATTGGTAATATTATTAGCAAAATAAAAATTATTATTTTTCCTCTTCAATTATCTTGGTGGACAAGTATTAAAAATATTATGAAGTTTGAGTTACGCATTTCTCCTTATGGTCAATCAAATTCAAAATATGCAATATAATTTATATAATTATGCAAACTGAAGTTCACTGCTAAAAAAATTACTATTTTCAGCGTAAAGACCGTCATTATACGTCAGAATCTGACGTCTGTAGACGTCAGATTATGACGTATAGCGACGGTCCTGGCACTGAATGAATTAAAATATGTATAGCGACAACAGTCCCATAATATAGGTATTCAAATAAAGCCGAAAGAGGTAACTAAAACATTTATGATGATTTCAAATTGAAAAAACCCTTTGATCTCCATGGTTTATATAAAAATATATCGGCGTTGTATAAGGATCAAGACGTGTTTACTGTGACAAGTTTTTCTTACTTGGCATAAGCCTTTTCTAGCAGAGCTGACCAGAACTCATTGCCTGATGGGGAGTGGGCGTACATAAGCTGACCATCTTGAGTGGGCAGCAGGTCATCCACGACCACATCTGTCCACTGACCGGCCAGGTGGAAATGGAAATGGAACAGGCCCGTGTATCGATTGCCATCTGACCATTCCTGACCTGCCACGTCCGGCACAACCTTTGAAAAAAATAGCAGTAATGATAATCAGATAATACGTCGGCCTACTCATTTTTAACTAAACAACTGATATATAGTTGATATGCTACTGCCGCTCACGCTATTCCTGTGGAAATAAAAATTGAAGCATTGTATATACTACTCTGTAAGTCCAAAGGACAGTAACCTGGTAAAGGGGCCACCATTCAATCTCCAGAGGGGGGGGTGGTGATTTGAGTTTTTGTCGTGAATAAATTATTTGTTTCTGAAAATATTCAATTGTATTACATGTTTATACCGAAGCGTTCTAGAAGTAAATTATTTATTTCTAACCCCCCCCCCCCCTGTAGATTGAATGGTGGCCCCTTAAAGGGAGGGTGTTAAGGTTGGGTGAGCATCAATAAATGGAACATATCCTATTAATTAAAACAGCTAATTTAATTTTTACCAAATTTTTTTTATTATTGGTGAAAAAAATGTTTTTGTTAGATTTTTCGAGCCGAAGTCACTTCGGATTCTGTAACGGTCACGGAAACTCCCGAACAGCCTGGCACGTCACACGTTGAAGTCATGAAGAGGTCTCTGTCAAAATGGCTACAACTAGCGATGGAGATTTTTCCGATTTCTCAGAGAGTAGTGAACCTGTGAACTCCCCCGTCAACTCACTCTGACTCAGTCAAACGATTTTGATGATATTTGGTAGCCTATTAACGAAAGTTAAACCAAGGAAAATAGAATCAGAAAGAAGGTTTGCTTCGAAAACGTCGAATTTGATAATTTCTCTCTTCACTTCCATCAAAGATCGACATTGTATTCAAACAATGCGCATCCTTGTTAACCGCACTGCCATAAATGCTAATGACCCCATGCCCCCCTTTCGCCGGATCTGATGCGAGTTGCGAAGCGTAACGGCTCGGACAAAACAAATTTGTCTAAATCCCCATCACCGCCAATGCTGGACCAATGTGGTTACCCAGCAAACACAAAACATTTGTATAACATTTGTACCACTCTGGCCCAACGTCTCCGACGTTGTTCCAGCATTGTACAAGTGTTATAGGTATACAAATGTTTTGTGTTTGCTGGGTAGGCGATGTCATCATGGTAATTCCCTGTCGATACGTCACAGGAATTTTCCTTTTCTCATTAAAAAGTGTAGCATGTTGATGGTTAAACCATCTGCGTTCGACGTCTCAGAACAAAGTTATGGGAAGTTCGGTCGTATTTATTCATTGAATTATTTACAAAATAATTCTCAAAATTATGGAATTTACCCCAACGGCGCTCTTATTGACTTTTATCAGGCGAGAGTTTGAAATATTGTAAATAAACATATTTATTTTGTTTTCAGCGCCGTTTGGCTAGTCTTACTAATTTTTTAGTGTTTTCGGTGACAACCCTGGGTCGGTCAGTATGTAGGCCTGATCACTTAATATGAATTATTTTTGTTACCCGTGGGGCTGAGTTTTCATGAACAGTTTTATTCAAAAAATTATCATTTATATAATTATGTATCTGAATAATGCAATCTGGTATCACAGGTGTGAACCACAATTCTACGTGTATAAAAATAAGGTAGCTGAAATTGAAAACAGTCGTGATTGCTATGCGTTCTGGTAGTAATAAGTGGTTATGGGGGTGTTGAAGTCATCATCGTCATCATTAGCCCTGGTAGCAGTAGGCCTAACGGTTAGAATTAGACGTTTGATCTAGATATATTCTGGGACATTTACCCTGGGTAGGCCGGGAGTGAAAACTGAATTTATGTCTCCACTGACCATAAGATAAGAAATCATTAAGTTGTCTGAAGTGAACACCACACAGAATATATGCGGGATTACCATGCTTCCAGTTAGCTCTGTCGAGTTTCACAAAACGATCCCACTTGCGTGCGATTTGGGAATCTTTTGGCCATGTATTAGTGCTGTAACATCTTCATTTGTATTGTTACACAAACCGGAGACGCAACGTTTTGGCATGATAACAATTTAAACAAAGATGACATTAAATTTTTGTAAGACAATCCATGAACAAGACGCTGTACAACTGGGTAGTGACTGCGGGATCACTATAGGATCAGTGCAAGTGGACTGCTGTAGGCATACGACTTCACCGTGTGACGTCACACGGCAGCTGCTGATAGTGGGAGCGTTTTTTATGACCCTCAATATGAGATCCATTTGGCCTACTTCAAATGCACTTTTTCGTGGCATATATTAAAAATTTAATGATGATTTATTTTGGGATGTACTTTGGATAGTATAATTAAGCCAAAATAATGGCCAAAACTATATTTTAAAACCTTAACACCCTCCCTTTAAATGTCTACTTTTCATGGCAAAATAGTATAAGAGTGAAATATATATCATACCATTATATTGGACTAGGGACTCGTTTCTAATGGTTTTAATGAATGGGGGGAAGTGGGACACTTTGCTGTGGATCAAGTCGTGTAAAACGTGGGATTTTTTTATGGGAGAGGGGCACTAATAATTACATAAATCATATTAAATGCACTTGGTTACCTTTTTCCATAGTTTGGGGTGGCTGGCGATGCAGGAACAGGCGGCAACAAACCAACAATTGCCGACTTCTCCCTGCGCAAAGTCCGAACCGCTCACTCCTTCCACAAACAATTTGGGGGACTGAACAATTTCCTGAAAACAAAAATAAACTTCGGATCAGCAGTGTCGTTGTTATGTGTAGTGGTTCTAATAGCCCAGCGCCACGTAATACTGTACTGTATATGGATTTCGATAAATATCTTCCAGATTTATGCCACAAGTATTGTAGCGTTATGATTTTATCATCACCAGATTAACACAATTCATAATATAATTTGAATTTATAGATTTACAAAAAGGATTAAACCTACGTAAGGCATTACGTGAGACACTTTAGCTTCAAAATTACTCTTGGAGGTCATTAAGCCATGTCTTTCGATCCTAGACTCTTGATGAGGATGTTCAGACGACTTTTAAGTAGTGGCCACTATTCTTATTGTTCATGGCTATCATCTTGCCACATCAAGTCTGACCTTGACAGCAGGTGTGCTTTGCAGCTGTACGAAAAGGAGGGATGCGAACAACACGAATATTCATTATGACGTCACTGGTTTACTGTCTGCAGTGTGGAACCAGTCACACTCAGTTGTCTGGGTTGTCTGAGTTGGCCAGGGAGGAGGGGGGTCGTATACTGATAGCACATAAGTATGGGTGATATCCATGAGCCTACCTGTAGCAGACAACTAGATAGAAGAAAATGATGGCTATTGGCCATCCCAGTAAACACAAAACATTAGTATAACATTTACACACTGTTGGTCCAACGTCGAAGACCTTGGGCCGACATTGTATAAATATTATACAAATGTTTTGTGTTTACTGGGATGGACTACTACTACCCTACGTGCACCCCACACATCTTACCCACACCAACTTTTTTTAGCATTGACATGTTGAAAACATTAAATGAGGTGTTAACAGTAAAAAATATGGATGAAACTTTATATTTTGTAAATTTATATGGGGTATTCCCAAACCTGTTTTGAGGATAGGGTTACCTAAATATCTGTCGTTGCAGTTCTACACATTTACAGTTTATCGTATAATTACATTTTAGTTATAATTCTATATTGCATGCTGCAGTGGAGAGAACAGTCTTTTCGCCACATACGTCCAAACTTAAATTTTTATTACAAAATAATCAAAATTAACAACAAACCAACTAGTTAATAAAAACAACTTAAGATTATTATTTGTCATATCTCTATCTTGGCCTATGTTTTCTGAACCCAGGCGTGTATATTTTATGTTCAAACTAGAGTTGTGTTTAGATTAATAAGTGTTGTATATATTTTAATATAATTAATCCTTTGACTTCCAGGCCGGGGTGCATACCAGGATCCAGATATACTGGTGTAGGAGTTCTATTTTTCGTCATTTGAAGCTGGAATTGCTAACGCAATTTCCAGCTTCAAATGACGAAAAATACATAAATGTAGTATATATTTGTGTCATTTTATGGTCACGTTCATTGACGAATGACGACGGAAATTTCCGTCATGTATGGTAGTGAAAAGGTTAAGAATATTGCAGCCTTTCATAAAAATGTATATTTAGCCTGGGTTGAAATCTCAAACATTGAACTTTTCTCGGCATTTAAGTGTAGAATTTTGTATAGGCCCCTATGGACTTGTCTAATAATGGTTTGGCCTATCGACTATCATCAGAATGGGACCGTCTTCAGAATCTGACGTCTGTAGACTTCAGATTCTGACGTATAAAGACGGTCCCCGCGCTGAAAGAATTAAAATATAGCTAATGGCAGTAGACCAATAACATAGGTATTCAAATATATCGGAAAGAGCTAACTGAGACATTCATGATGATTTCAACTTGAAAAACCCCTTTAGTTTTCATGGTTTATACAGAAATAATTCGGCGCTTTAAAGTTCAAGTATTTTAACATTTGAAAGGCCTACTCACCCCTGGTCTTTTCCAAACGATCCCTTCTGGGGCTTCTTTGCTGTGAAACAGCGAAGAATTGCTGGCCGGAAATTCGGGGTCCACAAAAAGATTTCCTGATTTGACGCTCTCGGAGCGTAATTTGTCATATTCCTGTCCCTTGTAGGGCTTGGCTTTACGAAACATGTTGATGCGTGGTTGACACGGTACGGACTCTGGTGTTATTGTGACAAGTCTCCGTACCGTGTCGTCTGGATCCCAATCCTGTCATGTTTTGTAAACAGTGTCCCCAGCTGTGTCGCTACTCCGCCCTGCAAAGCCAAATGGCAGTAACTGCTTGCCTGGGAAGTCAGCAGGTACTGCCTTTTGGTTTTACACAATAGCATGGGTCACATATACCTGGCTGAAATCAGTGTAATAGGCTTACTCACAGCAACCATAAGAAGTTGATCCAGCATTGTTTTACCGTTGGCCCACCGTCTACGACGGCGGCCCAGCAGTAAAGCAATGTTGGGTCAACGTCTCATGTTTGCTGGGCTGTAACCCGACCCAATATTGGCTCAATGTTTGCCCAGCGTTGCAGAGGATGGTCCAACGTTGAGCCAGCATTGGGTCAGTGTATCGTTCACCCAACGTCGGCCTAATGTTGGGCCAGTATTTTGAGCCGGCATTGGGTCAATGTCCTGTGTTATAATTGGGAATTCCAAACGCTCTATGGTGAGCATTAAGTTCATGAAGACTATAATATAACCTTAATATAGGCCTACTTATATTTAAAATAACTTATTTATGTTTGAAAATAAATCTCGTTAGATACGGAAAGCTATATCTTACGTTGAAAAAGAAAATCTTAAGATCGACGAACAAAAACAATTGGGTAACCAAGGGCCTGAACATACACATATATTGATAAATTCTTAGTGCAAGTTCTCCGATGTCACGTGTGTACAGGGGCGCAATGGGCGATAGAAACTGTATCCATCGATTGGGATTGGGCAGAGAAATGACCGTAAAGCGACAAGAAAAATCAATGAGGCATGACGGCTCTGAACAACTAGTCTGTCCATGGATTTGCCATTGGCAAATATAAATGACTTCTATGCATATATATGAGCAAAAGTTAATATGATAGGGGTATAGGCTATTAGACCGTGGGCCACCCGTAACCCGCCTCCCCCCCCCCCTGGGGGTTTTTCACGGTGGTTATTTTTGAAGCGTCTGAATATGGACCTATTGAAATCCGGCAGTTTGCATTTAAGCTGTTGGGGCCAAATATGCTAAAATATGCAAATTAGGCAGCCATTACCGAAAATCCAGTTTCAAGCAATATCTCAGCAACTAATCAAGTTAGAATCCTAAAAAACAGTGTCTATCATACCGTTTTCATGGTCAACGAATGCAATGAAATATATCTAATCAGGATCAGAATAATAAATTAGCATAAAATATGCAAATTAGGCAGCCATTACGCAAAATCCAGTTTCAAGCAATATCTCAGAAACTAATCAAGTTAGAATCCTAAAATTGGTGTCTATCATATGGTTTTCATGGTCAACGAATGCAATAAAATATATCTAATTAGGATCAGAATAATAAACTAGCATAAAATATGCAAATTAGGCAGCCATTAATTACCGAAAATGAAATTTCAAGCAATATCTCAGCAACTAATCAAGTTAGAATCTTAAAAACAGTGTCTATCATACGGTTTCATGGTCAACGAATGCACTAAAATATATCTAATTAGGATCAGAATAATAAATTAGCATAAAATCAATATCTCAGAAACTAATCAAGTTAGAATCTTGAAAAAATGTCTAACCCATGGTTTTCATGGACAGAGATTGCAATAAAATATATGTTATCAACATCATGAAAACATATTAGCATAAAATATGCAATTTAGCTAATAATAAGTATTATAGAAAATCAAGTTTCAAGCTATAGGGGCCTATGTCAAAGACCAAACAACCAAAGAGTAAAACATAAAATATCTACACTCCCATTTTTGTGGTCAACCTTTCATCTGAAAACATTTCAAGAGTTCCGAAATGTCCACATTGCATGTAATATATAACATTTCAACTGGTAAATATGTACACATATGTAGTTAAGGCGTTGTGAAAAAGAAATTTGTGTAAAAAAACTAAAATACGTATTATCGCCACACACGACCTCTTACTAAGCCCCTTCACCTCTCAGCTAATATCCACGACCAGTTTAAACGTTTATTTTTCATATCTTGATCTTTTAATACAGCAGTAGAACCTACTTTGTTTTCTTTACTATATTAGGGTAACCCTATAACTCGGATCTCGGGGAAATTACCTTTAATTAAAATGACACCTATTTACTGTCTAATTATTTGGGTTTGGGCAACTACTTATACGATAATACCAAAATGTGTTTTTTATTGTGATTTTCTTACTTTGATTTTTTTTCTGGTTTCCAGCACGGTACCTTAACCTATAGTTACATGATTGTCCGATAATACATACATAATGTGACCAATAAAATAAGCATGTGCCTGTATCATTTTTTTATTTCATGCTGGTGCCAATTCAGAAGTGTGGGCTTCTTAATTATAGTTCAAATAATATTTAAAAGTTAATTTAGAACCTAATGTTGATAAAAGGTTGCCCACATATTCTGATAAGCTAGTTACCAAGCATCGAAATATGAATATTAGGGATATCAACATGTTTATTAGGGATATCGGGAATTAAAAATAAACACATCGCCCGAACATATCGTGCACCTTCTGATTGCCAGAAAACTATGGCGTGGGTTTTTTTCAGACAGAAGCTTTATTATGAACATGGGTTTGCATAATTATTAGAAAGGTTACGTAAGCTATGTATACTAGCTGGTGATAACAAGTTATCTAGAAAATTAATAAAAGAAAATTATGTTTAGACCTATTTATCAGCACCTAGCGTTGCACCTGCTAATTATTAATCAGTGATATATGTCGATACATGCTTTGGGTTTTAGTAACATAAACGCAAAAGTCATCAAAAAGACCATCATTTTTTAAGCCCTTCGAGATTTCTGAGATTATTTTATACCCATACCTTCTAAATGCCACTGACATGATGAAACTATTATTTTATCACACCTTGGTAAGTATAACTGACATGTAATATAGGAGTTAATGGGTATGATGTAATAATAAACACATTTAAGTTTTTTTTTATTTACATAACATATTCTACTGACATAACTAGGGTGATTTTAATTTGTAATCCTTGGGATAAATAACTAGAGGAAGACGTGTACTTTGAGATTTAAAGGGTCATTATATAATATAATGAACCCCATATTTGTTATTTTTTTTATTTTCATGTCACATAGCATCTTCAAGTAACTTATCTAGTGTTTATTCCGTGGAACACATACCTTGAATTAAAACACACTCACAACATGTTTTCTAGGAAATTAAATTGACCACCCTAAATTCAGAGAGTACATTATGTTTAATGGAGCAAAATTTTTTGAGCCCCAATATTTTGAGTGCAAACAAGCAGATATTTTATAGATAAATAATAAGGTGTCTAAAAATTATTGTCTTTAGAAATCCCGGCCATGGTGAGGGGGTAGGGGATGCTTTTCATATTCTACTGACATAACTAGGGTGATTTTAATTTGTAATCCTTGGGATAAATAACTAGAGGAAGACGTGTAATTTGGGATTTAAAAAGTCATTATATATTATAATGAACCCCATATTTGTTAATCTATTTTATTTTCTTGTTACATAACATCTTCTAGTAACGTAACTAGTGTTTATTCCATGGAACACATACCAGGAGTTAAAAAAAAATCACAGCTTGTCTTTTAGGAAATTAAATTTACCGCTTATAAATAAATATACCGGGTACATATGTTTGATGACCCGTTATTGTTTCCAGCCCCAATATATTGAGTGCAAACAAGCAGATATAGAACAGATAAACGATAAGGTGTCTAAAAAAATATTGTCTTAAAAAATCCCACCCAGGAGGAGGGGGGTTTTGTTTATCTGGTTTTCATATACACGTAGCATAGGAGACGTGCAATTTGGGATTTAAAGGGTTATTACATGTATTAATAAACCCCATATTTTTTTTATTTTTTTTAGTTTTACATAACATTTTGTAACAATAATAGTGTTTAATTATTGGAATAACTAACTGTAGTTGAAAAAATATATACAACATGCCTTTTAGTAAATTATATTTACCGCATAAAATTCAAGGGGGTACATTATATTTGGTGACCCAATATTTCTTCTTGTCGCAAAATTTTGAGTGCAAAGAAGCAGATATTGAATGGATATTGAATATGGTGTCTAAAAATTATCGTCTCCAAATACCTCGCCCCATAGTCAGGGGGTAGAGAGGGTTTTCATATTAGATTTTTATGTAAACGTAGCAAGCAATATGTAGAACTTGGGATTTAAAGGGCTATTACATATATTGATGAACCCCATATTCTTTATTTTTTTCATTTTCGTCTCACATAGCATATCCTTGTAACATAACTTGATTATTAGAATAAATACCTATCGTTGAAAAAATATATACAACATGCCTTTCAGTAAATTATATTTACCGCTCAAAATTCAAGGGGGTACATATGTTTGATGACCCAGTAATTTTTTTCGTCACAATATTTTGAGTGCAAACAAGCGGGTATTTAAAAGATATTAAATAAGCTGTCTTAAAATTATCGTTTTCATATATCTTGCCCTTGAGGAGGGGGGTGGAGAGGGTTTTCAGATTAGATTTTCATGTAAACGTAGCAAGCAATATGTGGAATTTGGAATTTAAAGGGTTATTACATATATTAATGTACCCCATTTTATTATTATTTTTTATTTTCGTCTCACATAGCATCTTCTTGAAAACATTACTAGTGCTTAATTATAAGAATAAATACCTGCAGTTGGAAAAAATATTCACTACATGACTTTTATAAAAATTAAATTTACCGCTTAATATTTAGGGGTGTGCATATGTTTGATGACCCAGTATTTTTTATGCCCCAATATTTTGAGTGCAAACAAGCAGTTATTGAATAGTCATATAACATGGTGTCGAAAAATCACTGTCTTCAAATATCCCCAGGGTGGGAGGGGGGGCGTTCACATCTGGCCCATGGACTATATATACTGTCGTGCAAAGCCAAAAGGCAGTGGCTGCTTACAAGTGAGTAGATAACGCCTTTTGGATTTTAGAACAGTAACGTTATGCTATATAAGCCATGAACTGCAGTAGACAGGTATACGTAGCATTGTTTCAAAGTGGCTCCCCTATAGTAACAGTATCAACCCTTCAAGCGCCGACATTTTTGTGTATAAATCATGGAGACCAAAGGGTGTTTTCAATTTGAAATCATCATAAATGTCTCAGTTAGCTCTCTCTGCTTCATTTGAATACCCGCATGTGTTCTGGGTCTACGGTCATTATAAATATTCTTACTCTTACAAGCCGAGGATCGACTTTAAACGTCAGAATCTGACGCTGGTGATCGTTGGCGATAGAATCACAAATGATGTGATGTGCGTTCTTCAGTCGTTAGTCACGTTACTCTAACGCTACTCATGCGCTTATGAACGCTAGACAATCGTTCTGAATCATGAGAGTCCATTAATCGCCAGCGTTTTCAATTATTTTAAATATTTTTCCATGCGTTAAGCGATCGTTGACGGTGATCGCCAAGGTGTGACAGGCCCTTTAGAATAACGTGATTGACGACTGAAGAAAGCATATCGCATAATACGTTATTCTATCGCCAACGATCACCAGCGACTGCCAGCGTGGGAGTAGCGCATGAGTAATGCATGTATAACGCACTCGGCGACAGGGGAGCTACTGCCAACGTGTGCTCGACGTTCCGCAACGCACAGTCACGATCACATGATTTACCACGATGTTTTACTGTAGTATTTCATTGGTTTAAGTAGATTTCTAGCGGTAAATGTATCTGTTTGAAAATGTTAACCCTTGGGACAATATGTTGAATATTCAAATTAAATTTTGTCAGACAGTTTAGAAGTCTTTTGCTATAAGTTATTTGAATTGGACATTTTCTCGTGTTAAAGGCCTATATTGAATAGAAGTAGATTTTAAGCATATACTATTTATTATTATATCTTATTTTATTGATCAGCTGATCACAAACGTTTATAAATGCACGGAACTATCAATAACAATAATTTATGACTTTATTTTTATAGTTTCAAGTGATTCAACAGGAAGTGTAATACATATATATGATATGCCTATTATGATTTATAAGCAATATAGTACAGCGATTGAGTAACGCTCTCTTAGCGTGTACAACGATTGAGTAACGCTTCTCTTGACGTGCTCGTTATCTTCTAACTAAAATGATAACACTTGATGTGATATGTGATGCCTATATATTATCCCCACTGTACCCATCTAGAGCAATTTTTTATCCATATACATCAATTGGCATTAAAATCGATTTTTTACCCTCCATGTATGGCAGTGCTGAGAAAGGTGCACAGAACTCGTTCTGGCTGAGGGAATTCACGTTTATTTTTATATTTTCACCTGAGCGTAATATTGGGCCTATTTATATATTTATCTGTATTATTTTAAGAAAAGAACATGTCAGTGTCGAATGCTTAAAAATGTCGATCTGTACTTAAATAAGCTATATTAACGTAATATGTAGATAATATATTAGTTAAAATGGCGATGACAAATATGATGACACCCAGCAGACACAAGACGATGAATCAATGGTGGATTAGCGTTGGTTCACCGTCTTGGACGTTGGACCAACATTAAACTAACATTTATTCAACGTCTTGTGTCTGCTGGGAATGTTCCATACATTACTTTTTGGTTTGCTTTTCACAATAATCTCATAATTATATGTTACTTGTAGGCCTACTTTTTAATATATATGGATCGGAAATGATGCTAAATCAAATAGATGTTCGTACATTATTTTAATACAGAATCAGGTATAGCATGGTATGTAAATGTGCGTATGCAAAACAGAACACGTTTGTCGTGGAAAAAATGATTTATTCACGTTTCACCAGAGTCGATAACTGTCTGAACCCGGTGACAGCCGCAGCTTTCCGTTCCACAACACACAACAGTTTTTTTCGAAGCTGCTTGTTTGAAACGAAAACAATTTCTGCTGTCAGCATTTCTATAGCAACATTGCATTATTGATAGATATTGATCAGATATTGCTTGCTATACCTGGGGTATTATCACGGTCACCAGCATGTAAAGTGTGCCTTGTTAAACCAAGACAACTTTAAATAGCTTTGATCTTTTCCATGATGCTAGCCTCATTAGTTTATCACAGTGGCGGCCAACATATTTTCAGCATTACTGCAAAGTTTTCAGGCAGTTCTGTTTTGCAAAAAAGACCTCCAAAATGTTATATTTATGAAACATACTGCTCTTTCCAATTGAAATTATGTAGTTATTTCTTTACTTATATGTACCGATATATATGAAGACATACATAAAATAAATAGTTTTAATTGGTTATTTATTGTATGCAGTTAAATTATTTAATTAGAATTTACAACCAAAGTACGCAGTACTTTTCAAAGTACTTGTACTCGAATACTTCTTAAAATCCGGTCGACCTACTTGTACTTAGACTTGTGCTCGTGATTTTTTTCAATACGTACTTGTACATGAACTCGATCACTTTTGACAAGTACTCGCCTCAAGCCTGGACATGCCACCCTCTAGCGTCAGACCCAGTAAACAAACTAAGTTGAGCCAATGCTAGCTCAATGTTGGCTCACTCTCTACGACGATTGTTAAACATAAACCATATAATCTATATTAGGACATTTAATACCAGCTTTTCAAATGTTGAAGATGAAAGGTGACAACCATCAACAACATTTCAAAATTGTTAAGCAGCATTTTGTCTTTTGCATAAAATATAAGGCTAGGGAAAGATATAGACAACCTATACATATGTAAGCCTTGACATATTGAAATAAAATATTACATTGTCTACAAAACAGATATATTTTGCAGTTGTATAGCTTTAACACTTTACATTTTGCAAAGATAGCAGATTTATGTCTTTGTTTCGGGTATTTTTCATTTGTTATAACCAATAACATACACTAGATTATCTGATTAAATATACACTCATATATGTTGTATATAATAACAAAACACCACTGCTATAATTAATTTTGTCAAAATATACTCCACTACATACAGGATCCTAATGTTGAACTTACCATTATCTCAAAATGATTTTGCCATATTATTATTAGATTATGCAATAATATTTTGACATACAATTTATAATTTACTTATAAGTTAAAGTCATATCCTGACATTTGAATAGCATATCCTGACATTTAATTATTTTATGATGCAATATTTATAATAATGTCACATTCAGACGTTATAATGTTATATTCTAACGTCATATAGAAACACTTAACATTGTAATACATTACCAAGCCATTATTATCGTCAAGTATTAATGTCATTATAGTGCATTTATATTATACCAGAAATGAATAATACAGTAATATGCATGTTGATCATACCAAGGTTTGTATTGTACCAGATATAAACTTCTATAAATATAATCTAAATATATTTAGGTTCTACTCAGAAATTGTAATATACTGATGCGCAAACGAAAACAGCTGTGTCCGTTTATTTCAACCCTTACAACGCTGAAATATATTTCTATAAACATAAACCACGGAGATTGTGTTTTTTTAATTTTAAATTAAAAAATTTCTCAGTTAGCTTTATTTTAGTACCTATGTTATGGATCTACGGCCCGACTCTGATGTCTAACGTCGGTTTTCGCACAAGAAAAGGTAAGTGAGGATGTACTTGCCAGTGAAGGCTACCTGATCGTGCTGATGCAGATGCGTTTTAATTGAGCCAACTTTATCGTAACTTAATAGTTGTTCCAAGCCGAGATTATACCACACAGACTCAATGGAGGCTATATAGCACAGAGGTTTTTTTATTTATGTTTAATTTTCTCACGAGGTCTAATTCAATGAGTATAATTACTTATTTGAGTCACGTCTAATTCATGATGTTGTAGCATCTGAGGTTTCTGCCTTGTATATTAGCCTACTTGTAGCCTATCAAATCGGCTTTCATTGAAGGATGCGCGTTATAGTTCAATATTTGTATCCTCCAATACTTAGCAATGTGTGCTCGAGGAAACCATACAATAGCAGATCCATGACCGTCATAAGAATCATAGGTGAGATCTTCGCTGTCAATTACAATCTCCCAGCTGGATCCATCCGCAGATCGAGTTATTTTTACTGTGGTCGCATATTGATTATGGCAACAGCTATCACATCTCTGTTTAATCAAAACTCCAGAAACAACGTATTCAGTTGGCAATGACATTTGCAGCCAATGTGGGGGATCTGTTCCAACCCAAGAGCAAGCCATTACATCTAATGTGAAATCAATGCTTGCTCTGCTAGCTGCACAACAACCTCCGTTCCATGTTGCCGAAGCACTGTAGACAGATGTGGCTAGTTTGTAATAGGATATTATATTAACATTGGCAGGAGCGTAATCACTAAACTCTTGTAAAACATCCCAATGGAGACTTGGTACGGTCAAGCTCCTCTCATATATGAATGATTGATAAGGATTGGTAGATGTCGTCCATGTTGTCCACTCTGTTACTGGTACGATTGAATCTGCTCGTCTCTTAGAATGACAAATACACTGATAGCTCAGGGAATAGTCAACTTTTATCGGGAAACAAGTTTTATTGATGCTTCCATCTGGACAAAGTGTCACAGGCATCTTACATTTTGACACTCCCGGACAGACTAGGCTGTTCTCGTCATCTTGTGAATGAATCTCACAAACGAATCTGTCCTGGTTTAGATCTACCGACTGACAAGTTTGGTAGCTTTCTGACAACAATATTTGTCCTACCGTATTTCCAGTAGAGCTGCATATCACTGCTGCGAAAATACTTAATAAAATGTATATTTTAGTCATGATTCTGTCCTTGTGCCGTCTCTGTAAGTAAACTAAACCTTGGTGCGTCCTGGTTCAGACAAGTATTCCAATTTGATTGCCAGGAAAACAGACAGTTATCTAGCCGTCGTAGGCCCCATGTGACCGTACTGACGTCAATAATCATGTAAATAATAAACAGGAAAGACCGATACATGTTTAAAAGATATCGATCATGGGAGTTTAACCCTTAACCCTTTAACCGCCGGTGTCGCATATAATCGGGTTTTCATTTTTTATTAGCACATTAAGTACCACCTTATAAACAACCGGCAAGATTTGAAAAGAGCTGGCCTCAATTTTGTCAAATCTGAATAATTTTAACTCACTTGAAGTTGTAGATCGCGTCAGCGAGACACAATTTCAGGTGGGTGAAAATTCAGATTGAATAATTTGGCGGTTAAAGGGTCAATGCGCTAAAATACTTTTGACAAACCATGGGAACCACAGGGTTTTTTTCAATTTAAAATCATTCAAAATGTTTTAGATAGCTCTTTCCGATTCATTGGAATACCTAAGTGATGAGTCTACGGCCATCATAAATATGTGCACCCTTACAGCGCGGGGATCAACTTTAGTCGTCAGAATCTGACGTCTACAGACGTCAGATTCTGACGACTAAAGTCGATCCCCGCAATGTAAGGGTTATGTAGACGTCAGATTATGACGACTAAAGTCGATCCCCGCGCTGTAGGGGTTAAACCTCTGTGCACCCACGTATACTTCCCTCTCATTCATTCACAATGAGCCGTGAATTGCGCCAGCAGCATCCTGGGGAACAACCTAAGGTCCATCTCACTAACAATAAAACTGTATTTTACTTTAGGCGACGGGCTAGATATGGCTACCATGCAACACCAACCCCCCCCCCCCCCCCCCCACACACACACACACATCTCAACGAAACTAAGTTTTTTGGGAGCCCTGGGATATACTGAACACGAAATCGAATGTTAACATTGAAAATATAGGAATGCTAACCCTATTTTGACGACTTTATAGAGGTACCCTAAATATGTTATTAACAACGTCGCGCAGTTTTAAATAAGGGGGTAGGGTTACTTGAATGTATGGTATTTATGTTCTAGTAAACCGATCTGCAACTGCTATATACCATAAGAACGGTACTTGAATTCCGCTTTTTATGGTATATAAATCATTCCAATATAGCAAATATTGATCGCTCTATGTATGCCTAAACATAATGTAAATTGAAAAATCAGCGAAATCCACGACAAAAAAAACCCGCTGGAAAACACCATTTCATCAAACATTTTTATATGTATCTACATTTAGGCCACGGTTTTTCAATCCAGATATGCTTATAAAT
Source organism: Flabesymbios commensalis (assembly GCA_964017125.1). NCBI lineage: Eukaryota > Metazoa > Annelida > Polychaeta > Terebellida > Flabelligeridae > Flabesymbios > Flabesymbios commensalis. The sequence goes on along the minus strand of OZ024916.1, from coordinate 60,181,421 downwards.
AAGCCTGGATGTTATGTGTGCTTTTAAATTTCACCCAATTTTGGTGAGAGACAAATACAAAATGGCCGCCATCTGTTTTTTAAAGAAAATGTAATTTTGTGCATTTTGCCTGTAAAATCGATTTTTTTTTACTTGACTCTGCATCGAAATAATGAAAATCAATCTAAATCAGAGCTATATTAACAAAAAACTTATATTATATGAAAAATGACAAAATACAAAATGGCCGCCATCTATTTTATAAAAAAATAAGTAATTTTGTGCATTTTGCCTGTAACAATTGATTTTTTCACTTGACGCTGCATCGAAATATTGGTCATTAAGCAAAATTAGAGCTATATATAATAATTGCATGCACCTGGTAGCATGGTGGCCATATCTAGCCCATCGCCTAATGCCACTAGGAAAGTTAAGACCAGTCTTAACTTTCCAAGTGTGAAGAGAAAGTGAGGATAAGATATAAATGAAATGAATCGGGCCTTAGGCCACCTTGTGCACATATAGGCTAAACTGGGCCAGGAGAACCTCCTGAGGATGGTGAGATGATTGAGATGACACTGTCCTCCAGACACAGGATTCGAAATTCGAGCCCTGGCGGTCTGAGGCCGAGCACGCTACCTCTCGGTCACAATACTGACTTTCACACGTGGATGGGGAAGAAACATTTTTGTTTCTTTTAAGCCGCCGAGACCGGGGAGGATAAGATAAATCTGAATCTAAGATCAGTCTTATCTTTTCTAATGAAAATAAGCGAAAAGTTACGATATGATAAATCTTACCTAATAGTCAGGAAGAAATCTCACTTCAGGTGGAAAGGTAGTACAGACTTTTTTTGTCTATTGATATCAGTTCTCTAGTGTCCAAGGAAACATTTTTCAGAGGGTGTGTAAAATTTCATCCATTGGCATTTTTTAAAATCCAAAATGGCCGCCATGACCCACTATTGTCATTAAAATGGTCATAACTCTCCAAGTATTTGTGCTAGATACACAATTTTTGGCTCTATACCCAGGTTTTGATACACAGGGAGTGTACTGGAAGGGTTATTTATGTGTTTTGACCATTGTATAAAGCATACAAATACAAAATGACCACCAGAAATCACTAAAAGCGCGATACATGTAGCCCAGAAACACGAATTTGTTTTCTCTACCAATGTTTTTTTTACAGAATTGCAGAATTTATTTCATTCACTATTAAAATAAAAACATGAGATAATGAGCAATCATGATAAATGAGTGCAAATATGGGAACAAAATTAAATATTACTTCGACAGAGATATGATCGATCTGTGTTTAGTATGTAGGGGCCCACATTTGCACCAACTACAAACACAATAAACAAATTCAACTCTGCTTTATTTTAATAAAAACAATGAAATGCTATGTTTAATCGGCCAGCTGCTGCAGGATTTATGGATATTAGTCATATATATCATCCCCTCTCATGTGTTTTCTATACTATCCTTCCCTAATGTCATTAATGTCCTCAATGGCATTTTCGAATGTTCCGGCGTCAGCAGATTGATTTTGTGTGAGGGGATTTTTACATATATCTCCACCCTCGCATGGACAAAATATTGTGCATCCTAGTTTAGAGCAACTGCAAGATGCAGTCCTGCATCCAGATGTCTTGCAGTTGCAGTGGATTAGTCGTAGTATGTCAGGAGGCGCAGACAGTGTATCAGGCGGTACTGTCCGCGGAAGAAGGATACCCTGGTGATCAACCTCCCAGCCATACTTAGTCGGGTCCATTGCTGGTGGTGATTCGAGAAGTGCTGCCTTCCATGTGGCAACTTGTAGGTGACACCTGTGAACATTCTGAATAAATGCAGCAGTGGTAGGTGGAAGGGAACATAGTTTTACTGATGATGCCCCACTTCTTCCGGTCTTAGAACGCCATACTTTTACTCTGCATTCTGTCATTGATGTGTAGTACTGTGTTGACTTGCCATATGCTGCGCATATGAATGCAGTAGCCTGAGCCTCAACAGATTTTATATCTGTCGCCACATCACCAATATTAAATAAAGGTACTCCTCCCTTCTTGGAAATCTTTAAAACAGTTCCCTAGCCTATGCCATGCAACGAAGCTATAGTATCTGCACCAGATAGTCTGTGAATCGCCAGAAGATCACCTGCTATATCACGGTGTGCTTCTGCAGTGGCACGAATATCAACCACTGCTCGTTCTTTCACTGGTGATGACATGAACATAGGGGGGTTGCTAGCTTTAAACTGACTATTGTAAAAGTGAACAAGAAGCACAAACACATCTGTGTCATCACACACGACATTAACTGACTTGCCCAAGAGTCGTAAAGCGATAGCATGTTGTGTTATGAGAATATCAGCCTCCTCGTGTGAGGAACAGAGATCATGTCGGTCAATTCTCACACCACGGTCTATCTCCACAGGCACATCACCCACACCAGCAATAACCAGAGAGTGCTTTTGTGTTGCATTATTGTAGAAATGTGAATCAAGAAGTCCCTCAGCAAGCATGGCATTCAACTGGATATTGTTTTTAGTGTTAGTTAGAACTTGTTGCTTAGCAGGAACTGGCATATCTGTCGTCAGCTTGTGTGCGCGACTTGACCCCGCTCTCTGCATCCTCGTGAAGGTCTTGATGCTGTTGGGAAAATATCTGTCAAACACAAGCGTCACATTTGCTTTTCGTAGAGCTTGAAAGACAAATTTCTTAAAGGCATCAACATACACATGAAGTTTGTCAAGTGGCCAGTTGATGACCCAGAGTAATGCTGAGACGTCATATATTATGGTGTTTTGGACAGGGCAATTGCGTTCTGATACAGTCACTTGGAGTTTTTGTTTCAATGTAGATTTTGACTTTGAGATTTTCATTTCCCCGTCTGGATTAAACATCGATGGAGGATATGCAGCTAACTCACATGCCAATACGTCATCGAAGTTTATGTCACGTGAACTGGCAAGTAAACCAATAACACGTGCATAAATAAGTTCCTGATCATAGACACGCTCCTTACCAACTGACACATGCTTTTTTTTCACATCCATTGGAACAACTAGTTTGCCTAAAGGATCATAGAATGATCCTGGCCAACCACTCTTGAAGTCTTTCATTGCCCGTTGTCCAAGAGCCAGGGCATTATCAGCATTAACATCAGGGTGAGCAATTTGTCCTGTCATAATGTTTATCAGTGCACCATCTGGGTGAGATTCGTTATCGAAGGGGTTAATACAGACATCCAGGGTGTTGCGAAGGCTCAGACGATCCTCCTGGTCTGCCTTGATACGACCTTTAGCTTCTTCCTTATGGTGAGTATGGAGATTATTCTGTGTAGCATTGCTCATAGCTCGAACATTTTGAGATACTTCTCCACTAAGGGCAAAGCTCAAAGCCCACTTCACCATCTGTTGGTAGTCTGTAGCTACTCCTACAGCTCCAGCTGGTCCATGTCCAAGCCGCATGTACGTTGTTTCTATAAACATATCTGTCCAAGTTGCGTTATAGATGCCTGGGATGTGACGAACAAATGCACCATGCTGTAATTTCTTCATCATCTCTGGATTGAGGCCTTTCATCTGATGAGCATAGTGTGCAGCATAGCGTGCATAGTTGTGGCAGCCAGCTGCACGGAAATAAGGCAGCATGGCTTCTGCAGCATAGAGGTGAAGAGCCCAGTCGCCTTCGTGTCCTGCACGCGAGAAGATCATCATGATGATGACTGTCTTTACCAAATTGTCGGCCCACAATTTTGTAGTTCTGCTATGACTAGCTGGAGCATCAAGCACTATGATGAGATGAGAAAACGAGTCAACTCCTTCAAGTATACACTGGAGCATCTCCTCTACTAGCATTCTGATGGCTCTGAAGTTTTGTGGGTACTTCTTGCCACTGAACATTTTCTCTACACTTCCAAATGTTCCGGCTAGAATCTCGTTCATTCCACTGCCAGCCATGATGACAGCTGTGGCATGAATAAAATTCATGAGCATATGCATTCCACCAAGCACTGGTATTACAGATTCGAAATAGGTGGGTTGATAGAACATTATGTCTATGACAATTTTGTAAAGTTGCTGGTCAGCCGTGAAGATAAGCACATCGTCACCTGCTGCTCTCATAAGTGACAACCTTCTATCTATTGCAGTCTTAATGGTGTCATGGTGAGCAGGGGGGCGGTCAATAAGTGGTAGGAAAGCAACGTCAGTCTTGGGTTGAGGAAGCATGCCGGCTTCTCTACATAGTCTGGTATTGAACCCACTGTATTCAGGACATTTTGGTTCAGCATGTATGTCCTGTAGGAAGACGAAGTCATTCTCCACTGCTCTTTGAACAGCTATGGCTTGGGAAGCTAAGAATGACAAAGTAGGTATGTGGTTGAGGGCTTGTTCTGGTGGCATTGCCGGTTTCTTAGGCCCATCATAACTCTCCTGTTGCACATCATATTTTATCGACTTTGACCGATCCTGCATAGGCTGTCGTTTGATGGTTTTTCGCTCGTGTGACACCTCATCAAGTCCAGCATTGCCAGGTAATTTAACTTGTGCCATTATTATAGCCAGACAGTGAACGCATATTTTACAATTAGGTGAGGATATTTCTGCATCAAAATTGTCACAGATACAGTGTATGAGGCTGGCACCACTAGACAACCCGAATCCAACTTCATCATACTTTTGTGCTGCATGCACAGCTGCTGAATATCTGAACAAACAAACTTCGTCGTATGAGGAGCAAACAGAGTATTTATATAATTCAGTTATTAACAGTTTGTTGCGTCGCATAATTATCCCCAATGCTACTTGCAGATCTGTTGTTTGGGAGCACACAGCGCCTGTTATTATGTTTCCTATAAGAATCATTGCCAATGATTCATTGTCTAACTTGGGTGATATCTTGGACAGGAGCAGAGCAGTGGTGTCATCAACAGATTCACATGCGAGTTCATTATCAATGTTTATGTGATACACGTCCCTTTTCTTTTTCAGTGCAAGACTTTCAGAAATAATTGCTGATGCAACTCTATTGACACAATAATCAAGATCATCATCAGCGTTTTTTTCTAAGTGTAATGACTTTGCCAACTCACTCTTGAACCCCATGACATTTGCAAAGCCAGGCGATGACAGAATAACTACACTTTCTCCATGATATTCAGCCACATTCTTTAATAATGTTTTGCGGCACATGCAAGAACCACCCTCATCTACATAAAGTCCAAACAATGAAACTGAACTCCATGTCTTCCGGCGATCTTCTTGCATTTTTGCGCAGATGTTTTTGAATGCTATATCTTCTGTGGAGCTGCCACTAGCTCTTGCACAAAACTTAACATTGCGTGCTGATATAAAGCTGGCTCGACATGATTCATGGCAGCGGGCATCTGCAGCATGCAGATCTCCCACTGCACCTAGTATCCTATCTTTAACAGTATCACCAACTTTATCATTCCTTTTCTGACAAATATCAAGTATGTATTGTTTATATTCATGTCCATCTGCTTTAACTGTACTTCTTATTTTGAATGCTCGTTTACGGTGTTGTTCGGGAACTTTTGCATCATATTCTGTCACGAGAAGACATCTAGTTACAGTAGGACAAAAGAGGCAGTGTGTCCTGAAATTAAACTGATCACAAACGCTTGATCGTAATCGTTTGGGGGCACTCTGGTCATTTTCAACATCATCACTTGATTTCCTACGTACGTGAGCAACATGTGCCTGGACATTAGTGGGAGACGTGTACCGTGATACACATGATTTGTGAACCTTGATATAAGGGTTGTCAGGTTCGGATACCAGTGATGACTCTAGCTGAACATGATAACCGTCATTCAGCTGTTTGCTACATTTTATCACAGTCTCAATGCGAGTTTTGTAGCCATTTTGTAGCTTTTCCTTCTTTCTTGTACATTTATATAGTTCAGTAAAGAAGCAGCTCTCAGGTGGAGTAGCCATGATGAATTAACCAGGTCTGTACAGTTGGCTTCATTACACTGGGCAGTCTTCTTCAGGAACATACATTTAACTTACCTAAAACATAAAATTTGCATATGTTTTACATATTTATCCCGATTGTTTATCAGTTCAGTACCGTACATGTATCGTTTATTAAAAATTGTAGCAATACTATTAATACCCAGGTGATGGAAAGAAGTATTCCCAAGCCGAATGCAGGTCTATCACAATAAAATATGCAATTGCCCGGTTTTGGAAGATTATTTGGCGGCCATATTGAATTTTAATATTTATAGAATGGTCAAATCACAATAATAACCCATCCAATAGATTCCTTGGGCATAAAAACCTGGGTATAGAGCCAAAAATTGTGTCTCTAGCCTCAATATTTGGGGAGTTATGACCATTTGTATGATATTTATGAGTCGTGGCGGCCATCTTGGATTTAAAAAAATGCCAATGGATAAAATTTTACACACCCTCCGGAAAATGTTGACTGGGACCTTTATAAACTCAAATCAATCATCAATAAAAGTCTGTACTCCACTTCCACCTGTCGGGCCATATGAAGCATATTCTTCCTGACTATAAGACCGATTTTAGCTTTTAAATGGAATAAAGATAAAGTTAAGATATGACAAATCTTTATCTAAGACCAGTCTTAACTTTTATATTAGAAATAAGATAAAATTAAGATATGATAAATGTTACTTCAAGACCAGGGGTGCGTTTCAGTAAGAAAATCTCAGTCATTAACTATTAAAAAGTTAAGATCATCTTAAGATGATCTTTTTCATGATAAATTACCTAAGCTAGGTCAAAGATAAAATAATATTTTCTTAGTGAAACGAGCCCCAGTCTTAACTTAACTGGCTCGATCCAGTTAGCTTCGATCTTAAGCCTAAACAACATTAGTTCAATCATTTATTGTCATGACTTGTATGTTCATTCACAACATTATAAATATTTGTTCACCAATGACAACTATCGATTGAATAAACTACTAATCATAGTATATGCGAGCATACTGGCCCCACGTTATAGAGGTTTTTTAACAATAGATGTGAACCTAACTAGTGTATTTACGCCGTTGTGACTGCTATAACAACAAAGGCACTGATCTGCGTTATTTAAACTACAGCTTATTAATTAAACCCTCATTATTTCTGATTGTCATAGGCGGTAAAATAATTAATCGTATTACATAACATGACTGTGATCATTATTCAAAATCTATTTATGGGCGTGCACAGGAGGAGGGTGTCAAACCCCCCCCCCCCCCTCCCACACGGACGCAAATATAAGATAATAGCACATAAAAAAACGACACAGATAAACCACGCTAAAATTTATTTATCAACACTATACATCATTTCTATTCTCATAGAGAATAGTACAATACAGACATCACGTAAGTTTTCTCAACAGTGATAGAGTACGACCCCATCAATACTCCATGTTTAGAAATATTGATACAGCTTTCAGCTGCATCGATATTTCTAAACATGTAGTGTTTCTGAGAAATGTTGCAAGCGTACAGCCCTGGAACTTTTGTCCTCCCGAGACTGTACTTACAGAAGAATAATTTAAGAGGAGGCGAACAAATTATTGATATTTTTTCTAGGACTATTATTATATCTTCTGTGATCAAAGAGGCATATCCACCAAGAGAGTGGTAGATATCCGTCTCTTTGAACCCAAGATATATATATATATATTTAAATTATTAGCATTACGTGTGCAGGAACAAGTTTCACAGCCCTTTTCTTTCAGTGGACAATTCTTGTATTCTGCAGCTGTTCCATCAAATATAGGTATAATGCAGAAAAACGACACACATTTTAGAATGATAAATGCTCATTTAGATTTCAACGCGTAGATTTGTACCATGCCTTTACACCAGACGTGATATATGTGTATAATTTTAGCAAGATTTGTACAAATCCATATCAATATAAAACTTGTAATATCACGCTGTGACGTATTTCACCTAATAAGAATAATAAGATATTAACGAATATCAGTCAATTTCCAATCAATTTTTTAATTGATTGTGAACGTTTTGGGTCATGTTATTTGTCATGAAAATGTTATCTATTTTGCTGACAATGTTCTCATCTAGCACCCAAAGTGCTGTTTCTGCCACTCGTCTGATATGAGTGGCACAAACAACATTTTGGGTGCTAGGGGATCATATTCAATGGGGAGTGAATGAAGATAGTATCTTAAATCAAATTATCATACAATGCGTATATTATCGGTCCCCCAGAGGGTAGAGGGACGTGACGGCCATTTTGAAAACTGACAGATAGACCATTTACACTCTGGGGGTCCAGTATAATTATATTCCCACAAAATAGCATCTATTACGGCGGTCACTTATATGCGAACATTATCAAGTGATAACATGTAGTTTCAATATCGATCACTATCCAGCAAACATCAAACATCTGTATAACATTTGTACAATGTTGGCCCAACGTCGAAGACGTTGGGACGACATTTTACAAATGTTATGCAAATGTTTCGTGTTTGCTGGGTAGCACTGTCGTAAATGCGACTCAGCTGAGTGACAAATACGACACTCGAGTTTTGGCAGCTGAATACGAAATAATAACGGGGTCATATTGAAAAGAGACTCATCTGTTGTTGTCCGAACACAATTTTATTTGATATACGAGATACGTCCTACCACAATCTGTATGTACATAGTCATGATCACATAATAAATATTCAATTATCAACATTTCTGTTCCAAGTATAAAATACTTTTAACCATTTAATGGTCTCATTAGAGATGACAGCGACACAACGAATAATAAAATAGTTCATCTTTCAAGTCATAGAGGTCAAATCATTGTCGATGTGATACAATTCAAATCGTTTAAATAAATGTCAATAAGAAGCCAAAAGGAACATTTTTCTCGAACCGATCTACACACACTTATTCGCATACATATCAAATAATGCAATAATATACACCAAATACTATAACAGAACAATATCTAACCTACCCTACTTATATTCGGTCATCAATCAATCAATCAATCAATCAATCAATCAATCAATCAATCAATCAATCAATCAATCAATCAATCAATCAATCAATCAATCAATCAATCAATCAATCAATCAATCAATCAATCAATCAATCAATCAATCAATCAATCAATCAATCAATCAATCAATCAATCAATCAATCAATCAATCAATCAATCAATCAATCAATCAATCAATCAATCAATCAATCAATCAATCAATCAATCAATCAATCAATCAATCAATCAATCAATCAAACAATCAATCAATCAATCAATCAATCAATCAATCAATCAATCAATCAATCAATCAATCAATCAATCAATCAATCAATCCCGATCGATCGATCGATCGATCGACCGATCGATCGATCGATCAATCACTCAATAATACAATATACAAATATAATGATAAATCTTAAAACCATCAATTGACTTGATTAGTTTATCAGTCAATCGATCAATCAGCCTAATACATAAATCAGTTGACGTGCACGTGTGTTGGTTAATATTATTTATATCCTGATCTCTCGTACACTGGACTTGTTGGCCGATAAATTAGAACTCATTCCATGAGTATTCTAAATTAAGAGCAGATTATAAAAGCTATTTTGAACTTAAGTGTGTTATTTTCATCTAAATGGGTTGAGTAATGAGTTACCTTGACTTGTCACCATCTAGTGAGGCAATATATAATCAGAATCATATAATATTGCTGAAAACTAAACAATAGGTAAAGACTGCTGATACATTATATTCACGCTATGTATCAAGCGTCCGTTATTATTTTATATCAGAAGAACTACAATCCAATATATTGTGAACAAAAAAATCTAAAACAAGCCATAGTGTAATGTTTGGCCCCTTTTAAACTCTGTGTGACCACACACCCCCCCCCCCCCCCGCAAGCTACGACAAAATGCACTGGTCGACGTCGTAAATCCTTGTATGTCCCAAACAGCGTATACGTAGCAAAAAGGAAGCAACTGCTTTTGCCATCGCAAGATAGTACTTTCCCAGCAGACACAAAACTTTTGTATAAGATTGGTAAGATGTTGGCGTTGCACAAATTTATGTCAAACAAATGTTTTGTGCTTGCTGGGTACTCACTACGTCAATAGAACTCTTTGTGTTGACTGCAGGGACTTCGTCGTGGAAAAGAGGATGATAGTTTTGGCGATAATCATCCTATTCTTGGCACTGATGAACGGACTAAAATTATTTATATTGGTATCGATTTCGGGAATATGCATCCTCGTATATACCGTGCAAAGCCAAAAGGAAGCAACTGATTACTTTTAAAGTACGGAGTTGCTGCTTCCTGGCTTTGTAGACCAGATGTCCAGAGAACTAATTATCAGTGAGGAGACTGACAATGTAGGATTTACAACAGCCTCAGGGGCGGATCCAGAAAATAATCTGACAGGGTTCCAATTTAGTCATATATATATAATATATTTATTAAAACCTTATATTATTTGTGTGGGTAATAGGACACAAGGGGTGGTGTGAATGTTATGTAATGGTCAAGGCGCCAACATCGGTGTGATCCATTGTTTACACAGCAATTAGGCGTGACAATCAAAGGCTCAGTGCTGCAGCCCCCTCCACACCTTCTAGCGACAACGTCTAGGCTTATCAATCATTTTAAATTACTTGTTTCCCAAATTAAAATTAACGAAAGATAAGTGTCACTTTTGTTTCGGAACCCGGTCAGTTTAATTTTAAAAAGCTGACAGGGTTCCAAACCAAAAAAATGCCGTTTCTTAGGTTTGAAACCCTGTACTCTGATCAATTTGAAAAATGCTGACAGGGTTCTGGAACCCTCTCAACCCTGTCTAAATCCGCCCCTGAGCCTGAACTGCCAAGTGTCAACTTGAATCCTTAAAGCGCTGAAATAATTTTCTATAAACCATGGAAACCAAAGGGTTTTTTAATTTGAAAACATCATAAATGTTTCAGTTTGCTGTTTCTGCTTAATTTACCTATGTTATGGGTCTACGACCATCATAAATATGTTTACTCTTTCAGTGCGGGGACTGTCTTCATACGTCAGAATCTGACGTCTGTAGACGTCAAATTCTGACGTATGAAGACGGTCCCCGCACTGAAAGGGTTGAAGCACCCATGATCAAATTGACTTCAAGTAAATTAATGAAAAAACTGTCATAAATCGGATTATATCGGACTAGTTAAAGGGACATGCCCAGGTCTAAAATCATCAGAAAATCGGTGATTTTATTTTGGCTTCTTAATATGATCATATGATGTAAACATGTCCATAGACTAGAACTGCAAAAGTTTTTTAGGCTAGATATAGAGACGAAAATCCTGATTTGTAATTATTGCCAACCATGTCGAAAATAAGAAATACGGGAGTTTCGTCTCTATATCTAGCCTAGCTGGTAAGTGCACAGCACAAAAATTTAAAAACTTTTGCAGTTCTAGTCTATGACATGTTATGGACATCATATGATCATATTAAGAAGCCGAAAAAAAATCCATAATAACCCCATGTGGATTTAGGGTATATGTGCCACTTCACAACGTAGAAGATGCGACAATTATAATGCCCTGTGACGAAATATCACAATATTTCACATCTTTACTCGATTCACCCTTTAAAGCGCTGAAATTAGTATGTTTATATAAATCAAGAGACCAAATTTTTTTTTTTTAAATTGAAATCATGATAAATTTGAATACCTATGTTATGGGTCTACAGACTTTATAATTTGACGTCTATGTAGATTCTGACGTTTGAAGTCGGTCCCCGCGCTGAAAGGATTAGCATAGCATGCTTGAAAATGAAACAAGGAAAATCTGCCCTTTCCTATTTAGAGCTTAGGAAAGACAATACTATCTAAGAAGTATGCCGCTAAATGCCGCTTTGCGGGTTGAATGTATATTATTATTTGTTTGATTTGAAAAACAAACCCCTGCTTTCTTTTCTCATCAAAATAAAATCTATTTTGCGAATGATAAATTACTATACAGAACTTTACCGTTAAAGTGTAAATATTTGAATATGATTTGCTTATGTTTACCCACGTGAAGTTGTGTCACGCTAGAGCAACCCACAGCTACAAGTGAATAAAGATTACTTTCGGTATGCATGTCACAAAACAATCCCGATCAAACGTTTTTGTTTTCTAAAGTCGTGATCTGAAGTGGCACTAAAATATATTAAATACTAGAAGAATGCTTAACCATCAAACACAAAACATTTGTATAACATTTGTACAACGTCTGCCCAACGTTTTCGACGTTGGTCCAACATTGCACAAATGTTATACAAATGTTTTGCGTTTACTGGGTAACAAAAGGGTTAACTTAAATGTACTTCTGTGAGGGGGTTCACTCGCGCCCGGTGACTCTCAGGCACTCGCCTGAGAGTCACTGGGCGCGAGTGGACCTCGAGATGTGAGAGAGCTGTGGTGTGGTGAATTATTAGAAATGAAACAGTCCCAGCGTTTGTTCCAGCAGAATGATCGCCCCCGCCACCACCAGGAGGCTGAATGCCACGATAATGATGATCCGTCGCCGCCGACGCCTCTGTTTTTTGCGCTTGGTGCGCCGGGTGATCTCTCGCTGCTGTATAGACGCCTGAAGCGCGAGCGTGAGCGAGTAAGGCAGCGCAGGCAGCAGGCGCGAGTCAGGCTCACGAAACTCGCCGTCAATGTAAAATCTGCAACAGAAGGAATCAGTCTGGGTCACCATCCTGGCGGTCCGCATGAAAAAAGACAATCATTTTTTTTTAAATGAAAATAGGATGCAAAATATACTACAGAGATCGACGTAAAGGTGACACTTGAACCATTTTAATACTCAGGGGACGATAATATGACTTAAGCCTATGATAACTGGACATTTGGCCTTAAAAAAAATCTTACACCGTAATTAGCTGCCCAGCCATATAATGGAAAAACTACAGTTTTATTTTCAAATTAATTATATGAGTTATTTCACTGAGAAAGCGTTGAATCAACCCCATTGAGTTGCATTCCCTCACACCGCTAATCTGTTTTATTTCCATTAAATTACTGCTATTGGGGATGAAATTAATGTTTACACATCAAGATTTGCAAATGAATTGTCACAAATTGAATAAATATGAGTATTTTTTACATACTTGAAGTAGTGGGTAGCGGTAGCGAGACACAACTTCGAGTGAGTGAAAAAAAAAAAATTAACTTAGCGCTTTCAATGTTAATGCAACGCTGATATCGTTATCACAATTTTGGCTTCATTATTTACATTCCGAGAAATTTACATTCCGATGGGTGATATCAATACAATGTAGACCAGTGCTGTCTATTATTGTGTCAATATCACCAGGTGTCACGTGCCATAGAAATATCTTGCTATCACCAACCGGAGAAAGAAACGCTCCCTAGGATCGCTTCATTATCAGATTATGTCATAATCTGATAAAGAAGCCCAACATTGATCCAGCGTTGTGTTAATGTTGTGCTTACTGGGTAATTTTATTTGTCTACATCACAAAATATATCACATTTGAATGTGTGAGGAATGATATAATAATATTATATCATTCCTCACACATTTAAAACAGAATTATTATATGGTGATATATTATGAGTTGTAGGCCCTACGCAAATAAAAGCACCCAGTAAACACAACGTTAACACAACGCTGGATCATTGTTGGGCTAGCGTCTGCGACGCTGGCCCAACATTGAACCAGAATTGTGTATTATGAGCAACCAGCTGACCTGATGTGGGTGAGGAAACGACTCGTTCTGGCAGTGTCACTCTGCACCAATGACGTGTTAGGCGTCCATGACGTCACTTCCGGTAACTGGTGATTGGGCACTTTGGGAATGACGGGAGTGGTAAAACTTTCTGTAGAGTACACATTTGCGTCTGAAAGAAACATATATTATGTATTTTTAATCAGAGGTGGTAGAGTTATTTTCACATAATAATGCAATATTTGAATGTCAATTGTAGTCCATAAATTTCAACCTGTATCAAAGCAGCTTCTTGGGATGATTTTCGTTTCTAGTTTTGTAATGAATTAGTGTATCACCCAGATCGTGATTTTTTTCAGAGTTTTTAGATTTTTAAAAGTATTTTTTATCAAAGTTTTTATGAATCCGCTTAAAACCCAAACAAACTTTTTGTATACCTGAACACTTGCTAAAGGATGGTTGAATGTTCCTACAGCATTGGGTCCCATGTTGATGCCGTTGGCCCAGCGTTGGGTAGACAATCGGTGCGCAGGTGTATCCCCCCATGTCCTGACTAAAAGACACCAATTAGCGGCGACTGCTTTTATCTAACCGTCCAAGACGTGGGAATATGTGGTTTAAAGTGCTGTATATTGCTGACTTGTTTTGTTTACATAGCAATATACGACCTGGAAATATAACTATTTCACTCTTTTTTGGTGCTTTACAATTGTGTCTTGACATTTTTGTATTTTTAGTTAAGATCAGTAGGTATATCGCTTCATATAAATTATTTTTTCAAAATTGACAATATTGAAAAAGTCTCACAGGCTCCCTTCAAATAATGCATATTCTTAGTGTAAATGTAAAGCTGTGTGGAGTTGCTGTCCTGTAAAATCAGACAGAAACCTATTTTGTCAGATGCAGTTCAGCATAGAGACGTTTCTCCCCACCAATCTAGCGTTGAATGAGAATTTTATCCGTGGTAGAAGTGCAAAACATAACATATACATGTATATTTGTAATGTTTTTTTTTACCCTTTAACCGTCAAATTATTCAATCTGAATTTTCACTCACTTGAAGTTGTGTCTCGCTGACGCGATCCATAACTTCAAGTGAGTGAAAATTATGCAGATTTGACAAAATGGAGGTCAAATGTTTTCAAATATTGCTGATTGATGTCACATTTTATCTTTAACATGTTTAATAGGTGGTATTTAATGTGCTAATAAAAAATAAAAACCCGAATAAATGCCGCACCGGCGGTTAAAGGGTAAACAGAAGAAATGCCAAAAAATAGGTGAGTATATTTATATCCTTACATTTACATAACATCATAATAACTACGTGACAACAAAGACCAGAATACACAATCAAAATACATGTATCTTACAGTTTATTGTTACGATGTGCTCATTAAATATGATAACGTCATAACTATATATTTAGTAATTCGGGACATCTGAGTGGCATATCAACAGTAAAGTAAATGAAATGAATCGGGCTTTAGACCACCTTTGTGCACATATAGGCTGAGCTGGGCCAGGAGAACCTTTTGAGGATGGTGAGATGAATGAGATGACACTGTCCTCTAGACACAGGATTCGAAATTCGGTCTGAGGCCGAGCACGCTACCTCTCGGTCACGAAGGCTCCCCACAATGGTTTTACACGTGGATGGGGAAGAAACATTTTTGTTTCTTTCAAACCGCCGAGACCGGGAACCGAAGCCCGAACTCTAGCGTGAAAGGCAGCGGTGCTAGCCACTACCCTAGGGCCCCCGCCCATCAACGGTAAAGTAATGTCTTGTAAGTTCAACAGGTGGCAACTGTAACTCAAAATTACATTAATTTGTGATAGAGATGAGGTTTGCCTAACTCTGACGTGTGGGCCAATATACAGCAAAAAACATTCCGATGGTCTGAAACAACAGTGGGTCAAGTCGACTTGAAATTGTGTTTATCGTTTTGCTTAGAACTACAGTCTGCTAAATCTACTTATCAGCATGTAGACTTGGACTTACACTGATGAAACACACAGCGATTGGAATTTGACAGTAGATCAAGTGAAGTTAGCAGAGTGTTTTTTACCTTCCAAAACAATAATTACAGAAGCAAAATTGGGATCAACAAGACACCAAGTTGACTTAGCTCATTGTTACTCCAAGAACACAGAATATGCAGAGATTGTTTCTAGATCGACAATGAACTAAGTCAAGGCATTTCCCCTGTGTTGTTTCCGCAATTCTCAGAATAACAATGCGCTAAGTGCACTTGTATCTTCTTTGTCCCAGAAACAGAGCCCATAAGCATGTAATAACAGAACAACAATGTGTCAAGTCGACTTGGTCCTGTGTTGAGCAGATATTATGCTGATATGTGCTCCTTTTCCCGAGAATAACAATGTGCTAAGTCGATTTGGTCTGTTGTAAATCTGAATTTGGGATAAATTCAAACTTTATACATATTAAAAGTGACTGAGCTGGTTGTTCTTCTAAAGGCCAAAAAAATCACTTAGCACACTATTGTCTTAACCCAATTTCTTGTGTTGACAAATCGATAAACAATGTAGATCTAATTATCCACATGACATACTAGTATAATTTGTTATGTTGCTTTATTATAATTTTGAATTTTCTTAATTATAAAAGTCAAAACAGGGTACGTTGTCTTCTTTTAAACAATTTTAAATTATTTAATGTTTTTTTTTCATAAAGTTTTTATTTTATTTTTATGTAAAGAAAAGTATCTAATTTGAAAATGTGGATAGATCCATTGTGTAGATCTGTCACATTTGTGGAATCTTCACCTGCCAAATTGATCCAGGCCAAGATTCGGATCATGGTCTGCTTCATTTTCTCAAACGCCGCCGTGGAATTTGGTCCCAGTGTGGTCTGCACAGGGGTGAAGGTCATACAGTTGATCAGGTGACGTCGCGTGTTGGTGGCCGATATGCGTGGATCCTGTACGTAAAACACACGTAAAACCTGTATGTGGTGCTGAGCCTCAAAGTCGTAGTAGCGGTGAACGCAACAGTCTGAACTCTCTTTCGCCGTTTCCCCTGTGATAGAGACAAAGGTAAGATTATTGTGCTTTTCAAGTGATTGTGTTGGTCCATGCACATACTCTAGCATTATCATATAATAAAATGTATATTAAAAAACCCCAGATACTATTGACGTGTGCTTGATGTGTGTATAAACCATATGATAGTCACACAAATGCTCACACAAAAAACCAACCCTACCGTCTCCGAACACATGGATGTGTGGTTTAAACGATACATGTACTCCATCATAAATCTTATAAGATGTTTGATCGTTTTGAAATGACAAACACATAGTCTTGTCCTTTTCGAAATATATAATCACCGTATTGTAATATATGATCTTCTTACCTGATTGCTTGCAGACGTAAGCGGATCTGATGTTCGTGAGCCTGTACTCGGGATGCTCGCCTATCCAGGCGCTCGCCTGCCTCATCAGCACACTGAAGGCCTCGTTACCCCGCTCTGGCACCACGCTCTGAATACCTGCACCAGACAAATCATTAGACCTGTACTGAGCCGAAAGGCAGTAACTACTTACTTGTAAAGTAAGCTGCTACTGCCTTTTGACTTTGCAGGATAGTGTAATTAAAATTGTACGGTTTTGTGACGAATTAAATTATATGATTTGAGAGGTAATAGGCCTATAGCATAGAATTAATCATTCAAGAACGGTTATGCAATTACAAACAACAGTAAGTGCTTAATGGCGATACACAAACAGTGACTGTTATTTTTCTTTGTTCGACACACCATACATACCCCATCAATTTATATGTATGGGTAACAACAAATAAAGCCCAATTCGCTGCCACCCAGCCTTAGCCTGTTAGCCCTTAACCCTTAGAGCGCGGGGATCAACATTAGTGGTCAGAATCTGACGTCTGTAGACGTCAGATTCTGACGACCAAAGTGGATCCCCGCACTATGTAAGAATAAAAATATTTCTAATGGCCGTAGACCCATAACATAGGTATTCAAAGGAATCGGAAAAAGCTAACTAAGACATTTATGATGATTACGAATCGAATAAAACCCTTTGGTCTCAATGGTTTATATAAAGATATTCAGCGCTTTAAGGGTTAAAGTGCTAACCGCGTCTATAACCGCTTCGAGGCTTTCTTTTGTCCTTCGAAAATAAGAATTTGTAAGAGAAACAAACATTACATTTACAAGACAAACATATATTTTTATTTAAATTGTTCAGATATTTTTTACTCACTTGAAGTTGTGGGTCGCGGTAGCGAGACACAACTTCAAGTCAGTAAAAAATTAAATCCTATAATTTAGCTCCTTGACGGTTAACTTTGTGCACATACAAACTAAACATATTGTGAGATGAAGCAAATGGCTCTGCCCTCCGGACACAGGATTCGAAATTCGAGCCCTGGAAATCTGAGGCCGAGCACGCTATCTCTCGGTCACGAAGATGGCCAGTCACAGTGATCTATCGGGCGTCGATTTTACAAAGGCATACACTACATTTCAAAGGTCGATCATTTTTTTAACGTTTATAGAAGCCCTGTAAAATAAGGAACGTTGACACTAACTAGTTCGATTAATGCTGGTCGACACTGTACGATAATGGCCCCAGCATTCAGACAAAGTAGTGCTAATACATCGTGTTCCTGAGGGGTGGTGAGCAGGATTAAACAATCATCCAGTTATAAATACTATCCGTCATTCACCAGGTGGCGCATAGGCCTACTACAGGTATTTTTCTATGAAATGTTACTGCGAAAATCTTTATGAAACAAATCTCGGAATGTGTACAGTAGGCCTAACAATATAGTTGAAATTTCACATGATTTTATATTTAAATAAAGTGTTCAATTTGTCATGACATTATGGTGTCGTGATTAGGTTGATTAGAGAAATGAGCAGGTTGATTACATGATTAGGTTGAACGGAGGAAAGAAAATTGGTGACGAAAAGTATTCTCAAACTCGGTGGCACCGAGTGATATAATACTCTTCTTCTCCAATCACCAAGGCGGTGCAGTGGTTTTCTCTCTGATAAGTATATCGATATAAGCGTATAACGCAATGTGTTTTTGCTCGAATAAATATCAATATGGCAGTGCAATTTTGACGTACGTGAAAATGCAAAAGGTATTCATTATCAGATTATTCGTTCAATGAATAAGGTGTGAGCCTTTAGAAGAACATTTTATTGAATAGACATGTGCTGTGTTTTACTCTGGACATTCGGTATAGGATAAAGTCCGAGGAGCGCTACATTCTTAGCTGTGGAAAAGGACGAGGCCGAAGGCCGAGACCTTTTACACAGCTAAGAATGTAGAGCTCCGAGGGTTTTGAGTGACTAAAAACACATCCGAATATAATGAGAATCCCTCATGAGCAGCAGCTCGGTCACACATGACTGATTATAGCACAAAATATAATTGGTTTGTACTTGATCAACAATAACTCTCCATTCCCGGCTTAGAATGTAGTGGTCAAACATTAAAATAATGTAGAGGTGTGTTTTAATACCCGATACTTACCTATCATTTCATAACATGGTGGTCCTTCCGTGTACACAACCCGTATAAATATACTGTAGTTGCCATGTCTGCATTGAGAGTCCCGCCAGAACACTCTGTTGGTGTCCCACGAGGGGTAATGTGGAACCAGTATTGTTTCTATTGTGATGATGCGACCTGTAGCAGAAAATGAGAGTGAAGGATTCTGTGAAACGCAATGACGCCACTCGGTGAAAACAAGGTTATATAACACCTCCTCCCCCATACTTCATTCTGTGAAACGCAGTGACGTCACTCTGTGAAAACAAGGTTATATAAGAACCCTCCGCCCATACTTCATTGTACTCGGTGAGAACGAGCCAGCTCGGTGAAAACAAAGGAGGTCGAGGTCATTGAGTTTCACAGAAACTCTTACAACGCTGAGCTATTCAATCTAAATTTATTCAATCTAAATTTTCAATCACTTAAAGTTATCGCGATCCACAACTTTTTTGATTAAAAATTACTTGCATTTTTGAAGTTAAAGTCACCACATATATGTGTGTGACGAATTAAAGACGCACCTTACTTGAAAAACTGCTGATAAAAACGCAGAATTATAATCACTATAATAGTCACTATAATCGATATCAGATCTCCAAGGGTTAAAATGCACGCGAAATACCACGTTTCTGGAGACCATGTCCCGTTGCATGACAGTTAAAGGCTCAAGCAGATTGGTTTTTAAAAAGTAATTGTGTCATAACTTAGATTTACCGTTACGAGGAATTTTTTTATCGAGTTGTCAATTTACCAGGCACAAGGTTTACATTTATTTCCCGAAAACAACCCATACAGCTATCATCATTCATGTCATTCATTAAAGGCTTGTGTTAAATAAATACTGCGCACTGCTAGGCCAAAAGGCATTAACTGCTTACTTTTCAAGTAAGCAGCTAATGCCTTTGATTTTGCACTCTATAATACAACATATTTTTATACAGATCGGTTTTCCGCCTCGTTCGCGTCTGGTGCGTATGACGCATATTGACAGCTGATTGGCTAAGATTAGGATCTCGGCCAATCAATTGCCCAATATCTAGGCCGGTTAACCTGTTCCAGATTGTCGATCCTGCAGGAGGAAGATGGCAAGATTTATCCCGCAGACGACTTCGGTTCTGGATCACTTCCCTGACGCTCATGTCACGGCGCAATAACCGGGATCTAGATGTTTTACCTGGAGCGGGACCGCGTCGAGCCTAAATAAAATCCAGATTATGGTAGCTCCCGTCTCGAGGCTCATACCTTTCACTCTCGAAGATTGATGGGCCAATCCAGAGTGCGTTCTCTACGGTTCATCTGGGAGCTATATCCCAGCAAACACACAACATTTATATAACAATTGTACAACATCGGCCCAACGTCACGGCGTTGGTCCGACGTTGTACAAATGTTATACAAATGTTTTGTGTTTGCTGAGTATCTACTCATCTGGCCTGTAAAATCATCTAACATATCTCACCAACTTCATGTACTTAAAACAACCCAGGTTTTAGCAAGTGTTATTAAATCTGTACTGTTTTTTTACGCGCTGAAAAGAGGATCTAACACTGAAAGCCTCAGATCGAGATGGCAATGTGAGCTCAATAGTTGGCTAATCCGGAAAACAGTGCATTCCAATATTATATTTTATCGCTATTTTTTTCATTGAAATGTTTACCCACTAGAAGCTGTGTTTCGCTGACGTGATCCACAACTTCTAATGAATGAATTAATTATTCAAGTTGTTTTTTAGGCCACCTTTGTGCGCTCCAAGTGAGTGGACATTAGTGAGATTTGTTAAATTTTAAAGTCATATAATTTATTATTATTGGTGTAATGAGACATATTCCACCTTTGAAATGTATTTTACCTATTACAGCACGGGTATCGACTTTAGGCGTCAGAATCTGACGTCTGTAGACGTCAAATTTTGAGGTCTAAACTCGATCTTCGCACTGTAAAATTAAAAATATTTCTAATGGCCGTAGACCCATAACATAGGTATTCAAATGAATCTAAAGGATCTAACTAAGACAGCTATGATAATTTCAAATTGGAAAAAAACTTTGGCCTCCAAGGTTTTCATAAAATATTTCAGCGCTTTAAGGGTTAAAGTAATACTAAGGGTTAACCTTTTGACCGCCAAATTATTCAATCTGAATTTTTACCGACTTGTGACAAGTGAGTGAAAATTATTCAGATTTGACAAAATGGAGGTCAACTGTTTTCAAATATTGCTGATTGATGTCACATTTTATCTTGAGCATGTTTAAAAGGTGGTACTTAATGTGCCAATAAAAAATGAAAACCCAAATATATGCGGCACCGGCGGTTAAAGGGTTAATAAGAGTTGCTAGGATGATCTGGATCAGGGAATGTTTGTGTCTCACCTTGTATGGGTTCCTCTACCAGAGAGGCGTTGGTTCTCTTTATCAGGGCGGATAACTTCTCCCTGTCTCTGGCCTTGTAGTCACGGTAGCCCAGTCTCTGGGGGTTCTCCTGCTGACTGGGTACGACCCAGCACCTTTAACACACAATATATCAAAATATCAAACGTAGCTAGGCCTATTGTTCACTGCCCTGCTTTACAACTGGAAAGCCAAAAGGCAGTAACTGCTTACTTTTCAAGTAAGCAGTTACTGCCTTTTGGCTTTGCACGGCATTGCTACAAAGATACAAGGATACAAAAATTATATTAGCCCTGGCCTATTGAAGGCATGGGGCACAAACAAAATTACAATGTAACAAAATTCAAAAGTTAACCATAAATCAATGAAAACAAGTCAAACAAATCAATCAGGTATGGTGTTTAAATATACATATTAAAAAGTACTGCAAGGGATACTGTTTAAATATACAAAGTAAATAATAAATATACATATAACTAATTATTTTAAATGCCAAACGAATGTAGCAGCATTCTAACACGTTAAAAAGGTTAATCATGAATTAATGAATACAAGAGAAACATATTGATCATCAATTGGAATATAGTTTTTAAATATACTATGTATGACAATTTTAACTACATACCTAAATAACATATTACAACTTAAGTGCCTGTGACAGCATTGTGTCGCTTCACCTCACATTATTTTTCGCTTGGATATGAGCATGGACACGATGAACCATCGGGTGATTTCTGTCCCTCCAATTTGGAAATGAGTACGTGGTGCAAAACTTCCCATCTAGATTCCCAGTTTTTACCCACTTCATTCCATGCTCTTACAATAAACACTAAGCGCCTTCAAGTAACTCTTAAATTACCATGCTCTTTGGCTTCACTTCACTGCACAGATTGGAACCCCCATCCCACGGAGTGGAGTCACACTGCGAAGAGTTGTATAGAACTTCGCGTAATTGTGTGGTCCGCGTATGTATATCTACATTTGTTTCCAAAACGAAAAATATGTCCAATGATAGCCTCATTTTGACAAAAAATGGTGTAAAATTGCTTCCACATCTTTTACTGCCCACATAATTATTGTTTCTTTGAACTTGTTAAAGACGACAATTAAAATGTATTTTCAATCTGCTGTAAGCGGAAGATGCGAATTAGTTCCCATCAATTAGTCGGTGATGACAAAAAAGTAATGCTATCACACATTTTACATGTATTTGTGATTCTTCCCTCTCCAGATGAAGACCTCTTACCTGAGACCCATGTGATAGTAGGTGTCGACATCTAGTGAGGGACACGTGCAGCGTTCGCTCACCACGCTCTCAGTGTCGCCAACCTGGATGACAAAGACAGAAGAATACGAAGTGAAATAATCAGAGAAAACATCGAGCAAATTGTCAATTATCAGCATGATCATAGCTTTATTGGTACAAACATCCAATTAGTACATTCACATGGCCATGTTATATATTTTAGTTTGGACGTCCCATTGCGTCTAAACTATTGTTTTCCAAGCGAATACTTTCGTATTTTCCTTATTCTACAGACGTTTCACAGAAGACTATTTCTCGGTCATTATAGTCTGAGCTGTAATTTTTCTAGTTTTATATATTTTTATTTTTTTATTCACTTATTTATTAGCCCTACGTTTGAGTGTGTGAGTCAGTTAATGATTGATTGATTGATTGATTGATTGATTGATTGATTGATTGATTGATTGATTGATTGATTGATTGATTGATTGATTGATTGATTGATTGACCGACCGACCGACCGACCGACCGACCGACCGACCGACCGACCGACCGACCGACCGACCGACCGACCGACCGACCGACCGACCGACCGACCGACCGATCGATCGATCGACCAACCACCCAACCAACCAACCAACCAACCAACCAACCAATTAACCAACCAAACAAACAAACAAACATCCAACCAACCAACCAAACAACCAACCAACCAACCAACCAACCAACCAATTAACCAACCAAACAAACAAACAAACATCCAACCAACCTAACAACCAACCAGCCAGCGAGACAACTAATCACCAAACCAGCTGGCCAGCCAGACAACCACCATACCAACCCAGTCAGCCAACGAGCCAAGACCCACACCCCCAGATAAAATCTCGACACCAACAATAAAACTAGGACAGTTTGCGGACAACAAGATTCACTGAAATGGTGTGCCACCGTCAGAAGGCCACCGACGATAAATATTGGAATGACACACTGGAACTGGAACAGCCAATCAAGACAGCACTGGTTCATCGCTGGCTGAACGGTGGGCTCAGGCCCACCGCCCAGCCAGCGAAGAACCAACGTTATCCCAGTAATTGTCGGTGTTCTGGTACTTGGGCTGCAGGGATGGCAGGTCTTATTAAGTGAGTGTCTTTGTCGGTAGTGTCTCGGTCGTTTGAGCGTGATGCTTTGTGAATGGACAGGACGCTCTCTGGGGAGGCTGTATGCTCTGATGGCACAATATAAACAGGAAGAGGTCTGGCCATGCAGCTTCATTTCAGTGATCGATAGACGGCTCCCCGCCGGACCAGATGAGGTTACTCCGCCGTTTTTTATTCCCTTTTTTGCTTTCTTTCTTCCACTTCTGGCTTTCATCGTTAAAACCCTGTTTCCTTGCTCTTTGGCGGCGCGGCCTGCAATTGCTCGTCGAGGAATCATGGCCGGGAAATATGTAAGGGACGAAACCGAAAGGGGTCAAGACTGCTATGTCAGGGGATAAAATAAACCTAAAGTACAGCCCCAATATACCACATTGATTTTTCTTGTTCTTTAATCATGTTTCTTTATTGTGCTTATAATGTTTTTTTTTCTATCTCCATCGGTTTTGTATTAGTTATTTGAGAGATGCATATGATTTAAAATTTGGGACTGGGGGAATAGTCTACTTGCCACTCCCATTGACATAATGTGTTAAACCCAAAATGTCTTTTACAGCAAGGTTTTTTGATGGAGATATTATCTATATGATCCAAGGAGTCAGAAAATGCCGGATGCTAAATTTTATATGTTGAGCATTTTTTTTAATTGGCATAATTGGCATATTTAATGAGGTAACTTAGGGAATCGCCTCTATCGGAGCCCCCAATGAACACAAACTCTAAAATATTAGCTAACTTTGCATTTATTCAAGCATAATAAAAACGTCAAACATAGTATCAAAATTTTTTTTAAATACAAAATGGTTGACATCCGCCATTTTGAATTTGCATGTTTAATTAGTCTATTTACCACTCTCATAGACATAATATATCAAACCCAAAATGTCTTTTGCTGCAAGTTTTGTTTTTATGGAAATCATATCTATATGATCTAAGGAGTCAGAAAGTACCGGATGCTAATTTTATATGTTTAGCAAATTTTCAATTAGCATAATTAGCATATTTAATGGGGTAAACTAGGGACTCGCCTATGTCAGAAGGGTCAACCCCTCCAATCAACACTAACTCTCAAATTCTGCTTACCTTTGCTTTTTTCAAGCATAATAACAATGTCAAGCATTATATCAATATTTTCAAAAATGCAAATGCAAAATGCATATTTAATTAGGTCATTTAAGGACCAATATCATAATCCCTGATGAACCTGATGAACATGCTGTTTGAAAACCTCGTTTTTACATAATCATGATAATGAATACGCTCAGAATATTGAAATAAAACTGATACAACGCTTTTAATAAAAAAAATCAAAATGACCGCCACAAATAATATCAAATATGTATGTAAAATAAGCTAAATCGCGGATATTGCGATAAATCAACATGGAAATACTTCTGTTTGGACAAAAAACACAAGATCCAAATATATCTACAATTCATTGATGTAGCATGTTAGGCTACCTTTATTTAAAAAAATCGCACAATTATCATATTAAACTGCAATACTCAACAAACTGCTATGCGTAGGCCTTCATCAAATAATATTAAAAATACAAAATGTTTTCACGGTTTTATCCCAGAGATTATGAGGCTCGTACGTGTGCTACCAATGTAGCTGAGTCCACTCAATGATGAAAGTGGTAATCACTCCTGTGCGTCATACACATAACCGGCATCATCCAGATCACCAAATTTAAAATGGTGGCTATTAGACAGACAGAATACCTGTCAATATGTCATGCACAAGCAAGGGAATCTGCATAGCTTTCAATTTACCATTATGGTGGCTGAGTGATTTTACCTACCTATAAATAACATTGCAGGCTGAAGTGGAAGTGCATACAATACTAGATTCTCACATGGCCTCACCTGGGCTATTTAGGATTTGTGGCTATTCGAGGTTCTTATCTTGAAAATTGAAGCCACCTTCTCTGCTTCACCACGAAACACCGATCCTCACAACTCTGGTACCACGTATGCTTGTTGCTATATTGTTTCATCACACAAAGAGAGGAATTTCATTGTTATTCCCTTTACATAAGGCCAGTATTGAATGATTTTTTCCAATCTTCAAGTAGAAGCACTGTGTTAATTGCATGTGCTATGGCGCACTTTTTATCTGGAATCCACAGAATTTCTAAAAGTGACACGTTGTGAAATATTTCAATGCTTCTTAATGCACCAGCAAAAATAAACAGGGAAATCCATTACAGTCAGCTTATCGGACATCTCACTCAACTGTGTCTGTTTCTTGCAAGTCGAAAATAATATTGCCAGTTCTTTAGACAAAGGCCTAGTCATTGCCTTGAGGCTTCTCGACCTGCCTGCGGGTTTTGACACCATTGATCTTATCTTACACTAACTGACATGCTGCCGAATTGGTATGGTGTTTCTTGTGTGGCTCTGGATTTGTTTTCGTACCATCTGAGAGACAGGTGTCAAAAAGTATTTTTTTTATATACATTGTCTCTGCTTCTAATTCTTAACATGGCTACCACAAGGGTCTGTACTGGGCCCTTTGCTGTTTACTCTTTACACTCAACTCAGTTATATTATCTCTGGACATAGTTTGAGTCACCATCTTTATGCAGATGACACTCCATTTATATCTCTTTATCTACTGAGAGTGCTCAGCAATCTTTGGTAGAACTACAGAGGTGTGTCATGAGTGTCTTTAACTGGATGACTCAAACCAAGTTGAAACCTAAATCCAAGTAAAACCGAATTCCTAATTGGATCTGAATTTCAACGAATTTCTTTAGCCATCTTTCCCCCCTTCCAATTCCTGATAACCAAACGGACCAAGCAGATTCTGCAAAGAGACCTGGGAGTCCTGTTTGACAATACTTTTAGCCAAGATATATCGTGTAGTGCCCGTTTCTATCATATTTGGGATATTCGACGCATCAGCAAAGGTTTCTGGCTCTTGCTGAACATATTGCAGTCGCTTTAGTAACCAGTAAACTGGATTATTGTAATCATTTACTACTACTAACATACCAGAAAAAAATACAGCATGTCCAAAATTATCTGGCCAGGGTAGGGACCGACGCTTTATTCGCTTTATCCCTATATTAAAGTCATTACATTGGCAGCTGAAGATATGCACACTTGTTTTCCGATACTTGACTTCTAATCAACCAGAATACTTTTGGTGCTACTTGTCCACCAAAAACCGTTACGATCTTCTAGCTCATACCAAAAAACTTTATGTTCTGCGAAGACCGACTCGGTGGCATTTTCTGTTGTGGGAATTCATTACTTGTTTCCATAAGAGCATCCATCAACAGCGACTACGACTTCCAGAAAATTATTTACAAAAAAGTTTATCTGATTTAGCTTTTCTACCCCAGCTCTTTTACTGCCCGGCACCTTTTTGACGACCATGATTTGGACATTTCTTGAATATAGTTCTGGATCGATTGTCGCGCCTTTGGGCTCGATCTTCCGAGGAGTTAGGCGCTACAAAATTATTTTAATTGAATTCAATGTATTCTGTCGGGATGGGTCGTTGCCAGGGACCAAGCTGGTTGCTTTTTCAATGCAGTTGACCCGGATATAAAGTGATCACCAAAACGACATTGGGTCATTTGGGAAACACTTGCATTAGATAAGAGTATGGCATAGTCCCGACTTCAGGCTTCCTTCCATTGCGATATTGCCATGATCATACAGAAAACGACGCAAAACAATATTAACTCATTGTTTGAGTCGGGCATACCTTAAAAACTGAATGGTCGACATGAATCGGCCAATATTCTGTCAAAAATATATCAATTTATAGTTTGACATTGTACAGATGGCGGCCATCTTGGAGTTTACCCACAACGCAATGTCTAAAGTACGCTCTGGTCACATCAGGTATATACGAAAACCTTACGGTAGACACCAAAATCGTGAATCTGTTTCGTTTCTGTGGAGAAATAATAACAATTTATTGTTTGACCTTGCACGAATGGCGGCCATCTTGTATTTTACCACCATTTAGAAAAAAAAGAATCGACAACACACATTTACCTGAAACCCCATAATCATGAAAACCAACAATTCTCACTATAGTGAGACAACTGAACAAAAAATAATAAAACATAATGTGCTTTCCACATATAATTTATAGATTTATCAATAAAAATGCACCTTGGCGGCCATTTTAAATTTTTTGATACGTTTTTTTATAATATATCTGTAAAATTTTATTGGACTCATTTAGTGGACCCAAAATAAAGTTTTAGTACCTTTCTTATATTTTTACTGTCATTGGAAATTGAGATATAAGCTAATTATTGGATTACCTCATAAATTATGCTAATTATGATAATTAAAAAAATTGCTCAACATATAAAATTTAGCATGCGGCATTTTCTAGCTTCTTGGACCCTATATACCACATTTCCATCAAAAAACCTTGCTGTAAAGAACATTTTGGGTTCACCTGCCTGGCAAGTAGACTAGAAGGGGAAATTAAGATAAATATCTCATTTTTGGTATAAAGGCCTATCGTTCAATCACTCGGAAAAATGATTTTTCTGTAGATTTAGTATTTTTCGCTTGTTTAAATTTTCGCGAATTTCTGATTTTGTGACTTTTTGTGAATTCGAGAATTTCCATTTCGCTTTAGTCACGCTATTATCATAATAATTTTCGCGAGATTCTTAAATTCGCAAATTTTTCCTTCTCGTGAAATTCACGAAAATTAAAACCTCACGAATATTACCAGGTCTACAGTATTCCAATGAGCTACTCTATGCAGTAACTGTTTCTGATATTCTGCTCTGCAATGCCAAAATGCAGTAACCGCTTTACTAAAAGTAAAACAGTTAATATGATTTCTGAAAAGCCCTTTTTGATTTGCACGGCGGCATCACAATTTGTGAACTTGCAGATGAAGCCGTCAACATGAGGAATTTCAGCGGGTACCTTGAGATATCACCAGGCAACAAAAAACGTGCGATGTTTCAGAGAAATGATCAAAGTGTTCACAACATTCCGCTAGGGCCATCTCCTGATCCAAGTTAGTGGTTTTTGCCAGAAGAAGCGCGCGATCAAAGACAGCGGCGCGCGGCGGATTACCTCGTCATTCACACCAAATACGACACCTATTTACTAGGGCGCGTTAATACAAACCGTATCCTAGCAAATAAGACGCATTGAATCGATGCTGTTTTAACATTGGACCAATGTCGAAGACGGTGGGCCAACAGTAAAACAGCATTTCATCATCTTCGCAGCGGTTTGTTTGGACAAGCGTGAAGTCGTGGCACAGCATGCAATGTGAAGTAGCTTTTCTAAACGAGATATACTGCCATTCTGATTATGTGTATGAGGATCATCATGCATGCTTTTGCCAATGTAAAGTCAGTGCGAAATGGTGGTATGAGCGTACCCAATATTAATAATTCTCTAATAATTTTATACTAAGCCTATTGTTTTCAAAGTAATAGACATTTTAACTGAGGGGGGGGGGAGGGCGGGGGTACTAGCGATCGATACAATTTGATTTCTTTGAAACTGTATTTTGCGAAGCTAACATTTTGGTGGCTGTAAACACCAAAGTAAATTAGACAAAACCGATTGGTCTGCTGCATGGCGATAATTCACTGGATGATGATAGCATGAATGGGAATGAAAGTGTCTGACATAAAAAGAACAAATTAAGAATACAAATTGAAGGCGCGTGTTTAATATCTAAGTAAACAAGAGACTTAAATCAATGTTGCTTTAAATCACTGACTCACTCATTCACTCTGACTCACTCACTCACTCACTCACTCACTCACTCACTCACTCAATCACTCACTCACTCACTCACTCACTCACTCACTCACTCACTCACTCACTCACTCACTCACTCACTCACTCACTCACTCACCCACTTACTCACTCACTCACTCACTCACTCACTCACTCACTCACTCACTCACTCACTCACTCACTCACTCACTCACTCACTCACTCACTCACTCACTCACTCACTCACTCACTCACTCACTCACTCACTCACTCACTCACTCAATCACTCAATCACTCACTCACTCACTCACTCACTCACTCACTCACTCACTCACTCATTCAGGCCACCCGCAAAAAAAATGTTTGGTTCTGATTTCAGAGCAGCTGAAATTATCATTAAATTTTAGGCTTGATTATTTATTTTTAGTAAATGCTTACATTGTGAAATTGCTCATAAACGTAACACGCTTGAGAATGATATGGTTTGTAACACAATCATGTTTTGTAAACGGGAAAACCTTGAATGGGTTATCGCGCCTTTGGACAAGAATATGATCTGTTGGTGGATAAAAATAAATGTCCATGTTGATTTTCAAAATAAAAATCTCAGAAATATTGTTTGAAAAAAATCTATATTTCCAAAATGGTCATAAAAATAAATAATAATTCCAGTAGAGGTTTTCTCAGTCAGTTTTTAAAGGCTGGCCTCACATGTTTCTTCCCAGTTACTATCCCAGCAAACACAAAACATGTGTAAATTATTTATACAACGTTGGGCCGACGGTGTACACATTTTATACAAATATTTTATGTTTGCTGAGATGTTGATTTATTTTATGGATAGTATCTGATCAAATCTTCATTAGAAGATTGGCACACTGCCTGATGAACGATCCCCCCTCCCCCCCCCCCCCCAACAGAACCAGTTTGAACCTGCCTGGACGAAGAGGAGCAGTAATTTGATTAGACCATTCGAAGGCACCTCAGGTTGTCTGTAATTGTTGGTAGGAGCCTGGCAGGTACGTCAGCATAAACAGAAAGAAAGTACAAGCGGAGACAATATGAGACCAATCCAGAAAAGAAATACATACAAGACCAACCCAGAGAAGAATTGCCTACAAGGTCAATCTAGAGATGAAATGCCTACAAGACCAAACCAGAGAAGACATGCCCACAAGACCAATCCAGGTAAGAAATGCCTGCAAAACCAATCTAGAGAAGAAATGCATAGAAAACCAAACCAGAGAAAAAATGCCTGCAAGACAAATCTAGAGAAGAAATGCATACAAGACCAATCTAGAGAAGAAATGTCTAAAAGAACAATTCAGAGAACAAAAGCCTACTAGACCAATCTAGAGAAGATATGCCTGCAAGACCAATCCAGAGAAGAAATGCCTGCAAGACCAATCTAGAGAATAAATGCCTACAAGACCAATCCAGAGAAGATATTTCTGCGAGACCAATCCAGAGAAGAAATGCCTGCAAGACCAATGTAGAGAAGAAATGTCTAAAAGACCAATTCAGAGAAGAAATGCATACAAGATCAATCCAGAGAAGAAATGCTTACAAAAACAATCCAGAGAAAAAATGACTACAAGATCAATCAGTTGAAATGCAGTCTGAGAAACCGCCTACAAAAGCTGGTTCAATGTTTGGCCAACTCTGTAGGACATTGGCCAAGCATTGAACCAGCTATTTGTGCGAGACCTGCACCATAACTCCATACGTGGTGTGACGCCTGCTGCATGTCTGGGTTGATTCGTGTGATATTTCAGCCTTTTTTTCTCGCAGCTATATAACAAATTGTGTCATACACGATAGAAAAACACCGGGGTTGAGTCAGGGCTGGTGGTTGATTGATTTAACCATACTCGTAGCTGAGGATATAATTCGATATGTAAAGAAACACTGTAACAGCACATCCAGTAACACGTCAGCCCAACGTCTTCGCCGTTGGTTAAACATTCCATAAATTTTATACTGCTTATTGGGCAAGCAGTAAATCATCTCCCTGCCTCTCCCCACACCCCCCTCCTGGTTTAGTGGATAACGCTGCCGCCCGTAACTCGGAGCTCGTAGAGGCGTCCTCTGCTATTTGCTATTTGGGTACGGCAAGGAGCGACATCATAAAACACAGCAAAAATAGTCCGTAATAACAGACTATGTGGGCAATCAAGATACAGAGTCTGTAATCAATGTCATTCGTAATGTTTTTTGTGCCCCAAATTTTCAGTGCGCAACCGATCGATGAATTAGGCCTAAGGCGTCCACAATACTAGATAAATGATGTATATATTAATTGGTAATGATAGATTTACATCTCATTTGCATAATGCCTTGACGTGGAGGTCAATAACTAACTTCATAGACTTATTTATCATTTCAATAGGGTGACCCTTACATTTGTCATGAAATTGTTGATCTCAGCGTATACTACTGGTAACCAGCATACAAAAACACAGTTTTTTCTAGTTGAGATAAAATAGGTCTATACATTCATATGATCCGGAATGAAATCATTGATAACCCAACTACAAAGTCAAAATGCATTAACTTCTAACTTGTCGAGTAAGCAGTTACTGCCTTTTGGCTCCGCAGAGAAGCCTACGTCCATGCAAACAGGGGCCGGCCTCGATGGCTCATTTATATCGACTGGGGTTGTAACCTGGGGGTACCAGATTCAAATCCCGGTCGGGACGGATATTAGTCATCGTGGTTGAGCATAAACAGTGCTCCAAACTGTTCTAAGGCATGCAGTGTACAGTGCTGCCTATTTTACTGTGAACTATAAAGAACCCTTGAAGTCATTCGAAATAAGAGTAGGGCATAGTCTCGGCTTCGGGCTTCATTCTGTCGCGATATTGCCATGATTGTGCAGAAAGCGACGTAAAGCAATATTCATATATGCATATGCTAACAGGAGACGTGTGTAACCCAGTAAACACGAGACGTTGAACCAGTGTTGGTATAATGTCTGCGACGCTGGCCCATTATACAAACACTGGTTCAACGCCTTGTATTTACTGGGAATGTATGTTGATGTAATAACTGGGAAAACCTCGTCAAACATGACATCAAAGTTATCGTACGTTCCGAGTGTGGATCAATCGAGAGAACACGAGATGTCGAATTATTGTTGGTGTAACGTTGGGCCAGCATGAAAATGGTGGACCAACATTTAACCCTTACAGAGCTGTAATATTATATGAAAACCTTAAAGACCAAAGGGTTTTTTTCCATTTGAAATCATCATAACTGTCTTAGTTAGCTATTTCCGATTCCGTTGAATACCTATGTTATGGGTCTACGATAATTATAAATATTTTTACTCTTACAGTGCGGGGATCGACTTTAGTCGTCAGAATCTGACGTCTGTAGACGTCAGATTCTGACGACTAAAGTCGATCCCCGCACTGTAAGGGTTGAATTCGTCCATTGGTTCGACGTCTCGTGTCTATTGCGAAAATGTTAACACAACGATTTGGTGCTAGACAAAAACTATCGCACAGTAAACTGCATCTCAGCTGTTAAAAAACTGAAGACTGAAACTCCTAACGTCACTCGATCAAGTCTTTTTGCCATTGAAAAGGCAATTGGCATATAACTGATTTCTCAATTTACCTGAAAAGTATTTGGCGTTGTTCTGGTGAGTGTTTCACATGTTCGAACCTCAGAACCTGGGTTTTGTTTTAGCCAGCAGTTAGCTCTCTCCACCATATTCCTGCAACAGACAAAACATAACCAAAATAATATAACGATAATAATAATGAAGCTGAAAGCAAATTAAAACACACCTCGCCATTATTTTCTTTGTCCGACCACGTTATTCTAAGCCGGGAATGGAGAGTTATTGTTGACCGAGTACATAGTATATGCACTTATGTTGTTTCGTCGAATTTGTTGGTACATTTTTATATTTGTTTTTATATTTGTTGGTACATTTTATATTTTTCAGAAAGATTATATGATAATCTAACGGAAAAATGTGGTTGGCATTTTTTTGGCGGCCATTTTAAATTATTGGCGGCCATTTTGATTTTCCATACAAATAATCTGTTTTTCTTCATATCTCGGTCAATAACGAACGGATTTTCGAGATTTTATTATCTAAACATATGTTTTCAAGGGCTAGGAATCGTTTAGGACACAATTTTTTGTCGTAAATATAATATTACGCTTTAAATTATATAAAACGCGAATAAAATCCAAATAATTGTATCATTTTTTAAATCTTGTTATGTTAAGCATGATATTGGCAACATGGAAAATAAACCAAATATTCAACAGATAAAACACAACCTACTTGAATACAAAAGAGAAGTCAAACTTGAGCACCTACAGCCAGAATTGTAGTGACAAGTGGATCGAGTTTCCAGGCCAATTTCACACAGTTTTATGTGTCTTGCGATGCCTAGGGCAGACATTTGGAAGCAGTGACTTAGATCATGCATGGGTTGAATCTGATATCTATAGTAATGTCACTGTTCTGCAAATTATGAATGGCAGTCACCATAACCGGGCAATCGAGTGTCATCTAGTAACTCTACAGGTATTATGTGACCTCTGCTATGATGCTTTCATATCTGCATGATAGTCTTTCAGAAACGGAAAAGATACAAATTAGGCACATGAAAAACGGCTCGATATAATGAATACATTGAATCTAAAAAACAGCTTGGTGAATTTAATTCCTCGAACAATAAGTATCCAGTGTATAGATGGGCTATGATGTATATATGACAGGTGATGAGTCTTCTTCTGTTCGTGTGGGGAACACGTCAGAGGAATTTGAACTTACACTTAGCCACATTAGAGGGGCTATGTATAGGATTCTTTGCATATATAATAGACTGGACTACGACAAAATATACCTTCACATATAGCGCGAATGTATAATTTCAAGACCACAAATCCCCAGGTGTGAAACGAAATGGAAAGGGGCGGATCATGGTTATCAAGAAAACTCATCCACAGCTGTCGGTGTTGACCAGGCACAGAATATCAGGCATCACAAAACAATACTGAAGCTTTTGCTGAGATACTGCTTGAGTACTCCAAATTCAAGAATCAGAGAAGATGCTGGACATGGCGAAAAAAGCTAAAATTCCCCAACACTTCCTCACAATTAGTGCAGCTACCCGTCAAGAAATATATGTATACCAGCTAAAAATGGTTTTAAAAATTCTAACACATTTTCGTTCTTTAAATATAACAATAGTAGTGAAAGTGAGCTTTATATTTTGATGACAAATACCCGAAGATGAGCATATTTCGTGGAGAAGAAAGAGGTGAAGATGCATACAAAGAATGTGTGGAGGAAAAAAATTGTGGAGAGAAAAATATGTGACAAAAAATGACAAAAATAACATATTTTGAGCGCAGGGTGTAAAACAATAAAGGTTGATGTGGGATCAAAAGAAATGATGATGAAGACATCGAATTCCATGATGACACGTCTCCTTGTCATCACAAGGTGATACAGGGACATTGATCTAGAAAAGTGATTGGAAAGTATGAATTTTCAACTGCAAACCAGACGCTGATGTGTTCTGATGGTCAATCACGTAGATGTTCAGATAAAGCTTTGCTGATGCATCATCCTGAAAACTTGAAAATGAGCAAAGTATATCCCGAGAATCTCTAGATCAGACATGTATGTTATTTGACGGAATGGCTGTGGTTAATAACCAAGCTTTTTACAAAGATTCTATCAATAATTGTAGTGATCTGGCCGACTCCTCCTTTGTGACTGCAATTGGCAAAAAATCACATAGTTATGTTACTCTTATGTACTGTTTGATAAATACACTGTGAAGTCATCGATGACAGATGATACAAGACAACAACGAACAGGTGGAAAATCATTGTACAAGCCAGAAGTTGAAGACTCCATACAGATCAGAGATTGCTTGGTAGGTAAGAAAACTAAAGAATTTCTAATACTTTACTTAGCTCTTAATGTGGTAAAAAAAGTAATCAGCAGTCCCAAGAGTAAGCCATATAGGTGTATTATTAAATCAGCCCGCAGAAAATGTTGTAGATCTGAATAGTAGTGAGGAAGAAGCAGACACTCTTCTTATTCTTTATGCTGCTGGGATACATAAAACAGGATATGATGTACATATTATAATGCAGCGGACACAGATGTCAAAGTATTGGCAAATTCAGGGATTGAAAAACTGAGAGATAACACATCAATCATAGCAGGAAATGGTCCAAGACGTCGCATTGTGAAGCTGCAGCCAATCTATAATGCTCTTTTGGTGAGAATAAAGTTCAAGCCATTGGTGGTTGTGACACCACAGACCATATCTTTGAGATAAGCAAAACATTGTGGGAGAAGTGTTTCTTTAAATCCAAAGTAAGAGTAATCAGATCGCTTACTGTATTGAGAAAAGGTCCAGAACCAACAAAAGAAGTGTTTGAAGGGTGTGAGGAATTAATTTGCCGAGTGCTGAGAGTAAAAAAAGGAACATTTATTACAGCGAAGGAGCTACAGTGGCATGTATTCCGCGGTCGAGACTCTAATAAAGGTATTGAGAAATTATCAACAACTCAAAGTGCTGTTCACATTCGTCGAGCACATCTACAGTGCAGTGTTTAACAACATGCTCCTTTTCCAACGCCACTGCAGCTAGACCCCAGACAGCTTGGCTGGTCGCTGGAGGCCTCAGGAAAATTAAAACCCGTTCTATCGCGACTCCCACCAGTACCTGGGGCACGTTTTAGGTACGCATTCTTAGATGAAAAAAACGAGCTCTTATTGAGTCTCGTGACCTATATAAAAACTCGTTAATTTTCCTCGGTTGTCATCTCGTTAACATGTATAGGGAGGATACGAGCACTCTGACACAATCGTTTAAATTTGAGCTAGAATGATAGTAAAAAAGGCCCCAGGATCAGGCACACAGTTAGTAAGGTGCCGTTGTGTTAAGTATGTGTGATTCTGGCTGCTCCTGAAAAAAATAGTATTGAACGTACGAGGTTACGCACACTCGAAGCAAATCCTAATACGTGTAAAAATGTGCAGCATCTCAACATCGATGGCATAGAGATTATTAGTCACGAATAATGAAATCTTGTCGGTAGTATTGAAAAAACACACACAGTATACATAACTATACTTTTAGTATTGAATGTACGGGGCTACGCACACTCGAAGCAAATCCTAATACGTGTAAAAATGTGCAGCATCTCAACATCGATGACATAGAGATTATTAGTCACGAATAATAAAATGTTGTCGGTAGTATTGACTATACACACACAGTATACATAACTATACTTTTTATATTTTGGAAATATTGTGTGATATTTTGGAAATATTGTGTGATAGCTTACATTAGTATTGAATATACACACACTGTGCAAATAAGAATACCCTACTATCGTCTCCTTGGATATGAAAGGATGTACCTGCCACTTCCCAGAAGTGGCAGGTATACCCTTTCATATCCAAGGGGCTGTTATGTTTATTACAACTTCATTCACCCTATTGCTCCGTTACGATACATTATCAGATAATTATGGTCACACGATTCTGTTATACTCATTTAATAGAACATTAGCCTTTTATGATCTGTTGGCAATCAATTGGATCAATTTATGCATTTGGGGTATAGTTACCTTTAGATATATGCAATCAGGTTAACATTTTAGGCACTAATGCATATAACGGGTTAATATTTGCTTAGCGTAACTGCGTTCGTTTATAAAAATACACGATGTTTTATTATTATTACCATACACGTGATACAAAAAATTGGGTATTTCTGTTTTTAAATTTTATTATAGCTTGTTTTCATTCAGAAGTAGTAATTTGCAAATTAGAAACTCAAGTAAACAATAAAGACCTGTGAGGCTAAAGGGTTAGGTAAACGTTTATTATATTACTAGTCACATAAATATTCAGCAAGGTTGTGCTTTATCACTGTTTATGTGTTGAATATTTAGTTTATTTTCAATGTAGCTAATATCATGGTAACCATAACAAGATCTAATTAAATGATGTCATTATTTAGATTTCCCCCTGTATTTTATATAATCAAAAGCGTAATATTATATATACGCTAAATATATGTTTCTTAAACGATTCCTAGCCCAAGACAACATATTTTTAGACATTAAAATCTCGCAAATCCGTCAATTAATAGCTGAAATATATGCCAAACTCTGTTTTCAGTAAACAAAAATCAAAAAGGCCGACAAGCATCCAAGATGGCCGCCAAAAAAATTCCAACCATATTTTTTCCATAACTTGACATCTAAACTACATAAAAAAATCGGTTTCGAAAAATGTACCAACTCGACGAACTCCAAAAACAACACTTAAGGGCATATACTAACAGACCAATTATCAGGGTAGGCCTGCTGTACTATAATCAGTCAGGTGTGACCGAGCTGTTGATTATGACAGATCCTCATTATCAGTGATTATGGTCGGATGTGTTTTAAGTCAGTTAAAACCCTCGGAGCTCTACATTCTTAGCTGTGAAAAAAGCCTCGGCCTTCGTCCTAGACTTTTTTCACAGCTAAGAATCTAGGGTTACTCGGGCTTTATCCTATACGGAATGTAGGTGAGTGAGTGATAATAGCTTTACATTGTGGCAATATGGCGATAGAAGGGAGATCAACTTCGGGACTATCAATGTTGGAACATTGCTTTGCTGCTGCGTCTTTGCGCTTCACCCTCGCATGCTTCACTTGGACTGCATGCGATCCGTGGATTTGAAATGACACATCCATGAGCAGGTCCAGTGATCAGGGAGTAAAATGTAAAGTCACCTGATGATTCTTCATACTATAAACCTGCACCTTTCACTTTAGTAAAGAGTAAGAGTTATTTTTATTGCAAATTACCGTGAGCAGCTCTGCACACTGAAGTCAACATTTTGGAGAACTGTAAATGTACACCCATCAATACACGCCTCGAACCCGTTGCCTCCAGGTTACGATGTGCCTGTTTTAGCCTGTTTGCGCCACTAGGAGGTACGCGAGAAAGAAATCAATTTGCAGAGCGGTGGCGACGGCGGGAAAATGTGAAACATTATAAGCATCCCGGTAATATAGGGGATATATAATTATTTCGACATGGGAAGACATTTGGTACCTGCTGAATATGAAAACAAAAAAAATAGTATTAGTTTACGGTTATTTCCTGACTGTGTATTGTGGCCCACCATACCAGAAGAATACTTTAGACAAGCCAATTTTACATATTGTATGAGATGACAGCAATAGTAGTCGATGACATTCCAGCTGACAGGATACTTTGGTCAAATGGCGGGCTAATGATCGCGGACTGCATGACACTAGAGCTGTCAGGTCGATAACATCCGTCTTCGAGATGCAAAGAGCAGCCAGTCACTATCGTCATTCCAGCTAATACAAACACTTTGAGAAAATATTGCTTTAACTATCGAATAGTGTTGATTGTCTAATGTTCAGCCAAAGCGGAGTCAGACCCAACAAACTCAATATAAATTATATTTTTACTCATATTTTAGGCTGGGTCAGCGTCGTAGACGGTGGCCCAGCCTAAAATCTACATTGCGTAAACGCCTTCTGCTTGCAGGGCTGTGTCGTTTTGGCAGCCTCGCTATGAGAATACAGAAAAACGTCGGGCGATCGTTGCAAATGGCCTAACTGCCAAGCTGTAAAAGACAATTGGCAAATCGCAATGACATATATGGACTGCTAATCTTGCTCCCCATTCACATCTAACAAGGAATCCACCCCACACGTTTTTCCAATAAAAAATTTCCTTGGGCGTACACACACAACACAGTCGGCAATATATAGTATATACAGTATAGTTCCGCCATCCTGGGAAAAATGTGCCTGCCGCCTTCGCCGGGCGGCAGTGGGCGCATGTGCCCAACAACACACTTTAAAAAACATGCTGTCTGTATTATAAAAAAAAAAAATGTAATGCTACGAGAGCCAACCACTGCCTGAATTCTAAGTAAAATCCTGTCTAGGGTATACTAGAATCTTTAAATTGTAGCGGCGGTGGACAGATAAAATTAGGTCAAACTCATGAATATTCCTAGATGTGACTGTTTTCGAAGCGAAAACATTGACAGCATCCCGATACCAGGTTACATGACTCAAGCTTGGGGAGATTGCCACAATAAGAAAATTTAAGTAAAAAACATTACCCCCACCAGTCAATTTGTTTCAAGATACCCCCCATCAGCCATCTTGCTTTTAGTGAATATTTTCCAAAAGCTAATAAGATAATTAGAAATGCCTAGAGAACCACAGCATCAAATTTGAATGCGATCCAATCAACGGTTTAAAAATATCGCGCCCATAAGTTTTTTGGGTGGCTATTTTTTGCATAATGTCTTCGGTCAGCCATCTTGTTTTTATATGAATTATTCCCCGAAGTTCATCAGATCAAAGACATGAGTATCAGTCTGATTCTATTTTCCTTGATCAGATCATTAGAAAGACCCAGGAAACCACTGCATATAATTTGAGTGTGATCCAACAAACAGTTCATAAGATATCACGCCCAAAAGCTTTTCAGGTGGCTATAATTTTAAATTGTCCGCCGTCGGCCATCTTGTTTCTTATGGATTTTTCCAAAATAATAATATGATCATCACAAATACCAAGAGAACCACCACCTCGCTTTTTGGTGGGCCATTTTTTCGATATGTCCTCCATCTTGTTTCAGCCATCTTGATTTTTTTTCCAAAAGGTGATCAAATCATCAGAAATACCCAGAGAACCACAATAACGAATTGGAATGCGATTCATCATACGTTTCATAAGATATCGCGCCCACAAGCGTTTTGGTAGGCCATTTTTTTCAAAATGTCTTTTGTCAGCTATCTTGTTTTTGAGAAATTTTTCCGAAAAGTTAATCAGATCATCTGAAATACCCAGCTTATAAAATTTGAAAGCGATCCATCCGACGGTCATTAGAGTATCGTTCTTAGAAACTTTTTAGGCCGCCATCTTGGAAAATGGCCGCTTATGGCTTGGGCCAAATACTTACAGGTCCTCTTCTGGCTGATTAGGCATTTCTGCATCTGCTGCCATAAATAAACACGTGGCTACCCTACTAAATAATAATTGTGCCCCTAATTATGTTTCATATAGCATCATAAATATATTTTCGCTGATATTCTGTAAAGAAAATGAAAAAAAGTATCCTGCTTGAGTTAATATGTTGTGATTCAATTAAGGTATTAAGCATCGGTGTAATATGCATTACTTTGGGGGTGAACAAACTTTTGTCCACTGTGTGTACTCAATGATATTTATCCTAAATGGAAACTGTTATATCTGTCCACATATTGACTGTCGAAGCACTTCAATCACTGTCTATATACAAGCAGCGAATGTGGCAACATCTTCTTGCTCGCAAAGAGAAAACTCAGACCACCGGGACAGTAGTACATGGTGCGGCGATGATGTCAAAACCTCATCGGATAGCTGTTCAGCGTGCACATATCAGCGGGCAAATAAATCCGCAGATTGTGTGGAACGCCGCGCTGCAAAACTGAGGAGAAAACGGGAGGCTTTGTGGGCTGGACGGATCCAATATTATGCCTGCGGTGCAATTTCCTGTTCTCTGCCGGAGTACTGCTCTGCGGAGCCAGCAAGCAGAAACTGCTTACTTGAAAA
Source organism: Flabesymbios commensalis (assembly GCA_964017125.1). NCBI lineage: Eukaryota > Metazoa > Annelida > Polychaeta > Terebellida > Flabelligeridae > Flabesymbios > Flabesymbios commensalis. The sequence continues at coordinate 60,140,016 of OZ024916.1, read as the reverse complement.
GTGAGCAGTTGCTGCCTACTGGATCTGCACGCCAGAGTACCGACAACGCGGGGGGGAGGACACATTAATGCTCTCGGTACCGGGGCCCCGATTAAAAACGATCTCGACCAATAACACGGCCCGACCTAGATTTCAGGCATCTCATTGGTCGAGATGGGATCTCGACCAATCAGATGCGAGACTGTATACTATTAATCATAACGAGCTTTGCCCTCTATATTATGGTTCAACTCTTAAAAATGATTATTATTATTTTATGTTATATTATACGTACTTCATTCGAATAATTTTCCAGCGGATACAAAATTAAGTTAGTGTTTCAGGTGTTAATTAAATGCGATTCATTTGGGCTGTGTGATATCGTATAAAGCGAAATTCTAAGTGTAAAGCAAGGGCGTCCTAAAAACGTCGATAAGACAAGCTTTCGGCGATTGTAGACTTGCCATTTGGGATTAGGATCCCGCTGTTTGGGTAAGGGGGTCGGCAAAAAAACGTTTAACCTCTCACAATAAAACATCGTGATTTGCAATACGGATAGTGATTAATGTAGGTGCGGTGCATGGCGAGGAACAGACGAAACACTGGCCCAGCATTGGATCATAGCTGGGCAATAATGATTATGCTTTATAACACAGCAGGCAAGGGGAGATGACCCAGCTGTGCTATAATGTTGAGCCACCGTCTATGTGAGCCACCGTCTGCGACGCTGGCTAAACATTATAGTACAGCTGGGTCAATATATTCATCCATTGTGATGGGAAGTGGGGCTGGCGCAAATATGCCGGGCGGGGGCAGAGGGGGGATTTCATTATCTAACATTGCTTTTGTCGTACGATATTCATTTTTAAATATAAATTATGCACATAAGCAGATCAACTTATGCCATAAAGTCAACGTAAATTATTAAATAAGTCAATAGAATGTGTAAATTATTCTTTTGCATGATAAGTTACAATGTGATCATTCGGGCGACACGAATCCCTGACATAAATCGCTATGCGTCTTCTACGGGACTTGGTAGCATGTGCACTCTGATGGATGTTATAGATGCTCAATCGTCAAATACCAGTAACTCAACCTGCGATATATCTAATTTCATATAAATATAGTTTCCGTTATTTTAAGCTGGCATAAATTTGCGTTAAAAATTCAAGCTTTAACCCTTAAAGCGCTGAATTGATTTTCAAAAAACATCACATTTTTTTCAATTCGAAAGCATCATAAATGTCTTCGTTAGCTCTTTCTGATTCATTTGAATACCTATGTTATGGGTCAACGGTCATTAGAAATATTTTTACTCTTACAGTGCGGGAATCGACTTTAGTCGTCAGAATCTGACGTCTACAGACGTCAGATTCTGTCGACTTAAGTCGATCCCCGCACTGAAAGAAATGAAACATTTCTACTGGCCGTAGGTTCTTCCTTTATTGCATATACGCAATGGTTCTTTCTAAAGAGCCTATATGCTGTTTTAAACAGTGGATCTAAGATTTGCAAATGTATGATATAAGGTTAAACAATGAGTAATTTTCACTCACTTGAAGTTGTGGGTCGCGGTAGCGAGACACAACTTCAAGTGGATGAAAATTTGAATTATTTATTTAGGCGCTTCAAGGGTTAGGATGGAGCCCTTCTTTCACAATTTGAGCTTCACTAAAGCATTTGATCGTCTGAGCTTTTGTTATATTAGTATTGACGAGAACCCAGTCACCCACACAGACATCGATGGTGGATGAGCTCTTGCTTCAATTATCCAAAATCGATATCTCACAACAATGCAGTCGTTACTGTAACGTTACAAAATCAAGATAATGGGACAGGAAACGATTCTTTTTTCTAAAAGCGATTTACAGTTTGACAGCTTGTGCGAACAAAACAATCAATTCTTTTTGTAGGAACACTAATTTGCAAGCGTACAAGAATGACGCGTAAGTCCATTTAGTGAAAAAGAATGCAGAAATACGGCTCATTCCATTAGGGACGCACACTTTATTATCTGGAGAAATATTTTTCAAAAAGCGTTTCTTTTGAATAATTTTGAACGAACGAACGAACGAAAAAAAGAACGAATGTCTGAATAAATGAATGTATGCATGAATGAATGAATGAATGAATGAATGAATGAATGAATGAATGAATGAATGAATGAATGAATGAATGAATGATTGAATGAATGAAAGAATGAATGAATGAATGAATGAATGAATGAATGAATGAATGAATGAATGAATAAATGAATGAATGAATGAATGAATGAATGAATGAATGAATGAATGAATGAATGAATGAATGAATGAATGAATGAATGAATGAATGAATGAATGAATGAATGAATGAATGAATGAATGAATGAATGAATGATTAAATGAATGCATGAATGAATGAATGCATGAAAGTTTGAATGAATGAATGAATGAATGAATGAATGAATGAATGAATGAATGAATGAATGAATGAATGAATGAATGAATGAAGTAATGAATGAACACTGTGTTTTTAAACTAGGCTATATCTCTCCAGCCTGGATCTTCCCCTTCGCGCCTTATTGTCACCTATAGGTTAAGCGGTCATAACTATTATGTCACATATTAAAGAAAAGAAACAGATACGGCCCCTCAACCCATCGATGATGATAATAAATCTACGCTGGTTCAATGATGGCAGACGCAGACGATGGCCCAACGTTGACCCATAATATAATCTGAGATAGTGCTGTACTGATTGATTTTTAGTGAATGAATACACGACACCCAACACGACACGTTAAACTGTTAAACCAATGCCGGTTAAAGTTGGAATGAATGAAGAATGAACTGAAGAATGTTTTTTTAAAGGGAAAGTATACTTGTCGTATATAGCTGCTCCTATCCCAGCAAACACGATCTACCTATATTGAAACCGATGTTGCTTTAGTGTTGGGCCAGCGTCGGAGAAGCTGGACAAACGTTAAGCCCACATCAGTTCAATGTGTCGTGTTTACTGGGATATGTCCACCTATACGCCCACACACTCCACGGGAGGTGGGAAGGTGCCGCTTCCAAAAAACTTCACTACCAGAAGTTCCTTTGCCTCGGTCGTGACGCCACTGCGCAACTTCCGCCAGAGCATCAAACTAAACATATTAGGCGCAATCGTAGGAGTGACGGCTGGCACTCACCCATCAAAGGCGGCTCAACGCTGGCCCATTTGTGGGTCGACGTCGTTCGACGTCCCTGAAATGTGCCCGAGCTGGTTGAACTTGTGGTGTTAGCGCGGCCAAACTTGATTTGCGTCGTCTGCTCGCCGAAAAATCACATTGCGGTGCGATGCCTGAGGCCACAGAGATTTTTATTTCTGGTTTGGAAAAACACTTTGGCAGAAAATGTAGTTTTATGGCGGCGGTCATTTTCTCGAGGTTTCATAAGACAGTGCGAGTTTCGACCATGATCTGATGATCTATCGGCAGGTCAATTTTGGCGATCTTACTGGCACATGGACAGTTCTGCTATAAGGGGACGATATTACAAAAATATAGGATCTACTGTAAAATATAGTTAATTAAATAGTTATCTTTGAATAGATTATATTTATTTATTTGATATACGTGATCATCTGCACTGTGTGAGAGAATTAGGTTGAAGGTTTGTTATTTGATACAATTTGACCCATTATGTTGCAGAGAGCATAAAATGCAAGATCAGCAGTCCGTATTGTCTCAGCAATAAACCCTTACAACGCTGAAATACTTTTGTATAAACCATAGAGACTAAAGGGTTTTTTCAATTTGTAATCATCATTAAATGTCTTAGTTAGCTTTTTCCACTTCATTTGAATATTTATGTTATGGGTCTACGGCCATTAGAAATGTTTCATTTCTTTCAGTGCGGGGATCGTCTTTATACGTCAGAATCTGACGTCTAAAGACGTCAGATTCTGATGTATAAAGACGTAAGATTCTGATGTATAAAGACGGTCCCCGCACTGAAAGGGTTAAAGTATTCTGTCGGACAAAGCCAAAAAATGGCAATATTAAACAGCTTACTTTTCAAGTAAGCAGTCACGCAGTCACTGCCATTCCGATTTGCATTGCAGTATTCACCCTCGCAGTGTCTACATTACCAGATAACGGTTTGACCGAGATCCGAGAAAAACTTCAAACCATCCTTAAATCAGGATCACACAACTATATGTACGAGACGGGAAGAACTGAAATAATAGTTGTCACGACAGAATCCACATCGCCGCAACTACACTCGACAGGGCAACAGGGCCCATATTCTCGTACAAGTTACGATATATCGTAAGCTTCTGATTGGTCGAGATGGCCATCTCGACCAATCAGAAGCTTACGATCGTATCAAGTTAGATAGCTAGTATAGATAACTAGATAGCTAGTATAGCTGCTGTGCAGAGCAAGTAAACAGCTACAGTAACTGCCTTTTGACTTCGCAAGCCACAGTTGTCGCGGTGTGACACTGACTTTAAGCAATCGTTGAGGGATCGTGCCTAAAGCTAGATTGATATCGTTATAAGTTGCGTGAGGGGATTTTTTAGAAACATGTACAGAAAACCCCCCACAAAACTTGACAAAACCCCTAACCAGTGATGTATGCATTCAATCTGTGAAAATAATATAGGTTTCTATTTAAATTGCACAAATACAAATAATATCCAGTTATATATTAATAATATTCAGTTATCTGAATACAAATAATATTCAGTTATTTGAATACAAATAAAATTCAGTTATTTGAATACAAATAATATTCAGTTATTTGAAGTTGTGGTTCACGATAGCGAGATACAGCTGTAAATGAATGAAAATTAAAATCAATATCTTCAAGTTTTCGCACCCAATTTCCAATCAATTTTGGGAGGATTCGTGGGCTTTTCCTTGAAGGTGGAAGGAAGAATTTAAAATATTTGACTTTCGTTGTAACAAATCTGCAATCCAATGGGTAAGCAATTCAGTTATCTGACAGACCTACTGCGGGGGCCCTAGGGTATGGTTAGCACCGCTGCCTTTCACGCTAGAGTTCGGGGTTCGGTTCCCGGTCTCGGTGGTTTGAAAGAAACAAAAATGTTTCTTCCCCATCCACGTGTAAAACTCAGTATTGTGGGGAGCCTCTGTGACCGAGAGGTAGCGTGCTCGGCCTCAGACCACCAGAGCCCGAATTTCGAATCCTGTGTCTGGAGAACAGTGTCATCTCATTCATCTCACCATCCTCAGGAGGTTCTCCTGGCCCAGTTTAGCCTATATGTGCACAAAGGTGGTCTAAAACCCGATTCATTTCATTTTCATTACTGCGCTTTAATAGACCTGATGACCCCAATATCTGAGACCCATCAAGCAAACGTAAAGCCACAGTGTTGTTGTGTTTGTTACGAATTTACCCGGAAATGAAGGGATGCATCATTTATGCTGCCATTTTTGACACCCTATCCCCACAATATGAAGCTAATATCATTACGTCGCCAATATTACATTACTATCATATAATACATCGCTCAATCCGGATTGACGCCACAGCGAGCGGGACGTTGTCTAACATTGGTTAAATGTTGCGCCAGCGTCACAGACGCTGGACCAACATTTAGCCAATGCTGGACAGCTTTATGGTTGTAGTGGTACCGCAGGTGCGGCGGTTCGTCTGGTCTGGTGCATTAATTTACCCTTTGTGCCCTGGATAATTGAATTGTCTTCTGCATGTTCTGCATCATGTCATAAACATTATTAGCGCCATTAAGTCAAATTGGTCGTTTCATTGACGGATATAAATTTGAGCCAGAATAGGATGTTCTATAGTGCATATGAGTCACCAAAACAAGTATTCACTGCAACACAATATGGACACAGCTCTGATCTGAAAAATATATAGGCCCACTGAAACGTACATAGACCCACTGAAACATATATAAGCCCGTTGAAACATATATAAGCCTGCTGAAACATATATAAGCCCGCTGAACCATAGATAGGCCCGTTGAAACATACATAGGCCCGCTGAAACATATATATAAGCCGACTGAAACATATATAGAGCCGCTAAAGATATAATTAATGGCCCGCTAAAACATATATAGAGCTGCTGAAACATACAGTATATAGGCCCGCTGAAACATTTATAGGCCCGCGGAAACATACATAGGCCCGCTGAAACATATATAGGCCCGCGGAAACATACATAGGCTCGCGGAAACATATATAGGCCCACGGAAACATAGATAGGCCCGCTGAAACATACATAGGCCCGCGGAAACATATATAGGCCCGCAGAAACATACATAGGCTCGCGGAAACATACATGGGCCCGCTGAAACATATATAGGCCCGCGGAAACATACATAGGCTCGCGGAAACATATATAGGCCCGCTCGAACATATATAGACCCGCTTAAACGACGGACAGTAGCAAGAGGCCAAAGGCCCGCTTCCGCTTCCGCTATAGAAACACACGAAATACATATCTAGCCCCCCCCCCCCTCTGGATGATGTGAGTGCTAAATATCTAAGGAGTCCCCGAGAGGATTCAGAGATACTAGTATGCTATGTAAATGATACTGCTACTCAGAGATGTAGGTACAAATAGGTCAAAGGTCATAACCGCCAAAAGTGAATTTAACCCCCATGGCTTTGCTAAATATGGACTTCAACGAAAATCCTGCTGACAACTTTATACTAAACATTATATTAAACTGAGATCAAAATAATTATGATGCTACTGTAATTGTTAATAATTATATGCTATAATAATCAAGTTTTCAGTATATTTTGATATGTAGATGATATAACATAAGCTTGTTGTATTTGCTTTCAATCATTTTAAATACTACGCTCCTAACTGTTTAAAGGCCTGGGGTATAGGCCTAGTGTTGTGGTGCTGTCCACTGTAAAAACAGTTGCAGTTTAAGAACAAAGACCAGGAAATAGTGCTGGCTTCGGGCTTTCCTTGTCCTGTTGCAAAATGTTAGAGATTTTACTGACCCATACAATTTGTTGTATTTCTCAAGTGAAATAGTATTATGTTTGCCTTTCTGTATATCAGTGATATATAAGGGCTCGAAATACATGTATATAAATTGTTGTAATATTATTATTATAGATCTCTTCGTTCAGCTCGTTGCTTTAACCCTTACCACGGTGAAATATTTTTGCATAAACCATGGAGACCAAACGGTTTTTTCAATTTGAAATCATCATAAATGTCTTAGTTAGCTCTTTGTGATTAATTTGAATACCTGTTGTGTTATGGAACTACGACCTACAAACTACGACCTTTCAGTGCGGGGCCGTCTTTATACGTCTTTATACGTCAGTGTCTGACGTATAAAGACGTCAGACACTGACGTTTAATGACGGTCCCCGCGCAGAAAGGGTTACGTCTAGTTAACTGTTGATATTGTGTAAATTTATTAGTACGTAGCAATGCATCTCGCAGAAACATAGTGTTTTCACAAAAACAAGCTGGTTAAACGTGAAAATAATTCCTTGTTCAAGCTCATGCGCCACAAGAAGAATGTCTTGCATTTCTGGTTTGGGCAGCACAGTGGCATTTTCAGCCATGTCAAGGTCATATCTGGCAGTTGCATAGGACAATGACCTCCTCCATCACACATAGGTCACCACACCCTACTGGCCTGTTCTCCTAATTAGTTCCCCAAAGAGAGCACAGCTGTATGTGCGGCGATAACACTGCAGATGAATAAATCTGGTCATGCCGGAATATGATGTCTCCAAGAGCTCACGAAATTGACGAAACTGAAGGAATGTCATTGCAATTCTCCTACGGCGATGATATATGTATGTTTGCGTGGATTTTTAACTCTTACAGCGCGGGGATCGACTTTAGGCGTCAAAATCTGACGTCGGCAGACGTCAGATTTTGACGCCTAAAGTCGATCCCCGCACTGTGAGAGTAGCCTCCTCCCTAATATTTATAATGGCCGTAGACCCGTATGGTATGTATTCGAATAAAACAGAATCAGCCAACGAAGGCATTTATGATGATTTCAAACTGAAAAAAATCGTTGCTCAACATTGTTCATACACAAATATTGCAGCGCTTTAAAAGTCAATAATATATAAGCAACGACAGTAGTCAAAATATCACTGAAACAAAGACACATACAATCTCCAGTTTTAAATTTCCATGTGAGTTTTGCCAGAAGCTCAACATAATAACATATGCGAGGATCAATTGACATATTCATTTAGTTTAAACTCCACGGCCATTTGAAATTAACAGTGATACAAACGGGTGTGGTCTAAATACTACAGTTACTACTCATCAAGGGAGTTGGAATTATATTAAAGTATTCGAAATCCACCATCCAGAACAAACAGACACGGCTATGGATCTTTAGAGCCAGCTCCCTTTTTGTATTGCTCTGCCGTGTAAGATGACGTAACAGCATGGCTGCAAAGTGGTGCGGTGAACAGCGCCATCTAACGATAACAAACAGCATCTGCGGCAAATCAATGCGAGTTTTTGTGAAAAGCATAATAGCGGCGCGAGAATTCACAGACGACAAACAGATCGGCTTATAATAGAGAAAACCCTTTTATTTCACTTTATCATAGAACAAGTAAATTGTTGCATTTCGTGCCCTAGCAGACAGAGTGTCAGTATGCGCCACTCATTCGGGTGGCACATATTGACACTATGTCTGCTAGGGGGTCCACAATCGATAATGACTTTCATTGATTATAAACTTCTTTTTGTATTCACTGAATGGTTATTTATTGTGATTACTCGTCGATAATTTTGGTGTCAGAATCCGTCTGGCGACCAGGAAATAAATAAAACTTCAAGCTCTGTTCGTTGCTGCTGTTCCAAAGTAATTGTGATCGATCTGGCAGTTAAGACCCTTCAATCCGCATGGCAATATTGGTTTAGCCGGACATAATCATGTGCATGATCATTTTAAATTTCACCAAACTGCTGGGCTGGTATCTAGTCGCATAATGAGGAGTGACAAACACATGGGAATGATCGACAATATTGATGTGAATAATGAAAAATTCCGTCATGTCAGATGCAACGCTCTGCTGCCATGACATACGGTCAATGTTTTCGCTCGTGTATTTTTTGCGAGTTCAAAATAACAGGCACAATTGAATGATTGGAATAATCTAAATAAAAATGTATGCTATTTTATAAGCAGTGTAAAGAAAATCTAGCCTAGAGAGTACACCATGCATGGCCTTTATTTCGCTGTAATTTATTTTCGTTTTCGATTGTTTGCAGTAAAATATTTTATACCTCAATTATTGATAACATATGTATTACGATTACAATTACTATCACAAGATTGTCAAAATAATTATCACGATTACGATTATGATTAAAATGTAATCGATTTAAATCGTAATCGAACGATTATGACTACAATCGACCTCAACCCTGATATTTAATTGTAACCACATTTAAAAAAATTAAATTCAACTTGCTTCTCACATATCATTGCATATAATAAAGGACCCAATATGGAGCCTTGCCTCTTAATCTCGGCTGTTACAGCTGCTAAACTAATCCACCGTGAAAAAGCGGCATTTACTGTAGCTGACACTGCAGACGGGATGGATGGGTCGTCCTGCGGTTCAATAAACACACCTGAGCGGCCGGGATCACATGCACGGACTCAAATCCAGTGACCCCTCGGCTCCGGTGTCTCAGGATCTGCCGGGCGTGCAGTCGATCCGGATGTTTAGCCAAGCAAATAATCCTCATAAAACTTTGGTGTCAGAAGATTCAGTTCGCGGCTCATGGCCCGCCTGAAGGGATACCTTATACACTACCGTGTGTTTTCCATTCTCTGTTTCGCAACCCGTCCGCTCAGCGTTGGCCTAACGTCTGACGACGTTGGGCCAGCGCTGGGCGGGCGTGTTGGTGTCAGATCGGATGATATGCTTGTTCTTGGCAGAGAATATTCACAGGGAAATGTGATCGTGATGTTTGTATATTTGTGTAAAAATATCGTACCACCAGTATGTTTTATCCAGTATTACAAACCGTTCTGAGGAAGATGGAAACCTCGTATTTGCGGACACGGACGCTTGAATGTTTCGATTAACGTTATTTTATTTTATTCGAAACAAGGTGCTATTTCTCAGAAGACCCAGCAAATTTGAAAAAAAAGACCGAGTCAACGAAGTAAAATAATAAATATGATGTGATTTGAATTATTTGTTTTTCTATGTTTATTTAAGCTTTTTATCATGGCCTCGTCCTTACCTATCCATGTAGTCGCCTTAATTTGTACTTATACTCCTTACCCCGGTTAGCCTATATGTGCACAAAGGTGGCCTAAAACCACATTTACTCACTCACTCAGTTACAGTGCGGGGATCGACTTTAGACGCCAGAATCTGACGTCTAAAGTCGATCCCCGCACTGTAAGAGTAAACATATTTATTATGGCCGTAGACCCATACCATAGGTATTCGAATGAATCAGAAAGAGCTAGTTAGGATTATTTTAAATTGAAAAAAAACGATTGGTCTCCATGGCTTATACAACAATAATTCAGCGCTTTAAGGGTTAATACTCAGTATTGTGGGGAGCCTCCATGACCGAGAGGTAGCGTGCTCGGCCTCAGACCGCCAGGGCTCGAATTTCGAATCCTGTGTCACATAATGTTATATCATATACAATCTTGCTGCACATTAATGGTTTATATGTGTCATCAGACATACAAAATACTTGAAGCGAATTGCAAAATCTCATTTTTATTTTGGCTTCTTGATATGTCCATAACATGTCAACATGACATGAATTGCGTAAGTTTCTTTCTAATTTGTGTTGCGCGCTTACCAGTTAAACGGGAAATAAGGACGAGATTTAATGTCAGACATGCATGTCCAAAATAAGAGATATGGGAATAGCTGATTGGTGGGGCTTACATGACACTTGCTTGCTACATTGTCACAGCAACCCATTTTAAAGACTCCCACAAATCTAGTCTATGGACATGTTCACATATTATTGACATATCACGCAAGAAAAATAAAATTGTGTTTTTTAGATGATTTTTCGCCTGATTGTGTCGCTTTAAGTATTTCCGATAATATTGTAGAATAATTATTAGCAAGAAGGCACATTTGGATTCAAATCCTATTCAGTCATTCATCAGCTGTAACCTATGTGAATAAAGATAGTACAAAAACATGATGGCCGTGTGTGCCTTTTAGCAGAAGATGACATTAGGCACAGCCGACAAATGACCCTGTGTCAACATTGGGCTAGGGTCGCTATTCTCCCACTGGGCACACGACGTTATACAACTGCTATAGCCACGTTGAATCAACGTCATTGCCGTTGATTCAACGTCGCGACAAATTCGTGTGCCCAGTGGGTAAACGCTGGCCCAACGTTGGCACAGCGTTTTGTGTTGGGTGTGTCATATATGTGGAAGGGTTCGCACACTTGATTTCTGAAGAGGAGCTGGAATTAGCTTGCTGAAAATGTAATTTGTTTCGCTGGCCTCTGGTGATGAGCAGATGTGTGGACGACAGCGTGACCTAAATGCCAGCCAGGAATACTGCAGTGCAAAGCCTAAATGCAGTCTTTGCTCACTTTTCAGGTAACAGTTACTGCCTGTTGACTACGCATGGCCAAATAGCACTGCACATCTGCAGAAATATGCCACCATTGGAAAATTAACGATCATTGCAGAAGCATTTTGTTTATTAAATGAGCAAACATGTATACGTACACGAAAAACCTTGTTTGAATGCATGCTGGGATAATCCAATGATTTTTTGCAGCTTCATAAACAATTAAAAGTTTATTTTTTAACGTTGTGTAAATTAATGTTGATTTAGTGTTTATGACGGTGAGTGACCTACTGGTTAGATGTGTTTTGCAACACCTATACATACAGTTCATGTCAGATATGACAATACCATACAGCAAACACATACTTTGAACAGTTAGTAACACTGGATCGGTTCTTTTGAAGTAAGATGTAGGTCAATCGCTTGGAGAATACAGATTTTCTATTTTGAGGGGAGCATGACTGCTCGAATCCTAAACCAGCACAGCCACTATGCAAGGACAAATAACAATAAATGCTGACTTTCCTAGTACAATAATCAGTTAGGACTACTCTTCTTTACATGTACCCTTGGCACATGGAAACATAGCCAATGCATCATCAGGTAGAGCCCCGACAAGAGAATGATCTAACCAACCAACCAATCAACCTACCATGCAACCAAGCAACTGACCAACCAACTGACCAATCAATCAATCAATCAATCAATCAATCAATCAATCAATCAATCAATCAATCAATTAATCAATCAATCAATCAATCAATCAATCAATCAATCAATCAATCAATCAATCAATCAATCAATCAATCAATCAATCAATCAATCAATCAATCAATCAATCAATCAATCAATCAATCAATCAATTAATCAATCAATCAATCAATCAATCAATCAATCAATCAATCAATCAATCAATCAATCAATCAATCAATCAATCAATCAATCAATCAATCAATCAATCAATCAATCAATCAATCAATCAATCAATCAATCAATCAATCAATCAATCAATCAATCAATCTACTCGACTCAAACAACCATTTAAAAACAGAAAATATACTGCACCTTGGCTTTAGAGCAGTATATCAATACCACGCAAAGATCGGTCTGTCCCAGTAAATACATGTTGACCCAATGTGATTTCAATGTTGGGCCAGTGTCGTAGAAGGTGGACCAATATTAAAACAACATTGTTCCCGTGTCTCATGTCTTCCGGGTGGATCTTATTTCTCTGAGAGGGGATTTCAGACATTCTCTCTTCCCCGTGTGAGTACTCGGAGCTCTATTTATTCAGACGCCCCCGTCTGGATCGATGTGATCCGAAGATGCTCAAACAACGCCGGCTCATTGCCGGGACAACGTCTCTGACGTTGGCCCGGCATTGCGCCGACGTTGTGGCTCGCGGATCAGCGGGATGTGTGTGGGCGTGTGGACATGTGATGGCTCCAGAAGGCGGACTGGTGCTGGGCAACCCTTTCCTGGTGACGGAGCCTCCTATAGAAATGACCCGTGTCAAACCTGAGATGAGCGCGCTACCTCTCCGTCACGGAAACTCCCCACAATATTGAATATTATCAGATTATACGAGTTGTCGCGAAGAAACATTTAGTTTCTTTGAATTTATGCCAGAGTGGGGAATGAGCCGTCGAGCTCCTTACCACAGCGAGCTCAGATGGCAAAGATAAAATTGTTTTTGTATGATACAAAACTTCAAAATGAGAATCTTTACCATACGACACTGTGACTGTTGTAGGACTATAGGGCATAAATGTTTGATGATTTTATGTTATCAGGTTATCTAGCAATAGAAAATGATGTGTAAATAACGCCAATCCGTAGTGGAGGGAAAATGCCATATAGTATACATATTTCATTTACACTGATTTTCTATTTCTAGATTAATGCTGAGTAAATAAATAAGCGTGTAAATAAGCGGGATTTGCACGTTTACGTGTAACTAAATTAATCGTATGATTTACCCGAACGTGTAAATACACGGATAAAATACGCAGCTGTTAATGAAGGGTTAGAAGAACTGGGAGGTTTCTGAATAAATTTAAAAATAATTTCTGACAGGAAAAACATCATGCTAGATGCAACTATACTCCTCATCGCTGTAGTTTTACTATTATCACTGATATACCAATGAATAATATAAGTGTACTTACATTGTCAACGTTATGTATTTATTTATCTTTAAATACGTTTTATACACATAACTAAAGAGTTTGCACTTTTGTGTCAATTAATTATTCACACTATATTATGAAATTTCCCCAAATTGCTTAACCCTTCAACCGCCGGTGTCGCATATATTCGACATATAGTTTTCACTCACTTGAAGTTGTGGATCGCGTCAGCGAGACACAACTTCAAGTGGGTGAAAATTCAAATTGAATAATTTGGCGGTCAAAGGGTTAAACGCGACAAGGTCATAAAAAATATTATAGAGCACGGGGTAACAACTTAGAACACGCGACATTGGTCCAAGGTTGGTTCATTGACGGACAAAGGCTTCAGCACTACCACGGCATTGACACGTCCTTTTTTTCCATGGGATGCTGTGAAAGCTATTATTATGTAATGCGAGTAAACAGACAGAATCGACTGTCGTCTGAAATAACTACCACGGCATTGACACGTCCTTTTTTCCAAGGGATGCTGTGAAAACTACTATTATGTAATGTGAGTAAACAGACAGGATGGACTGTCGTCTGAAATAACTACCACGGCTTTGATACGTCTTTTCTTCCAAGGGATGCTGTGAAAACTAGTATTATGTAATGCGAGTAAACAGACAGGATCGACTGTCGTCTGAAATAACTACCACGGCATTGACACGTCTTTTCTCCCATGGGATGCTGTGAAAACTATTTCTATGTAATGCGAGTAAACAGACAGGATCGACTGTCGTCTGAAATAACGACTTCCAAGAAGCCCAGCAAACACGAGATGTTGACCTAGTGTTGGTTTAATGCTGGACGCTGGCCCAACATAAAAAAACAACGTATGGTCAAGATATCGTGTTTTCTGCCTGAGGGGAGGAGGTACTGGCGATCGATACAATTTGATTTCTCTGAAACTGTATATTGCGAAGCTGATATTTGGGTGGCGGTAAACACGGAAGTAAATTAGACTAAGTGCTATTGGTCTGGTGCATGGTGATAATTCACTGGATGATGATAGCATAAATGGGAAATGAAATGAATGGGGTTTTAGGCCACCTTTGTGCACATATAGGCTAAACTGGATCAAGAGAACCTCCTGAGAATGGTGAGATGAATGAGATGACACTGCCCTCCAGACTGAGAATTCGAAATTCGAGCCCTGGCGGTCTGAGGTCGAGCACGATACCTCTAGGTTACGGAGGCTCCCCTTAATAACTATTTTTTACGAGTGAGCTGAGAAAAAACATTTTGTTTCTTTGAAACTAGAAGGGCAGAGTGGGGTTCGAACCACGATCTTCGACATTGCAAGCAGGCAGATTTAACCACTGCACCAGGGGATCCGCCCAACATGAATGTGAGTGAAAGTGTCTGACAAAAAACTCACTCACCCACTCACTCACTCACTCACTCACTCACTCACTCACTCACTCACTCACTCACTCACTCACTCACTCACTCACTCACTCACTCACTCACTCACTCACTCACTCACTCACTCACTCACTCACTCACTCACTCACTCACTCACTCACTCACTCACTCACTCACTCACTCACTCACTCACTCACTCACTCACTCACTCACTCACTCACTCACTCACTCACTCACTCACTCACTCACTCACTCACTCACTCACTCACACATTGTGAATCGTGTTTTCAGCTTTCAATCATTGTACGGTATATTTTAATATGGACTGTTCCAAATCGTGTTCTGAATCTGGAGTGTGTGTACACAGGGTGCAGTCAGTGACTGATCCATAAGGATAGTACCAGATGCCCTCTGTGCTTATTCGAAGGATCGATCCTGGTTTAGGAGTCCGGGTGTGAAGCTGTCCGGATTAGAAACTGCTGGACACGATGTGTGCAAATCTACAACCTGAGCCAAAGGACATTGACATCGCGTTGTCCCTACAGAGCTCTGCAAAGTTAGAAGGCATTATTTGCTTTTTGTTAAGGTAAGCAGATACTGCATTTTGGCTTTACATGGCAGGATACTGTTGTGTACTCAAATACATTTCTCAAAGGTTGTGCCAACGTGAAGAGTTGGTTACTAAAAGAAGCGGTGGTCACTTGTATTTCGAAACAAGAACTATAGATTTTGTCATAATAAAACCGTTTCTATATCAGGATTAAAATCCAAAATAACACGGGTTCATTCAGTACGAACAAGCCGACCCTCAAAAAAGGAGGAAATAATTTGTATTCCAATGGCTGCTCATGCGAGTATAAAATTATGTAATATGCTTAAAACCGAAAACAATTAGATCGAATGCTACCTGGAATGGGATCGCCACTAAGGACATAATCCAAGCATCTTAAAATTAAGATGATCTTAACTTGATCTTATTTCAGTTAGAAAGGTTAAAATTTATTTTAAGTAAGTAAGTTAAGATAATCCTAAGATTAAGATTATCAGTGGGATGGGCCTCTGAGGTCATTTCATAAGGAATCCTAATTATTAAGACGATCTTAACTTTATCTCATTTCCATTAGACAAATTAGGATACATTTTAACTTTTCTAATTGAAATGAGATAAAGTTAGGATCATCTTAATTTTACATCTGGATGACTTTAAAAGATCCTTGAAATTATTGGAATAAAGTGGGACATTGTATCCCGACTTCCCGATCGATAGCACATTCGGTTTGGCTGTGGACTCTTGGGGGTACTGGGTTTGAATCCCGGCCGGGCGAAATGTCTATAATCGTGGTTGTGAAACTACAGTGCTTCTGGTTTGTGTAGTGTTGATTGTGATTCATAGAATCCCTGAAGGCTTGCGAAAAGAGTAGGACTTTACTTTACTCTAGTTCGTACTTACCATGATACCATATAGTTTGCCGAGAGCGACCTAAACAAATATCTTAAAGTTGATATATCACCCCTTACATAGTATGAATAAATTTGTGACAAATAAATCAAAGTTGCCACAAGATGGGGCACAAGTGTTTCCTTATATGGGGTGATTGGCTATCATGTGACCCTCTGAGAGAGTCACATGATAGCCAATCAACCCATATATGGGGTGATCGGCTATCATGTGACCCTCTGATAGGTTCACATAATAGCCAATCACCCCATATAAGGACATATTTATTTATACCATATAAGGGGTGATAGATCACCTTTAAAACACACCACTACCATATTTGCTTTGTCTGGCCACTACATTCAAAGCCGGGAATGGACAGTTATTGCTGACCTATTATAGATCAATTATCATAGTAGACCTATGGCACTATAATCAGTCAGGTGTGACCTAGCTGTTGATTATGAGGGATTCTCTTTATGGTCGGATGTGTTTTAAGTCAGGTAAAACCCTCGGAGCTCTACCTTCTTAGCTGTGAAAAAGGCCCGGTCTTCGGCCTTTTCCACAGCTAAGAATGTAGAGCTCCTCGGGCCTAATCCTATACAAAATATACATATATCAGGGCACTCTCCATACTCACACACATGGGTGATTTTCTAATAGTGACAAGTCAAGCATAATATTACAGAGAGGGCAAACTTGTGAAAAGATGCAATGAGATGGGGAGTCTAAAATTTAAGACAGGAACCAACTACATTTAGCTGCCATCGCCGGAAGGGGCTGTCAAAGTCACGTGCTTATATTTACCACGCACAGTGAAGGGTATCATTGTGGATACCTAGCTCACTCAAATAACATGTCTGACACATGTCTGCCAAAGCTTAAACCTCAAAGCGCTGAAATAAATATGTTTGTATAAACCATGGAGACCAAAGGTTTTTTAATTTCAATTTATCATAAATTTCTTAGTGAGCTGTTTCCGCTTGGTTTAAATACCTATGTTATGGGTGTACAGCCATTATAGATATTTTATTCCATCAGTGCGGGGACCGACTTTAGACGTCAGATTTTGACGTCCAAAATCGGTCCCCTCACTGCAAGGGTTAATACTGACCTAATGCTGGCTCAATGCCGGGCCGACGTCACAGACATTGGCCCAATGTGCTGCTAAAGTATCCTGCTATAGTTGTCAGGTGGTGGTCATTTTATGAATAGTTATCTTTTCAGCTATAATGTTTAAATTCGCAGCAGCTGTTATATTTTCCAAGCTGAGACCAAATTCCGGTTATCACAAATTATTATTTTGTCCAGTTCGAAAAATTCTAAAGTTGCTGACTGTTTATAACTGCTACTATAAGTATACTTAGTCTTCAAAGTTAGCGTAAACATGGCTGATCGTTTTGCCGTTTCATTCAATAACACACTTTTTAGCCTTATACATCTTCTTATAAATACATCATCTAAACCGTAAAAGGATATTTATTTCCCGTTTAACTAAAAGCTGTATGTAATTTGCAAACTGAGAAATGTGAGTATCCCATGACGTTCATGTTGTGTTATTAGGGAATCGATGCACACCCACGCCTGACACCAGAAAAGCATTGTTTTAACTCCTTCAAGCCTGAATTTACCATTGTCATCTTAATCCACTATAAGCCGCGAATTGCTGCCGCAATTCTCGACTTGTAGTGGATGCAGATGACTTGATGCAGTTTAAAAATTAGGGTAAATTACCATGTATTGGTAAACCAGTTTCATGGAAATTCCCGTTCTAAAACCCTTGGTTGTAGGAAAATTAAGTCTGTTTTCAGGGATGTAAAATGATGCTTTGATGCATCGTGAGGGCTTGAATGACCAAGTCCATTGACACAAGGATGTGTGACGTTGTCAGACAGTTCCCGAAACCGCTCAGTAATATGAGGGAGGTTCTGTGATTATGATCTCCTCGGTAATATACGAAAACTGGTGAATTTGGGGAATAAGGGGCCGGATCATCTTTTTTACAACGTCTGCTTTAAAGCCGGCAGCTGCTGTTAGCATTGGTTGGTTGGAGCGTGTTCGTCGTTGTGTCAATAATAGGTCATAATCACGTCAACTTATATATAATATACTCTCTTGGAGATCATGACAGCATCTCAAATCTGGAACATCTCATTAATTTCAAATGTTTAAAATACCATTTTTAAGGCAGAATGACCCTAACTAACTTTTAAAATATTCAATATAATTTTTCTGCTGTGTCTGGCTACCACCAACCGCAACTTCAAGTATATGAAAATCACTCACAGTAATTGCTCGAAAATGTTACTAGTGTCAAGGTGTATTTTAAATCGACAAATCAGTCCACGTAGACTGCTCAATGTCGAGTTAAGGTTGTCCTGTCGTCTGCAACGCCGGCAGAGCAAAATCCGACACTTTCCAGACGTGATGCATAACATAAAGAAAATCAATTTGTAACCAGTGAGACAGAGAAAGCCGCGGAATGCCGAACGCACAAATGTTTCTCGAGCGAACAGTCCAAATGAGCGATAACAGGGTCAAAAAGAGGCTACTAGAAAATGGCGGCACCACCCCCTCGTCGTAGACGCTCGTAACTCGAGTTTGGCCTTATGCGACTGCCGCTTTGCAAAGCCAAAATGCAGTAACTGCGTACTTTTCAATTAAGCAGTTACTGCATGTCGGCTTTGCACGGCTGAGTGGGAGTGGGATCACCAACAACGGTAATGTAGCACAACCTCTTCAGGCGACGAAAGTAGGCGTTGGGCTGACGACGGCTCCACGATTCGGCTGCGTTGCAGACGCTCACCTGGTGATGAGGAAACGGTATGTAAATGTCAAGCGTCGTGATTTGACAGATCTTATTGGTTGTCTGGTTATTTTACAACCTTCAAGCCCAGACAACACCAGATGATCGCCCAATGCTGCGCTTATAGCGTTGCAGACTGGGGACCAACAGCAGGCTAAGCCAGGTGGGCATTTAAGAGTCTAACAATTTTGAAACAGCAATATTCTGATCTTGGAAACACTCGTCTCCTAACATCTGAAATACTGTATGTGTGTCACTCAATTGAATGAATGAATGAATGAATGAATGAATGAATGAATGAATGAATGAATGAATGAATGAATAAAAAACATGTCATTAGGCCACCCTTGTACACAAAATATTACAGGCTAAACTGGGTCAGGAGACTCACTCTAATGAGTGGTAAGTCCACCATTAATCCAACATTGGGTTAATGTCTCGTGTTAGCTAGATATACATGCAACACTTTAGGATTGACTCTGGTGACTTATTTGGTGTAGCTGTGAGTCCTAACCGGGAAATACCAAGTTCAAATCTCCAGGCTGGAAGGTCGTCATCGTGGTTGTGCATACAGTGATCCAAGCGGTTAAAATGCGTGGAGTGTGCAGTGATGTTTATGGTAACCTTATATACACTGTAAAGAGCCACTGAATAAGATCAGGGCATAGACCCGACTTTGGATTTTTCTGTCGCGTTATTACCACACTCTACGATGTAAAAGAGATTTATTTAACTCACTCATAACCCTGCTAATGGATGATATTTAAACATAATCATGCGAAATTATTTAAAAATATTTGATTTTAATACAAAAACAACCTATTGTTCACCTAGTGAACAATCTTTCTCAAATTTGCAGCATCAGCTAACCTTTTGAAACATTCACGTCTATTGATGGCAGTATGCAACATTTCGGACTTGACATATGACATTATTTGTATAATGGGTCTATATGGCCTATGCACAGCGTGGGACTTTCAAACAACGTTGCCTGAACGTCTCCTCTGAGTGTTGCAAATTAGCACAATTGCTGTGGCTTGTGGCTTCTTTCGTAAATGTGACAACGCCCTTTCTCGGACCACCTGACAACAGAGACAAATCTAATGAGCACGCGTTGACAAGGTTGTCTACAGGGTGAAGTCGCCCACAGGAGTAGCCGTGGTGGCTTCTATATCAGATGTGACGGCCGCTGCTATGACACATCGATTAACCCTCTCAGCGCGGGAACCGTCTTTAGACACGGGCGACGCCTTAACCCTTTAAGCCCTCACGATGCATTAAAGCATCATTTTACATCCCTAATTTTCCTATAACTAAGGGTTTTGGAACGAAAATTTCCATGAAACTGGTTTACCAATACATGGCAATTTTCTGTAATTCTTACCACACATCAAATCATCTTCATCCACTACAAGTCGAGAATTGCGACAGCAATTCGCGGCTTGTAGTGGATGAAGATGACAATGGTAAATTCAGGCTTGAAAGGGTTAATACATTCCGCGTACTGAAATAATTAAACCAAATATAATGGCAGTAGACGCATAACATATTCAAATGAAGCAGAGAGAGACAACTAAGGGGCCGACAATGCAATCCCCAGGGGGGGGGGGAGCTTTGGAGTATTTTTGAAATAAATCAATTCGGGCGGGCTGAGCGTGAATTAGATAATTTCCCCCCCCCCCCCCCTGGAGATTGAATGGTGACCCCATAAGATATTTACGAAACAAACTTCGGTTTCCATCGTTTTTACAAAAAAAAATCAGCTTGGTAAGGGGTAATAGAAGACACTGCCCTCATGAGAAAATGTTCTTGAATTTTAATAAAGAGCTTAGAAAAATGCATTTATTTTCCGCTGCTGTCCCTGCAAATAAGCTTTCCGAATTATAACTTGTAATAATTTTTGCTTGATTGTCAACCATCTTTTCCACGTGTATTTAATATTTTAGCACCTCTCGTCGACTGTACTTTTCACTTTCATCAAGGTGGCAGAACAGGCAGTTGGAAGAAAGCCGTCTTGCGGTCTGCCAACTGGAACCAGCCGAGCTGAAAGAAGCGCACATTTATTGCTGAGCGGCCCACAGAGAGGCTCGCCGTCAGAAAGACACGATTTACTGCCACAAAATACCTACCCAGCAGACACAAAACATTTGTATAACATTTGTACAATGTGAACCAACGTCGAAGACTTTGGTCCAACGCTGTACAAATGTTATACAAATGATTTTTGTTTTTTTCTGGGTAGTTTTTTTTTTTAGGGGGGGGGAGATTTATCTCATCGGCAACACTCTGGGCGCAATGTTGCGAGTGTCAACATGGTAGTTCTTGGTGTTTTTTTTAGCCGTTTCGTGTCTTGAGTTCATGCCTTCCAATTTGTTGCCGAGTCGCTTAGTCGCCGCCCAGACGAAGGGAGCACGAAATTACGACCGGCCGTAATGCGAGAGCAGCTGTCAATGAAATTAATCAGGGCTGTATTCACCAGCATTTTGAACTATATTTGAGGCGTCTGATTGGTCGAGAGCGTACGCTCGACCAATCAGATGACTCAAATACAGCTAAAAACCGACGGGAAACAGACGCGAAACAGAAACTTATATAATTATATTCAGGTAATAGGCCTATATTTGAATTTAATGTTACATCTGAAGCTATATCATAACCATGATATATGAGGGCTATATTGATCCTCTAGAAAAATCAAGCGTTTTCTTACAACTTTGTTTATTATGCATCATGAATAACAATCGAAGAAGCTAGTTTAGCTGGCTGATTCCTTGTAGAATTGAATGCTATTTTCTCTTATATTTGTGTTTGTAAATGTATTTATATATTTAAGAACATCATCATCTCCCTGGGAAGTTTTAAGTGCTATTTTTTTAGACATGCCTTAGACCAGCATCATTCACATAGAAATGAAATGAAATGAATGGGATTTTAGGCCACCTGTGCACATATAAGCTAAACTGGACAAGAGAACCTCCTGAGGATGTAATACAATAACAGATGAATCTGCTCTGCATGAGTTTTTTTTATTCAAAACATTCGTTGGGCCATCCCGATACGAAGACTGTTGTTTCCGTCAGTAATGCTGAGGACAAAACAAATTGTCACACCTAGGCAAGTAAGTGAGAACAATTATTATGCTTTCCAGTTTGTGTTATTAACAAAAGTGTGTCCACGTAATAATATAAATTGTTGCGCAATAATTGCATCTAGCTTCGAAATGAGACGTGCGTGCATATCTGTTCAATGCAGCCTCTTCGGCAGTCGGCTTATATCTGTATATGGGAGGCACACTTCTAATTGATCAAACTAAAGTGAAAAAACCCCAGAATATTGAGAAGTTCTCATGCTTCCACAGCACTTATCACGTGAATATGACATGTGATGACACTCACATTAGGTTATTGTCCCCAGAACTACCACGTATTTACCGTACATGTGCGTACCGTATCATCGTACCGCACCGTACCGTAGCGCAATAGATACCGCACAGCTCATGCCAGGCCATGAACCACACGGTCAGTGGAGAGGGACATGGCGCAATGGTTAGAGCGTGGCGCTCTGCCGATGTCGCTGCCTGCCTTGCAGGATTTTCAGAGAAATATCATGTTCCTCCCCTCTTAATCTTGGGAAAATGTTAAGATGTTGTGTCCTTGCGCAAGTCACATCACCCTCAAATGCTTCACTTGACTCAGGTGAACATGAGTACCTGGTAGGACAGAGAAGGCAATGTGTACGATAAGTTCAATGCGGCAAAACGGCTGCAGGACTGTATGCTCTCAGTGGAGTTGAAATGGCACACGGATGCGCAGGTCCAGTGACCAGGGGGTAAAATGTAAAAGTCGGATGACTTCAGACTTGATATAAGACTATAAACCTGCACCTTTACCTTTACCTTTTAGTTCAGCCGACAATTCAGCTTTAAGTATACAGGCTGGACAATATAATCATATATGCAATTCATCGAAGAGGGCACTGCCTCTGTGCCAGAGATCAAGCACTGTGATCCCTTGCAAGGTTGACTTAGCCACGACCTTGTTCCCCACGTCTAAAAATCCTCGACAATTCTCACAAATCCCCGTATAGCTCCTGATGGAGAAAATCTCTAAAATAACCTCACATCCATGCCACTAATGCAGCTATAGAGAGGCATTTGCAATACAATGCAATGCTTGCAAGCGTTTGTTCAGGGCAGGCTGAACATCGCCGGGATTGGACAAATTTCAAGACAACATTGGGCCAATATTCCTGGAGATTGCGTCACATCTTCCTGATTGTCAGCGTAATCTCAGCACAGCACAGCACATGAAATTGATCGTGGCTGACCTCTACTTAACAGTTCTAAACCTAATCGTGTACATTGATACTCTGCTCTTCAAAAAACCCAGCAGTAACTACTTACTCTACTAGTGAGCAGTTACTGTTCTTTGACTTTGTACGGCAGTGATGTGGGTATATGAGAAAACCACATGATTAATATAATATAATTACCGAGCTTGATATTCAAGATAAAAATACAAATTTGTCCGACCGTTGTTAATGACTATAAAATTATCGACGATTACCGTTGCTTATCAATTCCATATGCAATAGAGCTAAGGACGTGGGAAAAACACGTTACATAACAATTTAGGGTTGAACGATAAGGGGGCCACCATTGGATTCTCAGGGGGGGGGGGGGGGGCAGGAGTATTTTTAAAATAAATAATTTCGGGCGGACTCTGCGTGAAATAAATAATTTACTTCAAGAACTGTTCCTTATAAACATGCGCCGCCGAGTCCGGTTGAAATAAATAATTTACCCGCGACAAATTCTCCTGCCCCCCCCCCCCTGGGAATTTAATGGTGGCCCCCTAAGTTCATTGTGCACCAACAGCGGGCTAAAGCTATACCCAGAAAGCACCGCGTGATTTACGTATAGGATAAAGCCCCAGGAGCTCTACATTCTTAGCTGTGAAGGAGGCCGAGGCCGAGGGCCGAGGCCACAGCTAAGAATGTAGAGCTCCGAGGGTTTTAACTGACGTAAAACATATCCGACCATAATCAGGATCCCTCATAATCAACAGCTCGGTCACACCTGACTGATTATAGCACCATAGGCCTACCATGAAAAATGTTCTTTATTTGATCAACAATAACTCTCCAGTCTCAGCTTAGAATGTAGTGGTCGGACAAAGAAATAATGTATAGTGGTGTGTTTTAAAGAGATAGCAATGATAAGAGCCACCTGGGGAATAGGCCTAAATATAGCCAAAAGAAGCCTCTGATTGAAGCCTCACTCATGTCAATGTGGTAACAACCAAGCTATATTTTACTGTAATCATGATATTGATCGACTTCAATCAGCCCCCCCCCCCCCCCTTGTATGAGAGAGGGGCTGCTGCATCAATGTCAGGCGCATATAAATTGACATTGTGAACAGGCTTAAAGGCTAGAACACCTGCATACATGCGTCTCGGGTTCGAACCCCGCTGTTCCCCTATGGGGTTTTCAGAGAAACAACATTGTTTCTCCCGTTAAGGTTGATACCAGTGTATCGACGTTAATTTCGCGCGGGTCCCCGCGTCGCGCACTCCTCAGACATGATCAGGTCAAGAGAAGGGGACGTGGCGCTTTGGTAAAGCACCTGAGTGCCTCACCAGTGACGCGAGGGTCCCGGGCTCGAATCCCACTGATCTTGCGTGGGTTTGTTAGAGAAATATCCGTGTTTCTCCCTCTCACTGTTTCACATGACCAGTTGAAAACATTGACCTTGAATGAAATTATACAAGTATAGGCTTCGAAAAGTAGTTAGTCCTAGGTCCTATGGAATTAACCCAGCAAACACAAAACATTTGTATAACATTTATACAATGTTGGCCCAACGTTGTTTAAATGCTTTAAAAATGTTTTGTGTTTGCTGGGAACCCACTGAGCACATGACTTTCTTTGATTCTCAATAGCATGTTAAAGTGGTATATACTTGAAATTTAAAAGAATATATCCATATATTTACTGGACAAATAATGCATGTGTCTTACACGTCCAATGATTCAAATAATCTGAATTTTACCCCTTCTGGCACCCCATTATTTATTTTCTCTGAAGCGATCAAGACGTCCCTGTCATTTATTATTCTAAGAATTATATTGAAAAAATAAATACCTAGCTAGATGAGAGAGCTTAAAGGGCTAGACGAGAAGTAGACTGCCATGCAAAGCCAAAGGGCAGTATCTGCTTACTTTTCAAGTGATCAGATACTGCCTTTAGGCTCTCAAAACCAGTATAATGCTCTTTCATTGACCCGGAGGACCTCGGGAGTCTCTCGTGAGATGACCTTGGGACATGGAAATGTTGCCATAGAAACAATTACAGATCGATCACAAAAAACATTAGCCCGGGCTCCCTGCATGGGGTATACTGCTCTGCAAAGCCGAAAGGCAGTATACTTACTTGTAAAGTAAGCATATACTGCCTTTTGGTTTTGTGCGGCAGTATTCGACCTTGGCAGCATGGCTTGCCAAGCCGAGGTCATTATTCAGATTTGGTGACCTTGCTCTCGATCCAATAACCCCCTAATATAATAACTGTTGCAGAGATATTGCTGCATAATTGATTTGATCACACAATTGATGCGACTTGATCATGACACATATTTACGGAATGAACAGCTAATGGGCCCCTTGGTCCCATGGTTTAGGATGGTCGCCTGCACAGAGCTGATATGTGTAACATTTTCCATCGCACTGCCAGCTCATAGCGAATGGTATACATGTATGTCAGATACAAATGAAGAGAAAGCCAATAAATTAATATTGAACTGAACAATGGAGACCAAAGGATTTTTCCAACTTAAAATCATCATGAATGTCTTAGCTAGCTCTTTCTGCTTCATTATGGGTCTGTCTGGGCGGGGGCCCTAGGGCTCGAATTTCAAATCCTGTGTCTGGAGGACGGTGTCATCTCAATCATCTCACCATCCTCAGGAGGTTCTCCTGGCCCAGTTTAGCCTATATGTGCACAAAGGTGGCCTAAAGCCCGATTCATTTCATTTCATTATGGGTCTGTGGCCATACATGTAACTTCCTCTTTCAGTGCACTGAAAGAGGAAGTTACCAGTGCCAGGGATCGACATTAGATGTTAGAATGTGACATCAATAAACCAGGGTTAATGGTGGACACTGTCTGTTGACCACCATCTACAACATCTCGCGATCACGCAGACTATAGTATTATCACCAATTGACGTATAGACCTTCTCAAAAGGGATAACAAAATTTATTTTGACAGGAAACGTCCACTTTAGAAAAGACTGGTGGAAAAAAACCCACCTGTAGGCATATGCTGGTAGACTAATTTTATACACATTGCTAAATAAGTGGGGTATTATTACTTTATTAATATATGATATAATCTTTGCCAATGGTTTCCTTAAACATAATAATATTATGTTTCGGGGAACCAACCAACAGCAAATACCATATTATCACGCTGAAATAATTAAAGGAAAATATTTACAAAATGTTGTGTGTCATATTTTCTTTATTTTTGTTTAGTTTTATCTCATCTTCTCTTTTTGATGTTCAACAGTAAAGACTGCTGCGCAAAGTCAATAGGCAGTAATTGTTTACTTTTCATGCTTAGAAGCGTTTTTACAGTAGCAAAGTCACGATTTCCAGATCTGATATACCACATCAGGTACAGTCTGATAAATATTATGATCTTTATTCTTTGACAAAATATCGTCTATTTCGATGTTGCACTGCTGCACCGAATATCACTAAGACAAAAAATACCACATCAGCGACAATTTCTTCTGACTAAGAATACGGTCATTATTTACTTGAAGATTGATCAGTCGGAGTTCCCCTTCCAGGTCGACACATACTTTCTGCCACGACTGCAAAAAGTCAGGCATTGTGTCAAGCCGCTGATCGACGTCAGAGAAAACTGGAATAAGACTTGATCAATGCCAAAGATCAATGCAAGATCACGTCTTCATGCCGGCTCAACGTCGGCAGACGTTGAGCCGGCATGAAGACGTGGTCTTTCTTCTTCTGTGGAGACGAGCGATTTTTTGGGGTTTGTCGATTTGCAAGAACGAGTGGGTGGACCACGGAAAGAAGCGATTGTTCATGCGTATTGTTAACAATGTGTCTCGTGTGACGCGGCGAGGTTTTTTGATTTATCAGTTTCCGAATGTCATGCATGCTCCACTAGCTGGATATTTCAAGACGAGTAAGCTTGTTGCAATATATATCTGGGTTTTCAAACAAAATTGTGAAGTATGAATTATATCTGTAAAAATTGCTCTGGAAATGATTAAAGGAATAGCATTGCAATCACCGACGATCACAAAACCATCTGATCTTCTTATAATTGATATCTAGGAGACATGTTAATATACAATGCATTAAATTCAATTTGATAATTCATATAACTCACCACGATGGGGCTCGAAACGATGTAGATATTTGCGCGCTGATCGTGAGCCATTCGTCTTACATGTCTTAAGCATGCTAACATGAAAAATCATTCGGTAAAAAACATTTAAATTGAGCTGTTGTTTTTTTGTGGATGATTCTATTTAGTTATTTTTTCTGATGAAAAATTCCACTTTGATACTTTGTGATCTTTCATTCATAATCCAGATCCTGTATCCGGATCATAATCCGAGTCATCCCCGAAATTTCGGGAATTGATCGTTGGTCTGAGACATACATGTACCTCTGGTAAAAGTTTCATGCAAATCCGTTCATTACTTTTTGAACTATCCTGCTTACGGACAGACTGCAGGACAAAACAAACAAACAAACAAACAAACAAACAAACAAACAAACGCGTATATTTATTCCGCTGACAAAATAATATGCAAGGAATGTAAACCTATTACAAGTTAAATGGTTATTCCATCAAACGGTCGCCATTTGGACAGCACTGTGGCATTACTCTCACGCCAAATCTGGGGAGCAAGATGGATAATCATATTTCCTGTCCTGTGGGGAAAGGAATGATTAACCCAATATAGATTGGTGAGCTCGTGATCCCAGGAGAACCAATCTAACTGGATTCACTTCACACATGTATCGATCAATCCCTGTTACAAATATATGTATGGATCCAGGATTCAACCCTAAAGCACTAAAGCGTTTTTATATAAACTATGGAGACCAAAGGGGTTTTCAATTTGAAATCATCATAAATGTCTTAGCTAGCTCTTTCTGATTCATATTAATACCTATGTTACGGGTCTACGGCCACCAGATAATATCTAGTGGCATAACATAGGTATTCATACGAATCAGAAAAAGCTTATATTTTACACTTGCAGTGCGAGATCGACTTTAGACATCAGAATCTGACGTCTACAGACGTCAGATTTTGACGTCTAAATTTGATCCCCGCGCTGTGAGGGGTTTTTTTCACGTTAGAAATATATAGAAACAGACAACTAAGCTTATGAAGGATGTGATGATGATTTAGATGATCCGTGAAATACTCAAGGTGCCCAGAACTAAAGCGTGCAAACGGTCGACAGGGGGGATGAGCACGTGTCATTCTGATTATGATAAACAGTCCTTCAACTGCGGGATTAACAATGACCTTGACCTTCGGCGGCTGGATCTCGTTAGTTACCCCCTCCCCTCTCCTGTATTTCAACACGCTTCCCGCTCGTGTCCGGGTAAACCTTGGTTAACTGAGACAGAATTTGCCGTTTACCTTCCTTCTCCAGGTGCCCATGTATCATCGCTGTAGGCCCCATACTGCCGCGCAAAGCCGAAAAGCAGTAACTGCCTACTTTTCAAATGAGCATTTACTTCCTGTCGGCCTTGTAGGGCACTGCAAATGTTTGGACCTCCGTATTCCGTGAAAGAGAAGAATGATGGGGCAAAATATCTGAGAAGTTATAGCACAGCATGGATCAGAGTGATTCTCCAGCTCTGTGAGAACCATTCAAGAATCCAAAAACAAATGAAATCAATCGGGCTTTAAGCCACTTTTGTGCACAAACAGGCTAAATTGGGCCAGGAGAACCTCCTGAGGATGATGAGATGAAATGAGATGACACTGCCCTCCAGACACAGGATACGAAATTCAAACCCAAGAGGTCTGAGGCCGAGCACGCTGCCTCCCGGTCACGGAGGCTTCCCACAATAATGAGTTTTACGAGTGGATGGGGAAGAAACATTTTGAAATGAACCCCGAGCTGGCGTGAAAGGCAGCGGTGCTAATCACTACCCTAGGGCCCCCGCCCATTCAAGAATCCATGGTTAAAAGGTAACATATATGGTAATACCCGACCTCATGCATTCATAATATTTAGTGAATCAATAAAATAATCAATCAATCAATCAATCAATCAATCAATCAATCAATCAATCAATCAATCAATCAATCAATCAATCAATCAATCAATCAATCAATCAATCAATCAATCAATCAATCAATCAATCAATCAATCAATCAATCAATCAATGAGTCAGTCAGTCAGTCAGTCAGTCAGTCAGTCAGTCAGTCAGTCAGTCAGTCAGTCATTCAATCAATCAATCTATAAAAATCATTCAATCAATTAATCTATAAAAATCATTCAATCAATCAATCTATAAAAATTATTCAATTAATCAATCTATAAAAATCATTAAATCAATCAATTATCCCTAAGTTCGTTGGCTAATAGGGGAGCCCTGGTGCAGTGGTTGACAGCTCATGTAACCCTACAAGGTTTGGAGCTATAGCTTTTATGCACTCTTCTTTCTGATCCCGATCCTTCCCAAAGGGAGATTGACAAATGAGACATGAAGTTCTATAATAATTAAACGGAGAACATGGTTGCAAAATTTGAGTTGTGCTGACTCCACCATTATGATCGGCTGTTCTATCTAACTAGAAAGTCAGTCAGATGGATTGCTAACCTCTGGCGGAATTAATGATCGTACTTCGGATCCTGGATGCGGATCGTAATCTGAACCATCCCCAAAATTTAATGGATTGGTTCACTGTCCTAAACACACCTCTGGTAAACCTTTCATGCAAATCTGTGAGATCCGGATCAGATCGGATCGTAATCTGGATCCTGATCGTAATCTCGACCATTCCTAAAATCTAAACGATTGCTCCTTGGCCCGAGAGACACTTCTGCAAAATTTTCATGCACATCCTTTTATTTATTCTCTAATCCGAAGGGCGGAATGGCAAACAAGCCATCCCAGCAAACACAAACCATATGTATAACATTTGTACAGCATCAGCCCAACGTCTTCGACGCTGGACCAACATTGTACAACTGTTACACAAATGTTTTGTGTTGGCTGGGATGCAATACGACAAAAAACCATAGCCATCCTGGCGAAGGCAGTTTTTGGATGGTGCAGTTTGTTATAATTATCAGAATTATGGATAACACAGTACATATCCTTTTGTACGACAATTTTTTTCTCAAAGCTACAAGACCCCACTGTGTTTGTGCAAGACCATTGGTGTCATTGTACGATGGCAAAACGTCTGCTCAATGCCGAACCAGCGTCACAGACGCTTGCCCAACATTGTACCGGTGTTTTGGAGACAGGACACGTAAGGCGAGCAGCGTGATTATCCACGGGATGGTGTACGTGGTGCGCTACTCAGCTAATAAGCCTACGAGGCATTGACCCGATGTTGTTTTAATGCTGGGTCGACGTCGAAGACGGCGGGCCAACATTAAAACAACATTGGGTCAATGCGACGTGTTTGCTGAGTATGTCCCAATTGTCTTGTGGAAGGTTCCTGCAATTTCAGCACAAAATAGGAGTGCGAAGTGTGGCCGACAACACCATCGCCTCCCCAGGGGGGGAGGGGGGCAGGCTCTGTGTGCACGCAAGACTCTGTGTGCATCGAAGACGTTGGGCCGACGTTGTACAAATGTTACACAAAGGCCTTGTGGCTGCTGGGTAGCCTGATAAAAACCGTTTATCAATGGATATTACCTCTGTACCTGTTCCGGGAGTGCAGCCTTAATCTAGATGGCTCCCCTCGGAGCAGATTATTTCTCAGGAAAGTACAGCAGGGCATTGGGCCACTGTTACCGAGAAGAAAAAAGAAAATGAAACCTGTCATCCGACTATATAATTGCGCGTGAGAGGAATAGGCACTAGTCTCCGCTCCATGTAGGGCCTATTCGTTATTATAATACACACGGAAATCTTTTCACGCGGCCAACTGTAGATTCAGAATATGAAAGGGTGTATCTGTCACTGATGAAGTGGCAGATACACCCTTCCATATACAAGGGGACGGTATCATCATATTCTCCAATTATACAATTTTTCTATATCTCAGAGGCGAAACAGCTTTTGATACATCGATGTCAACAGTTTCTATTCTAATAAAATGTTATTTAAACTCTCATACAGTATAATTTTGTATTTTGAGTATTTCAATTGACATACTGTACATGCGGTTTGCAGTGCATATATTCAGGGAAACACCATTTACATGCAAATTGCAGCGTTGTAAGGGTTAACCCTTACAGCGCGAGGATCGACTTTAAAGGTCAGAATCTGACGTCTAATGGCGACCCCCACACAGTAAGCGTAAACATATTAATATACTGGTAGTAGACCCATACCATAGGTATTCAAATAAAGCCGGAAGAGCTAACTAAGAATTTTATGATGATTTCAAATTGAAAAAAACCCCTCTGGTCTCCATGGTTTATACAAAAATATTTCGGCGTTGTAGGTACTAAGGAGGATCTCACTCTGACAGGATGGGATCAGTGTGAGATCACTCCGACTAGGCATAAGCTGTGTCGGGTTCAGGGAACAAAATGTTTCTTCCCCGTCCACTCGTGAAGATTCAGTATTATGGTTAACCACCGTAACCAAGGGTTTCTAAGCAGCTCGGGGTTTTGTGGAATCTTGAGTCTGGAGGACGGAGTTACGGGATCTATTTCTCCATCATAAGTAGGTTCTCCTGGTCCAGTTTAGCCTATATGTTTTCAAAAGTGTCCCAAAGCTCCATTCATTCATTAATTCATTCGTTCAGTGCACATGGCATATACAAGTCCCTGTGTGGCTTTCCTGAAGCCAATAAAATAATCTATGCATACGTTTTATTAACCTTATGCTGGATTAACAGAGTAGCAGAGAGAGTCTGACAGCAACCGCCGACTCAACGTTGTCGTATTGCTGATTTAACATATAGGAATAGTGGCCAACGGATCCTGTTACTGGCCTGTGTGTTTGTGATGGACACGTGCGGATTGAAGGGTGGACACAAGCAGAATGCGCATCGGGATACATGTAGCTGTGCTCCTGTCTGCAAACAAGACCGAGTGCTGGCCAAGCATTGTCTCACTGATGGCCAACGTCGGAGACGTTGGCCATCAGTGAGACAGTGCTTGGCCCTGCGGTGGAGCGGCTGCGGTGGTTGGATTGCAGGAGGAAGTCCAAGTATTGACAGATGATTCAGGTGTGCATGTGGATAGGCCGCCCCAATCCATGCCAGCGAGCTACGTGCAGACAGAACGTGTCTCCGTCAATTTTCAAAGCCTCCGCATTGGAAACACGTCGACTTACCGTTTACTTCACTTCTGCCGCATTGCGTTATTACTTTAGGGATTATGCAACAGTTGGCCATGTAAAGCTTCCATGACGAGCAATGAAAAGGAAATGGGGAGGGGGGGTGGAGTAGATGTCATCGCTGTCTGTCACAGCCACCGGATTTATCAAAATTTCACCCAAAAATCTCTTTCACCCTCTGTAGACCTGTCATGCGGATACTCTTTCTAACATGGTGTCCTGCTTTCCAATGAGCCGTCAACAAGCGAATATGACGACCGATAATTTAAAGTTTTCGCATTTTTACATATGCTGAAAGTGTACAATTTTTCTAATAAATATTGTATGAATAGCTGTTGTACCACCTCGCAAACACATGTACATCATTAAAATGGCTTCAGTTTCTGTGCTGACAGATCGATGACAAATCAATATGCATGCAACAGTTAGTATATTACCGGTGATTGGTGAGCGAGGTCACAAATGGCAATATGAATAATGACAAGGCTTATACCATCAAGGTCAAACAGACCATGCCCAGCAGACACAAGACGTTGAACAAATGGTGTATTAATGTTGGGCCAGCGTCGCAGACGCTGGGCCAACATTGAAACAACATTGGTTCAACGTCATGTTTTGCCGGGAGGGTGCCCGGGTAAGCTGTAACAGTTATCGATTTGTAATTGTATTCACATTTCCGGACTCCAGGGCCATCCGACCGGTGGATTGTCGATCGCTCATAACGCCTTTCAGTACAATCGTGGTTCAACGCTGTTGCCTGTCACGCCGAAGCTCGCAAGCTCGTCCCTCGCTCTCGTATTCAAATTTCAAAGAAACAAAAATGTTTCTTCATCCCCACATTAAATTATGTCTCGCTACCGTGACCCACAACTTCGGGTGAGTAAAAACATAAATTAATTGTGACGTTTTAAAAAGACATCTCGTTCCCAATCACAGTGATTTGGTCGGGTGATAAAACTGAGTTAAAACGATTGAAGTCTTGGTTAGAGGTGGAAGGGTCAACCGGCGATGTGTGGACATGAGGACCGAGCTCGTAATGTATACAGTCTTCTCGCACTCATCCTGTTAGCTTCACAACGAGACGTATGGAGAGATCAGCACTCGGTACTATTCACTTAAAGCGCAAAACAGCGCGATTAGGCACGCGACGTGGGACGCGACAATCGCGTGACTGTCTACACACCAACGCGACGACCGACGCGACTTCCAATGCAATATATGAGGCGCGACGGCCGGCGCGACTAGTCTACCGGTGCGACGAAAATGTAACAGTTTTGATAATGATCGCATTGCCTATCGCGCACGTTAACGCGCTGGTATGTTGTCCCTATGATTATGATGATCAAATAGTCTGTTTGAAAAACCGACGCGACGTCGCGCGACGTTGAGCGGCCAATCGCGTTGGTTGTATTTTACGCTTGACTGCCCCAGAGCTGATCGCTTTGATTTTTCCCTTTCGGACAGATATTCCTACGAGAAAATGCATACTATATCATCGGGTACAGTAAGATGGGCTGATCTCCCGAGTCTTTAGGCTTCATGGGGTGATGAGTAATGGGATCCGGCCATCGCGCCATTATACCCGAACGTATGCATGTAATATCGCTCACAGAGCCGTAGCTGTCTGGTGGTGCATATTATAATTATAGGGAAAGGTCCAGTAGTAAAGGAGAGGGCAATACTTGGCTTCTCTGATGGGAGCCACGTGTTGCTGCGAGATGAAAGAACCCTCTGAATTGCCTGGAGACCTAATCACATTGAGGTTGCTGACCGCCTATATGCAGACACAAGACTATAATGTAGAAATAAGAAGGAAAGTCTTTGACATATCCAGTTTGCATTTCATTCACATGAGATGGAGTAAACATGAGGGACATATGCTTAATTTCACCCACTTAAAGTTGTGTCTCGCTGACGCGATCCAGAACCTCAAGTGAGACACAATTATTCAGGTTTGACAAAATAGAGCTGAACTGTTTTAGAAGCTTGCTGATTGACGTCATGTATTATCGTTAACATGTTCAAAAGCTGAACAAAACTGAATATAATCGGGACCGGAGGTTAAAGGATTTAAGGCTCCGGGGTAACACAAAGAACGACAGAATAATCAACCTTTAAATGTAGGTTTTGTGAGGTTGAAAACATGCCCGTCACAAATGCTACCTTGCGAATTTCTCACTTCCACTTCAGATAATAAACTATAGTATTTAGATACAAAACTAATAGCGCGTTCTAATTTTAGATCATACACCCCATCTAAAGGGCACTAGCCTTGCGTACTGAGGCTTACAATCGCCTGCAATTTTCAGTAAGCATGCAGCATAGGTGGAGGCCACGAGAGGTCAGTGACCTAACCTCCAGGGAGGCTGCTTAACTGGCTGGCTCAGCACAAGATAAAGCCAGTGAATGAGATATTGGACAGACACTATACGAACGGTTAGCTAATAACTCGTGTCAGACATGAGATGGCAGACAAACACGACAGAGACCAAGCAGCATCTACGTAATGGTCACCTTTAGAGCTAAGTAGCTCACCAGACACGAGACCTCTCGTTCAGCCAAGGCTGGCTGGGCCCAACATATAACCAGGCTCGGCTGAACGGGAGGTATCGTGTTTGCTGGAAATACGTCTCCCTTTAACCCCTGTAGGACTTGTGTCTCCTGCCGTGCAATGTTTCTTATTGCAATTAAACCATTCTTAGAGTGAAATAATCGGTTATTAAATGACTATAGGAGGCCTACCTAGCAGGGCAAAGATGGCAATGTGTACGATAAGTTCCCAGCGCCAATATGGTTGCAAGGCTGTAAAAAATGACATGGATGGGGGTTTAGGCCACATTTGTGCACATATAGGTTAAACTGGGCCAAGAGAACCTCCTGGGGATGGTAAAATGAATGAGATTACACTGCCCTTCAGACACATGATTCGAAATTCGAACCCTGGGGTCTGAGGCCGAGCACGCCATCTCTCGGTCATGGAGGCTCCCCACAATATTGATCTTTTTTAGGAGTCAGCGGGGAAGCAACATTTTGTTTCTTTGAAACTTGAATGCCAGAGTGGGGTTCGAACCCGCGATCTTCGACTTTCCAAGCAGGCAGCATTAACCACTGCACCAGGGCCCCCGCCCTTACAGGGCTGTTTGCTCTCCGGGGAGTTGAAATGGCACATGAATGACCAGATCCCGTGACTATGGGGTAAAGGCGGACGCGATGTCAGACTATAAAACTGCTTACCTTTTTTCTATGACTTACATTGTAAAAAATCAAATAATTTTCAGTCACTCCATCTGATGTATTGGAGCTTTATTAGACCCACAATGCTCAATGCTCAAAAGCCTACAGTGATAAACACTCTCCTGTTGAAGATCCACAACATTGATTGTGTGGTGCTTTCTCTGGACATATTTTCTCCAGACTCTTTCGAATCTTCTGAATGGACCCGGCTCCAGACGTTTCCAAGATCAGCAATTATTTTTCAGGAGCACTCAGTCGGCGAGACAGTGCTGCCATGCAAAGCCAGAAGGAGTATCTGTTTATTTTTCAGGTGAGCTGTTACTGCCTTTTTCAGAATTACTACTGTGAGGTTCCCAGTTGACCACACGGTGATGCCAATCATGCAAAGCATTGGCCAAGGTCTGTCCACACCATCGTGACCGCATGCCCCAGTCATAATTATACAAGACGCACAGCCAACGCATTGAAAATGAGATAGTGTGTTGCTGTGCGTCATGAACAAGCTAGCGAGTTGGGAACAAATGCTCAGCATGCTGAGCATTTGTTCCCAACTCGCTAGCTTGATTTATGTACGTGCTGTACATAAATCAAGGGTATAAATCAACGAATATACAGCCAGATGCCATAGCGGTGCCTGTATTCATAATGCATAATATTTACGCTGGCTGGACATGTGTTGAAAACATGCCAGGTGACATTGGTGGTCAGTGTGGAGGAGTGTGGGTCATTTTGACCTATAGCTGTTATTTTTAAAACCTAGTTAAAGCACAGTCACACATAGACGGCGTACAGCCGCGTACAGTCATGTGCGTTAGGCTGAAGTTGGTTTGTTGCTCCCTTACCGGTAGCCTGGTAGGCCTACATGCACCAAAAAGCGCCCACACTTTTTGAACAGCTTGGCACATGCCCTGCAGGTAAATAACCCAGAGCAGTTCATTACTGCGTATACATAGAGTTGCTCCAGCGCTCTTGAAAAATCAGTAGCAGATTCTGACAAACGCCTAGCGAACGATAACGCAATGACCAAATTTGCATATTACTTCCCACCAGGAATGTTATGTTTTAGGTCTTGATTGGTTTGTCTGTCCGTCCGTCGGATTTTTTAAAATGTAATGAACAAATTTGAATTTGCATGCGAATTTTACCACAGTTGCCTGTCTGGCCAAGGACCAATACATGACATTTTAGAAATGATCCGGATCAGGCCTACAGTATATATATTCGGATCCAGGATTCGGATTACGATAATTAATTTCGGCTGAGGTTTA
The DNA here is from genome assembly GCA_964017125.1 of Flabesymbios commensalis. Lineage (NCBI taxonomy): Eukaryota > Metazoa > Annelida > Polychaeta > Terebellida > Flabelligeridae > Flabesymbios > Flabesymbios commensalis. The sequence goes on along the minus strand of OZ024916.1, from coordinate 60,102,657 downwards.
CAGTCTCTGACTGACTCACTGTCTAGTTGCGGGTGAGCATGTGTGTGAATATGGCTTTAGTTAAGACCATGAGACAATCTGACCACCAGGCGCACGACGCTGTTGCGACGTTGAATCTACGTCAATGACGTTGATTCAACGTCGCAACAACGTCGTGTGCCCAGTGGGATACAGACTAATGGAAAAAAGGCCTCATCTCCCCTCAAATTCCGAAATTTAAATGATATGTTTCTTGGGCTACTGGATTGAATTATGCAGTAAAATGTACGTGAACATGGCTAGAATAAAAGTTTAGTTTTAACATTTCACGTAACGTAATTATACAAGCTGGCTCAATGTCGGCTCAACGTCAGAGCACTGTGAGCGAACCTCTCAGTTGGTTAGGTGTCGCTGCCCAAGTGTATATAACACCCCCTTTATCTGGCCATCTGCAATCGACCTCGTCTACAAAGAATGCCATTTCTTCCAGACGAGAAACGTCGGCTTTTAAGCTCGCCACTGTCAAGCGGCGCATCGGCGCGGCGCTTCGGCCACGCCGCGGGATGTAAATATTTCAGGGCGTACGCCTCGGCATCAGGCTCCCGAAGGAGTATATTTAAAGCCGGCAAGTGCCGGCGTAGCACCTGTTATTGCATCGGATCCCACCAAACAAATGCACGGCCCCCGGGCAAAACACAAGAGCGTGATCCGACATTGAGCAAGTGAGCCGGCCGCCCTTCGGACAGTTTATAATGCAGCGCGCGGCAGATGTGTTGGAGGCGCTCAGCGCTTAACAGCCGACCCGGAATACGAGTGCTATATTGGTTTCCACTTGCCCACTCAGCCTCGAGTGGCATTCCAATTTCACGGAACGTGGCCCAACGCTGTCTCAATGCCTGGCCGGCGTCAAGACGCCGGCCCGGCATTGAGACAGCGTTGGATCAGCACATGAATTCAGCGGGGATATCCAGCAGAATGGACACTGCCTTCCAGGTCAAGAATTGCTCCCGCCAGTAGCCTACCAGCGGCGGAAAGGGAACGGGGAACATTCTGCTGTGCAAACCTGGAATGCAGTACTTGCTTCCTTAAACAGTAAGCAGTTACTGCTTTTTGACTTTTTGTACAGAATTAGATCTGTAGATTAGAATTAGATTCTGTACAGAATTAGATCTAGAAACGGAAACGAGAAACAATAGGCGTCCTGTTCACGCCAATGCAGTTGTAGTTTTATTTTCCGATTAACACAAGGAATGACATTCAAACATAGCCTGGTACGAAAGTGAGGCTGAATGTTGTCCGAAACGAATGAATCATTTAAAATTCAATCGGTAAACAACCTGGTAAACTGATATACAATTATTTTTTCGATGTGGGAAGTGGCGGCCATTTTGAATAGCGCGAAGCTCCTAACTTACCCGAATCTATCAGTTCTTCATTTCCCTGAAATTCAATTAGTACACCTGAAAAATAGATAACCAGCAGCGAAAAATAACATAACAAAAAAGTCGTGATTAAATAATACACCAACTGAGTTTTAATCTAGATATCATGTCTATGGTGACAATAGAAAACAAGATAGTTACCTGAGAAACTGACTTCGACTTGAACAACTAAACATATTACATTTGGATCTATTGGAAACACGCAAACATTTTAAGCCACGACACGACAACGCGTGGGGGAAGCGGGGGGGGAGGTTCTCATTAGTTAGTATGAATTTGAAAGATTCACAAAATTACAAGTTAAAGGGACCCCGTTGTGTGAAAGTGAAAGTCAATTAGTACACCTGAAAAATAAATAACCAACAGAGGAAAATAACATAACAAAAAAGTCGTGATTAAATAATACACCAACTGAGTTTTAATCTAGATATCATGTCTATGGTGACAATAGAAAACAAAATAGTTACCTGAGAAACTGACTTCGACTTGAACAACTAAACATATTACATTTGGATCTATTGGAAACACGCAAACATTTTAAGCCACGACACGACAACGCGTGGTAGAAGCGGGGGGGGGGAGGTTCTCATTAGTTAGTATGAATTTGAAAGATTCACAAAATTACAAGTTAAAGGGACCCCGTGGGATGAGACATTTTCAATTTTGTCAATTTTGAAAATTTAATTTATATGTATATAGCTATGTATCCTACTGATCCCAACTGAAAATACGAAAATGTCAAGAAACAATTTTAAAGCACCAAAAAAAGTGAAATAATTATATTTCCAGGTCGTATATTGCTATGTAAACAAAACAAGTCAGCAATATACAGCACTTTACATCACATATCTCCACGTCTTGGACGGTGAGATCAAAGCAATCGCCGCTAATTGGTGTCAGGACATGGAGGGATACACCTGCAACACCGATTGTTTACCCAACGCTGGGCCGACGGCATCAACATGTGGCCCAATGCTGTAAGAACATTCAACCGTACTTTAGCGAGTGTTTAGCTATACAAAAACTTTGTTTGGGTTTTAAGCGGATTCATAGAAACGTTGATAAAAAATATTGTTCTTAATCTAAAAAAAAATCATGATCTGAGGGGTACACTACTTCATTACAAAACTAAAAACGAAAACTGATGTCATCCCAAGAAGCTGCTTTAAAAAGATAAAAACGAGGTTAAAATAAAATTTAGTATGAATTTTGACAGATAAAAAAAAGTACACAATTATTATTGACTTTGGTTCAAGTGGTAATATTATAGGAGGATAACTTTTGATATGCATGCGTGAAATTAAATTAAAATGTATAATGTTACTAATTACAAATAGGTTGCTCCACAGCAGACACAAGCCGTTGAATTAATGTTCGTTTAACGCTGGTCCAACCTCGTAGACACTGGACAAGCGTTAAACCAACATTAACTCAACGTCACGTGTTTGCTGGATTTGTATTTGTGCAGTGATTATCTTCCTAAAGTAAACAGGTAAAGTGTATTTTCAATGACTCCTCTTGGAAAATATTTCACTCCAGGCCTATCTCGCCACTTACTGACTGCTCAGTGTATTTGCTTCATTTCAGATGTTGCAGATTGTCGTACAAGCCCTGGTCAGCGAGGGTGATCCCGCCACAGCCCCATAGGTGGCGTTATAATTATCTAATGCCGGCCCTTCGACATGTCCGGTGCCCTCCAGTTGTTCTGCAATGACCCAGCATTTGGCCAGCCGTAACCCTGCAGCTCTATTAGCCGTGGGTCATCTCCGCTGACCAGCAGCTATCACGTCATTGTCACCTAACGACCGCTGACCAGCAGGCTCCCATGGCAGGTGCTTTTGGCACTTTGGGGTGGGGTGGCAGTCAATGTCAGGTGTGGGGCCCTCCACCAGTCTGATCACCGCTTATTGTCGCCCGCGCTGGACCAGCATTGGACCAACATTGGGTTGATGTATCGTTTTTGCCGGCATACGACATCGTTGGGAAGGCGTGATGGGCTGATCACTTTAGGCGAGGGCTTGATGTGGTGACGAGTGCTGAGATGAGCTCATCTCGACGTACCAACGATGCAGTATGCTTTTTCTCGTACGAATTTCTATCTAAAATGGCGAAATCAACCTGAGCAGCGAATAGAAGAGAAAAGCAGTGAATGCGAGATGGGCTGATCTCACCTTACGTCTCATAGTGAAAGCATGAGTGCGAGAAAGGCTGATCCCAGCACTCGTCACCACCTAAAGGCGAGGGCTTGATGTGGTGACGAGTGCTGAGATCAGCCCATTTCGACGTACCCAGCGATGCTGTATGTATTTTCTCGAACATCCGTCTGAAACGGCAAAATACAACTGGTCAGCTCTATAGCAGTGATAGGAGCGAGTGAGGGATGGGCTGATCCACAGCTGAATGGGATAGGGTCAGCATGCTCATTGGTTTCCTATACTAGTATAGACATGGCAGTGACTGTCACCGCATAGACACATCCCAATTTCCCGTGGGCTGATCGCGTAGTATAGAGAAAGCAAACAGCATGAAAACGAGAAACAGGGTTTCAGCCCTGGAAATCCAGTGTATGGATCGTTAATTGACTTTGACCAGTGTTGAAGGCTGGCTGGGATGATGTGCTCATATCCGTGTCACCATATTATATATGCATATTAACCCTGTAAATACGGTTTCAAGCGAGTTAAAAAGAAAATAACAGCCAATAAAACACTTTGCGTGGCAAAGTTGGTTTGATGACGGGACGACGGGCTGACCAACATTAACCCAACATTGGGTCAACGTTCAATGTTGGTTGGGAAGTGACTGAAATTGATAAAATGGATATTGGCAGATGTTCAGTCAAATGGGGCTCTTCTTCATTCAAAAATAATTGTCGTCGCTTGAAGCTGAAAATTACGCCAGCAATTCCAGCTTCAAAAGACGAAATTGTAACAAACAGTTCATCATTACATGGTTAAGATCCAATATACGATGTTGATAGAAAGCTGCACCAGCGTTTCAGACAATTAATCGACTTTGGGTCGATGTCTTCTTGGATAGTGTTTTCTGGGATAGTTTTTATGTAGCCTACTTGTATGCCCTATTGACTCCCAACGGGGGTTCATTGTTGGACCAGAGTCGCAGACAATGGTCCAACACTCAACCGCAATTGGGTCGGTGTATCGTGCGGAGTGAGATAGACAGCAAACGCGCATAACTTTTCAAGTTTGGAAATTGGAGACGAAGTTAATAGACTTCCTGCTCCATCTCATAAGCTGTGGTAATTTAAAACTGGTGATCTAATTGGTTGAAGTATCGCAACATGCAACACATGAACAAGCCATGTGCATAATGCAAATCCATATAGGCCTATTATAGAAAGAGGGAGGGGGTGAATAAATGAAATGAATCGGGCTTTAGGCCACCTTTGTGCACATATAGGCTAAACTGGGCCAGGAGAACCTCATGAGGATGGTGAGATGATTGAGATGACACTGTCCTCCATACACAGGATTCGAAATTCGAGCACTGGCGGTCTGAGGCCGAGCACGCTACCTCTCGGTCACGGAGGCTCCCCACAATACTGACTTTCACACGTGGATGGGGAAGAAACATGCCCGTGGGAGGGGGTGGTCGGGACAAAGTTACTTGAATATTTCCGGAGCAGGATATTCTATCATAGGCGTTGGGGGGCATCCCCTAATGTTTTCGTCTCGTGCCGTCCGCGTGAATGCATTTATTATTCTGCAAAAAGGGTGCCGTGTTCCAACATTTCCATTAGTTTGCTATTCTCAGCATCACGCGAGGCGGACACGGCAAGTCTAGAAGTCGTCCCCTTGGACGAATCGTGCAAATGTCGCTGACTGCCGTGACAAACACGAGATGGAGAAAAAACTAACGTGGATAAATACCAATATTGATTCCCTGCCGATGGCATCACCCAAATTTGTTTTCAACGTCGTACCAACATCAAAACAACATTGTGTGTATCAGATATATTCTGTCGCTGGCGCTGACCTAATTACTGTGGTACACAAAGATGACATAATACAATGATTCTCCGTCAGAACCTTTGTATAATGTTATCTTTGTGGACCTCAGGAAAATACTGGAAGGTTCTGGACCAAATTCGCATAGCGTTTATCCAGCGTTGCACAAATGTCAGCGAACAAGACAGACGTACAATACGAGAGATTAATCTATTATTATGCTTGCAAAAACTTATTGCGACTCCCTGAGGAATGACTCTAGGCTAATCTTATATAACAAACATGCAGACGCGATTGCTTCACCAGTACATAATGAAATGACATGCATGGGGGTTTAGGCAACATGTAAGCTAAACTGGGCCAAAAGAACCTCCTGAGGATGGTGAGATGAATGAGACGAGTCTGCCTTCCAGACACAAAATTCGAGCTTCGAGCCCTGGCGATCTGAGGCTAAGAACGCTGCGCTCGGTCACGGTGGCTCCCCACAATATTGAATCTTTACGAATGCGCAAGGCCGGAAACAATTTGCTTACGATCATTTATTATTTTAATTATTATTTATTCAAATATATTTATACAGGGTGTATACATATTTGCAAAGATGCTATTTTTAGAATATGTGCCTTGTCATACATTCAATACAATACTTTTCTAAAATACCTGATATTTTAAATGGTATATAGACAGATTTAAATAACCATAATCTAATCATAGCTACACTTAAAATCAATTGATTACCACTGCCATATGAAACTTTTAAAAAGCACATGGTATTATGTGGATATCTGATAATACGTAAGATCAATTTAATGTTAAAAGTGGCATTGCCATGATAGAAGTGTAAATACCAGTTTCCCGCACCAACAACCAGAGATAAAAAACACATTATGGTAAGTGGTAAAAAAATCACTCTGGAAAAGCGTTGAAATTTACGTAACATTAGGACATCTTGACATTTACACAGGATGATAATATATATTTACACACAAGCTTTTTTTTAACAAAATATAAGTTATGAAAAGATGCCATAGAAAGAAAAGTACTTAAAAGTGCATAATATTTGAAAGACGTCATCATATAGGCATAAACATACATGTATAGGATATAAAATATAGACTCATTTATAGTGCCATAAAAGTATGAATGTATTATTTGTCAAAAAAATACAATCGTACATAAAACGTAATACATACATTAATGTATGCGTAATATTTCAATCACGACAACAGAAAGGTTCCCATATGCAATGATAGACTGGAAGGAAAAACAGTCCCGAACTCAGAGAGAAAATCAGTTGATTAAAGATCTTTGTAATTCAGCGTAAGGACCCACCTCGTCTGAAAACGACGGTATTGATGTTACCACCCCCCACATCGATCACTCACCAGCTTACATGGTGGAGCCATCAGGCGGTCAATATCAAGGAGATATATTCACATGTCACATAAAGATCAACAACAATAAAAATAAAAACCCTTCGTTCCCAGTTTAACTAGCGCCCAAATGCAGCCAAAGATAATGTGCATTTGGTGTCGCATGCAGACATAGGTCTGTGTCAAAGCAAGAGGGACTCTCTGAAAACTGTCCTAATTACTGCTACTTTTTTAAACTTTAAATACATTAGTTTTCTTGTTCAATATCTTGATTTCCCTGTTAACTCTATCAGTGCAGCACCTGTTATTGCATCGGATCCCAGCAAACAAATGCACGGCCCCCGGGCAAAACACAAGAGCGTGATCCGACATTGAGCAAGTGAGCCGGCCGCCCTTCGGACAGTTTATAATGCAACGCGCGGCAGATGTGTTGTAAGCGCTCAGCGCTTAACAGCCGACCCGGAATACGAGTGCTATATTGGTTTCCACTTGCCCACTCAGCCTCGAGTGGCATTCCAATTTCACGGAACGTGGCCCAACGCTGTCTCAATGCCTGGCCGGCGTCAAGACGCCGGCCCGGCATTGAGACAGCGTTGAATCAGCACATGGATTCAGCGGGGATATCCAGCAGAATGGACACTGCCTTCCAGGTCAAGAATTGCTCCCGCCAGTAGCCTACCAGTGGCGGAAAGGGAACGCGGAGCATTCTGCTGTGCAAACCCGGAATGCAGTACTTGCTTCCTCAAACAGTCAGCAGTCACTGCCTTTTGACTTTTTGTACAGAGCTAGATCTGTAGATTAGAATTAGATTTTGTACAGAATTAGAGCTGGAAACGGAAACGAGAAACAATAGGCGTCCTGTTCACGCCAATGCAGTTGTAGTTTTATTTTCCGATTAACACAAGGAATGACATTCAAACATAGCCTGGTACGAAAGTGAGGCTGAATGTTGTCCGAAACGAATGAATCATTTAAAATTCAATCGGTAAACAACCTGGTAAACTGATATACAATTATTTTTTCGATGTGGGAAGTGGCGGCCATTTTGAATAGCGCGAAGCTCCTAACTTACCCGAATCTATCAGTTCTTCACTTCCCTGAAAGTCAATTAGTACACCTGAAAAATAGATAACCAGCAGCGAAAAATAATATGACAAAAAAGTCGTGATTAAATAATACACCAACTGAGTTTTAATCTAGATATCATGTCTATGGTGACAATAGAAAACAAGATAGTTACCTGAGAAACTGACTTCGACTTGAACAACTAAACATATTACATTTGGATCTATTGGAAACACGCAAACATTTTAAGCCACGACACGACAACGCGTGGGGGAAGCGGGGGGGGGGGGAGGTTCTCATTAGTTAGTATGAATTTGAAAGATTCACAAAATTACAAGTTAAAGGGACCCCGTGGGATGAGACATTTTCAATTTTGTCAATTTTGAAAATTTAATTTATATGTATATAGCTATGTATCCTACTGATCCCAACTGAAAATACGAAAATGTCAAGAAACAATTTTAAAGCACCAAAAAAGTGAAATAGTTATATTTCCAGGTCGTATATTGCTATGTAAACAAAACAAGTCAGCAATATACAGCACTTTACACCACATATTCCCACGTCTTGGACGGTGAGATCAAAGCAATCGCCGCTAATTGGTGTCAGGACATGGGGGGATATACCTGCAACACCGATTGTCTACCCAACGCTGAGCCGACGGCATCAACATGTGGCCCAATGCTGTAAGAACATTCAACCGTACTTTAGCAAGTGTTTAGCTATACAAAAAGTTTGTTTGGGTTTTAAGCGATTCATAGAAACGTTGATAAAAAATATTTTTTTTAATCTAAAAAAAAATCATGATCTGAGGGGTACACTACTTCATTACAAAACTAAAAACGAAAACTGATGTCATCCCAAGGAGCTGCTATAATAAGATAAAAACGAGGTTAAAATAAAATTTAGTATGAATTTTGACAGATAAAAAAAAGTACACAATTATTATTGACTTTGGTTCAAGTGGTAATATTATAGGAGGATAACTTTTGATATGCATGCGTGAAATTAAATTAAAATGTATAATGTTACTAATTACAAATAGGCTGCTCCACAGCAGACACAAGCCGTCGAATTAATGTTCGTTTAACGTTGGTCCAACGTCGTAGACACTGGACAAGCGTTAAACCAACATTAGCTCAACGTCACGTGTTTGCTGGATTTGTATTTGTGCAGTGATTATCTTCCTAAAGTAAACAGGTAAAGTGTATTTTCACTGACTCCTCATGGAAAATATTTCACTCCAGGCCTATCTCGCCACTTACTGACTGCACAGTGTATTTGCTTCATTTCAGATGTTGCAGATTGTCGTACAGGCCCTGGTCAGCGAGGGTGATCCCGCCACAACCCCATAGGTGGCGTTATAATTATCTAATGCCGGCCCTTCGACATGTCCGGTGCCCTCCAGTTGTTCTGCAATGACCCAGCATTTGGCCAGCCGTAACCCTGTAGCTCTATTAGCCGTGGGTCATCTCCGCTGACCTGCAGCTATCACGTCATTATCACCTAACGACCGCTGACCAGCAGGCTCCCATGGCAGGTGCTTTTGGCACTTTGGGGTGGGGAGGCAGTCAATGTCAGGTGTGGGGCCCTCCACCAGTCTGATCACCGCTTATTGTCGCCCGCGCTGGACCAGCATTGGACCAACATTGGGTTGATGTATCGTTTTTGCCGGCATACGACATCGTTGGGAAGGCGTGATGGGCTGATCTCAGCACTGGTTACACACCAAGCCCTCGCCTTTAGGCGAGGGCTTGATGTGGTGACGAGTGCTGAGATGAGCTTATCTCGACGTACCAACGATGCAGTATGCTTTTTCTCGTACGAATTTCTATCTAAAATGGCGAAATCAACCTGAGCAGCGAATAGAAGAGAAAAGCAGTGAGTGCGAGATGGGCTGATCTCACCACACGTCTCATAGTGAAAGCCAGCAGCATGAGTGCGAGAAAGGCTGATCCCAGAGCACTCGTCACCACCTAAAGGCGAGTGCTTGATGTGGTGACGAGTGCTGAGATCAGCCAATTTCGACGTACCCAACGATGCTGTATGTATTTTCTCGAACATCCGTCTGAAACGGCAAAATACATCTGGTCAGCTCTATAGCAGTGATAGGAGCGAGTGAGGGATGGGCTGATCCACAGCTGAATGGGATAGGGTCAGCATGCTCATTGGTTTCCTATACAAGTATAGACATGGCGGTGACTGTCACCGCATAGACACATCCCAATTTCCCGTGGTCTGATCGCGTAGTATAGAGAAAGCAAATAGCATGAAAACGATAAACAGGGTTTAAGTCCTGTAAATCCAGTGTATGGATCGTTAATTGACTTTGACCAGTGTTGAAGGCTGGCTGGGATGATGTGCTCATATCGGTGTCACCATATTATATATGCATATTAACCCTGTAGATACGGTAAAGCGAGTTGAAAAGAAAATAACAGCCCAGGAAACACTTGGCGTGGCAAAGTTAGTTTGATGACGGGACGACGGGCTGGCCAACATTAAACCAACATTGGGTCAACGTTCAGTGTTGGTTGTGAAGTCACTGAAATTGATAAAATGGATATTGGCAAGTTCAGTCAAATGGGGCTATTCTTCATACAAAAATAATTGTCGTCGCTTAAAGCTGAAAATTACGCCAGCAATTCCAGCTTCAAAACACGAAATTGTAACAAACAGTACATGGTTAAGATCCAATATACGATGTTGATAGAAAGCTGCACCAGCGTTGCAGACAATAAAACGACTTTGGGTCGATGTCTTCTTGGATAGTGTTTTCTGGGATAGTTTTTATGTAGCTTTCTTGTATGCCCTCTTGACTCCCAACTGGGGTTCAATGTTGGACCAGAGTCGCAGACAATGGTCCAACACTCAACCGCAATTGGGTCAGTGTATCGTGCGGAATGAGTCCGCAAACGCGCATAACTTTTCAAGTTTGGAAATTGGAGACGAAGTTAATGGACTTCCTGCTCCATCTCCTAAGCTGTGGTAATTTAAAACTGGTGATCTAATTGGTTGAAGTATCGCAACATGCAACACCTGAACAAGCCATGTGCATATTATGCAAATCCATATATTATAGAAAGGGGGAGGGGGTGGTCGGGACAAAGTTACTTGAATATTTCCGGGGCAGGATATTCTATCATCGGCGTTGGGGGGCATCCCCTAATGTTTTCGTCTCGTGCCGTCCGCGTGAATGCATTTATTATTCCGCAAAAAGGGTACCGTGTTCCAACATTTCCATTAGTTTGCTATTCTCAGCATCACGCGAGGCGGACACGGCAAGTCTAGAAGTCGTCCCCTTGGACGAATCGTGCAAATGTCGCTGACTGCCGTGACAAACACGAGATGGAGAAAAAACTAACGCGGATAAATACCAATATTGATTCCCTGCCGATGTCATCACCCAAATTTGTTTTCAACGTCGTACCAACATCAAAACAACATTGTGTGTATCAGATATATTCTGTCGCTGGCGCTGACCTAATAGACTCATCCGATAAAACATTGGTTCAACATCGGTCCCATGAGTGGTGCAGTGGATAGAGCGTTGATAGTTTACTGTGGTACACAAAGATGACATAATACAATGATTCTCCGTCAGAACCTTTGTATAATGTTATCTTTGTGGACCTCATGAAAATACTGGAAGGTTCTGGACCAAATTCGCATAGCGTTTATCCAGCGTTGCACAAATGTCAGCGAACAAGACAGACGTACAATACGAGAGATTAATCTATTATTATGCTTGCAAAAACTTATTGCGACTCCCTGAGGAATGACTCTAGGCTAATCTTATATAACAAAAATGCAGACGCGATTGCTTCACCAGTACATAATGAAATGACATGCATGGGGGTTTAGGCAACATGTAAGCTAAACTGGGCCAGGAGAACCTCCTGAGGATGGTGAGATGAATGAGACGAGTCTGCCTTCCAGACACAGAATTCGAACTTCGAGCTCTGGCGATCTGAAGCTAAGAACGCTGCGCTCGGTCACGGTGGCTCCCCACAATATTGAATCTTTACGAATGCGCAAGGCCGGAAACAATTTGCTTACGATCATTTATTATTTTATTTATTATTTATTCAAATATATTTATACAGGGTGTATACATATTAGCAAAGATGCTATTTTTAAAATATGTGCCCTGTCATACATTCAATACAATACTTTTCTAAAATACCTGATATTTATATGGTATATAGACAGATTAAAATATCCATAATCAAATTATAGCTACACTTAAAATCAATTAATTAACACTGCCATATGAAGCTTTTAAAAAGCACATGACTGTTATTATGTGGATATCTGATAATACGTAAGATCAATTTAATGTTAAAAGTGGCATTGCCATGATAGAAGTGTAAATACCAGTTTCCCGCACCAACAACCAGAGATAAAAAACACATTATGGTAAGTGGTAAAAAAATCACTCTGAAAAAGCGTTGAAATTTACGTAACATTAGGACATCTTGACATTTACACAGGATGATAATATATATGTACACACAAGCTTTTTTTTAACAAAATATAGGTTATAAAAAGATGCCATAGAAAGAAAAGTACTTAAAAGTGCACAATATTTGAAAGACGTCATCATATAGGCATAAACATCCATGTATAGGATATAAAATATAGACTCATTTATAGTGCCATAAAAGTATGAATGTATTATTTGTCTCAAAAATACAATCGTACATAAAACGTAATACATACATTAATGGATGCGTAAAATATTCCCATTTACGTATATTTGGATCACAATATTTCAATCACGACAACAGAAAGGTCCCCATATGCAATGATAGACTGGAAGGAAAAACAGTCCCGAACTCAGGGAGAAAATCAGTTGATTAAAGATCTTTGTAATTCAGCGTAAGGACCCACCTCGTCTGAAAACGACGGTATTGATGTTACCACCCCCCACATCGATCACTCACCAGCCCACATGGTGGAGCCATCAGGCGGTCAATATCAAGGAGATATATTCACATGTCACATAAAGATCAACAACAATAAAAATAAAAACCCTTCGTTCCCAGTTTAACTAGCGCCCACATGAAGCCAAAGATAATGTGCATTTGGTGTCGCATGCAGATATAGATCAGTGTCAAAGCAAGAGGGACTCTCTGAAAACTGGCCTAATTACTGCTACTTTTTTAAACTTTAAATACAATAATTGTCCTGTTCGATATCTTGATTTCCCTGTTAACTCTATCAGTGCAGGGATCAACATAAGACGTCAGAATCTGACGCCCATAGACGTCAGATTCTGACGTCTCAAGTCGATCCCCGCATTGAAAGAAATAAACATGTATAATGGCCGTAGACCCTTAACATAGGTATTCAAATGAATCAGAAAGAGCTAACTAAGACATTTTATGATGATTTCAAATTGAAAAAACCCTTCGTCCCTTTGTTTATGTAAACATATTTATATCTGTACCATCCAAGGTGTGATAACAATGCTTTGATGTAATATAATACATGTATAGTGAGCATAAGGATAGGACGACAGCTAATATACCAACTGTTCACTCGGTAACTGCTCGATTCGAACTTTAAACTGTTGATATTTTTTTAACGTGACCCTGAAAACGTATTCGAAGTGGCGCACAACGTTCTTTCCAGTGTCACAAGATGATTGTAGATAACTAAGTTATTTCCAGTGTCACAAGATGATTGTAGATGACTATAATCAGTCCGATGTGGGCGCGCGAACATGGAATAGGTTCATCTTCTTTAGAGGGTTTTTTTCTATAAGGAGCTGGTCATCCGTGCCTGTGACCACATCAGCTAACTGCACGGAAATCAGATGGGATATTCTCTTAAACAAAAGACGTTGAAGCAATGCTGGTAAAATTTTAGACTAGTCATTCACTATAGGGTGTGAGTTGATACCGCAAAAAATACATTTTATTCATGACACCCCCCCCCCCCCCCATCCACAGCCGTCTCTTTAATATTACGAACTGACCATTGAACACGCTGACCAAATTATGGCCTGATATTGGACTGACATCTCGGGCGATGGGAACATTAGACCAGCATTGGGTAAGGGTCAGAAGAGGGTCGTGGTGGTTATGGATTTCCGTTTCCCTTCTGGACGTTTCCCCTAATAACCCGATAATGGGAAAGTATTGATGTTACCACCCCCCACATCGATCATATTTATGTCGCCTGTCTCACCGGGAAAAATAAAACTCTTAAAAATGCGTGTAATCACGAACACCAATAAGTTAGGTCACTTCAGTGACAAAAAGTTATCTCCATCGATTTTTCACTCGTACACAGCACCGCTCGCAGCTCAGGGGGGTCCCGTGGATCACGTGAGGTGCGCTTTTCTGCCGTGTAAAGGCAAACCGCAGTAACTGCTCACTTTTCAAGTAAGCAGTTACTGCTGTTTGCCTTTGCACGGCAGTATTTATGGAATCAATTTATTATACACTGGATACGAGAATGTAAGGAGGTAATCTAAATGGTGTAAACTGTGTAAGACAATATGCCAAATGGAAGAGCATATCATTCTGATAAACGTTGGTTTAAATTAGTACTTCAAACGTGGGTTTCTGCTCACGCACGATGTTCGGAACCCCATAACGAATGTTAATCCAAAGTTAGATGTGTGTACACATTTTCTGATCTCAAAGCTCATAAATGTACACAAGTATTTTATGTGTATTTCATTTCCATCTGCTATGAACAAATTAAACAAATTCTGATTCTGACAAGCATAAGTTACGTGATATTAACACCTACGTATACGATCCAATATTTATTCATGACAATGACAATGACAAATATATCGAGTGAGGGTGGGGGCCCTGGTGCAGAGGTTAAAGCTGTCTGCTTGGAAAATCAGAGATCGCGGTATCAAACCTTGGTCTGGCATTCAAGTTTCAAAGAAACAAAATATTTCTACTCCGCTCACTCGTAAAGATTCAATATTGTGATGAGCCTCCATGACCGAGAGGTAGCGCGCTCGGCCTCAGATTGCCAGGTCGCGAATTTCGAATCCTGTGTCTGGAGGGCAGTGTCATCTCATTCATCTCACCATCCTCAGGAGGTTCTCCTGACCCAGTTTCGCCTACATTTGCACAAAGGTGGCCTAAAAAACCCCATTCATTATTGCATTAATTCATTCATTACACATCACAGTAAACATTTTTATGCCATTTGTACAACGTCGGCCCAACGTCTTCGATGTTGGTCCAGCATTGTACAAATGTCATAAAAATGTTTTGTGTTTGCTGGGATATCGCGTGCGCCGGACTGAGCACCGAGCAGAACTCAGAACTCAGAATCATTTATTCGCCTCTTTTAACAAGTCATACATATTGACATTTTAAGGATTATTAAAGATGTAATCGGCATTGAGACTCTCATTAAGATTACAATATTAATCTCTATCACGCTAACCACAAGGATAGTCTATTCTGTAAATCCAAAAAGCAGTAACGTTAGCTGCGTACTTTTCAAGCAAGCTTTTCGGATTTGCAGGCAGCAGCAGTATTATAACATGCAGCAACGAAAATAAAATAATTTGTATGTTTTGTGAGTCAGTCGCTGTGGAGCAAGCAGCAGACGAGTCTCAGTTGTATTTTCACCTGATACCTGCACAAAAAATAGGGATGGTGGACTATTACACATGAGCACAGGATGTCAGGTAGGCTAGGTACGTGCCACCTGTGTGAGCTCCTGGATGGATGATGTAAGGCGCGGTGGCCGGACTGATGATAAAATCAGAATATCTTTAACCCTTTAACCGCCGGTGCCGCATATATTCGGGTTTTTATTTTTATTAGCACAATAAGTACCACCTTTTAAACATGTCAAAGATAACATGTGCCATCAATCAGCAATATTTGAAAACATTTGACCTCCATTTTGTCAAATCTTAATAATTTTCACGCACTTGAAGTTGTGGATCGCGTCAGCGAGACACAACTTCAAGTGGGTGAAAATTCTGATTGAATAATTTAGCGGTCAAAGGGTTAACCCTTACAACGCTGAAATATTTTTGTTTAAAACATGGAGACCAAAGGTTTTTTCAATTTTAAATCATCATACCCCCGTCACACGGGTACACTTTAATTTGGATTGAATTCAGGATAGACTCGGTTTATTTATCCCGGGTTTATATCATAAGATATAGGGGCCTAACTCGGGTTAGTCCACATTTCCTGGTCACACAAACAGATTTTATAGCGATTAATCCCGGTACAGACACGGATTAGTTCTTGTTCTGGTCACACACATCACATGTTTTGGGGTTAAACTCGGGATAAAATAGTACTGGAGCAGCTAAAGGTCCTATGTTCAAATTTTTTTTCTTTTTCAGAATGTCCAATGTTTAAAAGATCCTTATTCAGAAGGTCCGATGTCCAGAAGGTCGTATGTTCAGAAGGTGCTTGTTCGGAAGGTGAACTATGTTCAGAAGGTCCTATGTTCAGAAGATCCTATAATCAGTACCTCCTATGTTCAGAAGGTCCTTTTTTTCAGAAGGTTCTTGTTCCAGAAGGTCTCATGTTCAGAAGTTCCTATATTCAGAAGCTCCTATTTTCATAATGTCCCGTATTGAAAAAAGATAAACAGCACAAAAACGCCACAATACGAGGCGCAAGATGTGGCGCAAGAAATATCGCAAGAGGCGCGCAAGACGCGGCACGAGGAACAAAAGCAAACAGCGGTGCATTGGAGTAGGCTACGTAAAGCAAGACGCAACACAAGACGCACCACCCCCTAGGACGTATAGAGAAATAAGCGGCATAAAATACGGCGCAAAGACGCAGCGCAATTTGTAACGCAAGACGCAGCACAATAAATTGCACTTTTAAGTCTGAAATTTAATTGCAGAAGTGTGATCAGATATCATTGTAAAAAAACTCAAATATAAATCAGTAAATTACAAAAAAGACACAGCGCAAAACGCCACGCATGACGACAGAACTTTGAAACTTGGGTTCGAGGTTTCCAAGTTCCGGGAACTTGGGACTTGGGTTTTCGGAATTTGAAGTTCCGAAAACGTCGTAACTTTGGAACTCAGTCGCGTGTATCCTTAGAAGAAGTGAATAATAAAGTCATGAAGGTAATAAAAAAGAAACGCGAGATGTTTTTATACCTGTAGCCGAATGATGGAAAGGTGTTCCAGCATAAGACCTTCTGAACAAAGGATCTTCTGAATATAGGATCTTCTCAACATAGGACCTTCTGGATATAGAACCTTCCAAACAAATATTTCTGAATATAGGATCTTCTAAACATATAGAATAATTTTTTCTGAACATAGGACTTTCTGAACATAGGATCTTTTGAATATGAGACCATCTGAACAAAGGACCTTCTGAACAAATATTTTCTAAACATAGGACCTTCTGAGCATAGGACCTTCTGAATATAGGACCTTCTGTACATAGGGCAATCATGTAAAAGAATACAACGTGCCCTTCTGCACTATTTTTCAAATACAGATTGATGTACACTGGATGCAGTACATTGTGCTGGAAACAAACGCACAGATGTTCACATTAACATGATTTAAGTCCTCACCATTCTGCTAATAGCTTCATCCGCCTACTCTACCACTGGTCTTTATTCACAATATAAAAGGTTCTTGGAGTTTCAGATGCATACATGTATACATTTGGTAACCTTTTTTTTCTACTAAAATGTGCTATACTAAGTGGCCCGTATTCGAAGGGATCTGCAGAGTGTATTTTATGACATAATAATAAAAGGTAAAGGTGCAGGTTTATAGTCTGATATCAAGTCTGAAGACCTATCATCCGACTTTACATCTTACCCCCTGGTCACTGGACCTGTTCATTCGTGTGCCATTTCAACTCCATGGAGAGCATACAGTCCTGCAGCCGTTTCGGCGAGTTGAACTTAATGTAAGACATAACACTTTCTCACAACAAACATACATTGTGTTGCTTTCTGTTTTTTAATACTGTAATCTTCAAAATATATTTGCAGGGCCTACTTCATCTTCCTGGAACGCTTTTACCAGGTTAAACCCGTGCCTGACTCATCTTGCGGTCAGACGTACAATATATCTCGGGATATAGTATCAGTTACACGCTTTATCCCGGGATAAAACATTTGCGAAAATATCCCGTGTTATTTCATTTAACCCGAATCTGCCCCGCTTACTATGTGAAGGATCCCGTGGTAAACCCGGGATATAATATTTATCTCGGGGTAATATATGTCTTAGTAAGCTCTTTTCGCTTCATTCGAATATTTTTTGGAGGGGTCTATACGGCCATCTCACAGTGCGGGGATCGACTTTAGACGTCAGATTCTGACGTCTAAAGTCGATCCCCGAGATGTAAATTTTAGCGATTATACAAAAAAGGAACATCTCGCTATTAAAAGCCCTTTTGTAATACTAATACTAATAGCGTGTATTTGGGTTGAGCATTTGTTAACTCGCGGCCCTCCTTATACCATTTGACATGAGCCCTACAAAGCCCATTTAATCTCACGGCGGATGGCCATGATAGGGCTCAAATCTCCCCAAGTCGGGCCTCGAATGAACACGTTGCTATTGATTTATTTACAGAGCAAAAGTTAGAATGTAATTTACGGAACGTATTTCAAGTATAAAATATTCTAAAATATTATCGATATACCATATTAAAGATTGTGCGCTTTTTGTGTGAGTGAAATGATTAGCACACTTATCATGCTTATACGAGTGATCTTTAAATTTATCTTTGCTCCCTTGGAAGTTGTATTTCGATACCGCAATCAAAAAGTCAATACAAGTGAATAAAAATATTGAGATCACAGAGATGTGAATGTAAAAGCTATGTCTATATTTCGCTGTCCTGATATTTTATTCGCGTTATCATCATACAGAAAAATCCCGCTAAATGCTGAGAAATGTGCATATAATATATTGTGCATATAATAATATCTTGGTATGATAATATATCGTAATCTTGGTATTAACCCTTTAACCGCCAAATTATTCAATCTGAATTTTCACCCACTTGAAGTTGTGTCCCGCTGACGCGATCCACAACTTCAAGTGAGTGAAAATTATGCAGATTCGACAATATGGAGGTCAACTGTTTTCAAATATTTCTGATTGATGTCACATTTTATCATTAACATGTTTAAAAGGTGGTACCTAATGTGCTAATGAAAAATGAAAACCTGAATATATGCGGCACCGGCGGTTAAAGGGTTAAAGGGTGGTATCTGTCACTTGTCAAGTGACAGATTGCACCCTTTAATCACAAGGTGACGATATGATACGATACAGCGGTTTAGCTCACAGTTACCTTGAATTACGGATTTGACGAACTTACTGACGTGACAAAAACTCACGACAAACCCGTGATTGGAATATGAAATGTTTTAAATAAAATTGTATAATTCTGTGAAGCGCAGTGACGTCACCGGAAACCGTTTTGAACTGGAACTCGGTAAAAACAAAGTTATATAAGACCCCTCTCCCATACTTTATTGTACTAGGTAGGTCGGTGACAAGAATAGAGGTCTAGGCTATTGAGTTTCACAGAATATTGTATAATATTGGGACTATAGAGCGCACGTGGGAACTTAGCTCACAAGCAACGGCAGAGAAACGTACATGGACTCTGGTGTCTCCGGAAGGTTTGCCCGACGTCCCGCGGCGTTGGCCCAGCGTCTGGATCTCACCTTGCCGTGTCGTCCTTTCCGAGGCCGTGGATGGATGTATTTGCTTTACCCGAAAAATCCAACATGGCGGTGACTAAGAGCGATCCCGACCCCAAAGTTCGAAAAATGTCCATAACTTTTCAATGACTGTGTGACCTCTGAGCTGAGCATTCGGGCATGGAACTGAAATGTTACTAATTTTAAAAAAGCTATTTTTGACCTGATTACTCCCCGATATTTTCCGCTATGACAGTCCAAAGAAATGTCCCACGATTTTGTACGCGGTCAATCTGTGGCTGAAACCTGTTTCAGCCACTGGGAACTTCATGTGAGCGGGATTGACACATCGACCCAATTCTGTGAAACGCAGTGACGTCACTCGGTGAAAATAAGGTTATATAAGAACCCTCCCCCATACTTCATTGTATTAGCCAGCTCGGTGAAAACAAAGGAGGTCGGGGTCATTGAGTTTCACAGAATGTTGTGTTAATGTTGGTTCAGCGTCGTACACAACACAACATTTATCGAGCGTGTCCCTATGTCGTTTTAATGCTGGCCCAGCATCCAGCATTTTAACGGCATTGGGGCAATATTTCCTGTTGCTCGGCTCCCACTTTACCGCCCCTTAAGCCCAGCTTCCAAACTCAGCACGGTAGACTCACCCAATGCTGGTTCACTGTTTGGCCACCGTCTTCGACACTGGCCCAACATTGATCGTGTTTGCCCAGCTTCTGCCAAATCCGCTCCCACTGTTTACTCATTTTTTCCTCCATCGGTCACTGCGTGGATTGCGTAAATGCCTATTTATGCCGACAAACAATGATATTATAGGGCAATGTAGGGTCGGTGTTAGCTAACCTCTGCAGCGTTGGCCCAACTTCTATATTTCGGGTCCGTGCAGCGTGCCTTTTGCTTATTCACTTACAGCTGTGGATGGAAAACAGCGTAATATCCGAAATGATGGAAACGTCTGGACCATCTAAGTCCCGTGGGTGAATTCAGGTCGATTTACTCTGATCCGGTAAATATAGTACTGATTAACTGTCTAATTCTAACTAGGCCAACAAAAATACCCTTTGTTTCCGATTACACTGCCTTCTCAAACAGGGTAGGTAGGTGATTTTTTTCGAAATTTTACAATAAAAAACTAGATTGCCCCAAAAAACAACAATTGGCCTGAAAAAAAAATTAGGTTTGGGGGAGGGGGTCAAATATGATCGGGGGTCAGGTATTCGGAAACAGAGGTATTTATTTGGCCCAATGTAGTACACGCTACAAACTTGGTCTTTGAAACAAATTATATGTGATCTTTCTTATACATGTGATCACGAAGAGATGAAAATTACCCAACTTTACGAAATCTTCATTATTCAATACCATATTTGCTTGGAGACGAAATTATGATTTTAAAAAAAGTGTCGATAAAAACATCAATACAAAGCCGCCATGCATTAGCGAAAAAGTCGATAGCGAAAGCACAGATATGTCATGTTGCCCAGACAGGCCAGACACTATGCTGCAGACCGTAGAGACTGCCGATGGCATGCACATTGAGAGATGAAAGTGAAAGTGAATCCAGTGTAAAATAGCTTTGGATGAGCGTTTCAGACGGTGGCCCAACAGTGGCTGGTCTGTTCTTATCCTGTTGGCACATGAGAGGGTATCATCATCCCGGAATTAAAGGTCGTACACTCTAAACAATATAGGTTCTAAAAGGAACCCTTCAGTACTATCACCATGCAACCCCTGGAGAACCCTTGCTTGCATGGTATTAGTAAAGAACCTATATTGTTTAGAGTATACCTGCCATTTCACACAGATACCACCTTATGAAAGCATCTCAGTAGACACAAGACGTTGAATCAATATTTGGTTAACGTTGGTCCACCGTCTACAACGCTGGACCAACGCTAAACCAACATTGATTCAACGTCGTGTGTCTCCTGGGCTGACATGGCAGCTGAGATAGGAGGTTTTGATTACTAGTACTTACCATATTATTTGTACTGTCAGTCAAAGACAGAGCTAAATTATGTTGAGAGACATCGTCCACTGGGACCTAAAGTGTCCTAGTGCCCCTCAGTTGAGTGCATATAGGACTCTTAGCTAAGGGGCCACCATTCAACCTCCAGGGGGGAGGGTGGTAGAGTATTTTCGAAATAAATATTTTGTAACTGATTTTTCATGAAATAAATAATTGTCTGAAGGACATGATGTTAATAAATATTTAATGACCATCAAAAAATAGTTTACCTTCTTTTCTCTTGTTTCCCTAACCCCTACATCATTACTAAGACTAGTTAGGGATCCAACTTTGTGCTCCAACTTTGTAGACAGAAAACATAAATTTTAACAAAGTGAAATACATATTTTGCTTGAGTCAGTGTGAAATAAATAAAATATTGCAGACAGGAGGTGGAATAAATATTTGTCCAGTTTGACCCCCCCCCCCCCTCCCGTGCCCCCCTATTAATTGATTGGTGACCCCCTAAGAGAGGATCGCATATTGATTAACTCTTACAACGCGGGGATCGACTTTAGACGTCAGAATCTGACGTCTGTAGACGTCAGATTCTGACGTCTAAAGTCGATCCCCGCACTATAAGGGTGAACATTTGTATAATGATCGTAGACCCATAACATAGGCATTCAAACGAATCAGAAAAAGCTAAGACAGTTATGATGATTTTAAATTGAAAAAAAACCTTTGGCCTCCATGGTTTATATAAAAAATATTCAGCGCTTTAAGGGTTAATCGTATCTTCAAACAAGAAATTTTGAAAGAGAAATGATTGTTGAACCTTAAAACGCTGAATTTTTACAAACGATGGAGATTAAAGGGTTATTTTCAATTTGAAATCATTGTCTTGGTTAGCTCTTTCCGCTTCTTTTGATTACCTATGCTACCATAGGAAATTAAATAGTTTTACTCTTACAGTGCTGGTATCGACTTTAGACGTCCGAATGTGACGTTTGCAGACGTCAATTCTGACCCCCGCGCTGTCAGGGTTAAATTGGCTAGATTGACGTATATGTGGATTGAAATGGTACATAGGTAGGTAATGCTTACCCACTAGCGAGACACAATTCCAAAAGGGTAAAAATTTTAATACTATGATTTTGCTTTTAATTTTTTAAGTTAAGAAAAACGTCAATAGGCTCTTCTCTACTTTATCCCTCAGGTAAGACAAGACTGGCGAGTGTGGCCAGACTGAGTCAGTCGGAGACTGCAAACCTCTGCCGATATTATTGAATTGTTCTTTACCCTGTACACTGATCTATCATTGGGTACACTTCATGAGCGACACTGCCTAGAGAAGTGAATTTACCTTGAGGCACATCATGCAAATCCTTGCGATCCGTATCGTAATTCGGATCATCCCCAAATTTAATCAATTGGTCCTTGGCTCGAAACTCATATGTGGTAAGCGTTTTTAAGTAATCCTGCAGCATGACAAACACACCAAGGCGACCAAACACACAACCCTACTAGTGGAGGTAATGAAACCACTTAAAGGGACTAGCTCAGGCTAAAATCATTAAAAAATCGGTGATTTTATTTTGGCTTCTCTCTATGACCATATGATGTAAACATGTCCATAGACTAGAACTGCAAAAGTTTTATAATTTTTGTGCTGCGCAGTCACCAGTTAGGCTAGATATAGAGACGAAACTCCTGAAAACTTCTAATTTTTGACATGGTTGTCAAAAATTAGAAATACGGGAAATTAAAAAACAGTTCTAGTCTATGGACATGTTTACATCATATGGTCATATCAAGAAGCCAATAGAAAATCACCGATTTTTTGATGATTTTAGCCTGGGCTAGTCCCTTTAAGAGTGAAGCCAATTTGGCACTTCCTCTCTACAGCAAGGCTCTACTCCGCGAGGCTGTCAGGCCAAGTGGCCTGACAACCTCGCGGAGTAGATCCTTGCTGTAGGTAAGATGATTTAGCATTGCAGTTATACGTTGAGTGATATGATTATCTTGATTACTGGGTGACCTACATACAGCAGGGTTTGGATTTGGCCCGATACCAAAATGAAGCTGTTCCAAAGTCACATGTTTTGGCCTATTGTGAAGTCTATTTTTTCATGGCTGCAATGAAGCAACGTTGAGAAACACCACTTAACACGCTAAGCTGTGTTCTTCAACACTTATTGTCCCAGGTTTTGGCAGAGCTTAATTGAGCCATTTGAGTATTTTTTATTGCGACATCAAGAAATTACACTGACTTCTTAGTGAGGGTCACAGTACGAGAGTAGAGACAGTGGTGGAACTAGTGAGCAAGAAACAAGTGTCATTATGTACAAGGCTGTGTACTTAATTCTGGGCTAAAATCGGAGGTTTTGGCCCGATGTTAAGGCTCTTGTTTTATATGGCTACAACGATGTTTAAACCACTTCTTATAAAGCAGACGTATGTTTGCTTTAACAGGTTTTAACATTTTCAAGAGTGTAAGCGGCAGTCACATACTTGTTAAAATAATAACATTGTCTGCAACTGCATTTGTATAATGATCGTAGACCCATAACATAGGCATTCAAACGAATCAGAAAAAGCTAAGACAGTTATGATGATTTTAAATTGAAAAAAAACCTTTGGCCTCCATGGTTTATATAAAAAATATTCAGCGCTTTAAGGGTTAATCGTATCTTCAAACAAGAAATTTTGAAAGAGAAATGATTGTTGAACCTTAAAACGCTGAATTTTTACAAACGATGGAGATTAAAGGGTTATTTTCAATTTGAAATCATTGTCTTGGTTAGCTCTTTCCGCTTCTTTTGATTACCTATGCTACCATAGGAAATTAAATAGTTTTACTCTTACAGTGCTGGTATCGACTTTAGACGTCCGAATGTGACGTTTGCAGACGTCAATTCTGACCCCCGCGCTGTCAGGGTTAAATTGGCTAGATTGACGTATATGTGGATTGAAATGGTACATAGGTAGGTAATGCTTACCCACTAGCGAGACACAATTCCAAAAGGGTAAAAATTTTAATACTATGATTTAGCTTTTAATTTTTTAAGTTAAGAAAAACGTCAATAGGCTCTTCTCTACTTTATCCCTCAGGTAAGACAAGACTGGCGAGTGTGGCCAGACTGAGTCAGTCGGAGACTGCAAACCTCTGCCGATATTATTGAATTGTTCTTTACCCTGTACACTGATCTATCATTGGGTACACTTCATGAGCGACACTGCCTAGAGAAGTGAATTAACCTTGAGGCACATCATGCAAATCCTTGCGATCCGTATCGTAATTCGGATCATCCCCAAATTTAATCAATTGGTCCTTGGCTCGAAACTCATATGTGGTAAGCGTTTTTAAGTAATCCTGCAGCATGACAAACACACCAAGGCGACCAAACACACAACCCTACTTGTGGAGGTAATGAAACCACTTAAAGGGACTAGCCCAGGCTAAAATCATTTAAAAATCGGTGATTTTATTTTGGCTTCTCTCTATGACCATATGATGTAAACATGTCCATAGACTAGAACTGCAAAAGTTTTATAATTTTTGTGCTGCGCAGTCACCAGTTAGGCTAGATATAGAGACGAAACTCCTGAAAACTTCTAATTTTTGACATGGTTGTCAAAAATTAGAAATACGGGAAATTAAAAAACAGTTCTAGTCTATGGACATGTTTACATCATATGGTCATATCAAGAAGCCAATAGAAAATCACCGATTTTTTGATGATTTTAGCCTGGGCTAGTCCCTTTAAGAGTGAAGCCAATTTGGCACTTCTTCTCTACAGCAAGGCTCTACTCCGCGAGGCTGTCAGGCCAAGTGGCCTGACAACCTCGCGGAGTAGATCCTTGCTGTAGGTAAGATGATTTAGCATTGCAGTTATACGTTGAGTGATATGATTATCTTGATTACTGGGTGACCCACATACAGCAGGGTTTGGATTTGGCCCGATACCAAAATGAAGCTGTTCCAAAGTCACATGTTTTGGCCTATTGTGAAGTCTATTTTTTCATGGCTACAATGAAGCAACGTTGAGAAACACCACTTAACACGCTAAGCTGTGTTCTTCAACACTTATTGTCCCAGGTTTTGGCAGAGCTTAATTGAGCCATTTGAGTATTTTTTATTGCGACATCAAGAAATTACACTGACTTCTTAGTGAGGGTCACAGTACGAGAGTAGAGACAGTGGTGGAACTAGTGAGCAAGAAACAAGTGTCATTATGTACAAGGCTGTGTACTTAATTCTGGGCTAAAATCAGAGGTTTTGGCCCGATGTTAAGGCTCTTGTTTTATATGGCTACAACGATGTTTAAACCACTTCTTATAAAGCAGACGTATGTTTGCTTTAACAGGTTTTAACATTTTCAAGAGTGTAAGCGGCAGTCACATACTTGTTAAAATAATAACATTGTCTGCAACTGGTGTGAGCATAATAGGCGAGTTCAGAGTTAGTTAGGGGGAAATGAATCATTGTTAAAGAAGTAGTCCACTGTGTACAAACAGCGGGACACATCTGTACCCATAGGTAGAGGCAACCGGGGTACAACTAAAACCAGAAACATACATAGAGTGGTCTACAGCTTTAGTGTCATAGGTCATGGTATCAAAAAGTGCAGAAGAGGATAATTTGACATATTGAAATTTTCATATCTAGTCAGATAAACCTATGAATCGAAGACAATATTGACTTAGCTATAGCCATATGTAACATGTTGTAAGCTGTTGCCACAAACTGTCATAATTTATCAGAAAAAATCATTTTTGTGCATATTGCCTGCCAAGTTACTTTCTCGAACTTAATGTGAACTTCAGGGTAAAAACAGCATTCAACATTTTCGTCTAATTATATCACCCTGTGTTTTTATGCTAAAAAGTGTTAACCAAATGTTGTTCTACAATTATATTCACAAATGTATGTACCACTCCGGATACACTGAACATGCTGTGTTGAAAACAGATAACGTCGATCTTTCCCGCCTGGGTAAATGTGTTTGCGAATTTGTATAAAATAAGTAGAACAACGAGTTAAAAAAAAACAAATAGAATGCAGCTTTCTCTCAATGACAGGTTTGTTTTACCAAGAGTTACCTGATATAAATGTTACGGAGGCCTTGACCAAGAGTAAACAGCCCCGTGTTTAGACAAAGTGGCACGCTATATGACTGAGTAGGCCAAACCAAACAGTGCCGTCCCAGCTAACACGAGACGTGAAACAAATGTTGGTTTAATGTTGGTCCACTGTCTACAACGCTGGCCGAACATTAAACCAACGACTCAAATTTGCTGGGGTGAAATCCTAAACCTGCTCATGATTGACATAGTAATGAGAGACTCTTTGATGTGCAAACTCTTGAAGCATAGGAAGATGTAGCCTGGAAACTGGGCCTGTGTTCTCGTACAAGTTTCGATATATCGTAGGCTTCTGTCTGGTCGATATATTAGTGAAAGGCTTTGTTATATGCTCGAGTAGTTTAGTTCCCGGAGTAGTCTAAGATGAGGAGGTTTTAGATGACTCCATTTTGAGAAGGTTTGGACGAATTAACAGATGCAACTGCGAAGAATGTTTATAATCGCATGCCTTTCATTAGCACTGGTGCTGAGCAGAGGTGCTGGGGTACAATATTATATATGTCGCCCATAGAGTATAGGCATATACAATCCTAAAACATTTTTCACATTCATGTTGGCTGCACGAATCACACTATACGTCCTAATCGGTCGTATATGTCACTTTGGTCTCCTTAAACCTTAACGCGCTAATATATAAATTTAAATTTTCATCCACTTGAAGATGTGTCTCGCTACCGCGACCCACAACTTCAAGTGGGTGAAAATTACGCAAATATACACAATTTGATTCAAAGCATATTATGCAAATCAATCAAATTTAATATCATTTTACAAATCTAATTTTATTTTATGAAACGATAAAAAAGCCCCGAAACGGCTATGCAGGTGACCAGCAGCACTTAAAGTGGTAATATCCATAAGAAAACTACATATTTCTAAAATATAAATATTGCCTCAGTCTAAACACACCGTGTCATTACGTTTCTTTTACAAAAATGGTATCGGCTGCTGTCAAGGCAACATCATTTTCGCAGCTGAATAAATTTAGTTTTACAGACTAGTCGTACAGACAGAATGATGTGTATGTAATCAAGCAGAATGACAGGTATTTTGGTGATAAAAATTGCTTTGTTAAAGGTGATCTATCATCCCTTATATGGTATGAATAATTATGTCCTTATATGGGGTGATTGGCTATCATGTGACCCTCTCAGAGGGTCACATGATAGCCAATCACTCCATATAAGGGAACACTTGTGCCCCATCTTGTGGCAACTTTGATTTATTTGTCACAAAATTATTCATACTATATAAGGGGTGATAGATCACCTTCAATATTACAGATACTCATTATTTCCTGCAAACGTTATCAGAGTATATCTAAGAGATCACGTGGATACATAATTTGATCACGTTATTGATCAGGCTCGAACAAGTAATAAGCAAAGAAACAAATAGTAATAGTATACGTTTGTTAGATTTTCTTTATCGGGACTACAAGCTCTTATTTATTTGATGCTGAGATACCGTATCCCAGATGCATGTCATGTTTATGCGAGATTTTGTTTTAGCGAATTTTTCGCAAATTTCGCGAATAAAATATCCCAGATGCATATTGCTGTAGACATGGGGCCAAAAACCTGCGTCTGTTATTTTTACCTATACTGTGTGTCATTCAGAGCAAGAAATTAATGACCGTAATCTGAATCATCCACAAAATTTAATGGATTGGTCCTTGGCCACAGACAACCCAATAAAAATGCATACAAATCTTTTCATTACGTTTTATGTAATCCGACGGCCGGACAGAAAGACAGAGAAAAAAACATTCCAAAACCATAACCATCTCCATGGCGGAGGCAAGTAGCGTCCCCTTTGGAGTTAAATATGTGCTCAGTTGCCACTTTGTAAAGACATTGTGTAAACATTGTAGTGACGTTAGATTTTTTATGGAAGGTAGGCCTACCAAACAATATGTCCATCAGATGAAATGCGTAAACTACTAATATTAAATAATAATATTTACCTGTTTGATGGAATTAAGAATTACTAATAAAAGGAAACGCTTGATACAGTAACTAACAAACCTTAAAAATACTTTATATTGCAGTAATATATTGCTTTCTGTTGTAACGTACACCGAACATGCGATACACACTAGATGTACACTACATAGGCCTACAGCAAGCCGTAATTTTTTTTATGTTCGTAATGATTATTGTACGATTATTGTGATTGTCTCTGGTGTGGAAATGGCCTGCATGGGTGTCCATTTTCACCGGGTTTTACATAACACAGTTCACTGAGAGAGTGATCTCAACTAAGAAAGACAGATGAGGCTAAAAATAGTGTTGGGTCTAGTCAAACTCGTGTATGGATTTCTAATGGGAAAATCATTCGTCGTAAATAGATCACATTCTGAATATATAAGCTCCTGGAGAATATTTTGTGAGTGTTTCTCAACTTAAATAAATACGATGAAGCTATCCACATCCGTGGTGTTGTCTGTTTCAAGCGTTTAATCAATTTAACCAGATGTGTGTCTGTGTATAGTCGCTGGTGGTCCCCTTGGATAGGAGAGGGTTTATCTGCTTCGTCACAGAAATACACCCTTTCATCTCCAACGGGACGATATCATCGATATACGAGCACATCTATCGGCATTATATAATATACCAATGATGCAATCATATGCTACAGAATGCCTATAAAAATGTTTTGTAAAGAATTTGAAAGGCATAGATAGACATGACACGTTGACCCAGTGTGGATATAATGTTAAAATGTAAAGGTGCAGGTTTATAGTTTGCTAACAAGTCTGAAGACCTATCATTCGACTTTATCACCCCCTGATCACTGAACCTGTTCATTCGTGTGCAGTTTCATCTCGATGGGGATCATACCGCCCTGCAGCCATTTTGGCGCTTTGAATTTAGCGTACACATTGCCATCTCTGTCCTACTAGGTACTCATTTTTAAATGAAACATTTGAGGACTAAGTAAATGAAATGAATCGGGCTTTAGGCCACGTTTGTGCACATACAGACTAAATTGGGCCAGGAGAA
This sequence comes from Flabesymbios commensalis, assembly GCA_964017125.1. Classification (NCBI taxonomy): domain Eukaryota; kingdom Metazoa; phylum Annelida; class Polychaeta; order Terebellida; family Flabelligeridae; genus Flabesymbios; species Flabesymbios commensalis. The sequence continues at coordinate 60,073,056 of OZ024916.1, read as the reverse complement.
CCTCCTAGGGATGGTGAGATGAGTGAGATGACACTGCCCTCCAGACACAGGATTCGAAATTCAAACTCCGGAGGTCTGAGGCCAAGCATGCTACCTCTCGGACACGGAGGCTCCCACCAATACTGAGTTTTACGAGTGGATGGGGAAGAAACAGTTTTGTATCTTTCAAACCGCCGAGACCGGGAAACGAACCCCGGACTCTAGCGTGAAAGGCAGCGTTGGTAACCATCACCCTAGGGCCCCCGCCCTCCACGTCGAGCAAAGTGGCATGCATAGCTCACTATGACAACCTTTGTCTTGTAAAGCTGTGCTTTTCGCAAAATAAACAGTAGCTGTTCAGTGGAAATGAAATGAATCGGGCTTTAGGCCACCTTTGTGCACATATAGGCTAAACTGGGCCAGGAGAACCTCCTGAGGATGATGAGATGAATGAGATGACACTGTCCTCCAGACACAGGATTCGAAATTCGAGCCCTGGCGGTCTGAGGCCGAGCACGCTACCTCTCGGTCACGGAGGCTCCCCACAATACTGACTTTCACACGTGGATGGGGAAGAAATATTTTTGTTTCTTTGAAACCGCCGAGACCGGGAACCGAACCCCGAACTCTGGCGTGAAAGGCAGCGGTGCTAACCACTACCCTAGGGCCCCCGCCCCAGCTGTTCAGTGGAACAGAACTGCGCCCGTATTCTCGTGAAAGTTACGACATATCGTAGGCTTCGGATTGGTCGAGATGGACATCTCCACCAATTCGAAGGCTACGATATATCTAAACGGCATGGGTCGAGAATACGCGCCCTGGTCCGCTGAAATATTGTTTGTGGTTCATTCCGTGGTGTATGCGAAGGGACCAGCCACATTTCCATGCCACTTTGGTAATTCTTACGCCGCTGATCACGACTATAGTCTATTTTAATCCATTTATTGGTCGTTAAAATCGCAGTTATTGGAAACGAAATGTGTGTTTAAAATCAAGATTTGCAAATGTTTGGTGTCAATTTAAACAAATATGCGTAATTATGGGTCGCGGTACTACGAGACACAACCTCGAGTGGGTGAAAATTCAAATTATTTTATTTCGATGTAACACAATCATGTTTACGCAAATAAGATGGGGGCTCTATTTGCAATTACACTTCACTTCACTTTAAAAACTATAGACTCATGTACTTTTTCACAAAATTTTCACGAAATTCGTTTTGATGGCTGGAAGTATTCAAATATTTTATTTCAGAATTGCACAGCCTCTCTATGCTCCACGAGAAACGGTAGTATGGTTTCTGTCTGGGTCAATCAACTATGACGTGTACTTTTCCCATCAAACTCATCTCAAGGGACACCGAGGAACGTAAGGAGGTTATCTTCTCTGTCTATTAGTAGGACAGGCTATGCAGAGAAAATCTCCTCAAAATCAAGCAAGATACTTCTGGAGATTCCACTCCTTTTTACGCCCCACGCGACGTTTGGGAAAATGTTGTTTGAATTGTGGGCCAGCGTCGGCCCTGCAGGCCCACAATTTAAACAACATTGTCACAAACGTCGCGAGGGACGTCGCGCTGGCAATCGCGTTGGTGTGTTTCGCGCTTTACGCGATTGCCCGCGCGCCGACGCGCACGACGTTCGGTTTTTTCACACTATTGAACATTTCTAAAACATACCTGCACGACGACATACGCGAGCGCGATAGGCAACGCGATCATTTTCCAAACCTTTACAATATCGTCGCACATCGTGCCGGTCGTCGCGCCGGTTGTCGCGCCTCACATGTCGCGTCTGTCGTCGCGTCCCTCGTCGCGTTCGTATTGGTGTGTTTTGCCCTTTATCTCTTGAATCCCTTACTTTTTAAGTAAGCAGATATTGTTTAGTGTCTTTGTGTAGCACAGTGGACGAGGTTTGTTACCCTTGCCACCATTGCCCAGCATTTGGTCTTCAGCGCTGAGGTACAAAGGCAAAAGGCAGTAACCAGGTAACCGGATAACTGCCCCCTTTTTAAGTAAGCTGTTAGTGCCTTTTGGCTTAGGGGAGCAGAGCTGACATCCCAGTCTAGGACTTACACGACCACGTATTGAGGTCGGCCGACCTTTTGGATGACTCCCATTTTTTTTAAAAATTGATTGATTTTCTTGGCTCTCTACTTTTCTTGATTGCCCCAATGCGCATGACAAGCCTGCCCTGACGTGCAATTTTGAGAAAACTCAATCTTATCGATTCATAAATTCGGACTGTACTCCATCACTGTATATGAGCCGAGCCGGCTTAATACTTATTTTAGCAGACTCCCACCATGTATTTGATCACATACAACATCTGAATAATGTCACGCTACATGTGGTCAATGATATATCGCGTTGGGCTTCAACAATTCACAAGCAGCCCCCTCCCCCCAACGAAAAATACCAACAATATTGTAGTGCTGAGCATAACAATATTGTCGTGTAGCATTTGCTACAGAACCCAATCGTATTTTACCATGCTTGCAAATACAACTTCATCAAGTGAAATTTTCAAAGTGTTGTGTGATGAAATTTAGTAGGGAATTCAATTTGATTGTGAAATTATTATAACAGAAGAAGGAAGAAATGTTACTATACCAGAAGGTATAATAACATTTTTAGATGTATTCCATTGAAGATGTGTGCACACTCCTATAGAAACTGAATTTAACATGATCTAGCATGCGTGCAGTGAACACAAATCAAGCCAGATAATATGATGAGATTAATGATACATTTGCAGTAATAAAATTAATACTCTTTGAACACATTTGCTGAGTGATTATGCACAGAGATGTAGCGTTTTGGAGTGGCAAAGTCTACAAAGACCGTCCAAGTAACTGCGTATTTGTTAAGTAAGCAGTTACAGCCTTCGACCAGAAATGTGCAGCATACGCCACCCTCGATGACAAGATCCTAACTGAAATAATACCAACGACATAATAATGCTTTCATTGCTGCTGCGATGCCGCTACAACTCTGACCAGCTTCGTGTCATTTGAGAGCTTCCTAGGCAAACACGTCCCTATGTAAGTATAATGCTGGTCCAACGTCTGCAATGTTGGTCCAGCATCAAACCAACATTAGTTAGAGGTCTGGTATCCCGTGGGGGTTTCCGCTCCTACCATTGCAGAACAGAGCGTGCTCAGCCGGTAAATGAGGTACAGTCACGCATTGCTCTAGTTTCTGATCCCGTCGGACGAGAACCAATCTATCTGTCTTGCCGCTCGGCCCTGAAAACAAGCGTTGTTCGCCCAATATTGTCTGCGACGCTGGGATAACATCAATAGGCCCTATACAACATCGGCTGAACGTGTGTTTGCTGTCGGGAGCCCGGCGGGGACCGCTTCTGTCACGCTGGGTCTGAGAGACATCCCCACTAAAAGGCATCTCTAAGACCACAGCTATAACTTGAACATGCATCTGCTAGATTTGGAGAATGTAGACGCGCGAACAGCCTCCATGAAATTGTGAAAAGTGTGCTTGTGTTTTTTTATTTCAAGGGAATTCATTTCCCTTGAAATAAAAAAACACAAGCACACTTCAAATGTACGCGTTTCGCTACAATACTAATCATTCCACACAATCAGCGCGGAAAAGTGGATGTCATTATTCTCTGTTGATAACACAACCAGGTCTATCACCTGCATCCACCACACCATGTTTGTTTAATGTTCCGCCGACGTCGAAGACGGCGGGCCAACATTAAACCAACATTGTGAGGTAGATGCAGATAATGTAGGGTGGTGCAAGTACATTTCATCTCACCTTTTTACAATATTTATATACATCTTTACAAGCAAAAATGTTCATTAATAAAGTAAATTGAAATAATAAAATCTTCCCAAATTGTTCGTTGTTTCGGAAAACTCTAATGAAACAATCATGTATCCCTAATCATGCTAATAGGCTGTGAAGAAAAATCCACGGAGTTTTCATGGTGTCCCCTGAGATGGGGTAAAGTACATGTCATCATTTATTGACCCAGACAGGGGCCACGCCCTTACCCCATGGGTGGGGGGGGGGAGGAATAGTCCACGCTTCCAGGTCACGCTTCTTATACCCAGTCAACATTAGACGTTTACCCAATACTCGTTTATTGTTTGGCCAGCGTCTGCTAAAAGTCTCAGGTTTAGAGCTGTTTGCTTGACGTCAGGAAATTTCAGTATAGCCAGCTTGATCAAATTTATAAATGAATGAATGAATGATTGAATGAATGAATGAATGAATGAATGAATGAATGAATGAATGAGTGAATGAATGAATGAATGAATGAATGAATGAATGAATGAATGAATGAATGAATGAATGAATGAATGAATGAATGAATGAATGAATGAATGAATGAATGAATGAATGAATGAATGAATGAATGAAGCATCCAACGTGTTGATCCATATTCCCATGCATGTGTTAATGGATGCCCCAGATATAAACTTCAAACCATAGTGAATAACTGCCACATATTGCGAGTAGTTATTTGGTGGAATCCTGACAAAGAAAATTGGCTCATCGATTGATTCAACTTATATTTTCCAATGGAAAGGGGAAAAAGTTAAGATGATCTTAAAGTCAATGGCCCACACAGTTCTTTCATATGTCTTTTTTCTTTGTGATCCCTTTCTTCCTACATCTTTCAACACCACTCACTTTTCAAATAAACTAAATAAAAATATGTTTAACTTCCTTTTTGCTTGCATTCTAAATTACTGCAGCTTTCGGAATGAGTAAGGAGTACGTTACGTTCACATGTAGCACGAGATGTCATCCAGATGCGTGATTGTCATAATGGGGTCCTTCATAACTGGTGCACAACTGAATCTAAACATAGGTTATTTCAATAATACTCGTATTTATTCGTAGTGGCATCATTTCATGATGTCGCGCATTCGAACCGTAAATGACTCGTACTGAACTATTCACCAGGGTCAAACAAGCACAGAACATGCACATCGCCGTATTAAGTCACATAATATTATAGTGACTACCTGTACAATAATACCTTTATTAGGTCCCAATTGGCATGATACGTTAAACATTAATGTGGGCTTGATGTCGGGCCAGTGCCGCACACGGTGGCAGAACAATAAGCCAACATCGGTTCAACGTCTCTTGCTTGCTGGGATAAGCCGCGCATTACAGATTCCAGCCTGATCTCCAAGGAACATCTCGAATACCTCACATTCACATTTAATTGCCTGGTAATTGTAGCAAGTGACACTTTAGAAAGTGTCACTTATCACATTTTAATACCCAGGGGACAATCAATTCGCAACAGCTGGTTAAAACTTGATCGCAACAAGTAACTTCATTCCGTTCCCTTTACACATTTGGAAAGAGAACGTTGTCATTCTCCTACCTTAAATCTTGTTACACCTGCCATGCCTACTCACATTCTACCACGATCTCCAACAACGCATGCAATCGTAGGGAGAACGAATGCATAGTGTACATAGCTGGAGATTTGCAGACAGTCCTATCACTACTACTTTTTGATAAAAAAAGAACAAGTAATTATTCGAGCACAGTATTATACCTTCGCTGATATATATTTGTCTTATTTGGAGTTATTCGGGCATCTCCATGCATGTAAGCCATGTGGAGTCTTAATGAGATGGCATGCACATTATTATTGCTAAATACTGGTAAAATATTTTGAATTAAGACTACATTTGGCATTTGAAGTGTATGAAGTATTATTTCGTCAAACAATTATTATTTTAAAAAAAATACGATTGCGTAGAATAAAAGTGCAAAAGAGTATTTTATTTCAAAAAGTACACAAAAGTAGAAAACAACATTTTTGTCGAAATAAGTACAATAGGGGGGGGGGGGCTACATCTTTTTATTAAAACGTGTACAGTGGCATCGCTGCGCGACCGCTTCAATAAAAGAACTTCAAAGTTAGCTTTGCTGTGATATTGTGCCAAGCTGTGTAAATGTTTCAACCGCCAAATTATTCACTTTGAATTTTCACTCACTTGAAGTTGAGTCTCACTCACGCGATCCACAACATCAAGTGAGTGAAAATTATTCGGATTTGACAAAATTGAGGTCAACGATTTTGAAATCTTGTTTATTGATTCAATGTCACATTTTATCTTTAACATATTTGAAAGCTGGTACTTAATGTGCCCGTAAAAAAATAAAAAAAAACCTATACAATCGGGCCGGCGGTTAAAGCTAGGTTAAAAGTCCCTCTTAAATCCATGTTCAGCGCATTTTACGTACATAGATCCCTAGCACCCAGATGGTCGTATGTGCCACTCACATGAGTGGCGCATGCGACTCTCTGGTTTCTAAGGGCGCGGTGTTAATCAAGCATCCGATACTTACTGAAAGTTTTGGTCACAGCGTAAGTTTCCATCGAGAAATCCTGTGATTTCCGCGGCAAAGTCTTGATAGTTGATCTTGTAGTCAGGAATGGTGGGCGTGGTGACGGCCGATGAAGTCTGCTGTTGTTGCTTGTCCTTCAGATGTGTCACTTGTAGTTTAATGGGAGTATCCAGACAATAGACGGCCTGGTGGTACGTGTCGTACTGTGTCAACAGGGGGGCCTCATTTTCTGGTTTCTCTGGATCAGTAGTACACCCTGCCTGCTGTACATCCGGCGGGTTGCCTGTACTGCTGGCGGCTGCCATGATGCAGAGCGCTGCAGGAACTGTATTGCCGACTGGGCGTGCACACCGCTGCAGACCTAATATCGGCAGCCTCGCTGGTGTTCTCCAACCGGTACTTGTTTCTGAGCCACTGCTGATCTACAAAGAACAACAGGCCAATGCAAGCAAGCTGTGTTGTGGCCGGCAATGGCTCATTGTTTGTGTTACGTGATCTAAAGCGAGGATAATAAATAGAGAGATCCAGTAGAGATGTGTGTTGGTGGAGACGTGTTGCTACAGTCAACAGGCCTCTTGTGGGTGTTACTTCATGGCCTGGCTAGACAGGGCACAGTGCTGTAGTGGTAGGGCCTACTCTCTACCATCTACCAGCCTGCAAAGTGTAGTCTGTCAGCCAGCACACGACATGCACGTAGACTGCAGGAACACTCCCTCTGGCGGCGAGAGGTATTCTGCTAAGGCCAAACGTACTCCATTTCTCCTCAGCAACCACAAAACGTTGAGCAGGCCTATGTCGGCTAAATGTTAGGATTATCTTGTAGATAGTGGTCGAACATCAAACTTTCATAGGGGCAGTAGACCTACTGGTTCGGAAAAACGGGAAGCAAATTTTTACAGCCAACTTGAGATGTTGATGCAAAGAACATGCCAGATGTGTGGCCATCTAGCAACTTAAATTTAGACAGAGCCTATAATTCACGAATAAATGTTTTAAATGTTCCCCTTTTCTGTCATTATCAATGTGTGTGATTATAAATCTTGATAACAAATTTCTAATAATAGATCCAATGACCATAAAAAAGTTTTAGTGCCAGAGGTCATGAGCCTTTCAGGGTTGTTTTAATGTCAAGTTCAATTTTCCCACTTTTATACTTTCCCACTATATTTTGCAATATAAACCAGGCAGTGCATATATATATATATATATATATATATATATATATATATATTGAACATGGAATCATATCTGCGGATAGCTTGCTCCCACCTCATTCCCACGTCTCAAATGGAGCAAGATAACAGTTTAATCCATAAACAGAAGTGCAATACCACAAATAAGTGTATTATCCACATTAAAACTCAATACTAGTATTTCAAGGAAAGAAACAATAACTCAATACTAGTATTTTAAGGAAAGAAACAATAATGTTATATGTAAATTCAAGATGATTCACATACGTATCACTGATGTACATCATCTTATATATGCCAAGAATATTTCTAATTAACGCCCTGGCCGTTTATTCGAACACATAAGTTATATAATTTATATAATTACGTTTGTCTCTCACATCAACGCTAGACTGTTATGTGGGATGTATTATCTAATTCATCCAGGGAATTTGGTTAAATACTACCCCAGGTGACACATAAAACCACCAAAAAGGCATATATTCCCTTGTCGTCAATTTATCTCACGTACATTTGCTGGTAAGAAATATAATGGTCTCTTAACCTGTAAAGCGCTGAAATACTTTCGTTTAAACCACGGGGACCAGAGGTTTTTTCAATTTGAAATCATCATACATGTCTCAGCTAGCTCGTTCCGCTCCATGTGAATACCTATGTTATGAGTCTACGGCCATTATCAATATTTTTACTCTTAAAGTGCGGTGATTGACTTTAGACGTCAGAGTATGACGTCTTCAGACGTCAGATTCTGACGCCTGCGCTGTATAGTCTAGCATAAGAAGAGGGAGGTATCGTGCACCCCCACCGGAAATCAACTTCTAATTGATGTTTCTTTATTAAACAAATGTCATACAAGACGTTTTGCTATGTAAAAAGTTGTAAAAATGTCCCACCCACAACTTTTATGCAAATTAGTGACGCCATTACTGGGAAATGTATATCTCGCCATATCTCAGCTAATAGTGCACATAGCTGAACGATTAAGGTGTCGAACCCCATGTTTTGAGGGTCTAAGATCATTATAAAACTATTCTTGAAGTTATAAGATGTGTCTAAAAGATGCTAGAGTGACAAGTATTACCGCCATTAGCGAAAAGTTTCGCTATATTTCCGCGGATATCAATGATAGGCCTACATTAATTCATATATCAGTCATTTACTTATTATGCTGCCATAAAGCGTTTCGACCTTTGTCCTGATGCTCAACGAATATGAAAAACAAAATATTTAAGATATGAGATATGTACGAGGCATGTGATAGTATCCATATTAATGCCACCATTAGCGAAAAAAACTGATAACTGCACACGGTTATCTACATGTATCTGGATCTAATGTATTCCTGAAGGTTCAATACACAATAATAACATAAAGATTAACACTATGAGATGTCCTAGTACACGACATGTTGTAGAATGTATGCTAGGATGTATCATGTCCTAGCACAAAATAACATAATGTGTCCTAGCTCATGATATAGGCCTACATGAACAATGCATGCTGGAGCATGCTGTGTTTGCATCAGAACAGCTAGGACTGGCAACACGATAGTGTAGGGTCCCGTTCAACCATATACTCATCACTCATCACTTTCAGAGAAACTGTCATAGGCCTACTCTTAATTTTCATAGTGTTCTTCATGATTCATCGTTCATGATCAACCTGGTCATCTGCTTTCCGATCGCCAGCATCTAGAAGATCAACCAGGCTGGCAGGACAGGACCACATGATCACAATGGTTCCAGGACTTCCAACTCAGTTTTCATCAACGTTTGTTGCACCTCGTTCTCGTACAGGTTGGTCATCTCACTTGTACAAAGGGGTCACATGTTGGATATGTGGCTCCAAAGCGGACTGGTACGGGGAAGGCGAGACAGGTCAACACCAGATTTGGAAATGAGCTTCTTGTCCTCTCTCACCATCTTGTGGGGGCAGCTTGACACGAACGGCGTTCCCATAAGATGTACTGATGTGTTCATACACCTAATATGTAAAACTGATCCAGCTGTTTCATCACATGAGCCTTATTGACGTTCCAGTCGTCATCCATTTGTCTGGATGCTTTGTGGAACCAGCGATTCTTGTTCAGCTTTCTAGGTGGCCTCACTTCCCTATGCCTTTGAAGTTGCTGGTGCAGTCCTCTCCAGTGAAGACAGTAGCCGAGGAGAGTGACACAGTAGTCTTCTCCGAGAGACTCAGCCAGGTCAGATATATTCATGTTGACAATCTGTCCACAGTCTGTGCTTCCCTGATCCTGTGTCCAGGTTCACAGTCAACTTGATTGAATGGGCATGATTCAGTATAAGCAGCAGCTGTTATAACTGTTTCTCGGTGTCGTCGTTTGCAAGGAAACTCTTGGAATCATATAGCTGCCTGGTAGCCGGTCCAGCTAGAAAGATCTTTTCTGATCTGCCACGCCTCACCATATCCTGTATATTTTTAGATACAGGATGATAACTGTGAGTCGAAATCACCGTGTGATCGAGTATTAGTGGGTATATCTCACCACAGGTCGGGAGAATGTTGGTAGTGGTATGTAGCGGTGCCATGTCATCCTGTATAGACAGAGCGTCCATGGAGTATGGCAGATTTTCAGGGGTGGCGTCTTCCAGAAGGTGGGGCCTAGTGAAGGAAAGTGTCTTTGTTGATCTTGGAGAAAAATCCATTTGTTTACCCAAGGCAAGGATGTACAGCCATAAGTACTTTATGAGCTCCATTGGTTTGTTTAGACTTTACGAGGAACGGGAATTCCAAATTGCTTTGCTCCTAGTACAGGATGACCTGAGATGGTAGATTTACATAGTAACACATGTTGACACAGCTTACCATTTGAAAAACAATGAATATAGTAGTGAATAAGATTTTAACAGATTACCTATCCCTGTGCGTAATTGTCCGTTTTGGGGAATTCAGTTCATTTTTGTCGAATTGTGGCCACGATTGATCTTGTGAAAGCCTACATAATGTTACGGCGAAAAAGGAGAGCGACGTCGTGGTACTTCAAATAATGTAAGCTTGTGCAAGAGCATCAGCAAAAATGATAACCAAACCATGCAGAATCCAGAATGTAAAGGCAACATTTGTGCTGTTTGGGAATTTCTTGAATTTAACATGATTTTTTTTGTGTTATTCTGTAGCCGTTTCAGCAGTTTCTTAACTTGATAGTTCTGTTTCATCATAACCATTCAGTTCTTAGACATATAACAAGCGCAATGAATATAGCAAGAGGACCTCATTCTGTTGGACAACATGTTCTCCAGTACGAAGACAAGAGCCTTCTCATGCGCAGATGGCATACAGGCAAGATTCGTATTACTTGGCCATTCTGCTCTTAGAATTATGATTAGCGAATGCTGCGCGGAAAGATCTCAAGCACGATGTATTGTCCAGGGGCGGATCCAGGATTTGAAAAAGGAGGGGGCGCAGGTGGCTCGGGGGCAAGTTTTTAGGTATATTTAGGCCAATTTAGAGGACTTCTTAAAGAATTTGACGCAAAAACGGGTGGGCGTGCACCCCCTTCGCCCCCCCCCCCCTCCCCCTCTGGATCCGCGCCTGTTGTCTTTGTTTTTCCAAGACGAGAATAGTCCAGGTCGTTCTGTTTTGCGGTCAGCATGTTTGCTCTCTAGTTTTTTGACAGAACAAATACTCTGGTGTAGTTGGAAGGTCCAGTAGAAGACATTCTACAAGGGGAATGATGTTGTTGCGAGATTGATGCTTCTGGTTCTGTTTTATCTCCCTGAAGATGGAGGTTGGTAGCAAAGCGTTGATGACACTGTCGATTATACCCAACCCTTTGCAGGTCATCTGGCAGCGATGCAGGGATGTGGTTGCACACGTCTTGCATGCAGTTATCATGGTTATTTGGACTGATGTTGTAGGTGGAGACGGCTATCCCAGATGGCATGAATCTGTTAGAAGTTTTTTTTCAGCAGTAGTTTCTTTTCCATTACTGAATGACGTGAAGCGACCATGATGGCATAATTATGAAGGATGCATGTACAATGAGCATGTTCGGGGGAGCTAGGATCTACTCTCTTGTCACATTTTCTTTTAGACATGTTGGCCTAATATCTATGTTGCCACCACCACTGACATGCAAATGCGGAATATCTACCATAAACAGTGGTGGTAGTAGAGGTGGTAGATGCAACATATGCTAATACATGTATTTCTTCTACTTATAGCACCACCGACATTAAAGTGGAATTGAACGCAAAGCTGAAATAAAAACATAGATGCAACATATGTACTGTTATATTGCTTACAGACATGCAAAGGACATATAAGATCACTCTGAAATAGTTTTATTATGTTCTTTGACCCTCAAAACATAGGTCTGGGAACTTGTTATGTGCAGTTATCTTTAATATTGGCTGAGCTACATGTATGGCGAAAAATAGACTTTTCGTTAATGGCTGCAATATTTTGAACAATATCATGTGTTAGACACACCTGATCACTTCAAGAATAGTTTTATAATGCGCTTGGACCCATGGGGTTAGACACCTTAAATGTTGAGCTATCTGCACTCTGGGCTGAGATATCACGAAAAATACATTTTCCAGTAATGGCGGCACTAATTTGCATAAAAATGGTATGTGGAACATTTTGACAACGTTTTAACATGGCAAATCGTTTTCTATGATATTTCTCCAATCTAGAAACATGAATTAGAAATTGATTTCCGGGGGCTGCACGATACTCCCTTCTTCCTGCCCAACTAGGGTTAAGTTGTTGTCGTCAAGTGTGACCAATAGCCCTGTTCATGTTTACAGCCTCTCTTCGTGTAGTCAAAGTATGTACTCATATTTGTGTCAATACATAAGCTACTAATGTATATTCAAAGAGTTGATCAGCTCAATTCATTGCATTATTTAGATACATTTAGTGACCCACGGTCCCGCACGTCAACGCGCATGCTAGTACTGAGTGTCTGTCATGTTTATGGTGGCCTAATTAGTAAAATTAAAAGTGAAAAAAAGCTTTAAAAATAATTGTAAAGATAAACAGCAGTAAATCGTCTCCTTTGATATTGAAGGAGTTTATCTGCCATCTGCGACAAAGTGGCAGATACACCCTTTCATATCCAAGGTGTCGAAATATGAACAATAATTTGTTTGTATATACACTTGCTAAACTTGTTATAGCGTACTATGTATGATAAAAACTTTTTTTTACATAAAACCACCACGAAATAAATATATGCACATTAAAATGTATGTTTTATTGTGAGTCACATAAGCCGAGCATCGACTCAATGCTGTTTATGTTTTAGCTATTGAAAAAATTGTAGGCCCCTAAACTTTGTTTTACGACATGCGACAATAAAATTAACAGCTTGACTCCTGCTACTACTACTGCTACTACTACATGTACTGTGATGCTGAAGGCTTGCCCCGCGCCGCTTGTGTGTAAAGTGTTTTCGTCGCCTGTGTGAAGGTTACTATGAGGTGTTACCTATCATCGGTACTTAGTGGACACAAGTACTCTTTGACGGCCATGAATCGTGATAACTCAGTGCAGTGCGTCCTTGACTGAAGACTGCCACCGGGCCAAACAAATGCATGCTAAACCACCCGGTAAACATAAAACATTTGTATAGCATTAATACAACGTCGGCCGAACGTCGAAGACGTTGAGTCGACGTTGTATAAATGTTTTACAAATGTTTTGTGTTCACTGCCTTTTGATTTTGCACTACATCACACTTGCGACGTGGTCGAATGGATAATATATAGAGGCTGAATCTTGTGTAATTGCTGTTCTTTGCTTTGCACGCTTTATCTTTGCTCAGATGGAAACCCTTTGAACTCTTTAAAAGCTGAAATAATTTTGTATACACTATGGAGACCGAAGAGGGGTTTTTCAATTTGATATCATCTGATCATATATGTCTTAGTTAGCTCTTTCCGGATTATTTCAATACCTATGTTATGGGACTACGGCCATTGTAAATTTTTAATTCTTAGATTCTGACGTACAAAGACGGTACCCGGCTGAAATTGTTAACCTTTTAACCACCGGTCCCGATTATATTCGTGTTTTTATTTATTTTATTCACTAAGCCAGCTTATAAACATGTATGTTGAAGATAAAATGTGACATCAATCAACAACATTTCAAAACAGTTGACCTTTATTTTGTCAAATCGGAATAATTTTCACCCTCTAGAACTTGTGGATCGCGTAAGCGAGAAAATTCAAATTAAATACCTTGGAGGGTAATCAAGGAATAAATTCACGTTCACACTGGGTGTCTACGTGGATGTAATTTCTTTTTTAAAGATACACGATATACAACTGTGACAAACACAACTGATAAACTAAAGTTCAGATAAAATAAATCTTGCAATGACCACATATTCAAATCATTACCCACTTTAACCTGCGCTGGCTGTCGCGAATGAATGATTAAAAAAAAGAAAAGTACAACTGAGAAACCGAAATCCTCACAAATATCAGTCTTGGTGAATTGAGAAGGTATAAATTTAACCACACAGTGCACATACGTCTTGGAATAAATCATTAACGTTAACTCATGCTGGCTCCGTATTTATACAGAGAGACCTCGATGTTCTGTCATCATTGGTTCCCAAGAAATATGACGGGGCTTCGAATATGCAGAGTTTCGCAGCAATCTGACTATTTTTGAAAAAAGTCGGTGACACATGTTTGCTTTCTATATGGTAGAGGTAGTGTCTAGTGCACGAAGGGTAGACCACAATTATTCAAGATGAGAGGGCGACAAAAACGGATGCTGTTCTACAAAGAAGTATTAATATTTGCTTTAATCTGTTTCATTATTGTTAATTTAACCGAATCTATAATGTTTTCATATGGTAGTGAAATGACTCCGAGCAATATCACTCAACTCAGGTGTTGTCAGATATTTCACTGTGTATAGCACCTTGTATGACATTACTCGGGCGGGTGGCTTATTGCTCCTACTTTCATGTTGCCGGACGTGCGACTATTGTCTTCCTGTTATTGTTTGGCTTTACATACTGTTGTTTTTACAATGGTAAACCATGCAACGCTCAGATATGTGTTGACACTTCCTGCTAACCGAGCATAATCTATGAAATTGATGTCCTCAACGTTTTGATAACGGTATGAATAATTATCAGCTTAACTAGCGGCTACACACGAAATAAAACATTGTCCTATGTCTGACTGAATTAATACTGTTTGGACGTGTTCAATGAACTTCGAAGGCAATTGTGCCGACGTTGTACAAATGTTATGCAAATGTTTTGTGTTTGTTCACCCAACTTAGTGGTACAATGTTATCCCATCGTCTTCGACCCACTTTAACCTGCGTCTGGCTGTCGCGAATGAATGATTAAAAAAGTGAAAAGTTCAACTGAGAAACTGAAATCCTGACAAATATCAGTCTTGGTGAATTGAGAAGGTATAAATTTACCCACACAGTGCACATACGTCTTGGATTAAATCATTAACGTTAACTCATGCTGGCTCCGTATTTATACATTACAATTTTCATCCACTTGAAGTTGTGTCTTGCTACCGCGATCCACAACTTCAAGTGACTGAAAATACGTCTTCAAGCAATTCAAATAAAATGCAACTGAAATTGATAAAAAATGATTTGTATTAGGAGCTGAGTTCATGAAATAATTGTATTTCAAAGTTTGCATTTATGTGTCTTGTCTTCGTCTAATATATAACTAACTAATTTTTAAGGTCGTATGTATTCTCAACATAGTTGAGCAGTAGCTGACCCAGCAAACAGGAGACATTAAACCAACATTAAAACAACATTGGCCTAAATATTTCTGTTCCTTGGGTGAGATTTCTGATCAGTTTTCCGAGGCGAGTTATCAATAAGACTTTATTTTATGAGAAAAATGCCAACGATGGATTGAGCACCTAACGCTATTTAAGTGCACGTCTTCTCCTGCAGGCAATGCTTGTCATCCAAGGCCGTTTACGTCTCACCGTCAAGGACTATCTTAGAAAACACTAGGCATTGACCGAATGTTGGTTGAATGCTGGGTCATTGTCGAATACGATGGGCCAACGTTAAACCAACATTTGATCGATGCATTAAGTTTGTATCGACCATTATTAGACCAACATTGGTTCAATGGTTTGTGTCTCTTTGGACGCGAAAAACTGCGTAGCAGCGGGAATATCTCAGTATTCGACAAATATATCGTATTTGTTGGGAAGTATTCTACCCCCTAATTGAAAAAAAACTACTGAATGACGACGATGATTGGCCGATCTCATCATATGGCAGGCTGAATCTTACCCCGTGGATCAATATCCCGTATAATTAATGTGGGACTCAAGTATTTTGGGCATGATGATTTCTAGATAAATACCTTCAGGGGGGGGGGGAAGTCTATCCTATCCCAAGGTTTGATCCAATGCCGAAGTCTCTAGTAGAGAGCAGAAATAAGAAGACAGTAAAAAAGAGGGAAGCGTCTGGAGAGAAAATGATAATAACAATAATAATAACAATAGAGCACTATAAATTAGAGATTAATTTGAACCGACGTCGCCAACGTCGCAACCGATGACCTAACGTTGAAACCACTTTGGGTTAGCGTTTGGTGTTTGTGTTCGATTATCATTATATAGACCAGGATTGCTTGGATCGTTCGTGTTCATTTGGGACGCACACAAACTGCGTAGCGGTGCGAATATCCCAGCATTGATTAAATTTTCGTATTTATTATGAAGTTTCTGGTTACAGATTATTGGGTATTAAATAGAAATGTACTATATGTATTCCGAACTCTGGCGTGAAAGGCAGCGGTGCTAACCACTATCCTAGGGCCCCCGCCCAACTGTTTGCACGATTATGCGCATAAGCAGGACTCCCAACTAAATAGTTCAGTTTTAATCACTGTGTGGCGTTTTGTAATAGAAGTGTGACAGGACTCCCAACTAAATAGTTCAGTTTTAATCACTCTGTGGCGTGTTGCAATAGAAATGTGACAGGACTCCCAACTAAATAGTTCATCTTTTAGTCACTGTAGTGTGTGGCGTATTGCTATAGGGAAAGGTGTATATAAGGCCTATACGAGATGATGAATTTAGATCAGTCCTCTTTCTTACACATACTGAAGTTTAGTAAGCTGCAAGATTCTGTGTTCTTCAATTTTCTGAAATTTTACATACAGATATTATTCAGCTATATACAATTTGTGACGCGTGGTAACTTATTTAACCCTTTCCAGTGGGTGTTTATTGCTACTTTTATACTAATATGTAGTTATTTTATCTCTGGTTTTATCGCGGGAAACAAAAAGTATATATAATATATTTCTATTTAATTTTACTTTCAAGTGTAATTTTAAATGTAATCACCATGTATATAAATTTTATCCTGGATGTCGATATAGTTAGGGTGCTGGTCACCTGTATTCGACATCCTGATGTACACAATTTTACTTACAACTGCATATTTGTACGATTATTGTATATATTTTTGTATATAAAGCCTAATAAATAAATAAATAAATAAATTCAGTGCGTCAGATTCTGACGTATGAAGACGATCCTCGCACTGAAAGAAATATAAAATATATAATCGCCGTAGACCCATAACATAGACATTGAAATGAATCGGAAAGAGTTAACTAAGACATTGATGGTTATTTCAAATTAAAAAACATAGGTTTTCATGGTTTATACACAAATATTTCAGCGGTGTAGGAATTAAAACAGCATAGGAGAGCACAATCATCTGCAGACACTAACTGGATTTCAACATTGCACCCTGACGCCATCGGCCAAATATGAATTTGTTTTGAAGGCCCACACCTAGGCTAAACTCGGTGAAAAATCGGTGATTTTATTTTGGCTCATTAATATGACCATATGACGTAAACATGTTCATAGACTAGAAGTGCAAAAGTTTTTTCAATTTTTGTGCTGCGCATGAACCAGTTATGCTAGATATAGAGACTAAATTCCTGTTTGCTTATTTTGACAACGATGTTCAAAATAAGAAATACGGGAATTTTTGCAGTTCTAGTCTATGAAAATGTTTACATCATGTCGTCATTATAATAAGCCAAAGTAAAATCACCGATTTTTGATGATTTTAGCCTGAGTTAGACCCATTAACCTCTCCTGCAAACAAATATGAATAATTAATAACCACCGATTGCTACATTGCAAAGCCAGCAAGACATTCTGCAGAACATGTCTGGAGAATATGATGCCTGTGGAGCACCACCTGGTGCCAGTCCGGGTTAACTAAAGCCAACTAGTAAGTCTCATCCGGGAAACGCTGGTTCGATGCTGGACCACCGTCGCCGACGGTGGCCCTGCATTGAACCAGCCGTGAGCTTCTTGAGCTCCCGGCATATGTATTAGTTATGCAGGAGGGTCGTAGGTTCAGTTCCCTACGGCTGACTGGAGGAAATGACTTGTGACAAATGGGCGCATGCAGCCACCTGCCTGTCAGGGACTTTCAAGATGGTAGGATGACTGGGTATGACAAAACTGGTGAACAATAACCCTCAAAGCGCAGAATTATTCTGTATAAACCATGGCGACCAAAGGGTTCTTTTCAATTTGAAATCATCATAAATGAATATGTTATGTTATGGGTTTACGGCCATTAGAAGTACTTTACTCTTACAGTGCGGGGATCGACTTTAGTCGTCAGAATCCGACGTCTACAAACGTCAGATTCTGACGACTAAAGTCGATCCCCGCACTGTAAAGGTGCATGTTTATAGACTGATATCAAGTCTGAAGACCTATCATCCGACCAACGGACTAAATATTCACCCCCTGGTCACTGGACCTGTTCATTCGTGTGTCATTTCAACTCCCCGGGGAACATACAGTCCTGCAGCCGTTTCGGCGCATTGAACTTATCATACACATCGCCATCTCTGTCCTACCAGGTACTCATTTTCACCTGAGTCAAGTGAAGCATTTGAGGGTGAAGTGCCTTGCCCAAGGACACAACATCTTAACAATGTCCCAAGATTGAGAAGAGAAAAACATGATATTTCTCTGAAAATCCTGCACCAAGTGGGATTCGAAACCGCACGACAGGCAGCGACATCGGCAGAGCGCCACGCTCTAACCATTTCGTCATGTCCCTCTCCTTAACCCTTTAACCGCCAAATTATTCAATTTGAATTTTCATCCACTTGAAGTTGTATCTCACTGACGCGATCCACAACTTCAAGTGACTGAAAATTATACAGATTTGACAAAATGGAGGTCAACTCTTTTCAAATCTTGCTGGTTCATGTCACATTTTATCTTTAACATATTTAAAATGTGGCACTTATTTTGCTAATAAAAAATGAAAACCCGAATATATGCGGCACCGGCGGTTAAAGGGTTAAGGGTTAAGAAGCCCAACAGATATGTTATACACGGGTGGTCCCACGGCAGTAGTCATGACCCAACGGTTCTTAAACCTCAAATTTTATTCCTTTATTAGATTTTTTATTAGCAAATTAAATACCAATTTTTGAACATGTTATAGATAAACGTGACATCAATTAGCAAGATGTCAAAATCGTTCATATCTCCAGCTTGTCAAATTTAAATATTTTTTACTCACTTGAAGCTGTGGATCACGTCAGCGAGACACAGCTTCAAGTAGGTGAACATTTCAATAAAATAAATTGGCGGTCAAAGGGTTAAGACAAAAAGGACTTTGTCCATGTTCTGAAAAGCTGAAAGGCAGTAATTTATTATTTTGAAACCAAGCAGTTACTGCCTTTTGTATTTGCACGACAGAATTATGGCCTCATATGAACAATACCAAAGAATACAGCACCTTGGAAATGAGCTCCGTTGTGCTCATTGCATTTCTGTCTGATTTAATTTTAAAATCAGTAATGAGCACATCCATACTAAATAATTTGGAACTTAAGAGCCGGCTATTAAATGTTGAATTTACTAAATGTATTGCTCATTTGGCGTAGCACGTAGATTTCTATCAAATATAGATTTGTTTTTACAAGTTGATGATTTTGAGCTTTTTTATTATAGAGCTGTTCCTATTTTTACAAATGGCTGTTGAATATGAGGAAATCGAAACTGTGGCGAAACTTCAATTCAATCAATCAATCAATACATTCAATCATTGACATTGTAGATCTTCTAACGCTCCCAATTCCTTAGATAAACCAGACGTAGAGATCAATGACATACAAGGTTCAGAGCATATAGTAGTCGACATGTAATCATTCGGTAGCACACAGGAGCTATCCAACAGACACAAGATGTTGAATCAATATTGGTTTCACGTTGGTCCAACGTCTTAGACGGTGGACCAACGTTAAACCAACATTGATTCAACGTCTTGTGTCTGCTGGGTAGTGCAGCCAGGGGATATTACTGACCATTACCAGACAAACAATTATAAAAAATACACTCTACAATTTAGTAATTTACTAATTTGCGCGGTACCAGATCGGTCAAGAGACACGTTTTGAATTTTTTGCACTCAATACCTCAAAACAGCAGAACATGGTACCTCCCAGCAGACACGAGACGTTGACCCAATGTTTGGTTAATGTTGGGCCGACGTCGGAGACGGCGGGCCAACATTAAACCAACATTAGGCCGGCATTTCGTGCACAGTCAAGAAAGATGGAACCACTGTATTATGATAGGCGATTTAAAAATGTACTTCCGTTCTGTCCATGTAAAATCCGAAGAATTGCATTATTAGGTGAAATGAAAAGAAGGCCAAGTGCCTCGCTCTGACATTCAAGTTTCAAAGAAACAAAATGTTTCTTCCCTTTTTACTCGTGGAGATTCAATATTGTAGGTGGCCTCCGTGACCAAGAAATAGCGAGCTCGGCCTCAGACCGCCAGGGTTCGAATTTCGAATCCTATGTCTGGAGGGCAGTGTCATCTCATTCATCTCACCGTCCTCAGGAGGTTTTCCTGGCCTGGCCCAGTTTAGCCTATGATGTGCACAAAGGTGACCTGAAGCCCCATTTATTTCATTTTTTGCACCACATCAATCCCTGAATGCATCACAACAATATTAGGATTTTTTAGGAAAATTTTGATATCTATCTGCTTTAGCGATAGAAACCGTAAAATGTAATTATAAACAGGTAGTTTTATGTTCAAATTGGCGCGCGATTTCGCGTTGGTATTATCAAACCCACTATTTTTCGCTTGGTGTGTAGACAGTCAGGCGAATTTGGCATCTGTCGTCACGTCGCGTGCATATTCGCTCTCGCGTTGGTCTGTTTTGCGCCATAACTGATAGAAATTATTTAACAAATTATTCAAACATAAATAGTGGTAGAAGGGTCAAGTGCCAGATTTACTGGTCGTTTCAATGTACGTGTATGAACCTTCCGTGATTATAGTGAACCTTAAGTGATCGAAACATCAGTCGTGTTTCAGTGACAGCTCCAGTATCTAAAAAGATGCAATAGGTCATAAAAAAGCGACCGAGTGAAAATATTTTGACCACGCTGTTTTGCTGATATAATGAGAGAAGGAAGCTTTATTCCTATATTTATGTGAGAATGCCTCGCTGTTATTGTGAGGTGTCCTGATATTTATTTATTTGCCATCAACACAAAAAAATAATACAATTTGTATGTCCCACATAATCATCAAAAACAGTAAAAATAACAGTAAAAAATTGATGGCTGTGCCACCAGAAACAGACATATATACAGTACATGTACCGTATTATCTATACAAGTCTGGTAGTCCACAATGTATATATTAATTCAATACAATATAACAATAATCAAAATAATACTATAAAGCATAAAATGCGCTTAATTACAATTTACCGGACAAATAATGGCCGGTTGCACATACACGTGTAACATTGGCATGTCCCCGACCAAGAACAATACTATTCACATCAAAATCACATAATAAATTATAAAAAATAACAATGAAGACGACTTTTAAAAACATACAAAGACTCACTGCTTCTTATATCCTGTGGAAGGTTGCTCCATGGGGGCACAACTCTGTTAAAGAAAGATTGTCTGAGCGACGTTGTTTTTGAGAGCCTAGGGCGAAAGATGCAATTTGCGATGATCCTCATATTGTACTGCACATAGTCCATGTGAACATTTGAAAAGGAAAATTAGCTCTTCACAATCTCTTAGAAATTAAGTGTGCTACATCTCTCACTGTATTTTACATCGGGATAGGGCAGTATATAGCGCGTAGCTGCTCGTTAAATGGATTCTAATGCCTGCATTTAATTGAAATTAAATGGAGACCAGACTGTAGAACAGTGTTCAAGATTACTGCGAACAAGTGTACTATACAGATAAGAAGTAACATTTATAGGAGCTTTGTAACCCACTGAACGTTTTATCATCCCCATCATTCTGTTACATTTGGATTCTAATGTATTTATATGAGAATTCCATGGCAAATCACTAGTTACAGAAACACCAAGACCCTTCATAGATTGCAATCCGCGGACTGGTCTATTGTTGATGCTATGGGATACATAAACAGGGCAAATCACACTAGGGTAAATACTATTTATCATACTTATATGTATGCTGAACTTATATTATAAAATAAAATATCTGATATTGCATAATAAATATATTTCATGTATGTCAATATCACATATTTAAAAAAATCATCCGTTTGTGACCTAAACATGCTCAAGGCTAACGAATTATCACAATAAGATCAACAAAGCGGTAGGCCCAATAGCTAAATAAATACTATACATTATTACGGGTTGCCACACAATTTCAAAAACAAAATTTCAGACTTTGTAGTGACATTTCATGACCAAAATGTAAGATATGTATACCTCAAATCGGGCAAAAAGTGGGCACAAATCTGTTACGGATCCACTACATAAAGAAGGGGCGCCGAGGCGCCAGGTGCTTGCCCCGAATATTTTTGGGGTAAATTTGAGTCAATTTATGGGACTTTTTAAAGCAAAATTCCACACTTTTTTCTGACTTTGTTTTTTCAGGGTGTTTATAAAATAAATCTGACTTTTCAGGTTATTAAGGTATCGATATTGTGGCAACCCTGAGTGACATGTCCTTTCATTTTATATAATTAACTTGTTTAATTATAATTTGAAGTGTATTATGTACTTTACTATCATGGGCTTTTTATACTGTACCAGCTCGATTCGAATTTTTAATTGTTTATATTTTCTTATCGTGACCTTAAAAATTATTAGAAGTGGCGGGCAGACGCTTTCCCAGCGTCACAAACTGAATGTAGGCTCACACCACTCTAGTCAGTCAGATGTCGACGGGCAAACATCGAGCTGGTGCCTCTAGCGTTTTAGGCAGCTGCCGGTCAACCGGGCTGTGACCAGCGACCTCGCCAGCTAATTGTGCCACCATGCATAGTATCCCCACTGCTACCCCTTAGCAGGTGAGTATTAACTGTGATATCTGATCCATGACATGATCGCCTTTCCCAGAAACCAGAAACTTTGACCCAATGTTTGCTTGATGTTGGCCCAGCGTCGTAGACGCTGGGCCAACATTAAGCAAACATTGGGTCAACATCTCGTGTTTGCTGGGAAACTAACTATTCGAAAAACTGTGGTCATTATAAAGCTTGCCGATTGGCTGCGTCTGAAGTCTCAGCCAATCAAAGACCTCAAGCTCTTTGTCAAATGTCGGTGAAGTGTCATTTAACTGATTTATGATTATCATTAGGGCCTGTACTACTCTTCTGGTACTATTCTTATTCTGGGAACATTGCAGACACAGCATATAATAATGACGGTTCATACTTAAGCTATAACGACTGCTCGCCCTGAGCCGTAAACATTAAATGATTGGTATTTTCCAGTACAATTCTACATTCTGGCAAATTGCAGGTAACTTAAATTCTTCATTTTTATTGTGGGGTATAAAATAGGAGACAATAAAGCCACAGAGCGTGGCTGCTATTTCATATACACAAGATAATTATGCCGTAAAAAGCCAAAAGGCAGTCACGTGTTTACTTTTTAAGTGAGCAGGTATACTACCTTTTAGCTTTACACGGCATTTTATTCTCTTTATGCATGTAATTCCAGGTACACTGCCGTCAATTAGCTTCACAATCAAAATTTACAAGTAAATGAGTTTCTGTGCTAGACGGGCGTCACGTGGCGCCCTTGGCTATCAACTTCAGGGAGTCGATACCTGTTTAAAAATAAGGTGACAATCTGCTTCATTTGAATACCTATATGTTTTAGGTATACGACCATTATAAATATTGTAATGTCTCCGCGCGAGGACCGTCTTTAAACGTCAGAATCTGACGTTTATTGACGCCAGGTCCCCGCGCTGAAAGGGTTAACCCTTATCTTGTTAAGTTAATTTATTTAAATTTTCAGCCACTTGAAGTTGTGTCTCGCTACCGCGACCCACAACTTCAAGTGGCTGAAAATTACTCACATTCGTTTAATTTGAGACCAAATGTTTGCAAATATTGATTTCTGGACACACATTTCATTCCCAAAACATTGCTTTGATCGACCAATAAAACAGATCAAAAACGACAATAGTCGTGATCAGCAGGATAAGGGTTAATAGGCTCGTCTCTATCAACGACCTTTCGGGTATTGAGGTTTATTTAGAAATACAACCTACTAAATTTGTAAAGCACTATGTTGTCTTCAACGCGACGAAGATAACTAAAGAAAAATGGAAGTGCATTGCTACAGGCAGAGTTTCAGAAATATATAGAAATATATGGAATATAATATCACGTTGTATATAGGCCTAAATAAGTCTAAAAATTAATCAATGCGTAGGCCTTTCTATACCATGTATACTTTTAATATAATATGGTTTTTGGAGGTGGCAAACAAAGGCCGTTTATGTGAAGGAAATACAAAATTGTAGCTCGTATATTAGTTGGTGGCGCTGCAGTGTATAAAAAAAAAAAATGTTATGACGTCTACAGTCGGTTCCCGCGCTGAAAGGGTTAATATCTAATTCTTATTGTTACTCGTGATATTTCAGGAGACGGCGACGGCGAAGAATCTGTGATTTCTTCCTGATTTAAAAAATGGTCATATCAAGTAAGGTGAGTCTGACATTCTTTTTAAGTTTGAACATTCAAGAGGGGTTTTAACCCTTTACCTGCTAGTTGCGCATATATATGCGGACATTATTGGGCAGGATAGCGAACAACAGTTAAAATATATTCGAATAAAAAAAATCACCAGGGGAAATAGCTCAGTGTGGTTAACAATGAAGTTTTTCAAGCAAATATCAATATCCAACTTATGATCCAAATATAAATTATGATATCGTGAGCTGCATAGGACCACTTAGGGACAAGATGCGAAAATATCTTTCACATAAATTTGTAAAATTTAATAAAAGATAACATTTGGGGTCCTTCCCACCAAACATCTTAAAATTAAGATTATCTTATTTTCTCTTATTTTCATTAGAAAAGTTAGGATTATCTCGAACAGTTAAGATTATCTTAACTTTTTTAATGGGAATACGAAAAAGTTAAGATAATCTTAACTTCAAGATGTTTGGTGGGATGGACCCCAGAAATCACCATGAAGCACAAAAGCAATTATAAAAACTCCTATAAGCATAATAAGTGTCTTTATCAGTTTATAGATTTGTAGAAAGTATTTGATGCATTAGACCAATAGAAAAACTGAACTACTATGATACCGGTGACACCTTCTTACAAAAATCATAGAGGCGTTGTTCTCTATTCTATGTATATGAATAACTTATATCCTTTGCTACAAGTATCCATGAACTCATTTTGCAAATAATGCAATACTACTAACTTACCAAGACACCGTGAGGAAACACTAGAAACTAAGTTTTGGCTCAAATGAAATAAACGATTGGCTGAAACTAAAAAAAATTGTCAATAAATGTTAAAATACTATATTATATCCCATGTAGTGATAAAGAACCTACTTTGGGCGAAGAACTTAAAGTTCAAATTAAAAAAGTAAAACATTACATCAAATGTAAAATTGACTTATCATATATTCTAACTTTTTGGTGGGAATAGCTGTTCACAATGCGTATTCTGTACAGATGTACACTAAAGATTATAACCAAATAACTCGAGCATAATCTCGATTCAAAAATAAGAGAACAAACTCTTATTGCGTGGAACGAAAGCGGTACGCCGATATATTGTTAATTTTAGTGCATCTCGATAATTAAACCTTTTCCCACTAAGTATTCCTAATAAAATTTTCACTCACTTGAGGTTGTGTCTCGCTACCGCGATCATCAACTTTAAGTCGGTGCAAATTACTCATTTGTTTAAAGTGCCACAATCAGGAAAAAATCATCATTTTTATTTTGGAGTCAAAATAAAAAAAGATGATTTTTGCTGGATTGTGTCGCTTTAATTCGAAACTAAACTTTGTAAAATATTGATGTTTAAATGCACTCATCTGAAGTTGTGTCTCGCTACCGAGACCCACAACTCTAAGTCGGTGCAAATTACTCATTAATTTGTTTAAAGCGACACAATCAGGGCAAAATTATCATTTTTATTTTAGTCAAAATAAAAAATGATGATTTTTGCCCATTTTGTCCCGATTGTGTCGCCTTAATTTGAGACAAAACATTTGCAAATATTGATGTTTAAGTGAATATTTCATTCCCATTGATTGCGATTTCACCTGATAATAAAATATAATAATAAACGACTACAGTTGTGCTTTGCGCTTATAAAGGGTTAGGCGGCGTATATGCGTGGTAAACACTGAGCTCGTGTAACCGGAATCCAGCTAAAAAGTTGACGTCGAACAAATATACGAAGCACATCCACAAAGTATCAGTGTTTGGCCCACTTTTTAATTTAATTTAAAAAGTTGGACTATTGCAGTTAAAGTTCGTCGGCGTCGGCGTCGCGTCGGCGTTAACATTTACTTGTGGGCGCGATAACTTGAAGAGTTTTTCACGTATCCTTTCCAAACTTGTTATGCATGTTACTAATGACCAGTTCTCGAAAGAGTTTAATAATGGTTGAAATAAATTTAAAATGGCCGATTTATTGCGATTTTTCGCATTTTACGTCAATAATTTGACCTTGTGGGCGCGATAATTTCAAAAGTTTTCCATGTATCCTCTTCGAATTTGTTATGCATGTTACTAATAAGCAGTTTTCGGAGAAGATCAATAATGGCTGAAAAAAAATTAAAATGGCCGATTTATTACGATTTTTCGCATTTTACGTCAATAATTTGACCTTGTGGGTGCGATAACTTGAAAAGTTTTTTCATGTATCCTTCCCAAATTTGTTATGCATGTTACCAAGAATTTATTAACTATTGGGTAATAAATTCTTGATGTTACCAATGACCAGTTCTCGGACGAGCTCAAAAAATGGCTGAGAAAAAAAATGGCGATTTATTGCGATTTTTCGCATTTTACTTCAATAATTTAACCTTGTGGGCGCGATAACATGAACAGTTTTTCATGTATCCTTCCTAAATTTGTTATGAATATTACTAATGACCAGTTCTCGGACAAATTTAATAATGGCTAAAAAAATGGCCGATTTAGTGCAATTTTTTGCATTCTACGTCCATAATTTGACCTTATGGGCGTGACAACAGGAAATATTTTTCATTTATCCTGCTCAAATTTGTCATGCATGTTACTAATAAGCAGCTCTCGGACAAGTTCGATAATGGCTGAAAAAAATCAAAATGGCCGATTTATTGTGATTTTTTGCATTTTACGTCAATAATTTGACCTTGTGGGCGCAATAACTTTAAGTTCAATAATGGCGGCGGGCTATTGTCGAGTGTGCTCTTGTTTATTTTTAGTTATTTAACGAGATTGTACTGCCTTTGTATTGGTTGACGTGATATTAATGTATCCCATTTGATGTGATCAGTTCATGTGCTGGTACGGAGTATGGAGAATAGAGTTGTCCATTAAACCTTTTAGTGCGGAGACCGTCTTCAGATGTCAGAATATGACGTGTAAATGTCGATCCCCGCACTGAAAGAGTAAAATATTTATAATGACCATAGACATTTTAAACGCATAATATAGGTATTCAAAATAGCGGAAAAAGCTAACTAAGACAACCATGATAGTTTCAAATTGAAAAACCCCTTTGGTTTTCATTGCTTATACACAAATATTTCAGCGTTGTAGGGGTTAATGTGGTGTTTTCCGTTTGTTTCAGGGGGTTACATTCACCTCAGTCACGATTGCCGGGCTATTATTGGTTTATCTTTTCTACACTACGAGTGACAGATTCAAACTGATTCAAGGTATGTATTTATAATGGCGTAGGTCAGTTTCCTTCTCAGGGCCACACAGCACATCTAGGTGGCCCAGCTACAGTGCTTTGAGATTCTCTTCTGCAATTACTGCGTTGTGATAGGGCCTCAAAATCTGGTGTACCATGACCCACACCTGACCCTGAAACTATGCCAAGTTCGTGGATTCCTTGCACCTATGAGAGACACGTTTATAGAATTATGTCTCCTCTATACTGGGATAAGGTTGTCATTATATGCCTAGTATTATTAGGACCAGTACATGCGATCAACCTGTGTTGTATTATAGTTGGTCCATCCTATACAATGACAGCCCAGCATTAAAGCAACATTGGATGTGCGTCTTTTACTTTTGTTGTTGTAGACTTGCTTTTTTGTAAGACCAACATACTAGCAGAATGTCCAAAGTGACGTTAACAACCACTATTTGTTTAATGTTAAGACAGCATCTCAGATTGTGTATTAACATTAACCCAGTGCTGGGGCATCGTTCTTACTGGTGTGCAGTCGCAGTCAGTACGACACACTGACCCAATATTGGTGTAATGTTGGTCCATCGTTTGCGATGCAGGCCCAACATAAAATCAACATTGGCCATGTGGTTTAGAATGTCAAGGACACCATTTTGTCAGGTATTGCCTTATTGGCCAGATACAAAATGAGGTCAAATTCATGAATACGTCTACAGAACACATTTTACAGTGCAACCAAATAAAAGTACTCCGTAATAACCGACTATGTGTGCGACACAGAGTCTGTGGTCATTGCCATTTGTAGAGCTGTGCCTCAAAAATCCGGTGCCCGGGCAATCTATTGCGCGGTGAATTACTGCGTCATTGTTCAAATAAATATGTTAATATTATTTTATAATGACAGATTTACATCTCATTGGAAAAATATCTTAACGTGGGAATTTAAACGCCAGTTTTCATAGGGAAATCATCATTTAAGTAGGGTCACCCTCAGATTTTTTATGGAATTATTAGCTTCAGCGTACACTGACCACCAGCATAGAAAACCACAGCTTCTGCTTTTGTTGTCCATATCTGACGTTGAACCATGCAGTTCACGTCAAACTTGAACTATATAAAGATGCAGTTAGTCTGCGACTGTGTCATACATTTATAGTTAACTTAAAGGTTCTTTATAACGGATTGCACCAGAGGTAGCACTCCGTGCATTTAAACAGTTTAAAACACTGTATATACAGAGCAATAACAAAATGATAGGTAGACCTATTTGCAAATTAAAATAAAAAAAACTCTAGCTGTCACATAGGCCTATTTATGGTTGAAGGCCCATTACTTTTTCAGATAACAAAAATATCAAAACCTCTACCTGATAGTGACACAGATATATGCGTCACGGAGCAGCATTTCAAGAAGCGTAGTTTTATAGTCTTTAACTCTTACAACGCTGAAATAGCTGTATATCAACCATGGAGATCAAACGGTTTTCCATTCAAAATAATCCTAAATGTCTTAGTGAGTTCTTTCGCTTCGTTTGAATACATATGAGATGGGTCTACGGCATTATAAATACATTTATTTTATTCTTTTAGTGCGTGGACCGACTTTGGACGTCCGTAACGGACGTCCAAAGTCGGTCCACGCACTAAAAGAGTAAAAAATGTCGAGCATGCAGCCGATACAAGCGTACATTATAAAAGTTTTACTCAATTGTTTGATACGTTCGTTTGGCCCGTAATAAGGTTTAGTACTATTATGATGGGGTACTCGTGGCAATCGAGTCTGTGTTCAACGTTCTCTGTTTTAGGGCAGCATGCGCCTGTCAGTGCTATATATACGAGGGGGCATAGCAAAGGGCATTATAGTACTTGACCTGGAACTACGAGAGGGCAGCCGAATTTTTTACCGAGCTCCTTTATAAGGTCTCTAGTAACACCGACAAAAATCTTAAGCTCAACTTTTTGGGGGGAGGGTATTTTTGGGCCACGCCCATTTTTGGTGTCATTGGGGATGTTCAGCGTGACGAAAGTGTCTACCTCTGTACATACTTGACCGATTTGTATGACTTTTTTGTCATTTCGTACAGGACTTGATAATGATAAACCGATATATATTATTTGATGACCTTGAAGGGTGAATTTATATGTCAATGTCAAGGTCAATCATAAAATTACCATTTTTTGATGGTGTTGTATTTATTTTTCTAGAAGGCAATACACTGTTTGCACGATTTTACGCATAAGCAGGACTCCCAACTAAATAGTTCAGTTTTAATCACTGTGTGGCGTGTTGTAATAGAAAAGAGTGTGACAGGACTCCCAGCTAAATAGTTCAGCTTTTAGTCACTGTGTGGCGTGTTGCTATTGGGAGAGGTGTAAACTCTACAGATATGACAAAATCATGACCAGTAACTAAATGGGTGTGAATGTCGAAAAACATATTCTGATATTATCTAATTTGCATAAATACAAAATGGTCCTACTGAAAATGAAACCAAAAACATAATACTGTTGAATTTTGACTCTAATTGTCCTGACAAAGGTACTATAGTCCACCACGTAGTTTTATACCACAGTGTCAAGCTATGTCAGATGTACCTACAATTATTGATTGCTAAGATTTATTGTTAAAATTATTTGGTCAAGGCATAATAGTAAATTAACAGCATTAAATAACATTTACCACCAGGCAAGATGTTATTTTTTGACATCTATGACTAAACCTGAGTGGTTGGCTAGTAGTAAGCCTACATGTTTATGGAGCTTTATGAAATAAATTTTTGCAATTGAAAAAAAAATATTTTGACATTATCTTATGGCCGCTCATGTTTTTCATTAGGTTGGGTTATGTATTGCTACTTGTCGACACCGGATTCAAAATGTTGATAATTATGGTTTAGCATACAGCTCTTCAATATATTCACATGTTTGAAGAAGTGTGTAATACTGTTTAAATATGGTACGATGTATTATAAAGTGCCCTTTATGTATTTAAAAAAAACATTGGGCATAGTCACGATGTCACGATATTGCCACGAAATGTAACATAAAGTCATATTCATTCTATACACAGCTGATAAAAAGGGGGGATCGAATTAAGCAATTTCGGCAATTCCATATTATACAAAAAAAAAGATAAAATTAACAACACTACTATAATAATATTATCAACACGGTTAATGTAACACATCGTAGAAAATCTTTCTCAACGTATCAAAGGCTTTCCACACTAAATTATTAAACTCTGCTGGACAAATTAAATGGCTAAATCCGACGAAATACAGCGTAATACTAGCTGTAGCTAGCCAATCTAGTGGACTGCGTTTCTGACCTTGAAGATCTATTATAGCTTTAACTTTCTGTTTCAACACTTGGGCAAGTTTTTTCTTTGACCTAAAATATTACTTAATAGACTCATGACATCAATACTAATACTTGATAGACAAACCAAATAACAATATTGTAGGTGATAACTCCACCACACAAGCTACCCACTAAGACGAGAGCATATTATTATCTGGGCTAACAAGAATAATTTAATCAAGACTACATCATATACTCATATACCTATCAAAATTAAATCACTTAAAATATCATTATTTTTTTCTAAAAAATTCCTAAAGCGACTTTAAATCAACCATGCTTTGCATTTAAAATCAAACTGATAGGTGTTTATTGTCTAAAAGCATAAGTAACAATACCTAACATTTTCAAAATAAATAAAAAACTGGAAAAACTGGAAAATATTGAAAAATAGTTTCTCGAATTTGAACAGGAGTTTTGCTTGGGACTTTTCGGAAATATTAGCTGGGACCTATATGTACCATAATACATCATAAAACCTTTGTTAGCAATTTGTCCAGATTATTTTCCCAGAATACACTAAATATGAGATGACGTTATATGGAGGTCATGCAGTGTTTGTGGACAAAAATTAAATTATTTTATGATATTATCGTATCGTATTGCAGGCTTAGAGGTGCATATATATCGGTTTACTTGTTCTAGAACATTTTAATACCGTTATCTGTTTTGTAGAATTTGTTATCTAAGTTTCAGAACACAGAAATCTTATAGTGATTTGAAAGTATGTTCACCAATAACGACATGCGCCATGAAATATCCCACTGACCTCAGCTAATAGCTGCAATACTACAGGGGGAAGGACTTTGTTTATCATTGTCTCACACAATATACACAATTTTACAATCACACATTTAAATTAAATAGCATATTAAACCTATTGACACCGGTCACTCATAAGTTTAAAATATATCATTTCCTAAAAAGCTAGTTATAAATCATCATAGATTTTTAGTACAGTATTTGCAATTCATGATACACTAAAATAATTGTACAGATGAGGCAGACTTATGTAATAAATATAATGATGTTAAACTCATCATTAAATTGAGCACAGTATGTTCAAATAAAAATTGACTTGCAATATACAATACAATGAAAGTTTATATACAGACGATGGAAAGCTATGCAATAATTTTATAAAATTTTTAAAAAGTGTTGATGGCAAATTATGCAAAAAAAATATTAGGTTAATTGTAAGTTAGCTATACAAATGACTATGGTATAGATACATAAATGACTAAAAATGCACTAGCAAATGTCTACTTTTTAAAAATTTCAATAGGTCAATTGAGGAAGAGGTGACAGGGGCCTAACTAATCAAGTGTGCTTATTGTCAGTGGCGGCCATTTTGGATTATGTTAGTTAGATCATTTATAAATTATTTAGTCAATAGCCACTCAATAAGTTCTATGAAATGTACATACGATATTTTATTTTTTTAGTAACGTTTGTCCTGCAGAAAAAAGACAGCTAAAACAGTTAAAAAACGTACGTTTTGTGTTTGGCCTTGATTCTGTCCCTTAAATTGGCCTTGAAAGGTCACATAAATATTTTTATTTAATTCACCAAATACAACTCCATATAAATATACTTCAAATATACCTGAAGTTTATTTAAATTTATCAATTACGTTCAACGGTGGACGCTTTTCTGATATTTCAATATTTCTCAGGATAAAAAAGGGCGTGGCCCAAAAATACCCCCCCCCCCCGACGAGTTGAGCTTAAGACTTTTTCTTGGTGATACTAGAGATTTTATACTAAAACTCGGTGAAAAAATCCGTCGGCCCTCTCGTAGTTCCAGGTTCGGTCATATATTGACAAAAATGCCCTGTGCTAGCATGGGAATGGGACCACCACTCAAAAGAAGAGAATAGAGCTCTACATGTAGGCCTACTAGAAGGGTCTAGTTTTTTGTAAAAAAAACTGAAGATGTCTCCCCTCCAGCAGCATAACCATAAAGGTTGATAGCTGATAGATGTAGTGTCATTGGCCTTTGTAATAAAATGTTATTGAATGGCTCCTGTGGACCGTAGAGACTATGTATTGAGCTGATTTATTATTCCGTTTTGGTGCGAATCACTTGTCACAGACGGCAGGCCAACATTAACCCAGCCTTGGTTTCAAGTAGTAGTTACTGTACGGCCCGAGCCTTGTTTGAGAAATAGAACGAGTGGAGTCGTTCTATTGTGAGTACAATGCCGGTTAAAATGCAATAAAACGTTGTGCGGACCCCAAGCATATCTAATGTTTTCCCGGACTACTTTTTTGTGAGCCGAGAATTGTGGTAGCAATTCAAATTTCAGAGAATTTCACGAAAATACAGCATATTTGTTTGTCTTAGTTCAACAGATTCCCCTTGGTCCTGAACGCCGAGTGAAAAATATGACAATGTTCACGACACCCAAACTCCAAGAACCAGCGACAGAAGGTGAGACTAAAACACATAGGCCTATTAACTGTTATATTACACTAGCACCGTCTGTCGACTTGTCATGCAGATACGCTTTCTAACATGGTGTCATGCGTGATACTATTTCTAGCATTGTGTCCTGCTTTCTAATGAGCCGTCATCAAACGCATATGACGACCAGTAATTCAGGCTTTTCGCATATTTAGCTATTTTAAGAGTGTTCCATTTTTCGTTCAATTCTTCTATGAATAGCTGCTGTAGGCCTATCACTTTGCAAACACAGGTACGAGTTGAGCTCCATTTAGTGTGTACCTAGAGTGAAATATATGTCTGCTCTCGAAATATCGGCATGAAAATGGACACTTTTGTTGATATTTTTCTAACATGGATAAACTTACCGCGCCAGAAAAAATTCTCAAAATACATTACTATCCCATAAAAATGATAAATCAAACCATTATTTCACCTTTTCAATTATTGGCATCCAAATCTACGACATTCACCAAAGTATTTTGAAAAAGTGTTCTGCTTTCTAACAATTTTATTTTAGGGATGTCCTGCAAATTTATTTGGGGATGTCCTGCTTTCTAAGAAAAATAAGAGCAAGTTGGAAAGGAGGACACTTTCTTAATATACTTTGTTGGCTATTGTAGATTTTGAGGATACCATGTGAGCAGGTGAAATAACGATGCCATTTATTGGAAAATAATGTATTTTTAGATAACGGTAGTTTTATCGATGTCACAAATTGTCAATTTAATGCGATATTACGTGAGCAGCCATCTATTTCACTTTAGGTACACACCATATAGATTTAAATTTCCACATCATGGTGGTACAACAGCTATTCATAAAATATCTAAGCTATTCATAAAATATCTATGCACAAAATATAGCACTTTTGCCATAGCTAGGCTAAATATGCGAAAACTGTGAATTACTGGTCGTCATATGTCCTTGTTGACAGCTCATTAAAAATCAGGATGCCATTTTAGAAATAGTATCTACATGACAAGTCTACAAAGTGTGACTATGTGCCTACCCTCATCCAGCTAGCCTAGCCCATGGAACAAACGACGTTGTTGTGATGGTAAATCAACGTCAATAACAATGATTCAACGTCGCAACAACTTTGTGTGCTCATCGGACTACACCTCGCCTGATGAACGTCAGACAAAGACGCAAAGTAAAACACACTAAGGGACGCACCATTACATATCTGATGGGGGGGGGGGGGGAGACCTAGAGTTTCGGTTGATTGCAATTTGTTTTTTTTAACTCGGCAAGAAAGCTTTTGTTATGCTTTGTTGAAGAGCGGAAATATCAGATTTTGTCGTATGCTCGCCCTATTATGTAGGTCACCATTTGCCGGTTTATTCTTTCCGATATATATTGTTTTCGTCAGCTCAGTCAATACACTTTTTTATGTGTGAAAACTTTGTGTGTCATAACTTTGGTGCAACTGTATGTATTATTGACAATAATACCTCTAGAATTAAAATAATTGACAATTCTGGAATAAAAATATGAACGCTGTAGACGTGCATCAAATAACATCATTTAGTACTAAAGAAACGGATGATGCCATCAGTGTACTATCTCTCAGAAGATTGTGCAAATGCAGTGTGCAAATGCAGAGTTCCAAACTGTTCAAGGGGCTGGAGTGTGCTGTGTTGTCTATGGTAGTGTGCACTACAAAGAACCTTTGAAGCCATTCGAAAACAGTAGAGCAATGACCCGATTTCGGACGTCCTTCTCTCCCGATATTGCCTTTATTGTGCAGCGACGTGAAGCGATATTCACTTACCATCACCATCAGGAGAACCTCCCGAGGATGATGAGATGAATGAGATGACATTGGCCTCCAGACATGGGATTTAAAATTTGAGCCCTTGCGGGCTGAGACCGAGCACGCTACCTCTCAGTCACAGAGGCTCCTCACAAAAATATCTTTACGAGTGAGCGGGGAAGAAACATGTGTTTCTTTAAAACCTGAATGCCAGAGTGGGGAACGAACCCGCGATCTTGACTTTCCAAGCAAGTAGCTTCAACCACTGCGCCAGGAACCCCGTCATTTGAGATTCATGTTCATCTTGCTGCTCTTCCAATTATAAATATTTAGAAGGCGCCTTTGAAATAATCTATTGCCACATTCAACCCACACAGAGACCCAGTGGCCAGGCTGTTGTGATGGATTAAGCCTATTTTATGTATATTATGATAAAAATACAGTATGTTTGTTTGTCTTAGTTCAACAGATTCCACTTGGTTCTGAACGCCGCGTGAACAATATGACTATATTCACGACACCCAAACTCCAAGAACCAGCGATGGAAGGTGAGAATAAAACACATGATTATTTACTGTTACCATATACCTCTACTGTTCTAATTCTGTGCTGTTACGGGCCTATAGGCCTATAGGCCTACTCAATGACGTTGATT
Organism: Flabesymbios commensalis; assembly: GCA_964017125.1. NCBI lineage: Eukaryota > Metazoa > Annelida > Polychaeta > Terebellida > Flabelligeridae > Flabesymbios > Flabesymbios commensalis. The sequence continues at coordinate 60,037,125 of OZ024916.1, read as the reverse complement.
CAATGTCGCAACAACGTCGTGTACGTGCTCAGTGGACTACCCTGCACAATGGCTGAAAGTCAAGCAAAATAAAACACACTAAGGAACGCACCATTATATATCTGGGGGGGGGGGTGGACCTAGAGTTTTTATTTCTGCAAGTAAACTTTTTTTGGCGGTGATTATCAGAGCAACTTTTTTTCTGTTTGTTGACGAACGGAAATGTAAGATTTTGTTGTATTCTTTCCCCATTATGTAGACTAGGTTACCATTTGCTGCTTTATTCTTGTCCATAAATATTTTTTCGTCAATTCCGTCAACAAACTTTTTTGTGTGACAAAACATTGTGTGTCATACCTTTGGTGCAACTATCTCTAAACAAACAAGCTTGCGCTTAATTCATTATATTGCTGTATTATTGACAATAATACTCTAGAAAAATATTATTGACAATTCTGGAATAAAAATATGAAAGCTATAGATGTGCAGCACATAACCTCATTTCGTACCAAAGAAACGAATGATGCAAACAGTGTACCATCTCACGGAGGTTGTGCAAATGCAGTGTTCCAAACTGTTCAAAGGCCTGTAGTGTACTGTGATGTCTATGGTAATGTGCACTATGGAGAACATTTAAAGTTATTTGATAACAGTAGAACAATGACCCGATTTTGGACGTCCTTCTCTCGCGATATTGCCATTATTGTGCAGCGACGTAACGCGATATTCACTTACCATCAGATATCTGCCACTCCGGAATTTGCTGGATTGAACACAGAATTGGCAGGCGGCACGGACAAGCAGTCCAACCAGCGTTTCATCTAGCCATTTTTAGCATGTTGCCGTTTATGAGCGAATGAATGAATGCGGTGTTAGACCACATTTGTGAACATAATGGGCTGAACTGGGCCAGGAGAACCTCCTGGGGATGGTTAGATCAATAAGAAGACACTGCCCTTCGGACACAAGATTCGAAATTCAAACCCTTGAGGTCGAGAACGCTACCTTTTTGTCACAGAGGCTCCCCACAATATTACATTTGTACGAGTAAGCGTGGAAGAAACATTTGTTTCTTTGAAACCTGAATGCTAGACCGGAGGATGGAACCCGCGATCTCGACTATCCAAACAGGCAGCTTTACCCACTGCACCAGGCCCCCCGCCCGTTGCCATTCATGGTCATCATGCTGCTCTACCAATATAGATATTTAGAAGGCGCCTTTGATATAATCTTTTGCAACATTAAACCCACCCAGTGACCCAGGGTCCAGGCTATTATGACAGATTATGCCTATTTTATATATAATATGATAAAAGTACAGCATTTTTTGTCTTAGTTCAACAGGCTCCACTTGGTCCTGAACGCCGAGTGAACAATTTGACAATGTTCAGGACACCTAAACTCCAAGAACCAGCGACAGAAGGTGAGACTAAAACACATGATTATTTACTGTTACACTATACCCAAAAATAATAGTTCCAGGTAGCCTAGCCCACCGGGCACACGACGTTGTTGCGACGTTGAATCATGTTGATTCAACGTCGCAACGTCGTCGTGGGATACACCTGCATAATGGATGAACGTCAGACAAAGACGTAAAGTAAAAAAACACTAACTAGGCTGGAAATTTTGCAATTTTCACGTTCACCACATAATTCCTAACTCCTGCTCTAAATTATCCTGTGATATATTATTCCTAACTAATGATTAAACGGTCGGCCTACTGTCACATTTCCTTCTCAACCATTAGCCCTTTAACCGTCGGTGGCGCATATATTCGGGTTTTCATTTTTTATTCGCACATTAAGTACCACCTTTTAAACATGTTACAGTTAAAATGTGACATCAATCAGCAATATTTGAAAACAGTTGACCTCCATTTTGTCAAATCGGAATAATTTTCACTCAATTGAAGTTGTGGATCGCGTCAGCGAGACACAACTTCAAGTGGGTGAAAAATCAGATTGAATAATTTGGCGGTTAAAGGGTTAAAGCACTGAGGTATTTTTATGGGCTATAAACAAAAAGATCAATAAGGTGGTTCTTTCAATTTAGAATCATCATGAATGGCTTAGCTAGCTCTTTCCGTTTTATTTGAATACCTATGTTATGGGTCCACGGCCATTATAAATGTTTTATAAATGTTTTACTCTTTCAGTGCGGGGATCGACTTTAGATCTTGACGTCTAAAGTCAGCTCCCACGCTGAAACTGCATTATATTATGACATATTATTCTGAACAGAACATTTCATTCTTCCCATGCACCAAATTATCTTGTGGCATCCCAGCAAACACGAGACATTGACCCAATGTTGGATCAATGTTGGTCTATCGTCGTAGACGGTGGACCAACTATGATCCAACATTGGGCCAATGTCTCGTGTTTGCTGGGATGCTATTCTTTTCTAACGGTTAAATTGTATTGTCACATTTTTTAACACTTGCTCTGTATTGTATGTTTTATTCTCAACTTATTTACTGGATTAACTTCCGATATTTCATTCCTTCATTCATTGTTAAGGTGTAGGCTACTCTGACAATAAATTTTACCGAGCTGGAGTGTGCCTAATTCACAATAACGACCCGTCTATATTTGGCTCTCTGATAAACTTGAGGTGCTAGTTTTGACGGACTAGGGTTTGTTGTTTTGTTTGTGCATAGAGTGCTGCAAACTATCGAAAGGATTGGGGAGAGCATTACTGCCTATAATTGCACTATAAAAAACTCTTGAAGTCATTTATTAAGAGCATGACACGACTTCCTCCTGTCGCAATATTATCATAATGCTCAGAAAACGTCGTTAAGCCTTACAACGCTGAAATATTTCTGTATAAACCATGGAGAGCAAAGGTTTTTTTATTTTGAAATCATCATAAATGTTTTAGTTAGCTTTTTCTGTTTCATTTAAATACCTATGTTATGGGTTCACGGTCATTATAAATGTTATACATATTCTTTCAATGCCGTGATCGTCTTCATATACGTCAGAATACATCATATTATGACGTACAAAGACGGTCCCCGCGCTGAAAGCGTTACACAATTTCACACACTCCTTCACATTTTCATTATCATTTAATTGCCTTCTCTTTCTCCTTCCAGAAAACATCGACACCATACAATTGGGTCACAAACAGCGAATATATCGGGTGTGTGCCTTAATAAAAAATGGTACCTATAGTGTGCCACGGACTTACGAAAGCGCTATCAGAAGACCCAAAGGCATTGTGGATAATTATCACGGTGTCCTGTATTGTGATATTGGAAAAACGGGTACAAGAGGCTGGCACGAATTCTTCGAATTTATGACTCTGAGTGAGAAGCCACAGCGTACTGCATGGTTTAATGAACACCCCTATCCATTTTACATTAGGAGGGCGAAAAATGAAATGAGGTAGAACTTTTTTAGTCATTATGACTTTCTGTAACACACAATAAATCACCTCATGCAATTGCCATGCCATGCCATGCCATGCCATGCCATGCCATGCCATGCCATGCCATGCCATGCCATGCCATGCCATGCCATGCCATGCCATGCCATGCCATGCCATACCATGCTATGCCATGCCATGCCATGTCATGCCATGTCATGCCATGCCATGCCATGCCATGCCATGCCATGTCAGTCCTGTCTGGGGCGGCATAACGACCCGAGAATAACGGAGCTGCCGAACGAAAGGCCACGTCGTTTTAGCAATATTCTCTCGGCCATTTGGGTACGCCTAGGGATACCGGTACCCCAGTAGTCGGTACCCCAGTATATACGGAATACGGCGTTGTCTCATCGGTGTCGGCTTGATCACAAAAGTTAAGCAACGTCGCGCCCGGTTCATAATTGGATGGGTGACCGCCTGGGACTGCCAGGTGCCGTATACACTAGGACAGCGATGTCGTGTCGTGGGGCTCAGAGAACTACGTAATTCAGATGGCTCGTCTGACTGACTTTGAGTTGGACGTAAAAGAACCTCAATGGACGTAGGCGCAGACCCCAGGAAATCCACAATGTGGACTGCTAAGTTACTCCCGTGGCGCGATAGCACAATAGTGCGTACTGCCACGTAACATACAGATACAGAGTAGTCATGGTAGCGCAGCAGCTGAGCCTGCTTTTTGGGGTACCCAGTCACATAAAATAACATTACGCCTATGTAAGCATACACCAAATACCAAAATAAAGCTTAAGACGTCTGCAACGAAAAGTGACCACTGGTAACCCTTGTCCTGCTGATCACGACTATTGTCGTTTTTAATCTCTTTTATCAGTCGACCAAATCACTGTTGTTGGGAATGAATGTGTGTCTAAACATCAATATTTGCAAATATCTGTCCTGAAATTAAACAAATATAGGTAATTTTCACCCACTTGAAGTTGTGGGTCGCGGTAGCGAGACACAACTTCAAATGGGTGAAAATTTAAATAAATTAAATTTGCGGATGAGGGTAAATATAACACATGTCTCCATGTGAGCATATTAAACTTATCTCAAACAATACAATTTATTCTGCCCTGTTTTCGCAGTACACTAAGTAAACTGGGATTTAACCGCCTGTCAAACGACAGTGAGTCTCACCGGGAAGTTAACGATGGTTTACCCGACCCCAGGAGGGATTACTTCCGGTTCATACAGGTCAGGCACCCCCTGGACAGATTGGCATCTGCCTACTACTCCAGAGTGAAATCATCTAAGACTACCCTGGTCAGCACAATGAAGGTAGTAGGCATTAGTAACACCTCATACTAACCCTTTTCTTATCTTAGTTAAATTTTCACCCACTTAAATTTGTGTGTCGCTACTTCCGCGACCCACAACTTTAAAGTCTCACACAACTAATTACGATCCCATAGATTGACATGTATTATCGCCACACAGTGGACGTTAAAGACTTATCAGGGACCTTCGAAAACCTATAAAACTATTCCTTCAAATTTCATAATGTTTTAATTCAAAGACAAAATAAAAAATTGAGGTTCACCGCCTTCATTTTAGCCGCCCTTTTAATTTTTAATTTAAAAAGGTGGACTATAGTAATTGAAGTTAGGCGTCGTCGGGATCGGAATCGGCGTTTGCGTTAACATTTACGTGTGGGCATGATAACTTGAAAAGTTTTTCATCATATTCTTCCAAATTTGTTATGCATGGTACTAATGACCAGTTCTCAGACAAGCTCAATATTGGCTGAACAAAAATCAAAATGGCCGATTTATAGTGTTTTTCGCATTTTACGTCAATAATTTGACATTGTGGGCGCGTTAAGTTTTCCATGTCTCCTGCTCAACTTTGGTTTGCATGTTACTAATAAGCAGTTCTCGGACAAGTGCAATGATTGCTGAAATGAAATTCAAAATGCCCGATTTATTGTGATTTTTGGCATTTTATGTCAATTATTTGACCTTGTGGGCGCGATAACTTTAAGTCCAATAATAACGGCGTGCTATTGTCGAGTGCGCTCTTGTTTTATTTACAAGTGAAGTCGAAAAGGTTACGTTCAAATTTAAATTTAGTGATTCTCGTGGTTTAGAGAGGTTGTAATGCGGTTCCCTCATTAATACGCCATTCAGTATTTCGTTTGTGTCTTCGGTGAATTCCAAACACAAAATCAACTTGATCTATTTTGATGAATAATTTATACCTTCCTGAGCACAATAAGTGGCAAGAATAAACTGAAAATAGGTTTTGTAAGGTTACTTTTTCCATTTTCAAGGGTTATTTTTATTTTTTGTTTAAAATTCAAACAAATGAACTGAATTTTCCAAGCATCTTGAAATACGAAAAAGGACAGAAATCGAGGGAATTTGAAGCAAGTACAAAAATTCAAGGATTTGACCCACCATGCTCACCAGATGGCAGATGGGTGAAATCATACATAGATAGTTCTGCCGTGATTTGTGATAATAGAGCCATGAGAGGCTGTTATGAACCTGGTTAAGTCAAACAGAAAGGGAATCAAAATCAAATGACTTAACGTTTAAAGCCTTAAGTTTTATTAACCCTTTGACTTCCAGGCCGGGGTGCATGCCAGGATCCAGATATACTAGTGTAGGAGTTCTATTTTTCGTCATTTGAAGCTGGAATTGCTAACGCAATTTCCAGCTTCAAATGACGAAAAATACATAAATGTAGTATATATTTGACGAAAATTTGTGTCATTTTATGATTACGTTCATTGACGAATGACGACGGAAATTTCCGTCATGTATGGTAGTGAAAAGGTTAATGTCAAGACTTGGAAAAACTATACACTGATCATGTTTGCAAAATGCAAATATCTGTTGAATAGTAACCATTTTGTTTTCATAAATCACCATGATAATTTTGTTGCTCTGACACTTTTGATCGGGAACTCTTCAAATAACACGTGTCCCAGTAAACACAAAACAGTTCTATAACATTAGTACAATGTTGGGCCGACGTTGTACAAATGATATACATTTTTTTGTGTTTGCTGGAGTGTTGTGCGAAGGAAGGAGTAGTTAACACAAGAAAGGTACAAACAGTTGTAGCATGTGAGCACAAAAAATTTAATCAATGTTGGTTTAATGCTGGTCCACCGTCTGCGACGTTGGTTCAACATTCAACATCCATTACTTCAACGTCTCGGGTTTGCTAGGTGGAATTTTAAGGTTGCTTTCAATAATAGGCACGTATATGCTTTGAAAAACTCAGTCGATTTGAGGGAAGAATAGGGTCTATATATAACTATATAGGCCTATATATAGCTATTTATATAGACCCTATCTTCCCTCAAATCGACCGTCAAACTTTGCACGTCAAGTATAAGTATATTATGTATGTTGTATAGGCCTGCGAGTAGTAGGCTCACTGCAGGCTCTTGACTAAGTAACAAATGGCAGTCATTTGACATGTTGAATTGTTATTAAACTAGTCGTTCAATTTGGCTGGTTCAACAATTTATTTAAATACCTATTTAATATCAAGACAGAGAAAAAGTAATTATCGGTTTGCTGGTCTCGTTTTGTCTTTGATGTATTTGACATATTTTCTACATATATTTTTTTTTTGTTGACGTTGCTGTATATCAGTGTATGTGTGTGTGTTATTTTTCTAGGATAAAATTGCAAATATGACTGGACATAAACCTGGAAAATTATCATTCAGAGATTTTCTCACGTATGTGGTAAGTCGAGATGTTAATATTATCATGCTTTCTAAATCACAAGACAACCATTTTGCCGTGCAAAACCAAAAGACAGTATCTGCTTACTTTCCAAGTTATAATGTCCGTAGACCTATAAACAAATATTCAAGTGAAACAGAAAAAGCCAACTAAGACATTTATGATGATCACAAATTGAAAATAACCTTTGGTCTCATAGTCTTTGTACAGATATTTCAGACCTGTGAGGGTTAATAATGGATTATGTTGAGGACATGCTCCCAACAAGATGGGGGGATTTTTCGCTATCATAATGCTCGTTAACCTATTACTAGACCAGCACAATATTGGAATATTGAATATATCACATACCATGCATGGTGTATCTTAATTACCTATATTATTTCAGTTTATGGGGGATTTTGGTACCTTAAACCAACTAATGTTTCATTCCTACATTCTGTGTGGTACACAATACTGTCGCCACTTGAGATATTAGAAACCACTAATATATGCAACGATTGCATGACACTAATGTGATTTCAAAAATAGGTTGGCTGCTTATATCGTAGGTACAACTGCTGTATTTCCCATAAACGTATAAGCATCGTCTATACATGCTTTATATTTTACCTCAATTTATATGCTCTTCCCTTTTGTCTCTATGTGTAATAATTATATGATATTTTGTTAATTTATGTTTTTGAGTGGGAAAACATATCTAAATTATTCACATTATTTACATTACTCTATATCGTTGTAGTGGTCTCCTGTCATATTATCATGGGCAAATAGTATGTTCTGCAATGTATTGTATATTAACTCTTAACTTTAATTTTACCAATTTCTACATTCCTTTGCCATTTATGCAAAATCCACATGTGTACATGCATTAATTGCAATGGAAATATTTCATTACATGCGTGGTTGAAAATCACCAGCCAGAATGGTCAGTGACATGGACGCATTTTTTATTTTTGTGATGTGCGCATACGCATAGCTATGACCTGTATTGTGCCCAGGCCTGAGGGGCTGCCTCAGGGGGCTCCTTGACTCTTTAAGTGCTTCATTACTACTTAACATTTTCCTTTCATTAGAAGTTGGCATTGCTCACGCAATTGCCAACTTCAAATAAAAGGAAAATACCTCTTCACTTAAAAATTAAACCTGCTAAATTTTACAATTGGGGCTTTACTCAAGATTTATACATGCATATTTGTTCAATTTCTGTCAAATTTCAGTTGTGGAAAAACAGTATGAATGCGCTTAAAAGCGTCGCCCGCACTCAAAGGGTTAAAAAAGAAGTCGGTTTCTGGGGGTAGTTTTCTCAGAGGGATGGAGGTGAAGGAAAAGTTAAAACGCTAAACACTACATGTTCTCCAGGCTAGTCGTTTTGAATCTAATTTATTACCAGATACAATGACGGTTAATAACAATGAAATGTATCCTGAAACGCCAAGATTTGCTGCAAATGTTTGATCTCAAATTAAACAAATATGAGTAATTTTCTCTCACTTAAAGTTAGGGGTCGCGGTAGCGGGACACAATTTCAAATGGGTGATTTTTTTAATGTAGAGGTTATGCCGGTGCCTCACACCATTGACTATTCTTTACTGCTATTCTTCGTTTGATAAAATGTTTAACACTGAGAGCGAAGGGCGTGTTTGAGCGTTAATACTATTCGTTTCATTTCCAGGTAGGTAATTATGTGACCATTGATAAAATGATCCAAAGCAAAAACAGATTAGCTTAATGTGGTTATTATTTGTTGAAGGCAATACCAGATGAAGAAATGGTACATTTCGGAAATGATCACTTCAAAACGTTTCAGGTTTGTTTTGGTAGTTATAATAATGAAATGGTAGTAGTAGCAGATAATTTGTCAAGATAAATTAATTCAAGGCGTATGATTTGTTGCTTCCCTAATTATGCACACCACTGAGTAACGTATTTGAGAGATAGCAGCCATAAAATCAAAGGCAATGCAGACAATGCGTCACACAATCAATCACTTATCACTTAATTAAAGCATTTCAAAAAAGCCTCCATTAAAAAGATCATACTCCATAGAACAGAGAGTATGAGCAGAGAGTGGCCCTAAGGCATGTCTGTACCGAATGCTACATCCGAGTCTTCATCAGCCTTTGATCCTAACAACAATTGAAATAGTATGAATTAATTATTACAATATAGTGAATTAAAATAAGATGTAATGTTTTCGTGCAAGGGCCATGTCCACTGTGAATTGCACAAATAATTATTAACCGCCATTATTACTGTTACTAGTTGTTAAGTTAACAGGTTAATATCAGGGAATCTACGAGCTCATAGCGACTGCTTGCATGGTCACATGGCTCGCAGCTACCTGTTTCGCGGATTGCCACATTTATTGTAATGCTTTATATTATATTTGGTTTTTAAAAATACCATATAATCTTTAACATTTTCTTATTTCATACTCCAGTTACTGTAGCATAATTATGCACTTGTATATATTTTTGGTTTTTACGCTTTCCAGAATGTCTTTTTTGCTACTATATATAATTAGTATGTTATACATAGTACCTATTTTATCTCTGGTTTTGGTGCAGGAAACAAAATGATAGACCCCATGTTAGCTTGGCAATGCCTTTTAATTTTATTTTAAGTAGTAGCCATTTATATTACCGTTTTTACTATGGCAATGACACTTAACATGATTTTAGTTGTTTGTCATACCATGTATATTGTCATATGATTTTAACAAATTAACATTCTTGTGTATACATGTACATATATCTCTCTCATTACTATGACAAATAAGTCTGTAATGACTTTTTTCCTGTCAATAAAAGATCTGTCTTTCTGTCTGATTATAACAACGCTGAATTATTTTTGTTTAAACCATAGAAACCAAAGAATTTTGCTCAATTTAAAATCATTATGCATGTCTTAGTTAGCTCTTTCCACTCCATTTGAATACCTATGTTATGGGTATACGGCCATTAGGAATTAAAATATTTATATTGGCTGTAGACTATTTTTAATTGAAAAAAAGCCTTTTCTTTCTATGGCTTGTATTAAAGTACTTAAGCTCTTTAACCCTTTAGCCGCCAAATTATTCAATTTGAATTTTCACCCACTTGAAGGTGTGTCTCGCTGACGCGATCCACAACTTCAAGTGAGTGAAAATTATTCAGATTTGACAAAATGGAGGTCAACTCTTTTCAAATCTTGCTGGTTGATGTCACATTTTATCTTTAACATATTTTAAATGTGGTATTTAATGTGCTAATAAAAAATAAAACCCCGAATATATGCGGCACCGGCGGTTAAAGGGTTAAGGGTTAAAGGGTTATACCCATCTAATTATTCACCGTTTTGTTCTCAGACACTGTGCGAGCCTTGTGAGATCACGTATGACTACGTGGCCAAAGAAGAAACATTGACCACTGATCTGGACCAAATTCTACCGAGATACAAATCCCTCAAACTTAAAGACAAATTTCCAAAAAAACTTGTTCACGGTAATGGACACAGGCCGTACCGGGCTATGTTTCTGGAAGTCCCACTGTCCATTCTACAACCTGTTCTGGACAAATACCAAGCTGACGCGGATATGTTCGGGTATACATTTGACAAGTATATCAACAAGTATATCAAGTGAAAAAGACACAGATATAGTAAATCAAATGGCAGTAAACACGAGATGTTCAGGCAATTTTGGTTGAATGTTGGACCAGCCTCGCAGACGGCGGGCCAACATTGAACCGTCATTGGCTGAACGTTTGGTGCTTGCTAGGAATGCAGATGCAACAATAATAAAAATACACATTTTTTCTAATTTTGTTCTACTTTATGTAAAATGTCAAATCAGCATTTCAGATGGCTTATTCGGATTTTTTTACAAGGATACTTGGAGGAAATGTTTAACCCATACAGCACTGAAATATTTTCAATTTGAAATCACAATAAATGTCTTAGTTAAAGGTGATCTATTGCCCCTTATATGGTATGAATAATTATGTCCTTGTATGGGGTGATTGGCTATCATGTGACCCTCTCAGAGGGTCACATGATAGCCAATCACCCCATATATGGGGGTGTTTGGCTATCATGTGACCCTCAGAGGGTCACATGATAGCCAATCACCCCATATAAGGACACACTTGTGCCCCATCTTGTGGCAACTTTGATTTATTTGTCACAAATTTATTCATACTATATAAGGGGTGATAGATCACCTTTAACGTTACACTTTCCACTTCATTTGAATACATATGTTAACAAGCAACAATTTCGTATTTCAACGATTTTTTCAGTTAAATATGAGAGGCACATTATTTGTGCATAATTATGATAACAATCCATCAACATGATGAAGTCATTTATCAGATATGTCCCAAAAAAGAACAGTAAAAAAACGTAATTCAGTCGTGGATACAATATCAAATAAACGAAAGAACAGTAACCGATTAGACACACCTAGAGTCATTGAATCTTTTGTACCAAATTTGGTAACAATCCATAAAGTATTTTCCAAGATATAACCCGGAAAAGAACGCGAAGTTCAACATACTAAACTAGGTTAAAGTACAGAATAGAAAATATCCCCTAAAAGCACATCATTTGTACATTTTCTTAAGAATCTATCAAACAAATAGTTTCAAGTTATGGCAGGAAAACAATCAAAAACATCAAACTGTGCTGAAGTGCAATACTGAAAGTAGACCAATTTAAGTACAGTACGTAGCTCAAAAAGGAGAATCTACAGCCCCTGAGGATATTTGCATTAACCCTTTAAGCCCTCACGATGCATTAAAGCATCATTTCACATCCCTGAAAACAGATTTAATATACCTACAGCTAAGGGTTTTAGAAGAAAAATTTCCATGAAACTGAATAACCAATACATGGCAATTTTCTACAATTTTTCACTCACTTCAAGTCATCTTTATCCACTATAAGTCGAGAATTGCGACAGCAATTCGCGGCTTGTAGTGGATGAAGATGACAATGATAAATTCAGGCCTGAAAGGGTTAAATTTGGTAATAATCCATAACACTAACACATAATATGCACACCAATTGAGCAAAAAAAGAATTTCCCAAGTGTCTCAGATATTCCATGAGTTGACAAGTGGCTGTATTGTGAATTAGGTCAATTTTGTTACCGGTATGCTAAAAGACTTTGTTCATGTTTTTGTTGACCCCAAAAACATTGCAATAGCAATTGAAATGATGTACTTAAGGTACTGATATAAAGCACATTTAAGATTTTTCATGGCGGCCATCTTGATAATGGCTACAATTTAGGGTTTTAAATGTAAATTTACTACAACAATGACAATATTTTATTCGTCGATCATGAAAATAGGGTTTTAAATGTAAATTTACTACAACAATGACAATATTTTATTAGTCGATCATGAAAATATTGGTATAGCCGCTGAAATCAACTCGCCAGTTCTTCTACTTCGCGATATATAACAAAAATTTAAATGGCGGCCATTTTGAAATTCAAGATGACCGCCGAAAATGGGGTTTGGGAAATTGCTTCCATCAAATTTCCTGAAGATGAAGGTCTATAACTATATATGTGTGTGTCAATATTCACAATTTTATTCAGAAGTGCACACCCAATTACATGATTACCTAAGAGCGCCACTAATTATGAATAATTATACATTCGATATTATCTGGAGATCTATATTAAAGAGTTTAATTCCTACCTAATTAAAAATCCTTATATTGCCCATAAAATGTTACAAAAGCAAACACGAGAAGTTGAAACAGTGCTGGTGTTAACTCTTTAACCGCCGGTGCCGCATATTTTGAGGTTTTCATTTTTTATTAGCACATTAAATACCACTTTTTAAACATGTTAAAGATAAAATGTGACATCAATCAGAAATATTTGAAAACAGTTGACCTCCATTTTGTAAAATCTGAATAATTTTCACTCACTTGAAGTTGTGGATCGCGTCAGCGAGACACAACGTCAAGTGGGTGAAAATTCAGATTGAATAATTTGGTGGTTAAAGGGTTAAATAGCCTGATCTGATTATACCAGCATTGTGCCATCGTTTAGTGTCTGCTGGGTTTAAGACTAATTATCAGCTGAAGGAGGAGGATCACAGCAAACACGATACGTTAAACCAATGTCGTTTTAATGGTGGGCCGACGGCAGAATTCAGATTCTGACGTCTAAAGTCGACCACCGCGCTGTAAGGGTAAACCCTCACGATGCATTAAAGCATCATTTTACATCTTTGCAGATACCTTAACTTCCTGCCCCTGCGGGTATTAGGATGAAAAAGTTCATGGAACTGTTTTAATAATAACGATATATTCTTTTCATTTTCCACCCAGTTCAATTCATCTTGAATCAGTGTTACTTTTGTCAGGCTAATCTCGTGTAAACACGTTTGAAGCAAAGTTTCAAGCCAAATAATCAGTCGCTGAAAATGATCAAATATTTTATGGAGGGAACTAATAAAGCTAGGATAATAAAACATGTAGGTAATGTTTATTCGGGAATTCATATTTTCGTTATTTCAAGCTGGGAATTTCGCTGGGGATTCCAACTAATGATACCAACTGCAACCTGAGGATGAAAGGGGTCAACGGCGATAATAACACTGGGCAGTGGTCAGATGTGCTCAGACCTCATCTGGCCGACTTGACCAGAGGGGCGGGGGGGGGGGGGGGGGGGGTGAAACAATATTGGGCTTTGTGAACTTCGGATCACCTGTATGAAAGATGAAGCGTGTGCTTAGGGTCATTGTGTGTCACAACACGTTAGGGCAATGGATAGAGCTGCATGCACCCAGAAAACACGAGACGCTGATCTAATGTTGTTTTAATGTTGGGCCAGCGTCGCAGACGGTGGGCCAACATTAAAACAACATTCTATCAACGTCTCTTGTTTGCTGGGCATACCTGTCACTCCCGAGTCCGCTCTGGTATCACAGCAAACACGAATCGTTTGTATGACATTTATACAACGTTGGACCAGCGTTGAATACGTTGGTCCAACGTTGTATAAATGTTAAATAAATGTTTTGTGTTTGCTGGGATTACGGTTTCAAAGATACAAAATGTTTCATTTTGCCATGCCCACTCGTAAAGATTCAGTATTGTAGGAAGCCTCCGTGACCGAGCGGTAACGTGCTCAACCTCAGGCCTCCTTGGTTTGAATTTTGAATCCTGTATTTGGTGAGCAGTGTCATCTGATTCATCTCACCAGCATTAGGAGGCAGCTCTAGACTATGACATTCAAAATAAATCTTTGTCAGAGCATACCATCTACCATCTAATCGGGTAGCAGTCGAAATATGGTTGGATCCCCAGTCACTAGGTGTCCCCATCTGATTCTCAATCGCAGTCGAGGGTGCTTTAAGGTCAGGGTGCAGTGGTTAAAGCAGTGGTTAACAGGTTAAATCTGTCTGATTGGAATATCGGAGATCGCGGGTTCGAGTCCCACTCTGCCCTTTAAGTTTCAAAGAAACAAAATGTTTCTTCCGCGTTCACTCGCAAAGATTCAATATTGTGGGGAGCCTCCGTGACCGAGAGGTAACGTACTCAACCTCAGGCCGCCTGAGCTCGCATTTCGAATCCTGTGTCTGAAGGGCATGCAGTTTCATCTCATTCATCTCATCATCCTCGAGAGATTCTCCTGGCCCAGTTTAACCTATATACGTGCACAAAGGTGGCCTGAAATCCCATTCATTTCATTTTATTTCGAGCGTTCTTGGTACACCCGCTGGCCCAACATTTAACCAGCATTGGATTAATGTCTCGTTTTTGCTGGGTTACGACTGTGACCCTGATGGCCCAGAGTTGATCTGATGGGTCGCATATTTTTCGCAAAGTCACGCAAATCGTCAGATTATAATACGAATTTCTCCAATTTTATTATGAAGCATTATTTGACAGGCATAGGTGTGTCTGGTTGACAGCAATGTAAGTTCTGTACGACTCAGGCCTACTTGTCATAAAATAGGCCTTATAATATCTGTACTTGATAATGTGTAGGGGCCTACGCAAGAGGGTTAGTTTCTAAAGGCACATATTATTTGAACTAGGCCTATAATACATAATAACTGCACTTGGTATAAACATATTTATTAGGATTTCCAAGTGGCACATAATTATGCTCATACATAGGACCTCTACTACACTTATCATCAAGTTGACCCTCACATTGCTAAGCGCGACCATAGTTGCTTCAATCAGGTCAAATCAGTTATTGGGAATAAAATGAATATTTAAAGGGACATGCCCAGGTGTAAAGTCATCAAAAAATCGGTGATTTTATTTTAGCCTAATAATATGACCATATGATGTAAACTTGTCCATAGACTAGAACTACAAAAGTTTTTTAATTGTTGTGCTGCGCATTCACCAGTTAGGCTAGATATGGGGACGAAATTCCTGATTTCTTATAATAGACAACCATGTCAAAAATAAGAAATACGGGAATTTCGACTCTATATTTAGCCTAACTGGTAAGTGCGCAGCACAAAAATTAAAAAAAATCTTTTGCACTTCTACTCTATGGACATGTTTACATCATATGGTCATATTATTAAGCTAAAATAAAATCACCGATTTTTTTGATGATTTTAGACCTGGGCATGTCCCTTTAAACAGCAAGATTTGAAAATGTTAGTTCTCAAATGAAACAAATATGAGTTATTTTCACCCACTTGAAGTTGTGGATCGCGGTAGCGACACACAACTTCAAGTGGGTGAAAATTTAAATCATGTATTTTAGCGAGCTAAGGGTGAATAACTTATTGACGTTGTCATTTTTTTGTAAAATCCTAATGATTATCAGACCCCAGTGTATGTTTATAATCAATGATGAACCAAATGGAACACGTCCAAGTATCATTCTGTAAAATGCACATATCTTGCCATTAATAAAAGTGTCGTTGCTAAAAGATCCAATACACGTTAATGCAAATTGTTTATTAAAAACCGCGTCCTCACCTCATTCACATGCCAACATGTGGGTTGCCTTTCTTACTCATTATGAAGACATTTTCTAAATTATAATAATCAGATGAAAATGCAATTTATTACCTAATTACGCGGAATGCACACGTCACGCTTTAACCTTTTAACTACTAAGCGCGATTATAGTCGTTTTTAACCCGTTCCAGCCTGATTTTAGTCATCTTCATCCACTACAAGCCGCGAATTGCTGTCGCAATTCTCGACTTGTAGTGGACGATGATGATTTGAAGTGGTTTAAAAATTAAAGAAAATTTCCATGCATTGGTAAAATAGTTTCATGGAAATTTTCATTCTTAAACCCTCAGTCGTAGGGAAATCAAGTCATTTTCAGGGATGTAAAATGATGATTCAATGCATCGTGAGGGCTTAAAGGGTTGATCCGTTTTATTAACCGTTTAAATAGCAGTTATTGGGAACGAAATGTGTGCCTAAACATCAAGATTTTCAAATATTTGTTCCCAAATTAAACGACTATGAGTAATTTTCACGCACTTGAAGTTGTGGGTCGCGGTAGCGAGACACGACTTCAAGTGTGTGGAAATTTAAATTATTTAATTTAGCGGTTTGGGGCTTAATGTAAATACGTTACACCAGTGTCTATAGCGGTTGTTCAATTTTACTTTAAGCCCCATGAAACTTGTTTACCAATACGTGCTAATTTGCTTTAATTTTTAAATCACTCAACTCATCTTTATCCACTACAAGTCGAGAAGTGCGACAGCAATTCGCGGCTCGTAGTGGAGGAAGATGACTATGGTAAACCTTTAGCACGAATATAGTCATTTCTGATTTTTTGTATTAGCCGACACATCACTGTTATTGGGAATGAAGGTACACATTTACACCTGAGTCAAGTGAAGCATGGTAGTTTAAAGTGTCTCACCCAAGCACACAACATCGAGACGATTTCCCAATATTGAGGGGGGAATATCTACCCGGTATGACTGGGCCGCCTAACTTATTTACTGCGCGAGGCCCAGTCACACTGACCACCATCTTGTTTACACAGCCAGCTGTGTAAAAATGACACTCGCGCTGCCTACCGAAAAACTCGGATGCCAAGAAATTGAGACGAATATTTCAAGTGCCTATGAAAACTAGGCTATTTTCAGAAGGCGTAAACTTGTGATCGTACTGGAACTATTACATTTAAAAATGGAGGTCACTGTGTCAGAGCCTTGCGATGTCATCAGGGTAGGGAATATCATTATATTTATTTTAAAATCCTACCCCAAGCGGGGTTTGAAACCGCTATGGCAAGCAGCGACAATGACAAAGCGGCACGCGCTCACCATTGCACCACGGCCCCAGAGTAACGGCTGATGTAGACAAGCATTGACACGTGGTTGGGCCGCTCATTAACTAGCGCAGGTCAATGTGTCATTTAAATCCAGGAAGGGGATTTGCAGGTCATGGCAGGACAAGGTCACCAGAGACGCATACGTCTGCCTGCAGGCTGTACAGCAATGGACGTACACACAGCCTTTCATACGTATACAATCTACGCATAAAGCAGCACACCAACACTGGCTTATTGCTAGTCCAATGTCTAAGACGTTGGACCAGCAATAAGCCAACGTTGTTTCAACGTCAAAAGAGCAATCAGAGAGTACAGCCAAAGTGAGCATGTACAATCGTTAAGTAATAATTTCATAAAAGCCACTGTAACGTCTCATTCGGAACGTGCCATAAATAAATAATCGAACGCATAATTATATCGAACCGCTATAAAATTGTAGAGCGCAGTTTGCGCCTCTTTGTCGCGTCCTGTGGTGAGGGGCGATCGATAAATAGACCTACAAAGCTTGGGAGTAGTGATCAGGCCGTAAAAGCGGCGACTCTCGATTTACTCGTAATCAGACGTGCAAAATCTAGGCCTGAGAACAGGACTGAAATCATCTTCAGTGTATTGATGTTCACGGCTCCTTCGGAACAGGTAATGTCTCGAAAATTATACTATCACACGGCAGAGGGAATAATTTAAATGTAATTATTATCAATACAGGTCACCGTCGAATCTTGACACACAGTGACAGGGCGTAAATGGTTATTTGCCCTGTTTATAATAGATTTATAGGCCTATATATGGCGCATGTAATGGCAGTGTTTTATTTCTAGATTGTCATGACAATGGTAATATATCGTTTTCTTTGTCGCACAAATTGACATTTGGTGCTCCTATCGTACAATTTGAACCCTATCAATGTCTCCTAACCCTTTCAGTGCGGGGTCCGACTTTAAACGTCAGAATCAGACGTCTGTAGACATCAGATTCTGACGTCTAAAGTTGATCCCCGCACCGAAATAATTAAAAAAATATATAAGGTAAGACCTATAACATAGGTATTCAAATGAAGCGGAAAGAGCTAACTAAGACATTGATGATAATTTTAAATTGAAAGAAACCCGTTAGTCTTCATGGTGTATACAACAATAGTTCAGCGTTGTAAGGGTTGATCCTTAGGCTCTGTCTCAGGATCAAATCATCCTAGTAGGACTCATCTTCTCAATTCACTGGGCCTCAAATCAGCACATTATATTTCGTTTCACCAATGTATATAGTATGCGTGTATTACGACTTTAACCCTTGTCCTGCTATGCCCTGATATATACGGGGTTAAGGATGTTTTAGATCAATAAAAATACCACTTAATTTTGATAAAATAGTTTTTAGTAGATGCTTAGTTGATCCAATAATTTAATTTCAGACATGTCTATTTTTCATAAATAGTCATATTTTTCGTCATTTGAAGCTGGAAATTGGGTTAGCAATTCCAGCTTCAAATGACGAAAAATACAATTGAAGCAATTCAGCAGGACAAGAGTTAATCTCAACCCTTGCAGCGCTGAAATATTCTTGTACAACCATGGAGATCAAAAGGATTTTTCAATTGAAATCATCTCCAATGTTTTCATCAGCTCTTTCCGCTTCATTTGTATACCTACAGTGTATGTTATGGGTCTACGGCCATTGTAAGCATTTTAATTCTTTCAGTGCGGGGGTCGTCTTTATACGTCAGAATCTGACGTCTGCATACGTCAAATTATGACGCCTAAAGACTGTCCACATGCTACGTTAAGGACGGTATTCTCGTAAAAGTTACGATAAATCGTAGACTTCTGATTGGTCGAGATGGCCATCTCGACCAATCAGAAGCCTACGATTCATCGTAACTTGTACGAGAATACCGAGGTGATTTGGGCGGGGGCCCTAGGGTAGTGGTTAGCACCGCTGCCTTTCACGCCAGAGTCCGGGGTTCGGTTCCCGGTCTCGGCGGTTTGAAAGAAACAAAATTGTTTCTTCCCCATCCACGTGTGAAAGTTAGTATTGTGGGGAGCCTCCGTGACCGAGAGGTAGCGTGCTCGGCCTCAGACCGCCAGGGCTCGAATTTCGAATCCTGTGTCTGGAGGACAGTGTCATCTCAATCATCTCACCATCCTCAGGAGGTTCTCCTGGCCCAGTTTAGCCTATATGTGCACAAAGGTGGCCTAAAGCCCGATTCATTTCATTTCATTTCATTTACCGAGGTGATTTTTATTGACAATTTTACATCTTGCCCCGGCGTCGAATCAACGCCGAATGACGCTGACCGAGCGTTGATACAATGTGTCTGGCACAATGTGCACACGTTAGGGATACGTACGGATGACTTCTATAGGATTGCTTCCAGGATTGGCTGCCATGGATCCGGCAGCAGCTGACCTGCCAGATACATGCAACATTTCCTGGATGGTGCGGTCATTAACGAATGTGTACGCGCGCCATGTTTACATACGAGCGCGGATTATTGTAGAAGTCATTACGAATTCACGCCGAGGTTTGAAAAGCAGTGTACACACACGTGCGTGTAGCCTGGTAAACACGGAATAAGGAAGCCCTTAATGTAGAAATTCAACGTGATATGTCTGAGATGGCACCACACCATCCCTCCGATGCCAGGGGCAATAACTGTAGGCTTTCAAGTGGATTTATTCTACTGCAGGTAAGTCGATCTCGTTGAAATGGAAAATCAGCTGATACGTGCAGTATTTGGCTCTGCAAACCGCTTTTTGGCTTGGCACGGAAATAATTGTCCATTGTTTGCATGTCACTGCCCAGCAGACACAAGACGTTGCCTCAATGTTAGTTTCACGTTGTAAACGGTGGACCAACGTTAAACCAACATTGATTCAACATATTGTTTGTGCTGGGTGTTGGCTGATCTCTCTCTGATTATAAAGTCATAAGGAATATGCCCCTATGGAAACATTATTCATTCTACTTTTTGTTATTAGTAATAATAATATTGCATGGCAACTGAACATGAAGGGAGGCTAACAAGTGCATGTAACTAGGTAAAGAGATACCGATAATAATAAAAATGCTAGTTCGCGTGCTTATCATTCATTTTATCCAGCTATTTGTCGTCCCCTTGGGGTTAGAAGGTGCTAAACTGCCACTTTAAAGTGGCGGTTTTAAAGTGGCACCTTCTAACTCCAAGGGGACGATATAGTGAAATGCTGATTACAAATGGGATTTTATGCCACTTTTGCTTATAATGTATAATAGGCTAAACTGGTAATTATGGGAACTCCGTGGGGTGGTGAGGTGATACAGATGATACTGCCCTCCAGACACATGATTAGAAATTCGAGTCCTGTCGGTCAGAGGCCGAGCACGTTACCTGTCGTTTACGGAGGCTTTTCACAATACTGAATCTTTACGAATAATGTTATATTTCTTTGAGACCTGATACCACAGCGGGGGATGAACCCGCGAGCTCACGCATGACAAGCATTCAACGTTAACTACTACACCAGTGCCCCTGCCATGCATCATGTTTTTGCGTATGTTATTTGATATTTCAAGTCACAAAAACACACCTGTTAGACCTATAATTTATTCTGCAGCTTGTGGGTGAAATAACAGGTGATTTGCCCTTAAAATAATACAATTAATTAGGCCCACTTATCAGTGCTTATGTTTACTTTATTACCGTCTTCAGATTAAAAAGAATATGGTAATAAGTGTTATTGAAACACAACATGTTAGAATTATTTGAGCTTTGTTGTAAAATACGCAGTTTTCCGAGAAAGGAACAGCAATCAAAGTGTGCCGGTAGCAATGATTACTGTGTTTTTTCTCATATTTTGTAATGTGTGTAGATACTTATAATTATTATTATAAGCCCAAAAGGATGCTGTGTGTACGAAATGGTTCACATTTCTGTACAGCAATCCTTATGAACATGTCGAATATAACGGTTGAGGTCCCTATGTTAAGTGCTTTCGTCTTTTAAAAATTGTTTAAAAAAATACATTCACGATTAAATATAGTGATTAGATCTTGAAGAGTTTTGGTTGGAATAATGTTGGCCCAGCGTCGCAGACGGTGGCCCAACAGCATTACATCAGCCTTGGGCCAATGTATCGTGTTAATTGGTGTTTCTGGCGCCGGAATGTGAAGCGTCACCCGCATAACAATGCAGCTGTCAGAAAACACGTAGGGGAGACCGGGGCTAGTTCGAACAAAATTTTGAAAGAATGATTTAATTTTGTATACGATGATGCTGGAGACTTTTATTATATTCCATTAGTATTCAACTATAGATGATATTTTTAACATACACTATTCGCAAATTGAAAACACAGTAGAGTCAGAAAAACATGTTAAAGTTAGATTTTTCACTGTTCGAACAAACCCCACACTTGGGGTTAGCTCGAACATGGGATGGGGTGTGTCTGAACAGTGTTGGATGTACCAGATATTTTGTGTGGTTAATCTGAACAGTCGAATTAGCCCCATTTTATTTGTTCTTTGTTCGAACGAACCCCACATGGACATATTTTCGAAAAGTTATATATTTAGAACAAAAATCATGGAAGGCAACCTAACATGTATAAGGATTAGTAACTTCAGTTTGATCACTACAACTATAGGAGTTGAAACTGTCAGGTTAAATGGCAAACATTGAGCAAAATAACATTTTCTGCGACAGCTGAAAAATATTTTTGACCTCTCAAAATAAAAAGGTGTTTTTATTTTTTCATAATTTGCTTTGAAAAAAAATCTCCGAACATGAAGTAAAGGTTAATGATACAGCCCTTCACTATAGGAGGCAGCACAGAACGAAAATACAGTTACTGTCTAAATTATGGACACTGTTCTCACTAACCCCTGTGCAAACTAGCCCCGGTCTCTTATACAGTCACCAATGTTGTCTCAATGTCGGGCCAGTGTCGAAGATTGTGAGTCACGAAACAGCGTTGGGTGAATGCCACGTGTTTGCGCAAAGTATACAGCAGATTCAGTGATGGATTAGTGTTGGGCCAGCGTCATAGACAATTGACCGACATTGAACCAGCAATTGGCTGAAACGCTGGCTCAACATTGAGCCGGAATTTGGTGGGTATAGGCCTACATCCTCTGTACGAGGTACATCGTAGTCAAGTATTGAATGAATGTTGGCCAGCTCCAGCGATGGTGGGAGAAGGGATACACGTTGAAGATACATTTTAACTTGTCTCCTTAGTTCTTTTCTTATTTTATCCCGGACATTTAGAATTCTGGCCCATGAAGAAGACCAACACACTGCTATGTTTAGAAAATAGTAAGCCACGGAGATCGGGAACTCCTGTTCTAGTTTTGTTAAGATTTGAAATAATTCTGTTGTTAGGCGTTGATTTGTGATTGGACTGTCCATTTGTGCATAAGACAAAAACTTTAGCCGGGTGTGTGTATGATGGAATGGAGTGATTACTACTCTGGCCAACGAGTTGACTCATTGGCTTAACTGGTAGCAACCAGTTATCACGATGTCGGGGTCGGTAGCTCGACCTCCGGGCTGGACAGTTTCAACACTGAACTGTCACAAATGTATAAACACGTATACAAATGTATGTATTATATACCGACAGCAAAATGTAAACATACTGCAGACACGCCAACTCACTTCTGTCGCGGGACGTTTCCCAATATACTCAGCCAGACAAATTTATGTTCTTTCTAGTACCTCCGCAGTTGAGCCGCTGTGTAGGCTAAAGTTCTGTCTGACAAAGCCAAGAGGCAGTATCTACTTTCAAGTAAACCACTATGTTTGATTTGTCTGTGTTAGATCGAAAATCTAATAAGGGAGAGCGAAAAAAAACATTTAAGAAAAAAACATTGATCCTATTAATTTTTTGGAAAAGTTAATGAGGCCGACCAAATAAAAAAAACATTGAACAAGTTTCTGACAAAGTTAGTGAGGGCAACAAAATAAAAAAAACTTCAAAGGTAATGAGGGCGACGAAAAAAACAAGCAAAAAAAAACATAGCTGGAAAAATCTCTCGAAATAACCTTGGTTTTTTTCTGAATGTTTTTTATCTCTCGAAATGTTTTTTGGGGGAAATCGGCAGCAATCCAATGAGGCGCGCTAGCCAGAAAACACATCACGACACATCGATCCAATGTTGGACCAATGTTGGTTTAACGTCGTAGACGGTGGACCAACATTGGTCCAACATTGAATCGACGTGTCGTGCTTGCTGGACAATGGTGTACGCGGGGTGAAACATATTGTGTCCGTAGGTGATTACATCAACTTAGATAAGATCAGCTGATTCTCGTGGTGTATGTAAAGGTTAGCAATACACAATTTGATCAAGTAATCAATTATCTAATTTGGTGCTTCACTGATTGATATTATAACCAGATTAGCGAGATTAGCAACGACAGTGACAGTGTGAGTGACAGCGACAGTGACAAATGACAGCGACAGTGTCGGTGACAGTGACAGCGACAGTGACAGTGGCAGTGTCAGTGACAGGGACAGCGACAGTGACAGTGACACCTACAGCGACAGCAACACTGCGACACAGCGACAGCGACAGTGACAGTGTCAGTGACAGCGACAGTGACAAATGACAGCGAGCGACAGTGTCGGTGACAGTGACAGCGACAGTGACAGTGTCAGTGACAGGGACAGCGACAGTGACACCGACAGCGACAGCAACACGGCGGTGGTAGTGGCAGTGACAGCGGCAGTGACAGCGACAGGGACAGCGACAGTGGCAGTGACATTGGCAGTGACAGCGACAGCGACAGCCACAGTGACAGTGACAGGGACAGCGACAGTGACAATGACAGCGACAGTTACAGCGACAGTGGCAGTGACAGCGACAGTGGCAGTGGCAGTGACAGCGACAGTGACAGGGACAGCGACAGTGACAATGACAGCGATAGCGACAGCGACAGTGGCATCGGCAGTGGCGTAGACAGCGACAGTGTCAGTGACAGGGACAGTGACAGTGACAGTGACAGTGACAGTGACAGTGACAGTGACAGCGACAGTGACAGTGACAGTAGAAGTGATTTTTTTTAATCATACTGAGCCCACTTGTCATTGATTCAGCAGGAATCCGATTTATAATTTTATCTGCCCGTACTGAATTACCATGATTTAGGGCCTACGCTATACATAGGCCTACATTAGGCCTATATTGCTATTCCACTCAATTGTTATTCTTCTTCTTCTTCGTCTTTGTTCATATAATGAACCAAACGTCCTTGATCGGAAGGCAAACTAGATTGTTATTCCACGCAATTGTTATTCCACTCGATTGTTATTCCATTTAATTGCTATTCCACTCGATTGTTATTCCATTTAATTGTTATTCCACTCAATTGTTATTACATCAGTTTGCTATTCCTCTTTGCTATTCTGCTTTGAAAAAAAAATGGATATTTATTTATTCGGATATACCATCCTATTTGCATTCATTATATTACGTATGCAAATATGATGCTTATCAACAGGTCGACTATATATTACAGTACAGTATATAAATGATTATTCATTGGGAATACTTGTAGTTCTGTTGTTAACGATCAGGTGTGTCTAGCATATTGCAATAGAAATATTATTTTTGGGGCACAATTCTTCCCAATAATTGTTTCACAATTGCTGTTCATTTATCATTGTTTAGCCCTTAACCATTTAACATCCGGTCCAGAGTATATTAGTTTTTTTCGCTATTTATTAGCACATTGGGCCTACATACTGGTCAGCATTTAAACAAAACGTGACATGTATCAATCAACATGATTTCAAAATCGCTGACCTCCATTTAAATCCAAATAATTTGCACCCACTTGAAGTTGCGGATCGCGTCATAGAGACACAACTTCAAGTGACAATTAAATAATTTGGCGCTCAAACAGTTAAACCGTTGAGTCATAGAATTTATATTTTCACCAACTTTTCCACCTCGAGCCACACAATTACTCATAAATTATGTGTATGAGTTGAGACTATAGTTGCAAAACTTTATGTTTTACCACATATTGTGTTCCCAATAACCATAATAACAGTGTTTTAGTCAGCTCAAAACGCTGATTAACTCTTTAACCGCCAAATTATTCAATCTGAATTTTCACCCACTTGAAGTTTTGTCTCGCTGACGCGATCCACAACTTCAAGTGAGTAAAAAATTTATTCAGATTTGACAATATGGGGGTGAACTGTTTTCAAATATTGTTGATTAATGTCACATTTTATCTTTAACATGTTTGAAAGGTGGTATTTATGTGCTGATAAAAAATGAAAACCCGAATATATGCGGCACCGGCGGTTAAAGGGTTAAATACGACCACGATCGGACTTAGAGCTCCAAGGGTTAGTAACCACTTTTATACTCATGATCCTGGTCACCTATTGTCTTAGTGAGCATGGTAATATCACAGGTGGCACCACTCGCATAAACTGTAATTGAGTGTACATTAATAAAGGTATGAAAGCGATATCACACATATTAATCAGAACTTAAATGGACCACTCACCCGTAAAGTTTGTTATATTTCTACCACAATAATACGTTTAAATAAACACAAGGTAATGTCATTATTAACACTGTTTGACAGTAAGAAACGATTAACCGACATTAACCGACAGATAGATTCTCCATTTTTCAGATTCACTTTGTGTTGTTGAGCCGTGACCTCAGCTAAGTTATCTGAACAATGGATAATTTATCTGTGTGTGACGTCGGTTAGATACCTTTATTGCATTAGTTTTACAGTTTATGCGGGTGGTGCCACCTGTGGTAATATCATCGCCTAGTTTATCGTGGTTGTTATTACCTTTGTTGTGGGGCGTAGTTCAATGAAAATAGATTATCTGAAATCTACATAACAATCTGCGACCCCGGGTATGCGACTGAGGACTTTGCGGGAAATAGAACTGGCTCACACTTCTATAAATACTAGACTACGTGCCCAGCAAACACGAGGCATTGAACCAATGCTGGCTTTAGATTGGACCACCGTCCGCGACGCTGGCCCAATGTTAAGCCAGCATTGGTTCAGTGCCTCGTATTTGCTGGGACTTAAGTCGCGTACCAGTAAATTGTTCTGACTACCAGAAGTTAAATTATAAGCTCATAAAAAATACGTATCCGGATTTGACAATATGTAAGCAATTAATTGGTTACATTATTTTTTAACTCTCATTTAATGGGGGACCAGTGATTATTTACACACACCAAAAATGATTTATGTTAGGCCAATAGATCGACAAACTAACAACATGTAGTACACTATTCAGTATGTTCAGCTTATTAACCTTTTAGCCGCTAAGGGAGATTATAGTCGTTTTTAATCAGTTTTATTAGTTATTGAAATCACAGTTATTGAGTATGAAATGAGGTTTGAACATAAAAAAATACAAATGTTTGGTCTCAAATTAAACAAATATGAGTGATTTTAATCCACTCGAAGGTGTCGGTCGCGGCTGCGACACACAACTTCGAGTGGGTGGAAATTTAAATGCTTTAATTGAGCACTTTAACATGTTTAACTCTTTAACCGCCGGTGCCGCATATATTCGTGTTTTCATTTTTTATTAGCACATTAAGTACCACCTTTGAAACATGTTAAAGATAAAATGTGACATCAATCAGCAATACTTGAAAACAGTTGACCTCCATTTTGTCAAATCTGAATAAATTTCACTCACTTGAAGTTGTGGATCGCGTTGGCGGTTAAAGGGTTAAGGGGCAGCTGTTTACATTAATTTAATTTATGACAATGTATGCATCAAGGTTAAAGATGATGATAAATTTAGTTTGTAGTGCTTGTCACAATGTAAACCCCTATTTGTTATTTCGTGTCCTGTATTTTTGATGAGGAGGTTACAATAAATTTATGCTTATGTGCATACCCATAGCAGACGATGGGACAGCATTGAAACGGCATTGGGTGAATGCCGTGTTTGCTGGGATATAATTTTGTAATGACGATCTGTAGACATTACGTTTACGAGATATGGCTATGTATATTTTGTTTATGAGCCTACATAGATTTAAAACTTGAAAATAAGGAGGAAATTGCGTATTTTTTCAAATTTATTGAGTAAAATTGATACCATCTTCACTTCGCCATGTGATTTGCGACACGCAATCTACGCTCTGCGTAAATTGAGCCTGGACTGGTGCAGATGAATTGATACACGCCCATTGTTTATTATTTAGTAAAGGGAACGGTTACACGCGTTAAAAATATTTTTCATCTTAACAAATAAATTTCAAACAGTTGAAATAACTTTGTACTGTTTTATTTCTTATTTCTGACATGCATGTCCAAAATAATAAATACGGGAATTTCGTCTCTATATCTCGCCTAACTGGTAAGTGCGCAACACAAAAAATAAAAACTTTTGCAGTTCCACTCTATGACGTATTTACATCATATGGTCATATTAGGAAGCCAAAATAAAAATACTGATTTGTTGATGATTTTAGCCTAATTGTGTCGCTTTAAATAAACTGATTTTCGAAATTCAGAAATTCATGCAGACCTCAAATACCTTTTCAAAAAAACAATTTTTCAAAAATAAACCAAATGTGGACTGTGTGTTTTATAGTCATCCAAGCACTGTTGGGAATCACGTACATGTAAGTTATTCAAGATTTGATGGAATAGAAATATAGCCAAACGGCAGTAGCTGTTTACTTGAAAAGTTACTGCCTTTTGGCTTTGCACGGCATACCAGTTATTAGTTCACAAGAATCACCACACCTCTAAAATGCGTTGTTTCATTTACTGTAGTATCAATTAAAAAAAATTGCACCAGAAATTGCATAGAAATTCGTGAAATTTGAATAATAATATAATACAAACACGATACACAACCCAATAATTGATCAATGCTGGTCCACCGTCTACGACGCTGGCCCAAGATTGACCCATCATTGGGTCAATGTATCGTGTTTATTGGGTATATTAGATTTATTTTTCAAAAAGAGAGAAAAAATTCAAATCCCTTCCTTTTTTATCAGATCAATTGATCACAGCTTGTTTTAAAAGACACTCGCTCTCCAGCATTTAAACACGATAAGTAAGTCCAATGTTGTTTTACTATTGGGCCGGGGTCGCAGGCGCTGGGCCAACAGTAAACCAGCACTGGGTCAACGTATTTAGTCTGCTAGCTTCTCCTAAATATGAACTTACGTGAACTAATAATTGAATAATAATTTATATCCATGCAAAACACCCTCATCTAAAATATTCAAAATAGAATTATTTATTCAAACAAAATATACATAGAGCAAGCCAAGTATACCTGCGACCTTGTGGTCTCAATGGAGGTCTCCCAAACCATATAAAAACTCCTTTATCTCGTTTACTCGTTCATGGTTGAGAAAAACGATTCTAAAATTATCAAAATGGATAAACTATGTCACTAATATTATATTATAAATCTGTAATATTAAGAATGTGACGATTATTTTGTACAACATGTACAACATTTTTTAAAAATACGCCAATTTATTTTCAACGTTTTTCCTGTGTTTTTTACAATTATAGTAATAAAATATTTTTTTCAATATTTATAAAATTATCCAGCTTCTATAGCCACATGGTGCCTGAGTACTTTGGCCCGGTAAAAATGACCATAACCGTTCAAGGGATGTTCTTTTAACGTTGTGCCGCCGTCTGCGACGCTGGCTCAACATTGGGACCGCACATCGTGTTTCCTGGGTATAGTCACGGTAAACTTACGTGTCAGATACATAGCCAATACTGGGCCAATGTTGAGCCATGTTGTGCACGATCTTATCGTATAGGTGTTCTAAAGAAGGTCCCTTTATCGATTGTACTCTGGCAATTGATTGGGTTCAATGACAACAGCCCATCCAACACGATGCTGGCCCAATGCTGGGCTAATGTTGGTTCACCACCTCAGACTGTGGGCCCACAATAATCCAACATTGAGCCAATGGCATGGTGTTTGCTCTAAGCAATATTTTGTGATTACTGATTGGAGACTGTAAAATACTATTTACACACTAAGGTCAGTGCCCAGCAAACACGAGACGTTGAACCATTGTTGCCTTAATGTTGGCCCACCGTCTACGACGCTGGCCCAGCATTAAGCCAACATTGGTTCAACTTCTCGTGTTTGTTTGGTGGTGCAGTGAAAAGTTGTCATCAAAATATTATATCGCCACCCATGAACCACGAGTCGTAAACCCAATGTTGATTTAAGGTTGGCCCATCGTGTACGACGCGGGGCCAACATTAAAACAACACGAAGTCAACGTCTCGAGTTTGTTGGAATAACCTGAAAAGAAACATTAGGCAATGGCGGATCAGCGCAGGACGAACGTCTCAAACGTTTGCCCAGCGTTGAGCCGGCTTTGTCTCGTGGTGTAGGATACTCAGGTGTAGCTTTATACCCTATGACGTTGAACCAATGTTGTTTTAATGTCGTGCCATCGTGTGCGACGCTGGCTCAATTTTAATCCAGCATCGTTCCAGCCGCGTTGTTGTTGAGACGTCACCTCAGATGCCCATTACTTAAAGACAATTGTATATTTGCAGTGCGCATGTCAGCTGATTACAAGACAATGGCAAGGCAGACAGACAGCTGGTCCTAGTAATCAAAGGGTCAATGTAACGAATGGTGATTGTGAGTTGGTGGCGGATTTCACACGCTAGCACCCAGAAAGTTAACATTCACTGATTATGTGAGTGCCACTGTGCATACATTGGACCTAGAGGGTCGCAGATCTGCTGATATTCTGGCGTCTGGGATACAGA
This sequence comes from Flabesymbios commensalis, assembly GCA_964017125.1. Classification (NCBI taxonomy): domain Eukaryota; kingdom Metazoa; phylum Annelida; class Polychaeta; order Terebellida; family Flabelligeridae; genus Flabesymbios; species Flabesymbios commensalis. The sequence continues at coordinate 60,006,963 of OZ024916.1, read as the reverse complement.
CGGTCAGTATTTGATCATTCACGCGGGCGTGAGCACCGCATAGGTAGCCGCGTGACAGTCGTCAGCCGACAGTCAGACCAGGTGTACGCTCTGGCACAGAGTGAGACAAGGTGTACGCGCTGGTACCGGCCACAGGGATTCACATAGACCAGGTGTACGCGCTGGTACACAGTCGCAGAGATTCACATAATCTGGATTAATACTAGCTCTGACTCGTGTAACTTCTGCAGGTGATCACCGAGGGGATATGTGCATTAATTACACCCACCCGCCCAGGTGAGCCAACATTTCTGATCTTCTAAGCAAAAAAATACCCAGCAAACACGAGACGTTGACCCAATGTTTATTTAATGTTGGTCCACCTTCGCAGACGGTGTTTGCTAAGTAACTGCTTATCGCCTTTTGGCTTTGCGTGACAGACTTATTGTCCGATCTCAGAAATGTTTTCCACGATAATTTTTAAGCGTCATCCGGACTCCCTAAATTTAGTGAAAGAGGATTAACATGTAATCATGGCACACCGATCGGGTGATGACTCATTCAACAGTTGCATCGTTACGATCCACTTTACAGAGGTATTTATTATATACTCTGATATATATAACGACTTCCCAGTAAACACAAAACTGTTGTATAACATGTGTACAATGTTGGACCAACGTCGACGTCATGGAGCCGACATTGTAAAAATGTTATACAAATGTTTTGTGTTTACTGGCTTACGTGTTCAAGCCATCTTTTAAGGTTATACCGGTATATTGAGTGTTTTACCTCTTGTACACAGGTACAGGTAACCTACACTTGTCTGACCTTCAAAAATCAATATCACCGCTGTGGTCGATATCATAGCATCTCATATCGAACCCCCGAAAGCTTTGAGCTACTGAAAGTACATTTTCAGTCACTCAAAGCTGTGTCTCGCTATCGCGATCCGCAGCGTAGATTTAAGTGACTGAAAATTACCCACATTTGTAAAATCAAGTCACATGTTATAACAATTTTACAGATTCATCACATTTCTAACTCTGCAAAACTGGTTACACAATGCAAATAAAACGCAAATAAAACAACAGAATCTGCCATGAAAAGTCCAAATGCGGTGAGTGCTTACTTTACAAGTAAGCAGTTACTGCCTTTTGGCTTTCTAAAGTAGTACTATAATCTATATCAGAGCAGAGGTCGGAGGTTATCACTTAAACCGGTCATTTCAAAAGAATATTTTTTAATCAGCCTGATATATGAATCTGTCTTGTGTGATAAATTTGTCGAATCAGGGATGTGGCGGCAAAATAAGCACTGCTTTACTATAAGCATATAGATAACTTAAACCCTTTAAGTGTTAAGTTATAAAATTTCATTTTTAAAAATTACTCATATTTGTGTGAACAAAATGGGCAAATCATAATGTTTATACACACATTTCATTCCCAATAACTGTGATTTAACCTGCTGATAAAACAGATGGAAAACGACAATAAAAGTCGTGTTTAGCACTCAAGAGGTCAACAGTTTCTGTCTGCACCCTGTGACGCTGTCCCAACATGAACCCAGCATTGGGCGAACGTATTGTGTTTGCTGGGTATACTACATTGAAAAAGTAAATTATTCTTTAGGAAGCTTTTTTTTACACGGCTCATAACAATATTATTGCAGCCCCTGGCTAAAAGGCGTGACGTTAAATCAACGACGGCGGCGTTGATACAACGTCGAAACAACGGAATGTGGCGTCAGTGACAAACAGAATAATATAGCTTCAAGGCAGCTAACCCTTAGAGCACTGACCTATTCAATTTAAATGTTCAGTCCTTTGAAGTTGTGGCTCGCTACCGCGATCCACAACTTCCAAGTGCTGAAAATTCGTGTTATTTGTGAAATTTAAGTCCCAACATGTATCAGTGTTTCAAGATTGTAAGCACATTTTACTTTCAGCAACTGGTTATACAGATGACAATAAACACACTTAAAATACACATGTAACGTCAGTTTATTGTTAAAAAGGTGGATTCGGATCTACGATTCTACTGTTATTTTGTACTGGACAGGTCGGGCACAATATACGGGTTTAACCATGAAACTGCATGTCAAATATTTCATGGTTTAGCCATACTGACAATGAAATTGAGGTTTTCTATATCAAATCTTGGAACATCTGCAAATATTCTGTGTATTTTAAGTCGAATAAAGAACTCAATTACAATAGATTCGTAGATCCGAATATACTCGGTGCTTCGCGCCTTGTATATTCGGATAGATCTACGAATCTATCGAATTTCGTTCTTTCTCCTTGACAGAATGTCTACTGTAGTCGACATCATATTATATAACTTCGCGTCAGCTGTTGACACACGCAGTTCTATATTCAGATACTGATTTGGCATTAGACTTTATATTAACCCTTTAAGTGTTAGTCAAGTCTATAGCCGCCTTAGCCTGTCTGCATGTCCTTCCAAAAATAAAATTAGCAAGATTAATATTTGCTAGATTATCATATACTTTTATTCAAATTCCACAATTAATGTATGCATTTTTCACCCACTTGATCATGTTGAAGTTGTGTTGAGATTCTTACTATAAGACTGTCCCCGCACTGAGAGAAATCTGATTACGCTGGCTGACCAACATTACAGAAGCATGGGTTCAACGCCTCGAGTTTGCTGGGATACTATATTATCGTGCAAGGCCAAAATGCAGTAACTGCTCTGTTTTCAAGTGAGCAGTTATTGCCTTTTTGGTTTGCAGAGCAGCATCCCAAAAAAGCATGGCGCCATGGGCGGTCACATTGTCATTCAAATCACTGATTTATAATGTACCACAAAGAATTTATAACTATGCATTACAAAGCCAAAATGATGTACTCCTGGTGATATTATAGTGGACTATTCTGTTCTTAAAAGTCAAAAGGCAGTAACTGCTTACTTTTCAAGTTAGAGTTACTGCTTTTTGGGTTTGCACGAGAATATAGAATCACAGAATATCAACCCTGCCGTGCAAAGCAAAAAGGCAGTAACTGCTTACTTGAAAAGTAAGCAGTTACTGCCTTTTGTCTTTGCAGGGTATCAGATGTGGATTATTTCAGGTGTGACTGTGATGCGGTGAGCCAGTGATCATGGGGACTGGACACTCCGGCTCACGGGTGAGCAGGATCCACCCTGTGGATCAGGGATGGAGCTGGGTGGTCCTGGTGGCGTCCTTCTTCTGCCTGTTCCTCAACTGTGGAGCCCTCTACACCGTCAGCGTGTTCAACGTGATCTTCCTGGAGGAGTTTGGAGAGAGCAAGGCCACCACCTCCTGGGTGGGGTCCCTACTCATAGGACTGCTGGCGCTCATGGGTGAGTATATAGGGTCTAACTGATGGATATGATACCTCATCATGAGCAAAGGGACGTATCTGCCACTATTCAAAGTGGCACATACGATTCCTTATTCAAGAAGTATACGCCTCTTATAAGTGTTTATAAGAAAGATATCGGTTACATACCAAAGCAGCGCGACATTTGTTAAAGGTCGGACCACTTTTTTCTTTTGCATAGACATATATATCATGGGAAAATAGATGGTAGCACGCCATGACAAGTAGTCGTGCTGTTCCATGCAGTGTCTACCTGGCTTTAGTGTTCAGGGTTTCACGTCGCTGTCAATAATATAATACATCATATAAGAGTTGATATATCAGTCATGTCAGGGGCACAATAACATAACTCTTTCCGAATGACTTCAAAAGTCAACTATGAATTATGCTTGGGCCTATTGTTGGGAAAATGCTGGCAGCTACATGTATGCATGCCTCGTATTTGTAGGCCGATTTGTATACGTGGGAAGCAGAGCACGCTGCGAACCCAATATTCGATGAGAATTCTGACCATAGGCCTACAACTATGGTCTAATATTCTGGTACGATGAAGTATTTGTCTGTTTATTGAGCTTCCATCTTTATGGCATACTACATTATATATATAATGGTATTTTATGGGTCTGTGCTCTTTTTATTATCTCTCTCTATCTGTCTATAGGCTACAGTGATCAACAGCGACAACATTAGGGTGAGTTGCCGTTGGTGCATAATCGGGCCATAGTCACTACCTTTAGCCCAGCTCAACTACGAACCAAGGCTGGACTGATGTTCTCTTTTCTGGATATGTATACACTGATATAGGCAGTAGGCTATATATATAACGTTATTTGGCCTACAACCAATAATAGTGTTCTTTTGATCAGAACAGACCACGTTTTTGTACACTTAGACATGAGAGCACACAAAGCTCCTCGCTGCTTGGAAAATCAATGTTTTGCACTTCTGAAGGAACACCTCGATGAACACATTGAACCAATGTTCAGTTAATGTTGGGCCAGCGTCGCATTGGTTCAATGACTCGTGTACACCACATCGACAGACGGGTGACGTCACCCCAGCATTAACCCAGTATACACTCTTTGCACGAGTTTTCGCATTAAGCAGTAGTCCCAAGTAAATAGTTCAGCTTTGGTCACTGTGTGGCGTGTTGTTATTGAAAAGGGTGTATTGTTTCGTTATGCCTGGACAGATCAGGTCATCGCCACGCCACTGGATTTCTCAGTGCATATTGGGTGCATGCTCCCGACTCTATCTCAAGCCCCTATTAAGAGTTTATCGGCCCAACAAACACGATACGTTGAGGACACAGCGTTGTTTTTAAGTTCAAACAACCCAGGGTCAACGTCCTGTGTTGTCTGGGGGGGGGGGGGGGGAGGGGGTAATGTATTCATTCTTAAAATAATTTACCAGTCGCACAGCTTATCGGAGCGATAATTTATTAATTCATACAACTCATAATCATGATAATAAGCTCCCGCCGTAGGCCTATTTTTTGTTTCGACTGGCCCTTGACTGCCATAGCTTGTATTGGTAACATGATAATGTTGTTTTTGAACAAATATATTTCCATAACTAATTTTACCATGGTGTTAACAATCTTGCTTTTTGTTTAGTTTTACACTATTTTATCTTAGATTCTCAATATTTAGCTGGGTCGAAAGTACGAATCTCAACGGTTCCATTCACTCAAATGTGAGTCCAACTATTGAACTCTTGGTCTAATTTAATGGTTTTAGAGGACTGAAACGGTAGGTTACAATCTTACGTTTCTACAAAGTAAACCTGTGAATACCCCTGTCACATGTGTCAAACTGATGATCAATATTGAACCCTGTAACACCGGGAACAAACAGAACGAAAAGGAACTCTAAATAGCCGACGTCTGGTGCAACATAAACTTGAGAGGCGTAACATGGCGTAACATGGTGTGATAAGCAGCCGTACTTGAGACCTGGGCGATATCAGGTGATTTTGGGTGGGTGCGGAGAGATCGGTAACGTGACTGTCACCCTGAATTACGTGATATTATTGATTGATTATTGCGGTGTATCGAATCCAATAGACACAAGACGTCTTGTTGTTTAAATGTTGGTCCAGCGTCTAAGCCGCTGGCCCAACTTTGAAACAACAGACTGGCCACTGGGGGCTGTATCGTACCGATGCGACATAAATATACGCTCATTCCAAGGGCAAATTCTCAGATCTTTATCGTCGATTTCATTCAAAACTTTTGAATGTGCTTACCGCTTTTCATAAACATTTTGGCCTTCGGGTCTGACAGAGGACCCTTTGCGTGCCATGGGAGAATTACACGACATTAATTATAGGCACTGATATGGTTGACTCCGACTTTCTCATATTTTAAAATAGTTTCTCCCTTTTAACATGTTTAAAACACACCTATATACGCGATTTCGCGGGCGACGTGGCGTTGTTTATCAAACACATTTTACTTATTTTATATTTTTCAAAACACACCAGCATCACGACGTACGCGAGCGCGATAGACAACGCGATAATTTTCTAAACTGTCGCCAGTTGTCGCACCGGTTTTCGCGCCTCACCTGTCGCGTTGGTCGCCGCGTAGATGAGTGGACAGTCACGCGATTTTCGCGTCTGTCCTCGCGTCAGTCGTCGCGTTCCTAATTGCGCCCGCGTTGGCGTTGGTGTGTTTTGTACTTTAGGCATCCAGCCCCAAATCAATTAACCATCGGTAAATTGCATCTAACGGTAAATTAAAATGGTATTTTTTATTGAATACACAAGTGTAGGCCAATATATCATGTATATCAAATTGTCTAGTTGATTAATTATATTCATAATAGTTTTGAATCAGATGACGTGACCCATATACTAACTATACGTCAATAGCAGTATAAATGTTGAAGTTATCATAACGTTGTTGAGTTTTGTAACATGTGTAACAAATACACCATTTAAAAAGGCTTTCAGTCTTAAAAAAACTATTCTTCAGCATAATGTTTCATCTAGCACAACTACTTGATTTTACTTCAACCTAATATCCCCTCGGAGAAATGTAATGTATGAAACCATTTCGACAACTCTGAAACTACAATCTCAAATCTGCGGAATTCTTCTTGTGGTCCACTTGATGTGATAATTACAGCAAACATGAAACATTGACACAATGCCGTTTCAATGTTGGGCCAACATCTGCGACGCTGGCCCAACATTAAAACGGCTTGGATATTAGCTGATATAGTTATCAGGGTGTCACACCGTGATGGGGTACTTATGTGATAGGGGTACTTGTGTAATAGGGGTACTTGTGTGGTGGTCAGGTGAGGAACTGTGATACTTATAAACAGCTGATATGATATGATGTAATCAAGTACTAGCAGCCTAACCGTCATCCAACATCATCTTGTTTTGTCCGTGTATGGCCCAATTACTGCAATAGGGCTAAGTCTTTAAACCGTAAGAAATCCTGTTAACACATTTCAATAAAACAACTCTATTGACATATCTACCAGCTTTTGCTACTGAACTATAATACTAAGTTCTATCGAACATAATCAAGAAGATATGAGTAGCCAATTTAAAACAACGTGAAGTGAATAAACTATTTGATTAGCGACACATTATCACTGAGGTTTGTGGGTTATTTCTTAGTATATTTAGAAGCTAGCCACATTTAGCCGTGGACAAGCCCACACCGTAAAGGCTTTGGCCGTGGATTGCTGTATTCATTTTACCCGAAAAAATCAACGTTTTTCAACATGGCTGTGACTGAGAGCGATCTCTACCCCAAGGTCCGAAAATTGTCCACAACTTTTAAATGACTATGCGGAAAATGAGCTGAGCATGCGATCATATAGCTGAAATATTACTGATTCTAATAAACCTATTTTTGACCTGATATCACCGTCCAAAGAAATGTCCACGATTTTGTATTGGTGCAATCTGTGGCTGAAAACCTAATTTTTAAATACTGCTACAGCCACCTTCCCAGCAAACAGAAAACATTTGTATAACATTTATACAAAGTCGGTCCAACGTCTTCGACGTTGGCCCAGCGTTGTATAAATGGTATATAAATGTTTTGTGTTTTGCTGGTTGGGGCTGCCATTGTGTGACAAGGCCCCCATTCCATTAAAAATATTCTGATTTAACAAGATTATTTTAACTTTCATTTCCATTAGATAGCTAAGATGCTGGTAATTACTTAACTGTTGTAATGAAAATAAGACATATTTAATATAATCACTCTTTAGGGATGTTTTTTTTACTAGAATCATAATTACACCAGCAACACACACATTTGTATAACATTTATACAATGTTGGTCCAACGTTGTGTAAATGTTCTACAAATGCTTTGTGTTTACTGAGTACACCAATGCTGGTATAGTATATATGTTTATTACTGTCTCACCCGATATACACAATAATACAATCACACATTAAAATAATCATGGTATAATAATAGCTCCCAGTGAAAAATCGTATTTTTTTACTATGCTGTATTAGCCACTTGATTTGTGTATTACATGAGAGGGCATATACGCCAGAAGGTGTTCAGTCCTCTTTGTAATGGAGTAATATCCTTATATTGTACAACATGTAACTGTTGTTAGACCGAACGTAGGCCAGTTTATTTCAATAATGTTTGTGCCCTAATTTGCGAAAAGAGTGGTGTCGTGCGTCGTGCGACAGAAGCATTAAAGCGTCACAGTCAGCAAACACAATCACGCAATGCTCTCTCGATGTCGGGCCAGCGTCGAAGATGCTCGGCAAACATTGAAAAGTATTGAGTGATTACCAGTGTTTGCTGAGGCGTACTGCCGCTAATTATACAGATGACGCAGTGTTGGAGTAGTGTTGGGCCAGCGTTGTAGACAATTAATTTTTTGTTGGCATTGAACCAGCAATGGGCTGCAATGCTGTCCCAACATTGAGCCGTAATTGGGTTGGTATAGGCCTATATCGTGTGCATCCATTAAGGAAAGTAGAATAATATACTATTTTCCTTGATGCATCGAAGAGACACACGGCAGACAGATTCACTGGCAAATATTGAATTGATGTTGGCCAGCGCCGGCGATGCTTGTGGAAGGAATAAACGTTAAACATGTTGAAGATATATTTGAACTTGTCTCCTTGGTTCTTTCATCAATTATATCCTGGATATTTGGGATTCGGGCCCACGAGGAAGATGAATACAGTTATGTTTACAAAATATTAAGCCGATTTTTTGTCTATAGCACTTATACAGCCTAAAGCCGGGCCTTGGAGCTCGGGAATTCCTTTTCTAGTTTTCTTTGGTTTCATTACAATAAAACGAATTTGATTGAATCGAATTAGCATTGTTTTGTATTTTGCAATGTTTGGTACATCAATGTAAGAAAACATTATAGCGGCCTATGAAAAAGAAAATATCATATACAACAGTATACACATTAAATTTCGATCTTTATTTCATTTCATTGATCTCTTTGATAATATACACAACTTTATCTGTTTATGCGGGTAATATTGATTAGATAATGTTATATATTATTACCTATGTATGAGAAAATGGCAACATAAAAGTTAATATATTTTATAACCCTTTTTTGGAAATGCTGCACGTCACGTTTTATCCGTCGTCATTAGCATGATTCACACTCAAATTATTTTTATTTTATGCAAATGTCTCGTGGGGCAGTCAAGATTAGGTCATCTCAGTCACATGCACACTATGTCTGAATAGTCATATTAGATAAACATGATAAAAATAATAATCCACATACAAAGAACAGTTATGTTAATATGCGTTTCTACATTCCTAGCATTTACAGTACAGTTACGACTCAGCTATTCCATACAAGAATATTTGTCAACTGGTAGAAGATTTGAGAACGGCTATATATTAGGCAATGCAATAACTTTTTACTGTGCAAAGCACAAATGCATTAATTTCAATATTATTCAATATATCTTTTTTCTCACGTTGTGCCTATATTGCTCCAAACTGGTTATATACCTGATCGTATTCCTTCTGTTCCGTATGCTTGCTTGCATAAAACGGGCAAACCATGATAGAAATGCAGCATAATGTATGCATAAAGCATTGTTTAGAGAAGTTGATGATCTCGAACTTTTCAATAAGTTATCAAACCTCTTACATAACATGATAGGAGTTAATTTGTTGAAAAGTTAATTTCGGTTTGGTGATTTTTTACTAAATTGTAATGAAAAAATTAACTGATGAAACCGAAATTAATAGAACATTTATTAAGATGGCCCTTTCAACCCTTGTAGTTCCAAGTAAGCACAAATCATTTGCATAACATTTATACAACGTCGGCCCAACGTCTTCGACGCTGGTCCAACATTGTATAAATGCTATACAAATGTTTTGTGTTGACTAGGTTATTTGCTTTATTTTGGCAGGTCCAGTATCCAGCACAGAACATTTGTATAACTTTTATACAACGTCGGCCCAACGTCTTCGACGCTGGTCCAACATTGTATAAATGTTATACAAATGTTTTGTGTTGACTAGGTTATTTGCTTTATTTTGTCAGGTCCAGTATCCAGTGCGGTGACCAGTAGATATGGCTGGCGTTTGGCGGCCATGACAGGTGGCGTGATTGCCGCGGCAGGCACGTTTGCCAGTGCCTGGGCAACTAATATTGTTCATCTATTCATTACGTTTGGTTTCATCTCAGGTAATTAGGCCTATAATGTTCACGATATAATAATACAGATCATCATACTAATATCCACGAAATGTTTATTTATGATGTGGAGGCATTACATTGCTAAGTCATTGCCCGATAGTCTTATGTATAAAAAAATTATGTGACTACAACATCTCTGCTTCGTGCAACAATGTCATTAAATTCTGCTCTGCAAAGCAAAAAAGTAATTACTGTCTTTTGACTTTGCACGATAGGGTGGGCTACTATTCTACGTGGTATTTAATAATAGTGCAGATACTTCATGTTATTAGAGGTAAAGGCAATTGGTGATTGGAAAACATACATTGTATACTTATCATGCTTATAGGCTTGATTATGCCTAGTAGGCCTACGTAGACATGGTCATGATGATAGAGTAAAACAATCATTTTTCATATGAACACATTTTGTACTAGTAGATAATTTGAAAGGTAGTCAACTGCTATTGTGTCACAACACTGATATGCTAAGTCAAATGCAATCTTTCACAAAGAAGCAAATACTAGCTTTTGGCTTTGCAGAGCAGAATATATTAGATTTCTGAATAATATCATTGTATTATTTATCGTGTAGGTGTCGGACACGGACTCAGTTACACACCGGCCATGATCATAGTGGGTTACTACTTTGACAGATATAGGACTGTGGCCACAGGTATGGCATCAGTGGGAGCCGGAATGGGCATGATGCTGTTCCCGCCACTGATCCGTTATATCATGGACACGTGCTCCTGGCAGGAGACGATGATCCTGATGAGCTGTTTCTACCTTCAGATCTGTGTGTGTGGCGCTCTTATGATGCCCATAGACTTCGCAACCATAGCATCAGAGCCCAAAGAGATCCCAACTCAAAAGTCCAGCATCCTGAGCGACGTGAGGCAATTGTCACAAGGAAAGTTTGTCATCTTCTGTATTAGCATCTTCACGTTTGGAATCGGACTATCGGCCATCTATCTGCACTTGTCAGCCTTCGCCATTGCCAATGGTGCTTCCAAGGAGGAGGCATCCTTCCTCATCTCCATCTTAGGTGTTCTCAGCATCATCAGCCGCATCTTTACTGGCATAGCTGGCAATGATCACAGTATTGACAATGTTGTTCTGTACATTGGTACGTTTGGCATTGCTGGCATTTGTACACTGCTGTGCCCCGCCATCAGTTGGTCGTATTATGGCAGGCTATTGTACACCGTGCTGTTCGGGTTCTACGGGAGCTGTTTCAATGTTCTTCTGGCGCCTCTCACGGTGGAGCTGATAGGACTGCAAAACCTCAACTGGGCCTTTGGTGTTGAGATGGTGGTGTGTGGTGTATCATATCTTATAGGGCCTCCCATAGCAGGTGAGCTTTACTTAGCCGTGTCGTCCTCTCCGAAGCCGTGGCTTGATGTATTTGATTTACGTGAAAAATCCAACATGGCGGTGACTGAGAGCGATCCCGACCCCAGGGTCTGAAAAATGTCCATAACTTTTTAATGACTGTGCGACCTCTGAGCTGAGCATGCGGGCATGGAACTGAAATGTTACTGATTCTAAAAAAAATATTTTTGACCTGATTATTCAGCGATATTTTCCGATATGACCGTCCAAAGAAATGTAACAGAATTTTGTGCGCGATCAATCTGTGGCTGAAACTGGGGCTAAGCTTTACTGCCCACTAGGCACTCGACGTTGTTGCGACGTTGAATCAACGTATTTGACGTTGATACAACGTCGCAACAACGTCGTGTGCCCAGTGGCTGTGCATCACGATCTGTGAATGTGGGCATGTATGATTGTGACACTCGTAATCTGAGAAATCTGAGTGATCTGAGTAATTAAAGGGACATGCCCAGGTCATCAAAAAATCGGTGATTTTATTTTAGCCTAATAATATGACCATATGATGTCCATAGACTGGAACTGCAAAAGTTTTTTTTAATTTTTGTGCTGCGCACTTACCAGTTAGGCTAGATATAGAGACGAAATTCTCGTATTTCTTATTATTGACATGGTGGATCGAATTTAGTCGTCAGAATCTGACGTCCGTCTGTAGACGTCAGATTCTGACATGTTTACATCATATGGTCATATTATTAAGCTAAAATAAAATCACCGATTTTTTTATTATTTTAGACCTGGGCATGTCCCTTTAACATCACAGACCTGATAAACAATAAGTATGTGTAAAAACGTTTCCACAGAACATTTTGCAGCGTGAAATAAAAAATGTATGATGCGATATTCGTTGTTTCAAATCGGTCATTTTGGAATTAAAGCAATTACTTGAGCTACCGACTGAGAATATGTAGGTATCGCATAATTAATATTTTGTTGAAGAGGAGCAGAGATATAACGATGAAGAGCGGAATACAATGGCTAAAATGATCATGGCATAAATATACAATATGATATCGTCCCCTATAAAGTGATCTGGGCTATAACCCAGTATTTTAGTCTAATGTCATAGAGAGAAAAATAACATACGGATGCAAAAAATAACAACCTTTTATTACGGAACCATTTTTTCAAGCGATTGTATTTCTGTAGACAAATGACACAAATGCATCTGTAAACAGGCTAAAGTGGAATTGTGTTTGTGTATATTGTGAAATTTATTACCGTGGTAGTTTTTATGCAGTTATCATAAATCAGCCGTCGAACTCACTTCTGAACTGCCGTGCAAAGCAATAAGGTAGTAGCCGCTTACTTATCAAGTCAGCAGTTACTGCCTTATGGCTTTGCAGAGCGGTGATATACCATACATCGTCTTTTCTTTCTTTTCGCAGGTTACCTGTACGATATCACTGACTCCTACAATACAAGCTTCTATCTGGCAGGTCAGTGAAAGGCAACCAACTTTTCTTATTGAGAATCATTTTATCGTTTCACAATAAGACCACTTCAATCATAAACATGATCAGGTTTTATCTTTTTAAGCATGTTAATGCGCTACATATTGAAATGTAATTTTCACCCACTTGAAGTTGTGTCTCGCTACCGCGAATTAATAGGCCTACTGTTAGTATGTTCCTGAATGTTAAAAGATGGAAACATATTTCTTTGTTATGTTTACAAAAACGCATGCATATATATACTAAGCTGTTCCGTATTGAATAATCTTCCTGGTGGAGTGCTTATTGATTATACACTGTGTAATTCCGTTAGTTATCAGGTTATTAGGTAAAACTACATCGTCCGCAGGAAGCTATTTTTGTAAATCGATGGTATATGTATAGGTCTACGTACATCACTGAACTAGACAGTCAGTCAGTCAGAGACTGCAAACCTTCGCCGAAATTAATTATCATAATTCAAGTCTTGCATCTGGATCGTAGTCCGGATCACCCCAAAATGTAATGGATAGCTATATAGGCCATTGACCTAAGATATAATATGATATAGGTACTGCCTAGGGAAGGCTTTATTCATAAAGTGGATAGTAAACATTCACTGCAGATGATCAATTATGCCCATGACGACGTCATAGATATATATAGGTGGGTAGTAACCACAGAACATACATTAAGTATATTTCTATGGTAGTAGCAGTACACAACAGTCGTGAGACTAAGACGTCATAAAATGGTCTTCCACCAAATCCATGGGATCTGAATCTGGATCCTGTATCCCTATTGTAATCCAAAATTCAATTGATTGTTAGGCTAGATATAGAGACGAAATTCCTGATTTCTATTTATTGACAACCATGTCAAAAATAGGAAATACGGGAATTTCGTCTCTATATCTAGCCTAACTGGTGAATGCGCAGCACAAAAATTATAGAAATTTGCAGTTCTAGACTATGTACATGTTTACATCATATGGTCATATTAAGAACCCAAAATAAAATCACCGATTTTTTGATGATTTTAGCCTGGACCAGTCCCTTTAACATGATTAAAGAGAAGAAACCCAGGATTGTAGTGAAAACGACCGGTTCTTATTTTGTTAAACACTATTTTCACCTGTTTCTGTGACATCCGCTGGTTAATCACGTTAACCACCCGACAGACACAAGACGTTGAATCAATGATGGTTTAACGTTAGTCCAACGTCATAGATGTTCCAATCGAATCGGTTTTATTCTTACATTCAACATCTTGTGTCTTCTGGGCAGAAACGAGTATCATAATCGCTGCTCTCTCATTCCCTCTACATCTTAGGCCTATATATGTGACCTGATTGCTCTGCTCTAAAAAACCCCCATAAAGTAACTGTTTATTTTTCAATACCTGTACGCAGCTACTGTATATTGTCATTGCAGAGCAGTGTTGTCATGTAGCAATAGTGCAGATATGATGATTTTCGTGTTTATATTTTCGCTAGTATCTGATTTTAGAACTTTTCACGATGATTAGAGTTCGCGAATTTTTATTTTTTTTAAGTAGCGCTGTTATCATGATTATAATAATAATTTTTAAAGGTTCTAAAATTTGCGAATATGTCCTCCTCGCGAAAATTAAAACCTCGCGAGTATTACCAGATCTACAGATGTATGATACATCTCTTGTTTTATCATTACAGGATCGTGTCTGGTGGTGAGTGCCCTTGTCATGATGGCAGTCTCCATTTTCGAGGTTCAGAAATGTCAGCCACAATTTGAGCTAGTTTCTATCCAAGATGGCCACCCGGAAATAGCGTCAAGTAGTAAACTGATCACGTAAGTTACAGTATAATACAATTATTCACAATATTTCAAAATGTTTTTTTTTAGATTTGCGTCATGTACACAGTTCATGTTAATTTTTTCAGCGATGGTAATTTAGATGTCAGGAATCTGTCGATCCCCACGTTGAAAGAGTAGGCCCTAAAGTATTTATAATGGTCATAAACCCGTAGCATAGGTTTTCAAATGAAGCGGCAAGAGATAACTAAGACATTTATGCTGATTTCAAATATAAAAAAAACCTTTCGTCTCCATAGTTTATATAAACATATGTCAGCGCTTTAACTCTTTCGGTCCGGAATACTTTTGTAAAAATCTGACTGCTTGGGCGGAATAATATAGCTTGACAATAATTATTTAGCACCTTCATTATTATGATTACGCTACATTAAAAACATTTTGAATTTACAGCAACCTAACCATACAATAGATAATTTATTTATGTTGACTTGACTTAATAGATGTTCCAATCAAATCCATTGTAAGTTTTTTCTTGTAGAGAAGGTATTGCAGTGAAGACGTAACGACGACCAGGTGCAAATCTCCTGAGACACAAGTACGACTATTTATTCAACAGACTGCACACAGCCTGAACACGAGTAGAAATGATCTCGCGAACTTTCTAAGGATATTACACGCGCACTTATCTTGCGTATTACCTACATTCCATTGGTGTTAGCCCTAAAATATTGTCGCTTGCACATAACAAGTGTTTAATATGGATCCTGTGAAGATTCTTCATTTTGAAGCAACTGGTTGAATTTAAGCCCTAGTCAACACACAGAAAACAATAATCGCCGACTGTAATCGGCGTTAATTTGTTGTATTAACCGAACAAATCATTGTTATAATTGCGAATGAAACGAGTTTTTAAACAAAATTGAAACAAATATGAGTAATTTTCACCCACTTGAAGTTGTGGATCGCGGTAGCGAGACACAACTTCAAGTGGGTGAGAATTTAAATGACACCCACTCGAATTTGTGTCTCGCTACCGCCCCCCCCCCCCCCTACTTCAACAGTTCAAGTGGATGAAAATTATTTATATTTGCTTAGTTTGAGAGCAAACATTCTCAAATCTTGATGTTTCAACACTCATTTCGTTCCCAATAACTGCGATTTTAACGTTAATAAAAAGGATTACAACGATGACTTGTATCGTGCTTAGCCGTGAAAGGGTTAACCCTTTCAGGCCTGAATTTACCATTGTCACCTTCATCCACTACAAGCCGCGAATTGCTGTCGCAATTCTCGACTTGTAGTGGATGAAGATGATTTGATGTGGTTTAAAAATTAAATAATATTGCCATGTATTGGTAAACCAGTTTCATGGATATTTTCATTCTAAAACCCTTGGTTGTAGGAAAATTAAGTTTGTTTTCAGGGATGTAAAATGATGCTTTAATGCATCGTGAGGGCTTAAACATGTTAAAGGGTTAAATAATGTCAAGTGGTGTACGGCATTTCAAAGCTTTAATTTATCTACAATTCGACACTCTTCCCAAGCAAAAAATGTCATGCCTAATATATGCAGCACAATCTTTCTTTGATAAGTTTATGTATTTTTTTTGTCCAACTGAAATGATACAAATGCACCATTTATGACAGCCATATGTATTGGGGTTATAGACCCACCAATATAAGTATGCAACATTATCAGTAACCACTGCACAATGTTCAGCTTACACTGGGTTATAAGTGAGTGTCCAATCACCTGAAGTAGCCTAGAGACACTGGTGACACGACTGAATGTTCAACTTAGCCTTAAAAATGTTGCTAGCCCCATCAGACTCAAGACGCTAAATCAATGTTGGTTTAACGTTGGTGCACCATGTACGATCCTTCGGGAATATATTATAATATATATTGTACATTCTTTGCTGGATACAATTTCCCATTTTCTTGCTGTTGTGTTTCTAACTTGTGCAATAGTAACTAAAAAACCTCGTTGGACTTGAAAGTGATCTATGTGCATACAGACAGCCATACAGATATTTTATTAACATAAATAAAAAGTCATTACAGATTTAATTGTCTTAACGGATGTGTGACACATGTGACATTTCAGCTTCAGCAGGTTACCACTATGTTATATCTCATTATATTTTGGAATATCTGATGTTTATCAGCTATCTTCTCATGACTAGTTTGTTCTGTTTTTCCAAGTAAACAAAGAATTATCCTAAAGTGTTTTTGCAAACTCTGTAAGCATGATTACGGAGTATAAACAACTTTGTTAAATATGTGTAGGCCTATATATACATTATCATCCCATTGATAAACCATTCTTTGTGTTTTTTGTTGCACTTTTAAAGAAAATACCCTAGATGTATAAGCATTATTAGTCTGTATCCAGTATGACACAACCTCCATCATTCATATCCAAGGGGGGTGATATATTGAGTGTTTCAGGTGATAAATATTTACTTTTCTATATCTACTCGCAAGTTTGCGTTTGAGAAAACAACAAGCTGATATTTCAGTGCTTCTTTAACCGCCAAATTATTCAATTACAATTTTCACCCACTTGAAGTTGTGTCTCGCTGACGTGATCCACAACTTCAAGTCAGTGAAAATTATTTAGATTTGACAAAATGGAGGTCAACTCTTTTCAAATCTTGCTGGTTGATGTCACATTTTATCTTTAACGTATTTAAAATGTTCTACTCAATGTGCTAATAAAAAATGAAAACCCAAATATATGCGGCACCGGCGATTAAAGGGTTAAGGTATACTTTATTATTACTATAGTTTCTATTTTTATAGTCATTTGCAATTAACCCTTTCAGTGCGGGGATCGACTTTAGAATCTGACGTCTACAGTCCATTCCCGCACTGAAAGAGTAAAATATTTATAACGACCACAGACCCATAACATGGATTCAAATGAAGCGGAAGGAGCTAAGCAAGACATGGATGATTATTTCAAATTGAAAAACACCCTTTGGTCTCTTGGTGTATATAAAAATAATTCTGTACTTTAAGGGTGAACTATTGATTCGATCCTTCAGCTACTTATTTTCCATCTGTTTCAACTTGATTAGAAACCTACTGATCATACATGTACAAATTACTATCTTTAAAAAATGATCAAAATTGCCTTTCTATTAGCCTGGCATTGTCTTGACCCTGATTATACTTTATGTTTCCACATTGTAAATAGTATAGATACAGTGTTGCTTAAAATGAATAGTGAACATGCAAAACTAATTATTCAATTATAAATCATCACTAATTTGGATAGTTCTAAAAACGCGACTTTCAAAAGCAGTTGTACGTAGTTGACATTAACACAGATTTTTCAAGATGACAATTCTTTGACCTTCGTCATCGATATATGACAATGATGATAGTAGAATCTCTAGTAGCTATATCATCCCATATTAACAGCCAAAGGGTTGTATGTGTCTCTCATATGAGTGACACATACAACGTTTTGACTGCTGGGTGCGATATGTAAAAGGTGAGACATAAGTATATATATCATATACGAATGGTCTAAAGTAAATTATTCGCAACAGGCATATTGTCTGGCAATATATTTTTGTTGTAATATTTATGTGCGAACGATATCTAAAATATGTCGTCGTAATACGTTATACATTTTGGTTGGTATGTCATGGTATGGTATTTTTATATAATTTATTTTGTTACATTTGTTGACGTCACCCGCTCTGCGGTGCAAAGCCAAAAGGCAGTAACTGCTGTTACTGCCTTTTGGCTTTGCAGAGCAGAGCTGAGGATCCCGATCAGACTAGTGAGTCTGTTGTAAAATAAATAGGCGCACACAAGCTCTAGGGCCACGTACGTTGTAAGACGATCTTGAGAGATTAGGTGATTAAAGTACAATCATTAACATGATTATATATTTTGACAGCTTAGCATATATCGTCTCACAACGACACAATATCCTATCATAGTATATTTACGCTGATGTCTAAGACGACATTCATTTTGTTGCATGCATGAAACAGTGTCGTCATTTGATGCTCAATAAAAATGTAATAAATATTACAATGTATTTATATTTATACCCTGCTATCTTATATTTGCACGTGGCTATCTTTATTTTGTAAGAATAGAATGGTTAGATAATGATTGGAGACACGTCTCCAATCCTAAAATGCTATTTCAATTTCACCATATGGAAATGATATCGTGTGAAGGACTTGATAAATATGTCACACTTATCTCATTGTCTTGTGATTTTTGTTACAGGGTCTAATAACGACAAATAACGACAAAAAATTATACGCTTTTCATGAACTATATTTCCATAAAAAAATCGTATTATGTAATGTGTTTGCATTTTTCTGATCAGATAATTCGTCTACGTTCGTTATTATCTGATCATCAATTATCAGGGTTCCCACAGAAATCCGGAAATGAAATTCGATGACTTTCCATGACCATTTTTTGCAGAATTCCATTACTTCGAAACTTCACAAATATACAAATGTACAGCCTCCACCACCCCAGCGACCCGATCTATAACTACTTTATAAAGCATACCCGTACTCAGCGGGTGTCGAGGCGGTCGGACTACCCCTCTCCCCTACACTCGTACCATGTAAAATAGTTATGGATTGTCAGTTTAATTGTGTGTCAAAAGTGTATCCAATTAACATATTTTTCTGGGAAGAAATGTGAGAGATTTGTGAAAATTTAAAATTCCATTATTTTTTGCCAAATTTTTATTTTCCATGACTTTTTCAGGCCTGGATTTTATTTTTTCATTTTCATGGTTTTTCATGATTTCCCATGACGGTGGGAGCCCTGATTATTTATTTTTGTTCTAGAAGCGATGACAAATTTGTATTAATTCCGGTCTTTTGGACCCTAACAAATTTAACTTCATGAATTTACCATTGTCATCTTCATCCATTACAAGCCGCGAGCTCTATCGCAATTCTCGACTTGTAGTAGATAAGATGATTTGAAGGTGTTTAAAAAATAAAGAAAATCGCTATGTATTTTTAAACCAGTTTCATGGAAATTTTCATTCTAAAACCCTTGGTTGTAATTAAGTCTGTTTTCAGGGATATAAAATGATGCTTTAATGCATCGTGGGGGCTTAAAGGGTTTTAAATCACTGCTGTGTAATCACCAATCAATTCCGTCTGCTCATAATTATTTACGAGCTCCTCATTCATCACTCTGTGGGTCATTGCAGAAAAAAGTATAACGATGTCGAGTGCACGGTTTCCACAATAAAGAGCAAACACGTCCAGGGCTGCTTTCTCTATACTGGGTTTTTGTCTGATACGATCATTGGTATAAACATATCTACTGGGATTTCCCAGATAATTACCCCTTAAAACGCTGAAATACTTTCGTATGAATCATGGAGACCAAAGGGTTTTATCAATTTAAAATCATCATCATCATCATGTTTTTCCGCTTTATTTGAATACCTATGTTATGGGTTTATGGCCATTATTTTGAATTTAAAATCAATATAAATGTCCTAATTAGCTCTTTCTGATTCATTAGAGTACCTATGTTATGGGTCTACGGCCATCATCAATATTGTTTACTCTTTCAGTGCGAGGATCAACTTTAGACGTCAGAATCTGACGTCTAAAGTCGATCCCCGTGCTGTAAGGGGTTAACCCTCGAACCGCCGATATTTTTATAAGCCATTACATAAGCTTTTTAAAAATGTTAAATATAAAACATGATGCTTTCAAAATAGTTCACCTCCATTTTGTCAAATCTGAATAATTTTAACTTACTTTGAATTGTAGTTTCTAGTGGGTGAATATTCCAATTTAAATAATTTGACGATTTTAAAGGGCTAACAGAAGGGGTCTCCAGATAATTGGTATTACCGTGAGGTGCATAAAAATACATAAAACACTTGTTTCTCACTTTTAATTCTGGTGTGTATAAGAATATCCACTGAAGACAATGTGTGGGACCACCTCGTAAAACTACTGCAAGATAAATTATTTGAAATTAACTTTAAGGTAAATCAGGGCCAGCTTGAATTTTGTATACAAATAATTCACAGATAAAGCGTGTCTGGACAATATTATTAGATGTGGGCCTGTATATTATTCACTGGGTACGTCATGAACCACGACAGAACAAACCGAACAAATAGTTGATAATGGCAACAATTTATTTACAAAAACTTCATAGTGTACTGCCGTGCAAAGCCAAAAGCCAGTATCTTCTGTAAGCAGATACTGCCTTTTGGCTGTATCTGCTTACATTACAATTAAGCAGATACTGCCTTTTGGCTTTGCGGAGCAGTGTAGTGTAAGCGTTTATATTAGCTTATGACAACTGTCAAGTGATGTTGGCTAGGAATATGTACAGACAATTTATAACAGGAGACATTACGTCACCTTAGTATTACAGGGTCGTATCTGTCCTTTTAAAAATTGGCAGGTACGCTCCTTTAACCCTTTCACCGCGGGTGGCGCCGAAAGGCGACCACCTGGCAGACCGCGGATGTCAGTAATTACTGTTTTTAATTAAAAAAATTAATTAATTCAGCGCTCAGGCATTTTATGACGTTATAATTCAGCGGTGAAAGGTTAATACTAAGGTGACTAATTTCCAAAATTGTTTATATGTCACACACTATAATGCAATATTATTTGATAACAAAACGAAGTGCGTTAATACGTTGGTGAGGGTTATTTAATATTAGAATAATATTTAACAATATAATATAACATCACGAGTTTACAAAGACAAACATAAAAAAATACATGAATAACCCAGCGTTAAACAAATCACATCTTCTAACTCGTGCAAACATTAATTAAATATTGGTGAACTGAACGCATCAAACGTTTTTTTCGAAGCACATGACATTCGATTATTCATGTATATGTGGAATACAATACTGTTGAATATGTCTTTTCGATAAAGTAAAAAAGTGTCTGATACAAAAAGCATGTGATTGATGCAGTTGGAATGAAAAATATCAGGGACTGTCAATGCCCTAATAGATATGTATAAATAATCTACCCTAATAATAAATTAATACAAATACAGTCATACCTTTACATGTAGTCCATCCTGAGTTGTCACTATGTGGAGCAAATTATTAATCGAAGACAAAAATACAAAATGTTAGGATAAAAAAAAGAGACCCGACCAGTCTTGACATATGAGATTTAATTATATTGAGCAAATAATTTCAACACATCGATCCACACAAAGCATTTTGTGTTAAAATGCTTTGAACTCCTTATTGATTGGGCTAACAATCTGAGATAACACAAAGACAATTGCTGGTTTGCATAATATTGCTTCATCATATTACTTTTATCATTTTTCTAATTAAAATCCTAATGGATTAGTCTGCACTGGCCCCTCGTTAGCCACCACAGCTTTAGAAATCTCCTCCATGCGTTGAAAATTGGCTTTGGCCGAGTTGCTACTTAACATGACAAGGTTTCTTCTGACACGTCTGACAGCCTACAAAATGAAAGCTTTGTCAACAAATTTCAATTATAATGTTTCAACCCTGACAGCTCTGAGGATGACTACAGTAGTATTTCTGGCAATTGTGTGATATTCCAAAAGTAAAAGAGGTCTTAAATATGTGACATTGCAAAACTTATTTTTCAGTCACAAAGTTATGGATCGCGGTAGCAACACACAGCTTCAAGTGACAGAAAGTTCAAATGTAATAGCTCAGAACTCTAGGGGGTAAAAACAAACTACCTTTTGTAAATATCTACATTGTTCCTTGTACTATTCCCTAGAATTTAAGCATATATCACTTGGCCACATGTGGCAAATAACACTCTCATTTCAAGCATCAATATCAATATTGTTCCCCTTTCACCATAAAGTAGTGATGAGATAAAATAAGGCATGTGAACAAGTGTGCTGCTGAATTGTTTTTTTCTCTATTTTTCATCATTCGAAGCTGGAATTTCTGACATAATTTTCAGCTTCAAAAGACAAAAAAATATGAAAAAAGGACATCTCCCATATTGAATTATTTTAACCCTTGTGCTGCTGCAGTTTTCGACAATTTTTAATTCATTTGAAGCTTGAATTCAAATAAGTGAAAAATAATATTATTTATGAAAAATAGACATCTCCTAAATCGAATTATTTTATTCACTGAGCACCTACCATGAGATATGTTACAAATGTTAGTGGTAATTTATTTAGTCTGCAATTTGTTTGAAGACGTATATATACGTTCTTACCATCACAGAGGTAATAATCATGTAAGCATCCCCCACAAACTAATTGATTAAAACCCTTTAAGCCCTCACGATGCATTAAAGCATCATTTCACATGCCTGAAAACACACTTAATTTCCCTACAACCAGGGGTTTTAGAACGAATATTTCCATGAAACTGGCTTACCAATACATGACAATTTTCTTTAATTTTTTAACCAAATCAAATCATCTTCATCCACTACAAGTCAAGAATTGCGACACCAATTCGCGGCTTGTAGTGGATGAATATGACAATGGTAAATTCAGGCTTGAAAGGGCTCATTTATTTCAGTGACATTTCACCAGAAACAGGTTCAAAACGTATGTATTCGGTCCAGCAGCACAATCAACCTATATTTTTTTATGTCCAGGAGAGATTTACTGCCAGAATCACATAGCAATTGTAGTAATATGCCCAGTATACCGCCCCTTGCATATGAAAGGGTGTATCTGCCACTTCACAAATGACAAATACACCCTTTCATATCCAAGGACAAATTATATAATATCATTACAGGTAGAGGAAAAAGGTGGGAGTTATATTCGACTTACCTCATCACAAAATAAAGCACAGATGACTGAATCTTGGCTAGCAGAGTTCACCTTCAGGTCAAGGTTGTTAGATGTCCGGGAGAGGACAGCTACCATACAGTAGATATCAATAGCTGCATCTGCCAATCTATTTAGTAGGAATTGCTCCTCTGAAAAAATAACATTTATTGTACAATTCATTGACTGCCAAACTGTGCCAAACAACAGGAAACATTGCTACTGGGTGTTTATTGCTTTAAACCAGAAAGATGCATCAAAGCTGGAGGTTTTAAAAAGAAAATGCATGAAACTGTGTTACCAATACATGACAATTTTCTTGAATTTGTCACCCAATTCAAGTCATCTTCATCCACTACTGTATCCCCGCACATAAACGTGCATGCACTTATAATTGAAAATCGCTTGTTTCAGGGATGTTTTAAAAATGTTTTTTGTTCGAATATAAGTGCATGTACATGTACTTGTTTTGAAAGCTAAGTGCACCCCCCTAAATAGAAATTGTGTAACCAAATCTGACACCTTAAACGACAAAAAGAAATTAATCTATTAAATCACATTATAAGAATCACACCCACCCCCATTTAGCCAATTATTGTTAAGAGGCCAGAATTATTTAAATAAACTTTGCACTCATCTAAACAGATTATTGTGGAGTATTGAATCCATTCAATGAGAACGTTATGTTTTTACAACAATGATCATGTCTTGAGCCCTCCTAGACAGCGGTGGGGACGCCACTGTTGACGATAGCTGTGCCGATGCAAACATGCACTATATGGATTGATGGCTGGCTGTTGAAACAGTGAAGACTTTTTTGCGCCTTGCAACTAGACTTATATTTATAAACTGCAAAAATTTTGTTGTTTTCTTGAAATAAGGTTATATAATGCACATCCCGATGCTAAAATGGTGTATTAATATAGCTATACGTACTATAAATGTCATTAAAAAACAACTAAGTTTACAAATTTGCATTTCTATGTCAAAATATTTATCATTTGTTTATTATCAAGGTCATTTCGAGTTCGAATATAAGTGCATGTATTTTTCTTAAAATATTCGAATACAAGATGCATGCACGTGTTTTCGAAAACTAAGTGCATCTTCAAATATAAGTGCATGCACGCTTATGCACAGGGATACGGTACAAGTTGGAATTTGCGGCAGCAATTCGCGGCTTGTAGTGGATGAAGATGACAATGGTAAATTTAGGCTTGAACGGGTTGAACCTGCTTTAAACCATCAAGATACATCACAGCGTCATATTGCATCTCTGAAGAATGACTTAATTTCCTACACCTGGGGATTTTAGAAAGATTTTTTTGTGGAACTGTTCTAATAATAACAATATCTCTTTCCATTTACCACCCACTTCAAGTCATCTTTATCCACAAGTTGAAAATTGTGACAGCAGTTTGCGGCTTGTAGTGGATAAAGGTAAATTCAGGCTGCAAAAGGGTTAGGAAAGAGCAGATGGTTACAGCAGAATAACAGCGTATTTATACCAGTTCATTTTGAACATAAGTTTCCAATTTCCTAATCTTGGAAATGCTTAAGGAATCCATAAAATAAGTCTCGCTCTCTATTTCTAATAAATAAAAACATTTTTCAATATTCAAAGCAATAACTTCAAATGTTGAAAGATACTAAATGACAATTCAGCACGACAAAGGTTAACCCTTAAAGCGCTGAATTAATTTTTTTTAAAACATCGCAACCAAAGGTTTTTTTTCATTTTGAAATCATAATAAATGTCTTAGTTAGCTATTACTGATTCATTTGAATACCCATGTTATGGGTTTCCGGCCATTAGCAATATGTTGATTCTTACAGTGTGGGGATCGACTTTAGTCTTCAGAACTGTCGACTAAAGTCGGTCTCCGCGCTATGAGGGTTGACCCTTTCAGTGCGGGGACAGTCTTTAGGTAGGTATTCAAATTGTAATAAACCTTTGGCCTCTACGGTTTATGTAAAATTAATACAACGTTGTAAGGGTTAAAGGGCTGAAATATTCTTTATATGAACCAAGAGACCAAAGGCTTTTTTTTAATAGTCTGTTTTGAAAGAATAAACGTCATCGACATCTCCCATATTACTTAGAAAACTGATACAATGATTGATAAATATTAAAATGTATTCATCTAGGAAAAAAAATACACTTTATGTAATACAGTTTTATTGTCCCATGAATTTTGAAGTGCTGATCACATTTCCTAATTTAAACAACAAAAAGCAAGAAGGATTTTCATCTAGAAAATCAAATGATCTAAAAAACCAACCAATCACGTTTTTTCCATGTTTTACTAGTAGCTGTTCCACTGCGGCACCAAAATCTTCCACCGCCTTACTTGCCTGATAAAATAAACATACAGTCACATCAATACAAGTAAATTTATGAAAATCATTCAATATCTTGACTGTACATACATTATAAGGAGGATATTACATATATATACACATATTATCTTCAGTGTAGCTTTCTCATTTTATGGATTAACTTCATCAATCCCTGTATAAGGGATGAAATCCACATCTTAGGGAGTTTTCACAATGACATTTTCATTGTTAATAGCAGTAGTAAAAAACATCATGTTAAATTAGTATTCAATTGCCATTCATAATCAACTAGTAAGTCAAATCACACCATTCATACAACAAGAATGCCCCAACAGCAGCTTAGGCCGATAGAGCATCTACATAAAAAATAAATTAACCCTTACAATGCTGAAATACCTTTGTATAAACCAAGGAGACCAAAGGGTCTGGTACCTAAGGCTTAATTTGACAAAATGAAAGACAAAATGGGTTAATAAGTTTTGAGTAGCCATTTAAATTATAGCAATTATTTGTGGACTAATTCATCCATATTTATAGGATAATTCTGGACAAAATCAGGAATATTGTGACATACAATAAAGCTACTGACCTGTATGGCTGATGTAGACAAAGAAGGGTGGGCATGGGTTGAGAGAGTCTCACCGCTCCTCAGACCAAGTTTCCTACACACAGATAAATTGGTTTCTATGTAAATTTCAGGTTCACAAATCTGCTCATTCAATATAACAAATCACAACTTGTTTTTTTATGTATGTTTTAAACAACACTAGGAATAACAATTATCCCTCTTTCTGTTAATATACTTATAGTCAGATTCACATTAAATTCATCAACATAGATTAATGAATTTCGCGGATTTCTCAGTCAATACTACCAATTTTCATGAAATTTTACACACACTTTTTCCCATCCATGTCTAACTTCTTAAATACTTATCAAAACTTCGCGAAACTTTCAGGGTAGTCACAACATGAATGGAAAATAGTGTAAGTAAAATTTCACCACAGTTAATGACAATCCGACTGTAGTAATGTACCTCTTTGCTCTCTTGGTTCCCTCCTCAAATATAAG
Organism: Flabesymbios commensalis; assembly: GCA_964017125.1. Classification (NCBI taxonomy): domain Eukaryota; kingdom Metazoa; phylum Annelida; class Polychaeta; order Terebellida; family Flabelligeridae; genus Flabesymbios; species Flabesymbios commensalis. The sequence continues at coordinate 59,980,123 of OZ024916.1, read as the reverse complement.
ACCAAGATTGGCTACTGGATTCTGAAATGATTTCTGTAACTCCTTGAGGTGACCTCCAGCATACTGAAAGAAATATCACAGTTGTACTTCCTAGGTCAACTGTTATTATGTATACATATGAAATCATTAATGTCTAAATACATATCAGCACGTGGCAAATAATCTAATGAAAGTTCAGGCAAAATAACATCAGACATATATACTGGCCATCCATATAGATGTAGGTAGGAAATTCTCATAGCACTTCATTTTTAGTTTGATTAGAACAAATAATATGACCAATCTTGAAGATTTAAGACATTATACTCATACTTGACAGCTTTAAAAATGCTCTTACTATTCTTAAATCTTGATACATAAAAAAATTATTCAAAGGGCTAAATTGAAACAAAGATGGTACTTTACACTAAATAATTATACTGACTGTGTACTCTTGCCTATGATGCAAACATACCTGAATTCCAGTGAGTGCCACAAAAAGCCTGAGAATATCATTAGTACCCTCAAATATTCTGAATATTCTTAGATCTCTCATCACTTTCTCTAGTCCAGTAGCCTGAATGAAACGAGTAGATTATAACTAAACTACGATTTCTAAATAGCCCGCCGCCATTATTGAACTTAAAGTTATTGCGCCCACAAGGTGAAATTATTGACGTAAAATGCAAAAAAATCACAATAAATCGGCCATTTTGATTTTTTTCGAACATTTTTGAACTTGTCTGAAAACTGGTCATTAGTAACATGCATAACAAATTTGAGAAGGATACATGAAAAACTTTTCAAGTTATCGCATTCACAAGTAAATGTTAACGCCGCGACGCCAAACTTCAATTGCAATAGACCACCTTTTTTAATTAAAATGAGGGCTAAAAACTGCTAAAAAAAAATCACACTTACCCTCATATAACCCATTCCACCCATAATCTGAATGGCCTCATCAGCACAGTACCATGCGCCTTCCTACATCAAACAAATAATGTTTATTCCAAAGAGTGAATAAAGTCATATGTGAAAATCATCACAAGAGTAATTATATACCAGCAGTAGTTATTTGAAAAAATATTATAATAAAATGTGCCATGAAGATAAACAGTATACTGGTTAGTTATTTGCAGCAAACATCCACTGGGAGATATTATGTTGGTACATAAATTATACTAGGTATCAGATATTTTTTTGTCAAATATTTCAGGCACCTATTATGTAGTATAATTATCTTTTCTGTTTTTCATCTATTTAAACTGGATTTGCTAACACAGCTTTAAATGAAAATAAATCTTTCAATATAAAATTAACTGTGAATTTACCACAAAGTCATTTTTCAGTTTCAGTGACATTTTTTAGTCTGAAATTCGCTAGAAACTGTTTAACCCTTAAAGTGGTGAATTATTTCTGTGTAAACCAAGAGACCAAAAGGGTTTTTCAATTTGAAATCATAATAAATGTCTTAGTTAGCTTTTCCCGATTCATTTGAATACCTACTAATGTTATGGGTCTACGGCCATTAGAACTATATTTACTCTTACAGTGCGGGGATCGACTTTAGTCATCAGAATCTAACATCTACAGACGTCAGCTTCTGTAGACAATAGTTGATCCCCGTGCTGTCAGGGTTAAAGTAGAAGCTTACTGAAGCTACAATCTTGCTGATGGCTGCTTCAATCTGGAACTCAGATGCACCTTGGTCCATATTGCCAGAAACCATGTAGGCCAATGACTGCAAAAACAGAATACGCATAAATTAAAGATAAAATAATACCGATATACTATAAAAAAATTTGGTATAATGCTACTTACAAAATTATTTAAAATGAAACAATTTGTTTGATAATTACCTCTGTGACATAATGGATCATGGCCATTCTGGCTATTTTTTCCTGTATGGTACCAAAAGAATCAATATGGCGACCAAATTGTTTCCGTTGTGAAGCAAACTCCACCTGAAGTACATGTAGAATACAAGAATAAATACAATGGCTTTACAAAGTGGGAGATACATCCCTCTAATACCAAGGTGACAATTTATTCGCAGATGGCGCACAAAGAAAGTTACAATATCTTTCTTCAAATGTGTGGAATTGGGTAGTATACTGACTGTACATTATTATACATAATGTTTTAAACATATTTCAATAGTAATTTTCTGTGATAAAAAAAAACATAATATACTGTAGATCTGGTAATTTTCGCATGTTTTAATTTTCGAGATTTTTTTTTTTCGAAGTTCAAAATTCACAAATTTTCATTTTTCTTTATTAGCGCTATTATAATAATAGTTTTCTCATGGTTCTTGAATTCGCTAATTTGTCCCCCATGGCGAAATTCGCGAAAATTAAAACCTCATGACTATTACCAAATCTACAGTATTGCATTTATTTTTCACACCATTCAAAATATAATCAAATGAAACTTCTATTGACTCACCGCTTTATTTATGCAAAATTTCATTGTTCCAGACAAAGCTGCTGCCATTCCAAATCTTCCATTATTAAGAATATTCATTGCTACTTTGAAACCACCACCTTCCTCTGAGCAAACCAAAAACAATGAAAACAAATTAGGTACCGTACAGCATAGTTGGGACATACCTGTGAAAATATGATAAGCTAATAGAATAAGTTACTAGAAATTCAGCATTAGTCATATATATGAGTGTGTACAAATAATCTCTATTCTATATTTTGCTAGACAATTATAATCACGAGTTAAAATATATATCTGATCCTTCCAATCATTAAATGTTTGCTGTGTAACCACTTACAACATGTGTTAAGACAACTATAGTAGAATCATGTAATTGATTATAATTAATATATTAATTGACTATGTTTGAGAATTATCAGACCTGTGCAGATGGTCCAGCAACGAGGAAAATGTAAAATTTGCAATCCGCAAACTTATCAAAGTCTAATTTGAAGATCATAATTTATACATACCACCAAGAAGATTTTCTTTGGGGATTTTAACATCTTCAAAGAACAGTTCTGCTGTGTTTGAGCATTTAATCCCCATTTTTGTTTCTGGTGGTCCACTGAGAAAAAAAAGTTATTTCTATGTTAGATAAATTTCTAATCAGCACAAATTTCTAGGTTTCCCAGACATTTCTCTTAGATAAGGGAGATTTACCTTCAACTCGTTCAGGGTGGGGATCAACATTAATGTCAGAATCTAGAGCCAGATTCTGACGTGTAAAGTAGATCGCTGTACAGAAATCATTAAAAAATTTATAATGGCCGTAGACCCATAATATAGTTACTCAGATAAAGCGGAAAGAAAATGACCAAGACATTTATGATAATTTCAAATTAAAAAAAAATTGTCTCCATGGTTTAAAGAAAAATATTTCAGCGCTTTAAGTGTTAAGCACTACATACTTATTTTCCATTGATGTACAACATTTGTGGCTTGTTTTGATGAAGTTGATTGAAATAATTTAAACAAACATTGATACGATTGCATAATCAATGACAATAAGCAGGTTCTGGACCTCCATTTGATTTATTACAATCGGGTATAACAAGGTAAAAAAATGTGAGAAATACATGGGAGTTATGCCATAAACCAATCTAAAATCAGGATCCACATTTAAATAAAAGGCAACTATGTTTAGTAGAATAAGTAGAATGAGGGTTAACCCTTATCCTACTAAGTTAGTTTATTAAATTTTCAACCACTTGAAGTTGTGACTCACTAACGCAATCCACAACCTCAAGTGGTTGAAAATTATACATATTTGTCTTCATGTCTAAACAGTCATTTAATTCCCAATAGTTATTTAATCGGCTAATAAAAATGGATTAAAAAACGACTATTGTCGTGATCAGCAGGCGAAGAGTTAACCTATTTCAATCACTCTGATGGTCTATATCATTCTAACACATTACTCCTGATAGTTACTCAGAGTGATAGAAATTTACAAGGTACATCACATCCCTAGAGATATCTCCATGTACAATTTGGAAGCAATAAGAAAGTGCAAAAGAGACAAAACAAAATATTGCAATAATTTCAAGTAGAAATAATTAGCCCCCCGAAATTAAAAGGACGTCTGTTCCATTAGCCTCTTCACTTCCAGGCCGAAGTGCATACCAGGATCCACGGATCCTGGTATAACTATAGTAAATCCGACGGGAATTTCCGTCATGTATGGTTACATACATTGACGAATGACGACGGAAATTTCCGTCATGTATGGTAGTGAAGGGGTCAGTGGCAAAATAATGCTAAATATAAACAGCAACCTTAATGTCAAGAAATAAAAAGGTTTCCTTACTTTGTCACTCCACCAAAACCTCTCTCTACAATGAAAGCAGTAACCTTGTCCTTTGTTTCTCCTGTTTGTGGATCTTTAGAAGGAACCTGTTAAATATGATGATCAATAAAAAAGGTTTTAAAATGCACTTTAAAATGTTCAGATTGTCATTTCAGTCAGCTTATAATCTCGATGTCACTGTCTTCATCACAAAAACATAAAAACATCCTTGTTAGATATTGAAGGTCAGTCCATAAAAAAATTATCAAAAAAATATCAATATCATGAACATGACTGTCGTCAGTTTTTAATGAATTCCTCTAAAAGGTAATAAGATTATCAAAACTATTTATCCCATAATAAATTGAGACAACTATGTTTATTAAAAATTATAATATTTTGTGACAAGATGGCTGCATCATCCATTTTATTTTCAATGGATACATCCTCAAAGTTTATCAAATCATTAGAAATGACTAGGGAACCACTATAGCAAACAATAATGCGATCCAATCAACATTTCATCAGATATTGCACCCACAAACTTTTTTTGACGGCCATCTTGGAAAAAGGTCTATTTTTGGCTGGGATCCAACATAATATATGTAACACAATGAGTCATGAATACACTCATTAAGACATATTATACTACAATCTCTTCTACACATTTTTATCTATGTCGAATGAATATTACAAAAACAAAAATGTGATTAACCTGGGCAAATACTGTGAATACATCTGCTGTTCCACCATTGCTTATCCAAATTTTACTTCCGTTCAGGATATAGTGACTTCCATCTGATGAAGGCACAGCACGGGAGCATATTGACTGAAAAATTGACATAATGGAGCTATATATTTTCACGATAATAATGTAATATGAATAGTATAATGATTCATTCCTCTTTGGTTAAGAAAACAGATAACTACCAGGTGATTATCTAGAAAAAATAAAAAATGACTGACAATCAGATGTTAAATTAACCCCTTTTGAAAAATTCACCAGTCAGATGATTTTTTTTCAATTAAATGAACATGAATACGAACTGTGGCTGCCTTGCAAAGTGAACCAAATTCATACTTTTAATTTGACACATCAGATAGATATCAAAAGAGAGCATTAGCGTCAAATTTTTGTTGTGAGAATTGTCCGGAATATATGCGCATATGTACTGAATGTACTGTACAGTGTCCATGGAAATTTTTTAAATCATACTATAGATGTGAAGTATCTTAGAAGGGAAATAGCTGGTGCCTAGCTTATTGCAGTTATTACATTTACACCAAAAAAAAATATTTTAAGTAAACCGTCCGACCGACTGCCCGCCTCTGGTGATCACTATACCCCACAGCTTTAATGGCTGAGGGGTAATAAAAATAAAGTACATGTACTGGGTATTATTTTGTAAATAATGTATCACAGAATTTGTAGAAAATACATTTTTCATGGTTCCAAGATTCATACAAATGTATAGAAAGTGGTTACATTTTACTCACTTTGGAGCTTAGTGTGAGAGGATTGCGACGTTTCGACCTGCATTCAGCAGATCTTGATCACTCATTGATCATGGAGGGGGGGGGGATGGGGGTGATTCGACTCAGATGGTGGTCAAAGAATGATCGGACCATAGATGGGTGGTAGCTGGTAGCCCTGGTCTCTGTTCATGGAAGGGACAGGACTGGATGAAGCGAAAGGTGAAGGAGGCCATCCACATCAACCAGAGAATCCCCCCGCCGAAAATAAATTCTGGTTGTGTGTGCAGATTTCTTGTCTTTATTGATAAATAAATTCTGTCAAATGCGGAAGTAGACTGGTAGCTTCAGTCTTTTTGTGTTTCCGAGTAGATAAAAGTATGGTGCCAAATCGTCTAAATGCCCCGACTCTAAATCATTTTACTGGCTAAGGCACCAATTTTTCTCTAAAATTGAGTAATAATAGGTCATTTGTACATATGTATAGTATCATAAGGTATGTGGTGTTTCATTGGTGTGACAGGGGTATTTTCTCCAGTCACAACCTGTAGTGTTAACCCCTATCCTGCGGATCACAACTAGTGTCGTTTTTAATATGTTTTATTAGTAGATAAAATCACTGATATTGGAAACTAAATGTGTGTTTAAACATCAGGAATAAAAAAATATTTGTGCTCAAATTAAACAAATCAGAGTAATTTTCAGCCACTTGAAGTTGTGGATCGCGGTAGCGAGACACAACTTCAAGTGGGTCAAAATTTAAATAATTTGGTTAGCAAGATAAGGGTTAAATTTATCAATGGAAAGTACCTTTCAAATGAAATGAAGTAATACTGAGTATTGCATGAGGGAACCAGCAGTAACAATTAAAATAAATATAATAGCAACAGCACTAAAATTATAAGTCATCCCCAAGAAATTATTGTAGACTGAATTATCACTCACACTTGCATCAGAACCACTTGAAGGTTCAGTCAAACAGAAAGCTGCCATTGTTTCACCTGATGCAAGCTGTGGTAAATATTTCTCCTTCTGTTCCTTTGTACCAAATAGGATGATGCCTTTAAATCCAATAGACTGTTTCAAAATAAAAATAAATTTATACAATATTTAAAACAATCATTGTGCTACAAATTTAACAGATAAATTTATTACAATCAGGTGCTTCTCAATATTTCAGGCCTGCAGCCTATTGAGATACAACATACACGCGTATAACATATGTTTCGATTTTAAATAAAACATTCATACTTATATCTGTAATAAAAAGACATTCACAGGATCGGGCAGAATTGTGTTTGTGAGAAAACAAGTGATCAGAAAGGTTAGCAATGATAAAGATTAGGATCCTGTTGCGAAACTCAAAATATCTTTCAAGTTTAGGGTATTCAAATTGATGGGAGCGGAGATGGAAATTTGATAAAACAGACAGAGATGTTCTAAATAAAAATGCCAAAGTATCAACTGAATTTATCCAAATCAGTGACTTAGAACAGCCGACGAAAGAGAGATTGGCAGCCGGCGATAACTTCGGCCCAATTTGAAAACCCTGCAGTTGAGGTGGTGTTGGCTGAACAGTAATTTAATATTCTAAGAAAAAAAACAGTCACATAATTCTCCAATTATAGAGCCAAATATAAATATTAAAAGATAGACTAAATGAATGACAAGAACAGTCAATAACAAGACTTGAAAAATTGAGTCACAGAAACCTGAATTGAAAAATAATTTTTCATTGAATTTGTTAATATAGTGCTCACATGTTTTGAAAAAACGGCTGCCTAAGTCCAGTGGTTAGAGCTGCAGGCATAAAGTCCGGAGGTCGTGGGTTCGAATCTTACATCGGACATAAAGGGGATTTTTCTGCGACCGGCCCCAACCCAGGGTGAGTTCGCCACAGGCTATATGGGTAGTTCGAACCACTGATTCATCCACTAAAAAAAGATGCAACATTGGGGAGCGTCTAGGAGCTATGACCTATTGGGGATGATTAGCTACTAATGGCCTGCAGGTGCTTGTGATGGCCGGGCCCAAGTAGCTCTGGGATAGAAGTTCGGTGGTCAGTCGGATTGACTGGACCAAGTGAAAGAAAGTTGGTCTCACAACTCTGTCAAATAGTCCCACGACCAATACGGAACTGCTGTGTCAACCCACATACAAACTGCATTACACAGCACTCGCACTATACATAACAAAAAACAAGGCCTGTCGGCGATATACATAGGCCTTAGCCTCTAATCATCGTTTAGAAGTGAAAATCATTTGAAACAAGAGCACACTCGACAATAGCCCAATAGCCCAAGTGGCCGCAGGTCAGCCATTTACAAAAATAATGGCCCATAATCAGCCATTTTGGCCACCATGACCTCGATTCGCCCAATTTAAAACTCATCTGAGCTATTAGTGAAATGGATATATGGTATAAATGTTGAGTGAATCGCATCAACAGGAAAATTTGTCGATCGGAAGTGGCCGCAGGTCAGCCATATTAAATTAGATCAAGTTGAAATTGTTCATGGAACATCCCTACCTGAAACAGCACATTTGGTTAAATAGTAGTGGTCCAGCTACCTAGTCCGGTTTCCGCATATTAAAAAAATATTGGCCAATAATCAGCCATTTTGGCCGCCATGACCAAATTTTTTGTCTGAATCTTGTCCAATTTCAAATCATTCAAGCTATTAGTGAAATGGATATATGGTATTAATTTTGAAATGATACATAATGAAATGCTGAGTGAATCTTGTTAACGGGAAAATTTGTCAATCGGAAAAAAACCAAGGTCATAGGGGTCACAGAAAGGTCAAATATAAAAATAGTCAAGCCTTAGTCATGATTAACCTGTAATTTAATGTGCATTCCACTTATGCGAAATAAGTTATAATGCTAAAAGTGGCGGCCAGATAGACGGATGGATGCGCCTGATGACGACAATAGGCATTCGCCAAAATTTTGACTGAGGCCTAAAAACTAGCCACGGTTGGGGTCAATAAAAATATTATGAAAAAAATATATGTTTTGATTCAAATTATACATAATTTTCTTAAATTGTGGGTTGCAGTAATCTGGTAATGAGACACAGCTTCAAGTGGGTAAAAAATAGAACAAACCTGATGTGCACCAAGTGCAATACCAACTCCAAGGTCACTGCCTCCTACCACTTCTACGAGGCGAGCATACTGTGTGTTATTTAATCCAACACCACCTTAAAGAACATAATTTATAGTCACATTCAATTTTTTATTATGAGCTGAAACACAAATTTGATTAAATATATTTGCAATTGCCTAGGTATACAAGTGAAAATGTATCTACAGAGGAACCTGCTATGAGCTGCCACTCTGATGAGCAGCCAACCTCCAATGGGAGGCCACTTGGCCATTCCCCAAAATGGTATTTCGTATACAAATGCACCTCCTATGGGCAGCCAACTGCGTTAAATTTCCACTTTTTCCTGTGTCGCAAGTGTGGCTGCTCATAGCAGGTTCTACTGTACTGAAACCATAAAATTAATTTCTTTTTATTTCAAAAAGATTTGACCACACACTGCAAGGTGCAAGCCTTGCAATACAGCATAGTGGTTTCCATTACGGGTATAAACATGATAAATAGTAATTTGTTACCAATAGAGCAGATCATTTTTATTTTTTAATTTCAGGTTTGATCCTACTTTGACCAGAAGTGGGACATTTTAAAATCTCAATTTTTTACAATCCCACTAAACAGATAACATAACAGCTTTCAAAACTAGAATAAGAACAATATGTTCAAGAGCCTGCATTACTGTATTACCGACTGCATTGGTGGGCTTTAATGCCATCAAATTACACAGGATGATAATAGGCTGCATGGTATTGGGGTGGAGATACAATGTGGATCATACGACGAAGAAGTGATATGATTAACTAAGTAGCTTCTATAAACATTTGGATACTATACTTAGTCAAACATGATGAAAGGACAACTTCCAAATATTATATATATGTAATCATAATTTGTATTTCCATAATCAACAGTACAAATTAAAAATGGCACATTATTAGTGAATAACTTTTACCAAACTGATTGTAAAATTTAAAACTTCAAATACCAATAGACACAATATTTTAAATAGTAAATCAATAGTAAATCATGCTATCACCTAGCTCCACTGGTACTTGTAAACCATAAGCACCCAATTGTTTCAAGTGTTCAACTGACTCTGGAGCAATATCCTCATCTTTGTCATTTTTCAATGCATCATTTACCTCCTGAAGCAAAACGGGTGGCACTTGTTAGAGGTCCTTTTATAAAGTAAGCTGCTGAATAATAATTGTGCTCAAGTCAATATAGTTGGGAAGGGAACATGTATTGGATTATTTTTAACATTAACAGACATTCTAAATTTATAAATTTTACATATTGGTTAAATGTGTGAATAGTTTGTTTCAGGGCAGCCGATATAATATATGCAGCAGTGTTGAATAGGGCTGCAGATGAACACATGTTTTTCACTTTAACATACATTTTTATGTTTTTCACTTCAACATAATCTTCACTGCATAGACAGATAAATTGTAATTGTAAATGTTGATAAGCTGCTAAAATAAATGATGCTTATATTTTGAAGGCCACAACAACTATGTTTGATAGATTTGCACTCTCACAAACCAGTAGGCTGGGCTGCTCTTTGCACATGGACAAACATTTTTTTTAAATTTTTTTTTTTGTTTTAGTGGAACTTTTAGGCAGAATACATACATGTGTGCATTTTAAAATATTTTTTTTGGCACAGTAATGGCCTGAAGGAGTGACTGGCAAGGCCATGTTGTTATTTTATTTTTAAGATAAAAGACAGACAGCAATGTCTCCAAATAAAAAGTGATTACATTATATTTAGAATTTGCAAATACATCGACGTAGAAGCATATTGTTACCTAAATAACTTCTTCTATCAATGTTACAATTATTGCATAGCCAACAAAGCTGGTTAAATTGACTTCGAACTTTCTTTGCTCATCATTTTTTATAAATTGTAGAACAGATCAGTTTAGAACATACTGTATAGAGCTGGTAATTTTCATGTGTTTATTAGTAAATTATCGCTATTTTTTTATTTTGGGACTTTTCACGAAGCCTAGAATTTGCAAATTTAGATTTTTCTTTGGTAGCGCTATTATGATAACAATTTTTGTGAGATTTCTAAATTCGCAAATTTATCCTCTTTGCTAAATTCGCGAAAATTAAACTTCGCGAATATTACCAGATCTACAGTATATACAAATATTTCTAACAGTGGTAAAAAAATCTACCAGTTATAATGATTTGGTGTAATGCCAGATAAAAACAGACCTACCAGAAAGAACTTTTCGGTTGGTGGTATTAAAATTCTTAAAGTCTCTTCTTGATCTTCAGATAATGCTGATCAATACAGTATATGTGAAAAGAAATAAAAAATGCAATTACAAAATGAAATTTTTTGATAGTAGTAGAAAATATTACTTACTTCAAATTCAATGACAACTAATGTTTTAATGGGAAATTAAATAATAATAATTGATAACTTGAATAAAAAAAAAGAATAATTGAAAAAATGACATTTAAGATAAACCTCATCTACAATGTAGATGATCTATAGAAATCCAAGATACATTCTGGAATTAGCCAATTACATATATTGGTTTAAATATGTCACTAGTCTACACAAGTGACAATAAAGTATATTTATAATTCACTGAAGTAGAAACTAATTTGACTTTTTTGAAACCCAAATGTCCTTTGCGAAGTCTCTCAGTGAAGCATTAAACACTATTTTATATTAGTATTTATATTCAACCAATTTATACCTCAATACTACATATACCAACCTTTTGGGTATGGAAATACTTGCTCTACTTCTAGTTGTCCTCTGAAAAGGTTCATGGCAAACGAATCAGATTCTGGTAAACCTGCAGTTGAATAGGATCTCTGATTTTCGCAGTAAACAGCTCCATGTCTGTAAAATGCAAAATTAAATACTAACCTGCATGCATGGTAACCAAAATATACATTTACCACATTTATCAAAACATTACCAATATCACAAATACTACTGCTTCAAGCTAGTGAAACAAATAGCAAACTGCAATTGATTAAATATTTATCAATTAAAAAGTTGGTGTAGCTGAGAAATGTGCCACACAATTACTAGAGGCATACACTAGACTACACAGTAATATCTTGGTGTAGCAGTTATTAGTAATGGAGTATTAGTATTATTAGTATTATGGGCTGAGTAATGGAGGGTATAGCCTACACAATAATATCTTGGTGTAGACTAGTCAGCAGTTTTTGGTAATGGAGGGCTGGGTTCCCCACAAAGCTGAAAATGCCGGCTGGCCGACCGGATGAATTTTATGCCGACCAGCATGCAATAGGTCACATCCGGCTGTTATCCAACTGGTAGATTAGCCAATATTCCTGTCGCCAGTGTCATCCTGTGTTGGTTTAGCGATCAGCGTGTACGTGTAAGTCTGGTGTGCGCGTGCGTATATATTACTTGTGTACAGTGAACACAAAATGTACACACCAGATACGTGCTACTCCCCCCCCCCCTATAATCTCCCCGTCGTGTGCTGTATGCTACATAACATAGATGTAGGCCTACGCCTGGCAGAAGCAGCGCTGACAGCAAGTGAGAGTGATCTAGAAACAGCGAAGTGCTGTCACAGTGTGACAACCGCTGTGCCAATGTCATTCCAGCGCTAGCAGCGCTGAGCCGGCATTGGCACGACGCTGGCAGAGCTGGCAGTATTCGAGAGTGTGATAACAGCGATTCCGCGTTGAAGGGCCAACACTTCTAGCGTTGCCAGTCACCACGACACGTTGTCACTCACCCAAAGTGTCACCGCGTTGGTAAGTGAGTGATACTAACTCACAAACCTTGTCACGCATACACAACAATACTTATAAATAACAGAATAATAACTCTCACCAACAAACAAAAACGCATAAAACACCGAGAAAACATGTATAGGCCTACACTCAATTTATACACAACTCACAAACCATCGAATCAACAAGACAAAATAACAGACAAACAATTCAGAACAAGCGAGCAGCTTTCTTAATTTCACAAATTAAGATGATACGCTTCTAGTTTATAATGTAACTGTGATTTTATGTTTATGTAACTGTGATTTTACAGGCAGGTGTAGAATTAAACATTGGGGGCAAGCCAATCCACAGGACTGGCAAGTCAAGGAAACTGCCATTCCTGAGTAAAAACTGTCATTCCTAGAAATGGCTTTTGTCCTAAGATGGCCTAAAATTAGCCAGTTCATCTGAATGGCTGGTAAAATTTTTTACCATTCCTGCACATTTTTTGGCAGTACCGGACTGGAGGAATGTCCTTATTTCGAGCCCTGACATGTATATCAAATGCTAAATTAGAAGTGCTCAATAAACACTGTCAATGATAAATGATGCTTAATTGTATTCTATAAACACTACCAATAATACATTATATACTTTGCAGCGTTCGAAATAAGGCCCTTCCGGTTGTCCGAGACAATAGTTACCATGAGGTTGTCCGCTCGGACAACCAACTTTTGTGAAGGATATTTTCACATTACATTATTATTTAAAGGCATTTATAAGTCAAGTGACTGTCAAGGTTGAAAATTTTGATTACAGTGGTGAGCTTCCACTTGTTGGTTAACTAATGTTTTCAGAAAGTTGTGGCAAGTTAGGCTTTTTGAAAGAACAACCGGATGATTTTTTCTTTGGGGAACCCTGATGGAGGGTAGACCCTATTATTTATCTACCCATGGGTACCAAAAAATGATATATAATAAAGTTACAACAGGTGAGCTAGAAGCATTTAGGCGGTAACTCGCCCATAATCATGATAATACCCTCCATTCATTAGTACATTACTCTATAGCATAGCCATAGGGGTTTGATCCTGACTGCTTATACTCGCCGTCAAATTAAAAATGATCAACCAGAATCACATGTTTTTGGGTGATTTTTCCGTCAATTATAGTCTATATCAATTTCCTTGAAATTTTGCAAAGGCCATTTTCTATTCGAATCCTAAAAGCCCTGAAAATTTCGTAAAAATATATAGGCCCTAGCGTATTTCAAAAGTTAGACCATTTGTCATATGTAGTAAATTTAAATTACAACGTCCCTCTATAGCCCCATTAAACTAATTCTAGAATTTTATTACATGGCAAATGGTCTAACTTCTGAAATATTACATATAATTTTTCGATTTTTTTACCGCTGTTAGGATTTTAATAGAAAATGCAAGAAAATCGGTTCAAAATTGACAACTTAAAAACCAGTCTATTTAACCAAGCAATCAAGACAATATAAAAAGCTTTGCATCAATGACAATATTAGGCCTATATTTATATAAAATTATAAAGAGAATTATAATGTGACTGTCACTGTGTCTGTGGGGCTAAGCCTAAACCCTAAGGCATTATGTAAGGCTAAGGCTAAGCATAAGGCTAAGCCGACCCGAGGTGAGAGTGTGCTCTTCAGTCTTCTTTTTATAGTTAGCAAACGCCACCCTCCACAACGTGTTACGGTTACGGCGACACGCAATTGATTTAACTCATATTAACGCCCTCGAAATACATTTTAATTGGGTTGACCTAACCCAGTGACCTTTTATGCATCCACTCAGCTCACTCATTTCATCAGTTATTTATCAAGTGAGAGCATTTTTTAAAACACCTCCTGAAAAATATTTCAGCCATTTTAACCATTTGTGATGATGTGAGTATCTTACGTTTCAGATACATGCTGCGTTCTAACCCGGAACAGAGTAAGCTGAAAAGCTGGTTGACCTCAAATCAAATCAAACAACTTTTAAAATTGCCTGGGCTTGGGCCTTGGCCACCCTACTGAACGAAAACTCCATTTCTTCATTACTAATGTGATTATAATAAAGAAATAAGGGAAAATTTGAAAAATACATTATAATTTGGAACCTGTGGCAAGGGGTAATAAATAGGATGGCAAGAGATCTTGTATTATCACAAGGGTAAAAATATTGGAAAAGTATGATGATTATGATGTAGGGCCTATCCGAAAAATTGGGAAAAAAACAAGTTGGAGAATGACAAGATTTTATAAATAGGAATTATAATCATATAATGTGAGGGTGTGCTCCTCTTTTTAGGGAGAGAGTTGAGCTCCTGTAATAACACAGTGATGCCCGTCAATAAGCTGAAAAGCTGATTAAGTTTAAATCAAATCAAATCAAATCAAACTGAAAAGCTAACTTCCAACATTCACAACTTTGAACTTTGAACTTTGAAATTATATCCAGCAGCACCTCCTATTCGGAGTATCAGGCTGGAGGGGGGAAAGGGCTGGTGGATTTAGTCAACCAGTTGACTCTTGAACGCTGCCACAGTTTTTGATTCTATGGCAGCTGCCGGAAGAGAATTCCAATCAGGGATAGTTCGATGCCAAAAAGAATTTTGTCCCAGTGTGGTGTTAGCTCTAAGATGTTTATAGGCCTGATTGTGCCCACCACGTGTTCTTCTGTCTGCTGGGATTAAACGGTCATTGATAGGAATTTCGACTAGCTCATTTAAAATTTTGAACATGCTTACAAGTCTAGAATTTTTACGTCTTGTTTTCAAATCAGTCCAGCCCAGGTTCTGAATGAGAGATGTCACACTGGCTGTTTGTCTATAATTTTGGGTGACAAATCTTGCTGCAGATCTTTGAATTTTTTCTAATTTATCAATATCTTTTTGTCTAAAGGGGTCCCAAACTGCTGAAGAGTATTCTAAAGACGATCTGACCAGGGAGAAATAGGCAGTCTCCCTTAGTTTAGGGGGACATGCCTTCAGGTTCCTCCGAAGGAAGCCCAGAGTGGAATTTGCTTTACTTGTAATTTTGTTAATGTGGGCCTCCCATTCCAGGGTCTCACTAAGGCAAACACCAAGATATGGTGTTGATGAAACGTTCGCTAGTGTTTCACCTTTAAGGGTGTACTCAAATTCCAGGTTTTTTGATTTCGGCCTGGACACCCTCAGGACCGAGCATTTCGAGGGGTTGAAACACATCCCCCATCGATCTGCCCAGTCCTGTAACGCAGATAGGTCTCTCTGCAGCTGCTCCTGATCTGCTCGACATTTTATCGGGCGATACAGGAGGCAGTCATCTGCAAAGAGACGAACCTGCGAGGAGACCGTGGAAGGGAGGTCATTAATATAAGTCAAAAAGAGTAGGGGTCCGAGAACAGTACCCTGGGGCACACCGGACCTCACGCGAGCTGATTCTGAAGAGCTGCCATCAACTACTACTTTTTGGGTTCTATTGGTCAGAAAATTTTGAATCCAATTAAGAGTTGTTCCCCGAATTCCATAGTGGTCAAGTTTGTGCAAGAGGCGTTGGTGGGGGACAACATCAAAGGCCTTACTAAAATCCAAGACAACAACATCTGTTTGTGTCTTGCTTTCAAAATTTTGAATAAATTCATCAGTTGTAATCAAAAGCTGGCTTTCGCATGAATGTTTTGATCGAAAGCCATGCTGTACAGGTGTTAAAATTTTGTTTTCCGAAAAATGGGACATAATTTGTTTACAAATGATGTGTTCGAGTAATTTGGCACAAACACATGTGAGGGATATCGGCCTGTAGTTTGCCGGAGAGTGCCGATCTCCTTTTTTGAAGACTGGGGCAACATTAGCCTCTACCCAGTCATCTGGTAATTTGCCCGTCTGTAGAGATTGGTCGAAAATAATTTTAAGAAAGGGAGATATTTCGTTGGCAGCATTCTTCAGAATTAAGTTCGGGAGTTCGTCCGGTCCAGATGCCTTTCCGCCGTTTAAACCCTCAAGTAATTTAGTTACACCTTGAACGGTAATTTCGAATTTAGGCATTGCAGTATTCGGTGGTCCTGTTAATTTAGGTATATTCGTGGTGTCTTCCGAGGTGAAAACTGAGCAAAATTGGTTGTTTAGTATTTCGGCCTTACGTCTGCTATCTGAATGCAGCTGACCGTTTTCCTTCAAGGGAGAGACACCATTTCCATCCTGACGTTTAGATTTAATATACCGCCAGAGTGGTTTTGAATTTTTTTGTTCTAATGATTCAGAAAGTTTGTTTTTCAAAAAAGACCACCTGGCAGACCTGATGGCACGCTGGGTCTGCCGTTTACATAATTTATATTTTGCCCAAAGGTCAGCTTTATTCGTACGCTTGGCTCTGCTATATAAAGATGCTTTTTTCCGAATAGATGCAAGGAGTGATTTGGATAGCCAAGGTAGATTTTCCCGAGGGGACGTCATTTTAGTTGGTATAAATTTGTTCAGGCATTGATTTAGGATGGATTTAAGTTTCAACCAATTTTCATTAACAGAACAGCTGGGACTGTTTTCTGAAAAGGAGGTCCAGCAGCTCCTAATTTGTTGCCTGATAGCTTCCCAATTAGCTTTTTTGAACTGACGCACTGGGCGGGGTTTTGTACGACGGTAGGGTGGGTCAATATCCAGTTCGGTCACAACAGCACAGTGATCCGAGATTCCAGGTACACTATGAGAAGATTTTATCAAACCAGGTTTATTTGTGATCAGGAGGTCCAAAATATTTTCTTCTCTAGTTGGTTCTTTATGAATTTGGGCCAAGGCATGTGTATCTAGGCTTGACAAAAGCAGCTCGCATTGTGATTTGTTTGCTGCTTTAGGATTTACTACTCCATTGTCCCAGTCAATACCAGGCAGGTTAAAATCACCTCCCAGGACAATGGTCTGATTTGAATTTTTTGGCATGAGGTCTAAAGATTTCACAAGTTCTTCTGAAGTACTAATTTTGGAGTCAGGAGGTCTATAAAAACACCCGAGGGTTAAAGATTTTGATGCCGATATCTGAACTTTAGCCCATAAAATTTCACAGTTGGTTTCTAAATCAGGGAGGAGGGTCGGGGAGCACTAAAAGACGCATGCCAACACACACCACCGCATACCAACGCATACCAGCATATACTAACGCATGCCACCCAATGCAACTATATTTCGGGTATCTATATGTTATCATCAGCTCAAATATTATTCCATAAAGCTAACTGCTAAATTTTATATCGATACAATCAGCCAAACGACTGAAATCCCCAGTTTTTATGTCCTTAACCGCATAGCCATAGGTACAGTTGGCGCTGGTAGTAGGCCCGAATCAGACTAATCATGAATGTTGGGCGACGCCTTAAATATATGCAGACACAAGACGTTGAGTTAATGTTGGTCCACCGTCTTAGGCGTTGGACCAACGCGAAGCCAGCATTGATTAAACGTCTTGTTTCTGCTAGGATATATGTATATGCTGTAGGCCTATATGATTTAGTGTATGTGGCCGGATATGCAAATATATTAATAAAAATTTAACAGAACAAAACAAATAATAAAAAAAATACTGTTATTTTTTAAGTAAAAATGTATTATATACATATATGTTATGAACATTAGTCACACCAGTAGGCCTACTTATCATAAATATCTTCGATTTATGACAAGTCGCACAGTGAATTAGACATATTCAATACAGTAGTGTATACACCAATTATATGTGCACCGAGTTAATATTTTTCTCAAGTTATGAATTTTTGAAATAAGTTATAAATGTAGGAAATAAACTGCACATATGCTGCTGTATAGACCGATTCGGACGAAACATCAGATGAAGGTATGAGTTGCACATTGAATTAAACATATTTAATACAGTACACGATATAACTGCTGAATTAAGTTAATTTCATTAAATAATTAAATTATTAAGATTAACTCAAGTATTAAGATGAAATGGCTCAACAATGGCTCAATGTCTTGTGCTTGCTTCATTGAGAATTAGATATGTCATCACTGCTATTGAGTGACAATCACACCTCCTCATCAATGAAGAAGATTAACATATTACAGCATAATATATCACAGCATGAAAACGCAAATTTATATTTTTTTTAATTGTGACCATACAGACATGTAGGCCTAATATTATTGATAAACAAACTTATTTTACGCGGAAGCTCCTAAAGGAAAAAAATATTGAACTCAAACTTTGAAGTCGTTTTTCTCAAAACTATAAAACATGCACTTAACAGGTTCTTGTACAGAGTCATTCAATTGTCACTTAAATTTATCACGAATAAAAAGATTTCAAATTATAAGTTTCTATAAACACTCTGGTATATTGTTGCGACTTATATCATGTCTGACCAAAAAAGTACAATTTGAAAATATACTTTTCTCTGTGAAAAATTATTCAATTTGTACGAACAATGATGTGATACAGTATTAGGTATGTTTTATTCACGGATACAAACAATAAAATTATTGTTAAGACTTATTTGTTAAGACTTATCAGCGGTGTGAATGACACCAAGTGTGGGAAATATAAACTACGCCCATCGATAATACATCGCAATGCATAGCACTCGTTGACGGGACTTTAAAATGCCGAATTCGGCAAGTTATAATTAATATTTTTTCACAAAATTTGGTCTATACACTCCGCAGGATGTACTTAATACGATAGACTTTCAAATAGATAGTTTCTATATCGTCTACTCCGTCTTTTCGTTGGTATGCGCTGGTATGCATACCGGAGTATACCGCCCATTGATAATACATTGCAATGCATAGCGCTCATTGACAGACTTTAAAATGCCGAATTAGGCAAGTTATAATTATATTTTTTTCACAAAATTTGGTATATACACTCCGTAGGATGTATTTAATACGATAGAATATAAAATATATAGTTCTTATGTCGTCTACCCCGTCTTTTCGCTGGTATGCGTTGGTATGCGCTGGTATGTGGTGGCATGCGTCTTTTAGTGTAACCGAGGAGGGTCATGTCATAATGTTTTCTGACAGCAATAAAGACTCCTCCTCCTCGGGCTTTCGAATTTCGATCTTTACGCAAAACTTGGTATTCAGGAGGGAAAATTTCACTGGTAGTGGTATCCTTGTCAAGCCAAGATTCAGTGCCGAGGATACAATCAGGTTGGTAGTAATTTACAGATGCTAGAAAATTTGCTACTTTCCCCTTTAGGCTTCTGCAACAACAACGAACAAGAACTTGAAGAAGTGTAACGTTAAAAAATCATGATTTAACAAAATTGAAAAACGCTTGCCTTAGACCTAATGAATATTCAGGTTTAGCCTTAGGCCTGAAAGGCAATAATCTTGCTAAACGTGAAACGTTTTTAAACATATTGACAAATTAGACCTAACGATCAAAAACATGTATTTGTCGAAGACAATGTCAATCACTCAATGATTTATCAGAAACTTTCTGCTGTAAATGTCGTCTGCAAAGCTCCCAGGTTACAAAGGTCATTGAACATGCGCAGATCTGTGTTCCGGTAAGTGTGTATCGCTGTGTAGAGCTAGGCTATGTCGTTCATAGAAATTATATCGTTTTTTAGGTATGAAATATCTCTGGGCAAACGTTGGGTGAACGTCTCATATTTGTGTCCTACTTTAAATTGAGAAGTAATAATTCAGTAATTGGAGGTGACTGCTTGTTAGAGGCTGTATTTATAGAAGTCTGACAGTAGACAAGAAAAATGATACTCTCTTATTGAATAGTATAAGGGAGATATGCACAAAAAAAGAATATTCCCACTTACTGATATACGGAGATTTCAATCATCCTGAAATAGACTGGCTGGAGGAAACAACACCTAAGAGTACTTCCCATCCAGCATCTATGTTTATGGAATGCATAAGAGACTGCTTCCTACACCACCACATGAAAAAACCCGCACACATCAGAAAGGGGGGGAATCGGCAACACTTTAGACTTGGTATTCACAAATGAAGAGGGGATGATAGAGGATGTAGAAAGAAATAGTCCACTAGGAAAGAGTGACCACATGATCATAATCTTTTCATTTAGGGCATACACAGACAGACCAAAGAAGAAAGAGCAAAAGTTTAGGTCTGACAAAGGCGATTACGAAGCCATGAGATCAGCTATGAAGGATTATGATTGGAAAGAAAATGTTAATGCTCTTTCAGTAGAAGAACACTGCAGATTTTTTAAAAAAACACTGGCGAAACACATGAAGAAACATATTCCTAAAACGAGTGGGTGGGCGGCCCTCAAAACCAGGTATGCACTTGTGGATGAACGCAAAAGTTCTAGCGCAAGTAAAAAAGGAAGTGCACAGTTTAAAAAGATACATGGAGACCAGAGAAGGAGATGACTACGCAGCTTACACGAGAGCTAAAAATCAGGCCAGGTGGGCTTGCCGAAATGCTGTTCGAGATTTTGAGAGGACATTAGCTAGAAAATCCAAAAGCAATCCTAAGGCCTTCTTTAAATATGCCAAGAGTAAATTGAAGACAAAGGCTAGCATACTCGATCTTGAAAAACAAAATGGGATAAAAACATCGAGCGACAATGAAAAGGCAGAGGTTTTGAATGAATTCTTCTCAAGTGTTTTTACGAGAGAAAAATTTACACAATATTCCAGACTTTCCAACAAGGCCTATTAAAGAGCAATTTACACAGCTCCATATCACTCCAGACATGGTAAAGCAGAAACTGAAAAAACTCAAACCCAACAAAACTCCAGGAATGGATGGTATTCACCCCAGAGTGCTGTGTGAGCTGAAAGAAGAAGTAGCAGAGCCCTTAACAGATCTTATGAACAAAACACTGAAGAAAAGTGAACTGCCACAAGAATGGAAAGATGCTATGGTAGCACCAATTTACAAGAAAGGAGCAAAGTCAACAGCCGGAAACTACCGCCCCGTGAGCTTGACAAGTGTAGTCTGCAAAGTCACAGAGAGCACAATTAGTTTAGTAGATAAGGTAACCTATTGTGCATTTTATGATTAAAGCATGAAATTTCTACCACTTGTACAACATATCCTAAAGGTCATTTTTAGATGTGGAGGTTGAATGGATTTGACCTCTGATGACCTCTAGAGGTCATTGACCTCGAAAGGTCAAAATATTCACTGGCAAAGCCAAAAAGTAGTGAAAATTGTATATTACAATGTCCATGATTTGTTTCTGTGTCCCAAACGTGTGTCAAATACTCGACGAGTCTGTTCTGAATCATAAACATAACACCAACTGTGGTTGTGGAGTCATTTATTACAAAGGACTGGTTTTGACATATTCTTCGGCCTATGTATTTTCCACACACATTTGAGGACATTAGGGGCAGTATTAACCTTTGGGAAGGAGGATATCTCCCACTTATTACGCTCCTTCTTCAATATTCATATCAATATAGCTAAATATTGATAATTTAATTGGGTTTATGAAGTTTGACATAGGGTGGTGTTGTGTTTTACTGGAGTACCATCCGAAAGCAATTTGTTGATGGTCATGTAAAGGTCATTTCAAGGTCAAACTGGCGAAAACTGTTACCATGATCACATGTCTTCTTCAGAGTTGTTCCAATTTCTTTTTCAAACGTGTCTTCACTTAAAGGAGCCTGAGCTCCAATCTGGTGGTTGTACATGTATACAATTTTTCTAGAATCACACCTATCTACATCAACCTACCTTTATGCAGGTGAGCCATAGCTGATAATTTAAAGACAGCTCTGTTTTATTATCGTAATTTCCCTTAATATAATCGGTTTTAGGCCTATTGGTTATACATATACTAGCATCCATGTAGCGAATGTTATGAATGAAAATATTTGAAATTCGCTCGAAATTCGCAACACTCGCCGAGTATTTGTAAGCGTTGGTAACAAATTCGCGAAATAGATACATATTGGTTTAAATGTGTGGTATAGCCCTAGTCACGATACCACGAAAACATAATAGTATTGGACTATAACACTGGGAATAACATCATATCTCTGTATATTTTAAAATTCTGAATAACGTTGCCTCTCACTCTTGTATAAACCAATCGATGTACAAGATGGTTACAGTTGACATACAAAGATGGCGCGCTTCGGCTTCCTGAGATTGGGCTTCCAAGGTCAAGTTAATATCATTTCAAGGGTGTGTCTTTTCATATCGATGTCAATGACACCTAGAGGTCACTAGGGGTCAAATCTAGCTTACCTCACAAATTTAAAATGACGATCAGGATATGTGCTAATAAAGTTAGAAGTTTCATGCTTTAATCATGAAATGCACAATTGTTTCATTATGGGAGCTTAAACACTACACTATGTATTTTGCCGAACTTTCTGAAAAAAATGATGCAGCCTAGAAATTAATTCTGGTATCCGGTATGAAAGTAAAAATACATTTTTTTAAATGACTTTTGACAGTTTGACCTTGAAATGACCTTGATATGACCTTATCGTTTTTTTTCGACGGTACCCCAGTAAAGCATAATCCCAACCCATGTCAGTCTTCATAGCCCATTTATGTATCAATAGTTTGCCATGGGAACCCAAACTGATAACAGCCGCTCGTCCAATTAAACATTGAGGAAGGGGTGTAGTCAGGGGAATACTAAGGGTGTATTTCCCTCCCAAGCTAGATACTGCCCTCAATCTCCTAAAATGTACATGGAAAAGATATCTGACCAATAATGTGTCAAAACCAATCCTTTGTAATAGATGACTGCACCACTAGTATTGTTTCAATTGATTAAAAGTGGATATTTTTGCTATTTGTTGCCATTTTGACCTCCAAATGGTGTTATGTTTATGATTAACATCAGTCTCTTAGAGTATTCGGCACATTTCTAGAATACAAAAAACATCTTGTAGATAGTGTAATACACAATTTTCACCACTTTTTGGCTTCGCAATTGGATATTTTGACCTTTCGAGGTCGATGACCTCTAGAGGTCACCAGGGGTCAAATTCAACTTACCTCCACATCTTAAAAAAAACCCAGGATATGTACTAATAATGGTGGAAGTTTCATGCTTTAATCATAAAATGCACAATGGTTGCATTATGGGAGCTTAACCACTACACTAAATCAGAGACCAGGTGATGAAACATTTCGTCGCCTTGGAGCTAAATGATCCTATCTGACACTCGTCAGAGTGGCAGATAGGATCATTTAGCTCCGAGGCGACGATTTAGTGAACAATGAGCTCCTCACTTCCAGTCAGCATGGTTGCAGGAAAATCATGTACAACACAACTGACAGAATGCATTGACTTGTGGACGAACATCATTGAGAAAGGTGGATATTTAGATGGTGTACTTACCTTGATTTTGCCAAGGCCTTCGACAAGGTAGCACACAATTGGAGTAGCTTCATTATGGGCAGATGTCCTCCCAGGGGTGCCCCAAGGGAGTGTCTTAGGGCCACTGCTCTTTGTCGTCTATATAATGACCTTCCCGAAAAAAATAGACACGATGGTACGCATGTTCGCAGATGACACCAAAATATTTGTAGATGCATCGAGCGAGGCCAATAGGATCGCCCTGCAGGCAGACATTAAAAGACTCATTCATTGGGCGAAAAAGTGGCAACTTTTATTTAATGTTAAAAAATGTAAAGACAGGACTACACCATGGAGCACGATGAAATAGATAGTATTTTGGAGAAGACCGAGGTGGAGAGAGACTTAGGAGTTCACGTTGATTAAAAACTTAAATTCTCGACTCACACTGAAATACAAACTAATAAAGCAAATAAAATTCTAGGACTAATTCGACGCTCTTACACTAAAATGGATCCCAAATCAGTGTGCATGCTATACAAGTCCCTAATACGACCCCTTCTGGAATATGGAAACGCAATCACATAAATTATCCGAGATATGAAAAAGATGAGAAATTGATAGAAGGCATACAACACAGGGCAACAAAAATGATTCCTAAGCTAAAAGATAAAGATTACATTGACAGATTGAAGGTCTTAAAGCTACCTTCTATGCACTACAGAAGAGATCGTGCAGATGTCATTGAATGTTACAAGTTCATCCACAGACTTTACAAATCTGAGAAACCATTTACGATAGACGATGATACTACACGTCGAGGACATAGTCTAAAAATAAAAAAAGTTAGAGCAGAAAAGGAGTTACGCAAGCACTTCTTTGGAAACAGAATTGTAAACCTGTGGAACAGTCTCCCCGAGAAGGTAGTAACAGCACCCTCAATTAACTCTTTTAAAAACCGTCTAGATAAGTTGTGGAATGGCTATTTATATGAACTCGAACCAATACCCATCCGCAGCATGCAATACTTTGAAGAAAGTGACGAAGATGAACGTGTTGAAACCTACGTACAGGCCTAAGGCCTACCAGCTTCGTATTATACAAGTACAAGTAAGTAAGTAAGTGACTTCAATATGGCTGGCGTGGACTGTGAACATAGCACTGTATCTCAAAATTACGCTCATAAACCAGCTGCTAACTCCCTTATCACAAGTATGACCACTCACTCACTGAGCCAATTACAGATAGAGCCAACTACAGTCTGTCCAACGGTGGAGGATGGTCTAAAATGAAAGTTTTTCGGTATCCAGTCAGTCAATTCTCAAGCGATTTTCATGAAATATTGTGAACCCTATTTTCTAGTCATTAATTGGCATCAATCCTGAAAATTTCGTTAAAAAATATTAGATAGTTTAAAAATTAGACCATTTGAAATGTAGTAAATGTCTATTTATGACGCTCCTCTATAACATGTATAAACCCATTAATTTCATTCCGGCTTATTCTCAGAATCCCGTTACATGTCAAATGGTCTAACTTTTTGACTGGATACCAGAAAGCTAACTTTCATTTTGGACCATCTACCACCGTCGGACAGACTGTAGAGATGATAATGTATTGGACCTTTTCATCACAAACAAACCCTCTATCACCAAGTCATGTGCCCGTGTGCCTGGCATATCTGATAACTCTGCCGTCGTCACGGGAACGGTAATTAATCTCCCGCATAACCGCCGTCCTGCACGTACCATCCGTCAGTATAAAAAAGCTAACTGGGAAAACATCAAGTCAGACATTACAAATTATTGGTCAGACTTTAACAACTCCAGCGAAGATAAGTCAGTGGAAGAAAACTGGCAGTCATTCCAGAACATCATAAATGACTGTGTTGAGGAACATATATACCACAGAAGAAACTTTCTTTTTATTACAACTTACCATGGTTGACTAAATCTCTGCAATCTTGGATAAAGAGGAAAGCCAGAGCTAAAACAGTAACAGACCACATCACTGGGCTAAATATGAACACCTAAAGAGGTCAATCCAACGTGGCCTACGAAAAGCTCACTGGGGATATATTGACAACACCCTCACAGAAGCTCTAGAAAAGAAAGACAGTGAACCGTTTTGGCGCTATGTGAAGGCTCAACGCTAAGAACAGTGTAGTGTTTCTCCACTTAAACAGGGATGTCAATTAATTTCGGACAGTAGGCCTAATGGTAAAGCAGAGATATTGAACGACCAATTCTGTTCTGTCTTCTCCTCTAAAGACCAAAATAAACTTCCTGAGATTCCAGACGATCCCAAACCTAGAAATCTCCCTAGATGGTGTAACCAAACTATTGACTAGCCTCAATAGTCCTAAAGCTGTTGGACCAGACAAGATCCCGAACCAAGTACTTATAAATATGCAGCTAAGGAGATTGCGCCTTATTTACATGCCAACTTCACACAGTCATTAACCACCGGTGACCTACCAGAGGACTGGGTTAAGGCCAAAATTGCCCCTGCTTTTAGGAAAAGCCATCCGCCATCTGCCTGCTAACTATCAACTGATTTCGCTTAAGCCTACCTGTGTGTGCGCGAAACTGCTGGAGCATATTATATGCAAGCATATGTTAAACCACTCTGATAGACATGACATATTAACACCTCTACAGCAAGACTTCTGGGTGCATCATGCTTGTGAAACCCAGCTCCTACTAACCAGCACGGACCCGATCTAAAATTATGAAAATAAACTCCAAACTGACTTCAGCAAGGCTTTCGACGTTGTGGCCCATCATAGGCTTTTACATAAACTTAACCACTATGGTATAAGAGGTAACATCCTAAACTGTATTTAAAACTTTTTAACCAACCGATCCCAGTGTGTGGTCGTAGACGGAATCTCATCAGCAGAAGCGGCAGTTAAGTAGAGAGTCCCACAAGGCACTGTCTTAGGCCCTATTTTATTTTTGGCTCATATTAGTGACCTTCCAGAATCAGTAAAGTCTAGTGTCATATTATTCGCAGATGACTGTTTGCTCTATCGACCAAACCGCTCCTTAGCCGACCAGTTGTTGTGTCGCCCCCGCTGTAAAACATACCAGCATGATTACCAACTTAAAGGCGAGACTCTATAGTCACCTCTACTCACACAACATATCTTGGATTTACCATCAGTGACAATCTAGCGTAGGAAAATCATATTAACAGAATCACGGCTAAGGCCAGTAGCACCTTAGGCTTTTTACGTCGTAATCTGAATAAGTGCCCCTCTAAACTTAAGGAAACTGCATACATATACATGGCAAGATCTACACTGGAATACAGCTGTGCCACATGGGATCCCTTTCGAAAGAAAGACATTGATAAATTTAACCAGATCCATAGAAGCGCTGCCAGATTTGTAACGTCAAATTACAGCAGGAAAGCTAGTGTTTCCACTATGCTCAAATCACTGGACTGGGAGGAAACGCGAAACGCCAGATTGGCTTTTTTTTATAAAATTTTGAACGGCCGTGTCAATATTCCCGTGAGTGATGGACTAGTTCCTGCAGACGAACGTACTCGTGGTGCAAACAACAAGAACTTTAAACATATCCGGTCAGCGACATCAGTAGCAGCTGCTAGTTACTACAGCAGAACAATTCCAGACTGGAATAAACTGCCAGAGGAGACTGTAGTAGCTCCCTCTGTAGATGCATTTAAAACACGCCTAACTGCCTAAAGACTACGCCAAGTAGCATCACCCGTTATAGCCTAATACTCCACTAGGAGCACTGCTGACTACAGATACAGATACCAAATCAATCACAGAATAAAAACAACTATTAGACAAGGGAACGAAACTTTAATTATCACTCACAGTTTTGCTCATTCTCCGCACATAGATGTCGCTCGGGTGAACCCCACTCTCTGAGGTCAGAATGAGTTTTGCTGTTTGTACCAAATGCTTTTATCCAGTAAAACGTGATCTATTTTGTTTTAATCCAGTGTTCTTTTGCACATTGTGAACTCCATGTGACATGAGAAATCCATTCATTTTATTCCGATATAAATTTTATGTTTTTAAATAGTGCACATGTATTTTTTAGTCATACTATGGATCAGGCACATACTTATTTCACAATCCATCATACAGTCAGATATACATGAATTCGAAAACAGTTTGCAAAAGCGTTTCACACGATGTTGTCACTCGTTTATATCCAAATATAATATAGCTCACATGATCTGCCAAAAATGTAAACTTTTTCGACCCCTATTAAGGGGACGTGATTCGACGTATCCTAAGCTTAAAAAGATAATACAACTTAAAACTTCTAGAAAACGCGTGTTCACGAGAGCAATATCGTATACTGAATGGCTACGTTTTGAGCCTGTAACACTATATGTATATCTACTGTAAGAATACAGAAACTAAGGGCAAGAGTATCATAAATTACATGCAATTAACATCTAACAGTGTTTTCCTGAATGAAGCTGTGCCCGCCAATCCGCCATATGGATCTGCAACCATGGCAACAGCAGCCAGGGGCCAATCAGCGATGAGCATCTCTGCATTGCACGGTTACAGTCGCCATATTGCTTGACTGGAGTTAGACCCAATAACAGACCACCAAAATTAGGAAGTCATGTATTTTTCAATTTCTTCTGATTGAGTCGATGTTTCTAAAAACCTGACTCTGTACGAATAATGTCTCACCATAGTCTTTGTAGATGTGTGTTTTGTTTTGAAAATTAACTCGGAAACATTGAGGAAACTTTTTATTCCTGACCCACCCCCCTTAGAGGGTAGTTCTGGAAACATTGAGGAAACTTTTTATTCCTGACCCACCCCCCTTAGAGGGTAGTTCTATTCGATGAAATATAGCTGGAAAGGGTGTATTTATTGCCATCTTTGACACACATCAACAAAACAGGTGGTTTTCAAAGAATGTAGGCTACGTGTCAACTCCACAGTTGTCACCCTCCCAGAGCAGTTTCCCCCCATGGTTTATGGTCCCCTCCATCACCCCTAGCGAAATTTTCTCTTCACAGAAAAAGGATTGATGTTTTATTAAATTACTTCCGCCATCACGTTGCATAGGCCTACACTTTCCTGGTCAAAAAGATGTATAAGATGTATACCGTCTCGAAACATAAAGGAAACTAAAATATTACTGTTTTTTCAAGTTTTTAATTTTTTTTTTTGCATTCAAGCAACATTTTCTCGCCTATTAAAATTTTGGATTTAAAAAATGTATTCTAATAAATAAAAACATAAAGAATTGCTATATTAAAGAATTGAGAAGTTGAGACCCCTTCTACGTGGTAAAATATAGCAGGAATTGAGGGATCTGTATAGCTGCTATACAGATCTGTGACGTCACGCCACCACCCCGCTAAAGCATTTTGTCAATGGGAAGATCACGTCACAGTTACTGTGAGCTTGTTCCCTTATCTAACAGAAGATGAGGCCTTAGCGTGCACACTGTGTCCTAAATTTGTTGTTTGTTGCTATATACCATTTTCATTTCCCTATTGTTTCTTGTAGTTTTCTATTAATTCGTCTTGAAAATTTGGTAAGACCTCTCCTTTATCGCATTATGTAGATCCTTTTGGAGTTTGAATAATTCTGAGTGTTCTTCTAATGAGTGTATAAATTTGTTCGCTAATGATTGGAATCAACTTTACCGTGTTCGATTTCTGCCAGCTTACTCATGTTTTTTAGCTGTGCTGGTACACCATGGTAGGCAGTAAGCTATCTTGATAGCCTTATTTTGTACCAGTTGTATCTTTTTTAGTGTTGGTTCAGACGTTCCTTTGACTTGCGCTCAAGTTTTACTCATGTGTTGGAAGTTAGAATATAACATGGAGCTCAGAGTAAGTTAACAATGTCATCGGGTGCCATGAGTGTTACGCACATTCACATAAGAAGCTGACATATAGAACGAAAAATCACACCCATTGTTTTTAAACACTGACTGGCGCCTTTGATATATTTCTTTGGTCGAGCAAATAGGCATAGGGCCTATATATAACTTGAATTAACCCCAATTAGAAATAGGTGTTTTTTCTCATGCATTAATTATTATTATTTTTAGGCATAATACTCTGAATAAAACAATATTATATGGGGCCTTATGTAATTTTCTGTATTACTATACACAAAATGCGTAAAATCACTCAATATGTATAAAAATTAATGTTAATCAGCTGGCATATATCCACAGGTCTAAGTCACCTCCCTCTGAGTCTCTCACCATACTGCCCCCGCCGTAATGCTCAAATGTTGTCCCAATGTTGGCATTATATCGAGGTAGTACGTACTGCATTATTACATCTATATTACATGTGACTTGTGTGTGATTTGTTACTGGCCTACTACTAAAGCGTAGTACTATTTTACGATCTTTAGATATATAAAATCGTTTGTCTGTAACTTCAAGCTATTTATTAGACTTGTGAAAAATGTTATGATATCCTTGTTTGTCTTCATCTATTTCCTTTGATCTGCATACATACCCTGCCACTAACGAGCATACACGGTCAGCAAACAAGACAGTGTGCCTCACAAAAGCCTGAAAGGTGCATGAGCTGCGGGTGACAATGGTCGATGAGAAAAAAATCTTAGACCAAGAGTACACACATTGGTCTTCTGGTTCGATCTAATGTTACTTGAGCCAACAGGGACGAATTACACCTGGCGTCATGTGGTATTTACCAGCATAACCATAGCAGTTTGTGCGAACGCATGAATTCGTCCCAGCCGGCGAATGAGGTCTGACCCCGGGTCTGACTTACACCCCCCTATTTAATTGAACCTGCAGCCGTATCCAAAAAGCCAAAGAGGTGCCGAGTGAGTAAATGGGATCACTTATGGCCACCTCTGTGGTTTCTAACTCACCAAAAAAGCGAACAATCCCCCCCCAAAAAAAAAAAACGTGCGGAGTGTGTGACACTTTGTTAGTCTTGTGTTGAGCTGCTCAAGATTCTGACAGAAGGCTCTCCCTGTTGTTACCTTACAGAAGGTGTGATCAACATTGACACGTGGACACAACACAGACTAACGGAGCCAAGCATGCCAGGTCTGTAAAGACCACTGACCCTTTGTTTCCAACTGCCAAAGGGAAGGGTTACAGAAGAGGACGTCTTAAACGCATTGGCACCTAACATACAACCAGAAGCGGTACTATGCATTCAATTAACACCAACTGAAGGCTTTGTGAAGGTGAAGGATGAGGCGAGTCGTAGTAACCTGATGTCAAGGAGAGAATACAACATCAATGGCAAACCAGTACGTTTACAGGTACCAGGGGTGCGTTTCACTAACATAATCTCATCTTAGCTTAACATGATCTTAACTTTTGAAGTTAAGATGGAAGTTAAGATGTATTCCAAAAAGTGTTTCACTAACGATATCTTAATCTCCTAATCCAAGATTGCCCATAATCTTAACTTTTAGTGCGAAACAAATATAGATATGTTGCATTATAGCAGATACACAGACAATTTGTGTTGTTTTTTACTCATCATAATCATAGCACCATTGACCCTGTATTGACAATGCAGGGTCAATGATGGAGCATGACTAAATTAGACTATTTATGCCTATGTTTGGCCTAGGCCTACCAGTTCTCCAAAAACCTAGACTAAAGACAAAAACTTTTTGTAACATTACTGGTAGCTTGGGTCTATATAGCCTATAGGAGTCTACTCTAGTAGATCTAACATAATGACTATATTAATAGGCCCTATTCACTTTTCCCCTGAAATACACAGAAGTGACGTGCAATAATAATAAATGATATAGGCCTATAGCCCTTAGGCTATACATTTCTAGCTCAAAGCGTATTGATAATTTGCTTCATTCTGGGGGTGGGGGTGTATAGTTTTGGATGAAAATGTTTATTGACCAGTTACTGGGGAACAAAATCATGAAATATTGTGCATAAAAAAGTTCGGTAATTTTTTTATAGAGTTCTAATAGTAGGCCTAGTAGGCTAGGCCTAAGATCACTAGCCTAGTAGAACAGAAGTAGATCTAGGCTAGAATTACGATTAGCACTATAGCCTAGACTACGTATAGCTCTACAGGTACTAGCCTATTCCTAGGGCTACAGTAGGCCTAGATCAAGGTAGGCCTAGTGCTAGACTAGCCTAGTGCATACTAGCATGTCATAGGCTATCTATACTAATATATATGCCCTAGAGGTTATGCATAGTATAGGTCCTGTATAGGCCTATAACTATATCCACATGGTTAAGATCAAGTTAAGACTACCACCGGGCACACTTAGATTTTGTCAAAAGTTAAGATGGAAAGTTAAGATGGAAAAAGCTAAGATGCGTTAGTGAAACACTTTGATCTTAACGTTAAGATCATCTTAAAGTTAAGATAAGATTTGAGGTTAAGATGTTTAGTGAAACGCACCCCAGGGACTCAACATCACACGTGCCACTATCAAGGATGCTCCAGTGGAGCTGCCTGATGAAGGTTTGTCAACGTTTGGTCGAGTCTTACGAGACAGTTTGAGGAAGGGTACATTGAAAAATACGAGTATACTAACAGGTACCCGATATATAGATATTTTGGATCTAGAAAATCCGCTGTGAGGCCAAGTTAAAATTAGATTAAATCTGGTGAATACAAACATGATATAATTGAAGGCCGCAATGCCACTTTACAAGAACGTGAGATGTCACAGAAAAACGGAATTAATGATAGTAGAACACAGAATGACACTATGAAGTCTGCCACCAGTGTGACAAGTGCCAGTAGAACAAAACTATTGACTACCAAAATGACATTAGCTTCGAGTTCAACCTCTGTTGATAAAGTCAGTAGGCCTAATGTATCTCAACCAGTATCTACCACAAATGGTATAAAGATACCAACTGCTCATGAATACTAAAACCACACAAGATGAACCCATCGTGACAGTTATCATCGGCAATTCAAATTTAAAAAATATAGATAGTTCTCTATATACCTGGTGCTCATATTCAAGCCGAATCCGGGGCAACATTCCTGTCTACCAGAAATTTGATGGGATTAGCGGCAAAACAGTTTGCGGGTTATCCTAACGATGCTGAGAGCTCAGTAGTCCTCCATCTTGGCACGAATGATGTTACTTGTCATGATAGCGGTGAGGTTATGTTTAACGCCAGAGCAGCAGTCACTAATATTGAAAAGAAGTTCCCAGGTGTAGAGCAGATCCCAGTTTGCTCTATTCCACCACGAAAAGGTACTGAGCTTAAACAGAAAACAACTAATGATTCCATAAACGCAGTGAACAGTTATCTCCAAGCGATGTGTAAACGCAGTGAAAGACTACTGTACATAGACACCTACAGCGTCTTGGCTCCAAAGGGTCAGCTAGCGCGTCACCTTTATTCCAAGACTGATCCCTCTGGCGTCCAATACAATAAAGCCGGAAAAATAGAAGTTCTGTCCAAGATCGTGGCTACACTCGTAAAAGAGAAAGACGAAACGGTAGATGGCGAGAACAGAGGGAAACGTAGGCCTAGCGAATCACCAATCGGATCATCTGACCAGCTGTAGAAAAAAATCATTCAAAGACATGAACATATTGACAGTGAAACTGATGCTTTTGAGTCGAGCACAGACATTGATTCTCAGCAACTATCAGTAAATACATAGGACACTGGCCAGGTTGGTGTGCACACTCAAGTACACAGAGCACTGTGCTGCCTGTTCCGACCAGACACAGACGGCACGCGTGTATCAAAATGCGGACAGCTCTCCCAGCAAACACGAAGACTCGACCCAATGCTGTTTCAATGTTGGTCCAGCGCCGTTGGCAGGGGCCAATATTGAAACAGCATTGGGTCAAATGCTCGCGTTTGCTGGGCTCCACACAGGTGTCTGTCTACACCCACCCCTCCGCCACCATAATATTCTCGCCAGCCGATCAGGGTACTTTTAGCAAGACAGCCGGCCAATCACAAGCTCACTACAATACTTGAAATTGAGAGCGGGGGACATATGACGTCAACCATCTGCACATTTTAACATGCGAAGGAGCAGTGTCTAGGGTGAGCAGTGTAGCACTCAAGCTGGTACACAGTGTTCTAGATATAACAACACTGTCACAGAACCATCCGACAGATGTAACATTTCAGTTACAGTGGTTAACGTTTGCGGCCTAAAGACAAGGCTTAAATGTGAAGAATTCCATGTGTTTTCACAATCTTTTTCACCTTATTGTTATCACCGAGACCAAGCTGGACAGTTTAGATGATATAACTGTACCCGGTTTCCGTTTATATACAAAAAAACAGACTTTAAAAAAAAAAATCATCAGGTGGTGTCGCTGCATTAATAAGTGATACAATTGATATATCCGTCGAAGAATTAGATATCAATCAACAAGACACTGGCTCAAGATTAAAAATCATATTAAGAACAAGGACTTAATTTGGTGTCTAGCATATGTACCACCCGAAAAGTCTATGTATTCAAATATATCAATTTTTACTGAAATTGAAGATCAATTAAACAGTCTGCGAGCCGACAACTGTAATTTAGAATTCTGCCTTCTTGTGATCTGAACGCCAGAACAGGCGTTTTTAGTGATTTTATAGACAAGACAAATGACGAACAAGAAAATAATAACGGTGAAGAGTGTATATCATTAGATAGCCTAGGTTTTAAAAATATGAGAAGTAGTGTTGATAAATATGTAAATAATTATGGGAAAATATTATTGGACTTGTGTAAATCACTAGATATGTTTATTGTGAATGGTCGTGTGGGATCAGATGCCCAGATAGGCAAGGCCTCCTGTAAAAACGTTAGTGTGGTTGACTATGCTATTTGTACACCAAATGTATTAACCTGCATTAATGATTTTTTTGTAAATGAATTCGACCCTATGCTATCCGATGTTCATGTGCTGTATGTTTAACTTTATGCTGTGAGAATACGGATAGGAG
The DNA here is from genome assembly GCA_964017125.1 of Flabesymbios commensalis. Taxonomy (NCBI): domain Eukaryota; kingdom Metazoa; phylum Annelida; class Polychaeta; order Terebellida; family Flabelligeridae; genus Flabesymbios; species Flabesymbios commensalis. Next base: position 59,945,377 of record OZ024916.1, on the reverse strand, counting down.
TATTATTAACCAAACCCACCCTGAAACACAATTGTCATTTCTTAAAAAGGAACCGACTAAACCAGCATGGAAGCCTAATCTTGCTTCAGATTTCAAACACTCCCTTAATGAACTGGATATAAGTAGTATATTGAGCCCACTACACAGTCTAGGAAACGAGCCTCGCACACAAGGTGCAATCAACAACGTTGTTGACCAAATCAACTCACTATTCTGTGAAGTGGCATATGAGTTAAACGTATTCCACGGGAAGATAAATCTACCAAGCCTAATAAAACTAGAGCGCGACATTATCCTCATAAGGAATGGTATAATCGGGATTGTGAAATGAAACGAAGAGAATATATAAAGTTTAAAATTAGATACAGACAACTGAAAAATGTAAATAATCTTGACTTATTACAACAAGCGAGAAAAGTATATGAAAAGGAAATGAACAAGGCATTTAAAAAATAAAAAAAACCATTGTGCATAAAGTCAGACAACTCAAAACATCAAATGCTAGAGAATATTGGTCCATAATAAATGGCAAAAAATCTAACAAAATAATTAGCATTATATCACTAGAAGTTCTGCAGAAACATTTAAAAAAATTAAACGAAGGCCCTTCTGATCAAACAGATACAACACCATTTAACCAGGACAATAGGTCAGTCTGTTTATTGACCCTTTAACCACCGACGAAGTGTCCAAAATGATAAGAGAATTTAATAATAATAATAAAAGTTGTGGTATGGACCAGATAATTAACGAATACTTAAAAAATTGTCCACTAAAATGTATTTTATTGTTTACAGAATTGTTTAATGTTATCCTCGACTCTGATTTATTTCCAGAGCAGTGGAGTGTTGGCATCATAAAGCCGTTGTATAAAAATAGTGGTGATCGTGGTAGCCCAGATAATTACCATGGTATCACAATATTGAGCCTGGGAAAGCTGTTCTCGAATTCGTCGAATGATAGACTCAAAGAGTTTGTGAATAAGAATGAAATTATAGGACTAGAACATGCTGGTCTTAGATCAGGGTTTTCTACAACTGATCACATGTTTTGTTTAAAAGCTCTAATAGAATTTTTATTTGAGCAAAAAGAAAAAACTATACTGTTGCTACATTGACTACAGCAAGGCATTCGACTCAGTAGCACGAACAGAATTGTGGCATAAAATGCTAAATTGTAATAAATCCAGAAAACTCTTATGAGTGATATTTCAAATGTACCAATCAGCAAAATTGTGTGTGGCTTTAGACGTGGTGCTTTCTTATAATTTTTTTATGTATGACAGGGGTACGGCAGGGGGAAAATGTATCTCCTCTACTATTTTCTATATTTTTTAACGACTTAAGTACATTTTTTGAACCTGCTTCTGATGGTTTAAAATTTATTAAAAATATTTCAACCGGTATAGACGATCTCTATCATCAGTTTTAAAATTACATGTTCTTTTATACGCCGATGATACTGTGTTACTTGGTGAAACACCGAACGACCTGCAGAGATGTATCAGTTTGATGGAAGACTATTGTCATAATTGGGGACTAAAAATAAATACCTCCAAAACTAAGGTAACCATTTTTTTTAGAGGTGAGGGTAAAAACCTACCAAATTTTGTTTTGAATGGCAAAAAACTAGATATTGTATATAGCTATAAATACTTAGGTGTACATTTTAATTATTACGGCAAAAAATGATCTATATTGTAAAGGATCTCGTGCCATGTTTTCACTATTAAGGAAATGTAAGCAGCTACAACTTCCTATTGACATACAACTCCAGCTGTTTGATGTTTTAGTGAAGCCAGTAGTGCTCTATGGTTGTGAAGTTTGGGCACACGAAGGTACTGAGGTAGTAGAAAAGTTACACTTAAGGTTTTGCAAATATATTTTGTCACTCAATAAATCAACATGTACGAATATGGTATACAGAGAATTGGGGATAACACCTCTGCTACTCCATGCCCAAAGTAGGATGGTTGTGTTCTGGTCAAAAAATATTGAGCCAACAGGGCAAAATAAATTGTCAAATGTCATGTATCAATTACTTTTTAAATTACATAATGACGGTATATTTGAGTCACAATGGAGAAAAACAGTTAAGCATATACTTGAAAGTTGTGGTTTCTCTGGTGTTTGGAGAAACCAGGCAATTACTTGCAGCCCTGAAAATTTCAAAAAACAGACTCAGCAGCGACTGGCGGACCAGTCCTTTAAAAAATGGTTCGCTGAAATATACCAAAGTAATAAAAATGCAATATTATAGAATATTTAAGACGACGTTGAAGCTTGAAAACTATCTTATTGACCTACGGTTTAACCAACGCCGTTTAATGACACGGTTCCGATGCAGAAATAACAAGCTACCAATCGAAATTGGCTATAGGCTGGGATTAGATTGTAATTTAAGATTATGTACTCTTTGTAAAAGCGATATTGGAGATGAATTTCATTACCTGTTTAAATGTTCACATCTCGATTCAAAGAGATTAATTTATATTAAACCATACTTTGTACGGCTACCCTCATGTTTTAAATTTGATAATTTGATGAATACCACCAGCAAAACTATTACAACTAACCTATGCAAATTTGTAAAAATAATATTAGCATGTTTCCCGTAAGTCATGTCGTGTGGCATGGAGCTGTTTTTAAGCAATACGTAACTGGTTAAAACATCATAATTATGTATTGTATAACTTGTATCTAGTGTAGATGTAAAACACAAATGTATAATAATATATCATTATAACATCTTGTGTGTCTATACAAATGATTTGTTTTATGCATGCCTTCCTGGCTATTACCTATACATGTCTGTATTGTAAACATCCTATGTAATAAATTATGTCTTATAAATTATGTCTATGGAGTTTAAGGGAAAACGGTACGTGAATGGCGCATCACATAGTACAGGGCTTATAGGCTTACTGCATGAGGTCCATCAGGGCTCGTAAATAGAAATCACAGGACCTCGGGCATTTGCCATCTACCAATGCGGGAGAACAGACTGGACGGAGGGATGGGATACCCCTGACCAAATCCACCCATGACCCTGAGTAGACTCTACTGGATACCAGGAACTGTCCATCCATCAATACAGGAAAACTAAACCCGAGATCCCAAGCACCTCAGGAACCCGGGCCGAGCACATATGTGATTAAATGAACCATTAGCTCCGGTCATATTCGGATAGGTATTTGTATTGCATGCATGTATGTCCCGGGAGGGTTGTAAATTGTTTGGGGTACATGCTACTCCCTTTATAGGCCCCACGTAGCAGTACCTCTTTGTAAATTGTTTAAATTTGGGCTCATTAAGTTGTTGCCCAAAGGCCTTGACTAGCGACAGTGACTTGGACGAAAGAGTTCACCACGGCGGCAAGAACTTAATGAGCCAAAACAGCTTACTTTTAGTATTTTCAGGAGATAAAAAAATATGTTGGCATGTAACAGTACATATGTGGATTTTTACCATTGGTAATCACCCCCTTGCGTGGCACAACTTACTCCCATAGAGAGGGTTAGTTGAACTGTGGCAACCTCGATTACAGATTAATCACGGCCGAACTCGAGCTAGACGGAATCACTGATTGACGAGTTAGTCCTTCCGGCTGGCCCACGCCACGTGAAAATCTTCCGCACTCTTTCATTCTGATCTCGACTCTCACAGAGGACAGACGTGAGAGCGCGCCGTCCGCACACCAGCCACAGGGCTGAGTCGTCACCTCCTGCCGCACGGAACTGAGTAGCATGTCATCTGACAATGCCTGCCTGATCATGACATGAATAAAGAATGAATGAAAGGAATCATTTGTTTTAACTGGATTTATATCACGAAACATTTTTTGCTGACCGGGCAAGATCCCAACAAATAAGATTGAGCCTGAGGCATGCCACACGCCCAACAGAACCACTTTCATTACGTTCAAGATTAATAACTTGCGAACAATAATAATAATGCGACCTCGTCAGCTAATGGCATTAATGACAATGATCAGTAATAATAATTTGAATTTTATCATTGAATTCGCGGGGGGGGGGGGGGGGTAAGCCTACATAGAGGGGAGAAAATTTTTGTAAAGATTCAAATAAAATTGATTAGTTATCAATGTAGGTATGAACAATGTATTTATCATACTGATGTTAACCCTATTTAATGTGAATGCTGAATAAATCTATCTATAGGCCTAAGGCTAAGCTAACAACTAAACTGCGTAATACAGAATACGGCGTTCGTTTAACGGTTTGTGCTCAATCACTGAAGTTAAGCAACGTCGCGCCCGGTTCATAATTTGATATGGGTGACGGCCTGGGACTGCCAGGTGCTGTATGCACTCGTGGGGCTCGGAGAACCACGTGAAACAGATGGCTCATCTGACTGACCTTGAGTTGGACGTAAAAGAACCTCAATGGACGTAGGCGCAGTTTCTATCCGGCGAGACCCCAAAAAATCCACAACATGGAGTACTTGGCACATATATAAGGCCATTATGGCATGAATGATAATCATGAATGATAACAGGCCTTACTAAGTTACTCCCGTGGCGCGATAGCACAATAGTGCGTACTGCCACGTAATATACCGATACAGATACAGAATAATATGCATGTGTTGTATATTATCTGTTACAGTTAAAAACAACAATGGCTGCACAAACTGCATCTTCATCCACTGACTGGATGAAAGAATTAGAAGTAGCTGAACAGCAGATAGCTAATGCTTTACTTAGTGCAGGTAATAGTCTGTGATAATATAAAACTACATATATATTATTATAAGTAGATCTAGATTAGTCTATTTACTAAACTGCATAGAGTTGACTATCGACCGTCTTGTGCCGAGGTGGGCGATAATCGGGGCGTATATGCTGACGATTATGGTCCCACCACCCTAAATAAGCTGAAATTCAAGGAGGTATCTACTCATAGAAATATACTTAATGTACGTTCTGTGTGTCTAGTAATGTAATGATGGAATCATCACACAGAATATTTTTAATGAATCACTGCAATGAAAGGCATGTTTTTCTATGTTTAGTGTTTGTTTGTCACACTTTGTGCTTTTTCTTCACTATTACTATTACTATTAGGCCTAGTAGGTCTACACTACAAGATTAACTTATGAATAGCAACCCTGGTGTCAGTGTACCAAGCTAGGTAGATTCAATAAATTTTAAAATTGTCCAATAAAATTATGCTGAGCCTTTTTTCGTAACTGCCAAAATGCTAAAAGAAATATTTGACCACATTCCACAGTCTTCACTGAGCAAGAAAAATGCTGTGCTAGATCAAAATTTGAGCTAAATTATAAAAACGTCCAAAAGATGGCACCTCAATATGGCAAATTGTTATGGGGGTAACAGAATCCAAAGCATCACCCAGACACTTGAATTTTTTGAAGCAGCTGAAGAAAACTACCGCTGTTGAGAGTTTTGTTAATAGATACACCAGGGCACCCGAATGCCCTGCAAAACAGTAACAGTAGCAAATATACCATATATGCACATAACATTGGAAATTTGGGCATAGCCTCTGGCCTCCGTTTTTTTTTAAGTTCAAGAGGGAGTCATGGAAGAAGAAAAATGTTGATGTATTCTCATCCTTATAGCCATGAAACTTCCATTTTTACCCTCGGCTGCGCCCCATGAGGAAGTGCAGGGTAGGCAAACAAAACTTCACCCAGGTTTTACAATGGACAAACTAGTGCAGCCTTCACCAGGTATCTCATTTCTTTAAGATTCCCACATTGTTCTGTCCAAACAGTCTTAATGATGTCCTCCAGAACTTCCTCATAGGGCAGTGGACATAGTCTATTTTCATTTTTTTGAATTTTCTTACAAAAATTACAAAAAATTTTTTTTTTAGGAAAAGTTAAGGGATGAGTTACTGACTGTAATCAAAGTAACTATTAAAAAACCTTACTTAAAGGAGAGGGGGGGGGTCAAAGAGCGTCCAAAAACAAAAAAATCATCACGTTAAATGTACAGATAAAACATGCATGGAAGTGAATTTGGTGCCAAGTAAAATAATAAAAAATTCTTACCTACCGGTTTGTTGAAGTGACAAAAAATAAAATAAAAAATAAAATAAAATACATTTTATACCTACCCACTGGTTAAAATGACAACAAATCGGGAACAAACATATATTTTTTTTTGGCCTTACCTCTTCAAGCATTTGTTGCAGCTATCATGAAATTAAAGGCGAGAGCTGGCATCATTTTTCGTAATTGCAAGAAATCTAATGATGGGAACCCCCAGAACAGTTGATAAAAGTGCCATTCAAAACAATTAACTCTTTTAATTCTACAATGATGTCTTCATTTCTACCAGTAATAGTGAGCGAAAAGAACAAACAAAGAAAAAGATGTCTTTTATTGCAGTGTATCACAAATTCACATAAATCCTGGAAAAAACACGAAAAAACCACCAAAATGACGTCTTCGGACGTACCTAACCTAGCTTTTAAATAAATATTTCCCCCGAAGTTCTACCACCTAGGCCCCTTTCAGGTATTTAAACATGTTGATAATATAGCTTCTGCCCCATAGTGCTTATTAAATGTGACTTGATTATAAACTGTGTGTGCTACCTTGATCATGTTTATGCTATTGTTTGCTGCAGGCCAAACATTGACTGAGTTGTCGAAGGATAAGATAAGCAACAAAAATGTTGAGACAAATGCTAACCATTTTATAAGCATAGTAGAAGATGTGGAAACACGTTTGGCAAAAAATATACAGTATTTAACTAAGATTTCCACAGGTAAGAACATGTATGTATGTATAATTAGTAAATAATGAATTGCCTTTAGCAGTGTTTATCAGGGATCGACACTAACCGATTTCAGGTAATAGCCCAAAGGGCCAGTACTTCAGATAATTACTGGCCCTTAGCCATATCGTTCAAGTCCTTAGTGTAGGCCTACACAGTATCAAGGGGAGTGTAATTTTTTCGTTGCCCCCTGGGCCAGTATTTCAGGTGATTTACTGGCCCTTATTGATTTTTACTGGCCTCGGGCCAGTGTTAGTGTTGATTTCTGTTTATCAGGTCACAGTTCTGTTAAGTATATGATATGGGGAAAAAAAATACACTGTATACAAAGCAAATTGAATAAAACTTGATAAGAGTCTCACTATCAAGTTTAGGAGATTCCCCAGAAGCATTATTACAATTTTTATGTATTATTCCAGTTGGTCATCACAATATGTTTACTCCACTAATCGAGTTTGAACACATGTCTAATATACATGTATCATCACAATTGTAATAGAAAATATGACATTGATCATCAAATACCTCCCTTGGAATATTTTAGATGTACGTTATATGTCTGGATAATTATTTTGTTTCCAAATTTTGACCATATCTGACTCCACAAAATTTAGTTGTTAAAGTTTTTGCTGCATTTAATTCAAAAAGTAAACTTTCAGTTCCCTATATACTATGTATATTTGCAGCGAAGATGCACTTCTCTTAAGATTATCAGCTACAGTTTGAATCAATTGCAGAATCATTTCTTGGAATGATTGTTTTTTGGTGTTTTCTTTAAGAGGGCCCAGAGGTATAATTCTGTAACTAATAACAGCTTATAATAAGTGCACTTAGCACCTAGGTTTTGAAACATTACAATTATTTCATTAGCTGATTAGTACATACTATTAAACACACTTATTTTTACCACATTTTTTCTGGTGGGTGAAGCTTTTTTTAATTTTAAAAACTATTCTAATGTCGCGTGTTTAATCTTAAGCATCATGAGCATGTTTAAGCCTTGTGGTTCAATGTCCATGTACATGTATAAACAGTTCCCAGTAAGTTTCAAACCAAATAATTTTGTGGATATGGTAATTTTCGCGTGTTTAAATTTTCGCGAATTTCCGATTTTGGGACTTTTCACGAAGTTTCGAATTCGCGATTTTTCATTTTTTTTTAGTAGCGCTATTATAATAATATTTTTCGCATAATTTTCGAATTTGTCCTGCTCGCGAAATTTGCGAAAATTAAAACCTCGCGAATATTACCACATCTACAGTATATCACTGAAATTGATAAAATAGTTTGTGGCAGATGCTTATATGAATAATCTAATTAGTAGCGCTATTATAATAATATTTTTCGCATAATTTTCGAATTTGTCCTCCTCGCGAAATTTGCAAAAATTAAAACCTCGCGAATATTACCAGATCTACAGTATATCACTGAAATTGATAAAATAGTTTGTGGCAGATGCTTATATGAATAATCTAATTCGGTAGAATTAAAATTATTAATAAAATTCTTAGTAATAAAATTTCAAAATGATGAAATATATTTTTCATTATTTGAAGCTGGAAATTGCGTGAATTTACCATTGTCATCTTCATCCACCACAAGTCGCGAATTGCTATCGCAATTTTTGACTTGTAGTGGATGAAGATGACTTGAAGTGGGTGGTGAATACCGTAACAAAAAATACTGTTCTTATTACAACGGTTCAATGAAAATGTTCGTTCTAGATCTCCTAGGTGTAGGAATTTAAGTCATTATCAGAGATGCAAAATGATGCTGTGATGCATCGTTAGGGTTAGGCCTTTCAATTCTGAATTTACCATAGTCATCTTCATCCACTACAAGCCGCGAATCGCTGCCGCAATTCTCGACTTGTAGTGGATGAAGATGACTTGATGATGTTTAAAAATTAAAGAAAATTACCACGTTTTGGTAAACCAGTTTCATGGAAATTTTCGTTCTAAAACCCTTAGTCGTAGGAAAATTAAATCTGTTTTCAGGGATATAAAATGATGCTTTAATGCATCGTGGGGGCTTAAAGGGTTGAATGAAAAATGTAAATAAACAAATTGATCATTATGAGGGTTAATAGGTAGTGAATACATAATAATATTATTAGAAATGTGTTTCTGATGTTGATTTTGAATATAATTTTCTATCTGTTTTCATTTATGATACCAGGACAGCCTCATGAAGGATCCAGCTATGCTGCTCAGAAAGACTTTCAGATGGCATGCCACCGTGTCGAGCATGTGAGAAAAAGCCTGGAGCGCATGCAAGAGCTTCAACAAATGCATAGATTAAGAGAACAGACTCACAGCTTGCAGCGGGGGTTATCTGGCAATGAAGGAATGCAGAACATGCCACGTGGTTATGGACACAATGAACAATCTGGCATGTCATCTCAAAATATGCAGTATGATGCACCTCCCAGATGACTGTATTAAATATGTCGCCACATGAAACACAACTATCTTATATTTCAGTTGATACACCTTATTTTTCCACATATCCTGTATGATGAAACAACAAAAGAATGACTGAACAAAAGTTACACATTTTAAAATAATCTCAATATTTGAGGTAATACATACATGTACTAATGTAAAAGTGAATCATTCAAAAGCTATTTTTTTATTCAATCTAAGTAACTACCACAGTTTTTAATTGGGAGATGGGTACAATTTATTTTTTTAATTTGGTGACTTTGTATCCTTGTTAAACAGGCAAATCTAAATTTTTAGGGTCAACCCCATGACTACTAATTTAATTAAAGTTTGATTGTAAGGTTACAAAATTTCGTCAGATTTTATTCTAGGCCTATAGATTTCAAATTTATTCCAGTCTATTTTTAAATCTGGAACAGCAACCCTAATGGATGATTATTCCCACTCTAGTAGTTGATTAATATTAACCAAGAGATGTGTTCTTTGTTGGTGAATAATTATTTGTATTACATCATGTAGGCCCTACACTATTTTTTTGCTTGTTTGGATGGAAAAACAATGTACCGGTATGCTTCTATCATGTCTATGGATGGATATAAACTATATGTTCACAGTAGGCCTACATTACTCATGACTTTTGATAGAAAACTGTCTTGTTTTCAAAAAGTGATACCGGTAATCTGTATAACAGAAATAACGTGACACTTAGGCTCTCCGCTCTAATTATTCTGCATTCCCCACCAACATTAATCCATCATTCATCATGTTCATTTAATTTATTGTGTTAGCTGAATGCTGGGTTGCAGAGGCGTATCCATAAGGGGGGGGGGGGGTATGGAACCCAACCTTTGACACACTAAAGGACAAACGTTGACCAATAATGTCTTTGGTTGCAGGAGAAAGCCTTAGAAATAAAAACAGAATCTGCGGGGGTGGGCCGGAGGTTCCCCTATGTTCCTTCAATGTTAAATTTTACCCCCCCTCTCGTCAGTGGAAAGTTAGATCCGCCCCTCTAGGTTGGATACAGTTACTCATTAATTTGCCTGCATCTTTGATACTGGCTCAATTGTCTTGTTTCACTTTCAGTTCTATTTTTACTTGAATCAGTGATATTTACATTTACATGTATTAACAATGGTGAAAGTCGCTAATTAGTAGGAAATATTCATGAAATGTAAACATTATGATTTTTAAAACACCAGACATATAGGCCTACTGGCAAAGCTCACAAAATGTTAGAATCATTTGATTATTGAAAATTTATTGTCTGGATAAAGAAATAATTTGCTTATTTAATTTTAATACAATTGTGTTTTTTCCCGTATAATGTTTAAGGTCATTTTCTCAAAATCATGCGCCGAGTTTGCTGAAACATATTTTTGGAACTAAACACGTGTGTGATATAAGCCTACCGTTTAAAGGTACTTTTGTGTAGATTCAGGATCTGTTCGGAACCAAAATATTTAAATCTGCGACTTCCGCTCCGGTCACATATAGGCTAAACTGGGCCAGGAGAACCTATTGAGGATGGTGATATGAATGAGATGACACTGTCCTCCAGACACAGGCCACTGCACCAGGGCCCCCGCCCTACATTGAAGACATTAAAGACAGGATCTGGGAATGTTTTCTATTGTCAGCACGCCTATTATAAATAGCATGTAGAAATTATATTAGTATTCACTGCAATTGTTCTGATTTACAATGAAATAAACACCAGACATATATAAAAAACATTATTCATTTATTATATTAAGACCGATTTAACAGTATGATCACAATGGACCTATATAGTCCAAATATCAATAAGAACTTAAAATAGTTGTACAAGTATTGGCAGTCAGTATCACAAGCAAGCAGCTGATAACAAAGTGATAAAAATAAGAAATCTAAGTCTACATTATTTTCTTTTTTTTGTGCAATTATACATTTCGGTGTGATACTGTATAACTATTCATTTCACTTGATCTGAAATAATTAGTGGTCGTTTATGTCATAATTTTAAATTGTAGTTAATTCAGTAAAGTCACCGGTTTAATTAGTATTTTGAACGACAACTGATAACATTCGCACTTTCATCTGATTATTCACCAGGTGGCATTGAAGTAACAGCTACATTGGTCTGACAGCAAAGAGGCTAAAATATGCTCTGATGCTATAGCCTCTTTGGTGTCAGCCTCAGGCTACTGAACAGAATCATCCATCTGTAATGCAAAGCTAAAGGGCAGTAAGCATTTAACTCTTTCAGTACGGCTTCCGAGATAACTCTGGGACAACGGGTGGTTACCGATCCCGAGATAACTGGGTTTTTTTGTTAAAAATGATTGCAAATCTGAAATAAAGGACTCGCAGGAAAATGACATTCTATTTTTTTTATAAAGTTGATTGTTTTCTCCTGTATCGGAAGCATAATAATTATTATATAAAATAACGAGGTCTTGTGCTATCCTGGGTGCACCCTCCATGCCCTACCATGATCCCCCAACTAGAAAATGAATTTATCTGCCAGGGACTGCGTACTGAAAGGGTTGGTGCCTTTTGACTCTGCATGGCAGCGCCAGTTTTTAAACAACTTCTAATAATTCTACTTATACAAATAATCTGAATCTTCCCAAGCAACGCTCTCCCGGTCTCTATAATTACACAAAAACCACCCCTTCGCAAATGGGTATTATTAGGCATGTGTTTCAAAATATTAATTTCAATTACGTTGGATTATTTAAGTTTACTGAACGAGATGAGTTATCTTCATCTATCCAGTTGTCTGCTACCGGCAGACTCCTGGATATCACGTATATGTGCTATGAGTTCAGAACCCCCCTCTTCCCTGCCCAGCTCCTGCAGGCCTGACAATCTGACCTGAGTGTGACCTCCACACCACAGTCAGTAAACCGGTGACGTCATAATGGATATTCCTGTTGCTGGCACCCCCTCCTTTTCGTACCGGCTTCACACACACCTGTTGTCAAGGTCAGACCGGTAGTCTGACGGTCTGACCTGAATGGGCAGGGTGCTAAACTTGGAGTACTGATGTTGACTATAGTAATATTTTTATTATTAGATTATTTTTCTATAACCCTTATCCTGCTTATTAAATTTATTTAAATTTTCAACCACTTGAGGTTGTTAATTGCTACATCAATCCACAACCTCAAGTGGTTGAAAACTACTCATATTTGTTGAAATACTAGAGTGCTCAGCGCTCATTTTTAAACCACTGGGAACGATTTTCCTAAGGGCAAAAGGAGGGGGCGGAGATGACGTCCCAAGATGGAGACATGCCTGGCTGGTTATAATACATGTAGCTGATGATGTATTGTATCATAACAGATTTTATAAAACTGACCAAAGTCAAACAGGGGACGCCGGTCCAATGCTACCTGAATGCAGGTGCAGCGCTAGAATTGATGGCCATCACTGCGGCCGCTCCTGGCCAGCGTCTAGTATTCAATCGCCTCTTGTTCACCCTGTCGATGCGGGCATATTGAAATGAATAGAAATCTAGTTCAGCTCATGTACAATAACAAGAAACATATATACACGATGCAGTTTCAATGTTAATTCAGATTCAATAATGGGCTGTTTGTGTGTGAAGGCATGAGTTGTGAGATCCGCCTAGCCCAGAAAATATGCACATTTTCAGTCTTTATTTTTTAAAATAACTGATAATTAGTGGACTAAACTAATCTCCTAAGTTAGAACATAGTTCATTGTGATATATACTTTAATTATGAACTGAGCTGAAATCACCTCACAGGGCCTTTAAAGATTGCAGCTTCTATAGAAAGACCGCCATATAGGAGTTCACAACCTAGTCACGTAACGTATGAAATTGTAATGGGAATTGATGCCTTCTCGATGAGGCACATGCTGTGGAAGATAAATACATTGAATAATTGTGACACCACACAGAGTCATGGGATGGCTGTGTGTGCTACCATGTAAGTGCGCTTAGAAAATAATAAGTGACTTCGATGGATAAATTGCCAGCATATAAATCTGAGGTGTGCGCAAAGCAGAAAGGGGTGTGTTTTTTGTAATACGATAAGAACAGCCTTTTAAGAACTGAGTCATTTTCTACTACAGCATGAATAACATTATAACACCTTGAGTCAAATTGCACTAACCCATAATTTGAATTTTCACGCACTTGAAGTTGTGTCTCCCAACAAACACGATACGTTGACCGGATGTTGGTTTAATGTTGGCCCACCGTCTGCGACGCTGGCCCAACATTAAACCAACATTGGGTGAGCCTATATTGTTTACTGGGTTGCTGCTGCCATCCAAAACTTCAAGTGTGTGCAAATTGGTCAGTCACAAAACTGTCCAGATTGTTGTTCAATTGTGTTCATTGATTTCATTTTCAACAGGTACATGTTATTTAAAAGTGCATTAGCCCTTAAAGCGCTGAAATATTTTTGCATAATTATTAAAATCGTCATACACGTCTTAGTTAGATCTTCCTGCTTCATTTCAATACCTATGTTATGGTTCTATAGCAATTAGAAATATCTGTACTCTTACAGTGCGGGGATAGATGATAGCGCTCAAAGGGTAAATTTCAAACGCAACGTTCAGAATACAGGCCCCTTACTACGCTGAAATATTTTTGTATAAACCTAAATCTTGAAGACCAAAAGATTTTTTGCAATTTGAAGTTATTATAAATGTCTTAGCTAGCTTTTCTCGCTTCCTGTGAATACCTATGTTATGTGTCCACAGCCATTATAAATGTTTTACTTTTTCAGTGCGGGGATCGACTTTAGATGTCTGAATCTGACGTCGGATTTCAGTGGCAGATCCAGAGGGGGGCGTACGCCGGCTCAGGGACATATTTCGTCTGAAATATTGTCTAGAATGAGTAATTTAAGGCCTTAATTTTCTAAATTTCCCGGGGGAGCATGCCTCCGAACCCCTCTAGAGCATAAAAGTGCCAGCTCTGATGTGTATAAATTTTTGAAAAATCGGCGCCCCCCCCCCCCCCCCCCCGTCTGTCAATTCCTGGATCCGCACTTGATTCTGAAGTCTAAAGTTGGTTCCCGCACTGAAAGGGTTAACACAGGGTGTTACACAGGGTGCTGGCCCAGTGCTGTCCCGATGCCTTATGTTATCGTGACATGTCCCGGATACTTCGCATAATCCTCGTTGAATGTTCTGGGTTAGTAATATCCATCTGTATTAAGTCATCTTCTGTGATGTCCTTGACAAATTCCATTTGATCCCAGCCATGCTGGAAAAACGCGGAGATGTGCAGCGGTAATCCCAAGTCCAGTAGCCATTCTGTTATTGTGGCTGGTTTACGTAGGGTATCATAGGCTATAGGCTGTAACAAACAATGTAAGCAAAATCATCAAAATCGGTGTAGTCTTGAAAAACAGTTTCACCCATTATTCTATCAAAAGTAAGATTTTACATAGATAAAACATGTAACGGAATAATTCCCTTGGAGCTGTTTAAATTGAAATATAATGTAAATTAGCAGTGGATTGTATTTACTATCACAGTTTATTTCTGCATTATATGTCTAATAAATTATTGTAATATCACCGGAAATGTCAAATACAGTATGCATGTTAGCAGAAATGCATTTTAATTATATTATGCATTTCTGATGTTAGACATGTTATACATGTTAAACTCATGTTTATTACAGTAGTATCTATGAGTTTGTGATGAATATTAAATTGTAAACCTAGTTAACATAGTGATAGTCCTGACATGATGAATTAGAAGTTTTCGAACATACTGGAATGGTGGAGTTGTTGTAAAATGTAAATAATTAAATTGTTAAGTATGTCATTTTATTTACCCAGTTATTTCACAGATACAGTACAAGTAAATAGTGTCTGAACTGGATACACACACAAATAAAGAAGGTTTGACAGTAATTCAAATAAACTGAAGAAAATAAATAAGCAGCTACTTATTCCAACAGAGTACCGTAATATTATTATCCATGATCAAGTTAATAAATTATTCAGAATAATTAATAAGAAAAAAATTATGATAATAAAGTTTGACATTTGCTTATTTACACAGCTGGGTCATTATTCATCTCCCTGATTAGTTCCACCCTTTAATGTTACATTTGGGGCAAGTCAGCATACATGCACTTCAATATATGAAGTTATGAGAGTGAAGTTAATTATATCTGCCATGTCTGCAATTATCTTCACTGAATATGAAAACCTCAGCGATCTGGTTAAAGCTACCATGCAGAAAAATATCTTATATTTTATCTGTGAAGTAAATCTGCCAAATTCACGGCTGTTTTAAATAAACTGTTACCGGCCAGGGGTTACAACAAATAAAAGGTACTGCACTTGATAATATGATTGTAAAACCGAGCCAGATTATTAAAATAATTATGTAGCCAAGGACCTTATATATACATGTGTAAGTTTTTACCTTTCTATTTATTCCCATAAAGCGGCATGTCTTTTCTTATTCATCACTACCTGATGATAACATGACATACATTTTATTACTAATATTAGTTTTAATAAATTACTTTCAATTCATTTGAAGCTGACACTCATGATGCAATCATGTTGAAATATTTGTATACAAATCATAGAGACCAAAGATCGATTTAAAATCATCATAGATGTCTTAGTTAGCTCTTTCCATTTCATTAAAATACCTTTGTTATGGGTCTATGGCCATTATAATGTTTAATTCTTCCGCTGTGGGGACCGACTTCTGACGTCTTTAGACATTAAGTATTGGTCCCTGCACTAAAAGGGTGATTAGAATTATTAGAATTATTATACAATTATGCACCTGTACATTGAATGCATTTCAACCATTATTTTTTAAAAGCAAATCCCGCATTGAAATGGTTAAGTAGTGGAAGCTCGTAAGCAATTTCTGCACACACAACCAGTATATTTCATTTACTTTTTTCCATTAGTTCTTCAGTTCACCATCAGCTTATAGATCGTTTTCAATCATTTTGTGTATGATGAAATGTTACACCCTGCAAAGCCATATGGTGGTTGATTATTAATGTCTGGACATTAATTCTACATTTTGGCTTCAGTTTATTTATAGGGAAATCTTTATACTTCAAACTCGTGGCTCGAGTATTGACTCTACCCTGTACAGTCACTAATATTTTAACATGTTAAGATACCGTTAATATACTGTTGATTTCAATCGAAAAAGAATGTTCTCAGCTTCCACAAAGTCATATACAGGTTTTACTGTATTACACATGGTTATTTGATACAATCTACTTGTTTATTCACCTTGATTTGTGAATTGGGCTAGATTTTCTACCATGCAAAGGCAAAAGGCAGTATCTGCTCACTCTAGTAAGAAGATACTGCCTTTTGGCTTTATGCAAGTTATATGAAATCTGAAGAAAAAATACCTGGGTGATAACAGGGTTAGCTGTTCATGACACGTACCGTAGATTTGCTCTTCTTGGGTTCTAGGGGTGTAGGTAAGGCGTGAGTGTCTTCTTCTAGAGGATCATATAATGTGTTGTCAACGAGACTGGTGTGGTCCCGACTGGCTGGATTAGAGTTGTGATCTAGAGGAGGTGGTGCTGCCTCACGTGGAGTATTATTGTTAGTGTTCACTCTGGGTGGTAGTCTGCTGTGACTGGTAGTGATCGACACTACGGGTAACACGGACGACTGTGTCAGGCTGGACTGTCCCAGTCTAGGCATACGTGGCACGTTATGTTGACGGGGTGGTAGTTTAGGTTCAGGCCTCGCCTCCCTCTTCCCCAGGTCAATCATTCCTTTACGGGAAGCAGTCCGATCCTTCTTGACCACGTTAGTGGATCTAAGAGGAACATGGGAATGTAGAGAAGCAGTAGGTTTTGCGCTGTCACTGGTCTCTTCACCATCATCAGAATGTTCAACAGGTGAGGAGTAGATGTCATTATAACAGCGAGGAGGGAGAGACGGAGGAGTGTCAGGTGAAGATGGTCCCTGAGAACTTGGCATTGATAGACTTTTTTGCCAGGATAAGTCAGACCAGCGCTGTGGGCTGGTAACTTCTTCACATAGGTTTTCTCTGGATCCCTTAATTTTCATGGATTGACTATACAAATGGCCAGATCCTTCCCTTTTAGCTGTGCCCAGTGATCTGCTATCACTCTCCTGCTCGTCAGTGTCTGTGTAGATGAGTTCTGTAAAAAAACACATTTTCATAATAATACTACAGTAGAACCTGCTATGAGCAGCCACCCTTGTGGCACAGGAAAAGTGGCCTTTCAAGGCAGGTGGCTGCTCATAGAAGGTTCATTTGTAGCCTATACTAAATTTTGGGGAATGACCAAGTGGCCTCCCATACGAGGTTGGCTGCTCATAAGAGTGGCTGCTCAAAGCAGGTTCTACTGTATACAAATGCATATAATCTACAAGTCAAAAAGTTGTTCAACAAAATTTAACTTTCATGAAATACATGATTGTGTCTTCTTACAATCGTGTCTTCTATATAATGTTATTTATTAATGTGATGGAAATGATTAGATTAACCCTTTGAGTGCAGGCGACGCTTTTAAGCGCATTCATACTGTTTTTCCACAACTAAAATTTGACAGAAATTGAACAAATATGCATGTATAAATCTTGAGTAAAGCCCCCATTGTGAAATTTAGCAGGTTTAATTTTCAAGTGAGGAGGTATTTTCCTTTTACTTCAAATGAAAGGAAAATGAAGCACTTAAAGAGTTAAAAAAGCTGCATATTTAACCCTTATAACGCTGAAATATGTTTGTATAAACTATGGAGACCAAAGGGTTTTTCAATTTGAAATCATCATAAATGTCCTAGTTAGCTCTTTCAGCTTCATTTGAATACCTATGTTATGGGTCTATGGCCATCATAAATATTTTACACTTTCAGTGCGGGGATCAACTTTATAATCTAATGTCTATATAGACGTCAAATTCAGACGTCTAAAGTTGATCCCAGCGCTGTATGAGTTAAATATCGTAATGTTGTGTTGTTGTAGCCAATATAGAAATGCATCTTTGTTTGCAAACATTTCAAATAGCCATGGAAAATAGATTGACATGTAGATCATTAAACTACTGAGGGATCTCTTAATTTGTTTTATTAACTGATGAAAATTACAAGCTTTTATAAAATATGCCAAGGTTATATGGACTTAAGGTTCAAAATGTCATCATTTTCATATCTAGTGGCATTTTATATTAATTTAACAGGTGGTTTAATGATATGTCATTGCATACAAGTCATACAATTTTTTTCTTCTAAATGTTATTTTGGAGAATAAATAATTTGCTTGATTTTTTTTAAAACGTCATATAATTTACCATTTCATCAAACAAATTGGTGATCTCTAGCTTACCATAACTCTTCCGTGCACGGCGATTCTGCGAAATATACTTTTCTTTCGCCTTAACATGCATCTCTCCTCTGAAAAAAAAAAAAAAATATTATGTAACAAATTGAAAATGAGAAAAATGTTTAATCCAGAAAACATAAAAAAACGAAACAATATTGTTTTAACGTTGGTCCAATGTCTTCGACGCTAGCCCAAAATAAAACAACATTGTTTCAATGTATCATGTTTGCTGGGAAGTCTTTGTTTTATTGACAAATTACGAAAAGTTACCCTTTAACCCTCATAGCGCTGAATTGTTTTATGAAAACCTTGGTAGGCCAAAGGGTTTTTTCAGCTTGAAATCATCCGAAATGTCTTATTCAGGTCTTTCCGATTCATTTTAATACCTATGTTGTGGGTCTACGACCGTTATAAATATTTTTACTCTTACATTGCGGGGATCGACCTTACGTCCACAGACGTCAGATTTTGACGTCTAAAGTCGATCCCCGCACTGAAGGGGTTAAGGTGCTAATGACGTCTATGGCCATTTTCAGCCTATAGATTTCTCCGTCAAACAAGAAAATTTGAAGGAGAAATTGGAATGGAATTTGATAGATTGCTATAGTATATGTTGGGATTCAAATGAGTGAAAATTTGAAATCTATAACAAGCACTTGAAGTGTTCGCAGTAAATCGCACGGAAGACTCACAATGCAACATCACAACTGCTATTTGTAGTATTTACTTGTATTACATACAAACAATTAAATTATTTAGCTGACTTTAGTTACAGTTAAAACAAGGATAGACATACAAGTCATTGAAATATGTAGCCAAAAACGACATTGACTCATTCATAATTATAAACGATTAATCCTCGACTCATTCGTAATTAGTAACAATTAATCCTCTTTTTTAATAGATGTGATAAGTTTACTTTAATTGTGATATCTACTCTATGACACTGCTATCTCTATAAGGGTATATTAGGCCTTTATTCAAGGCATTACATCTATTTATGTATGTTTTAAAAATTATCTTACAGATCATGTCTATTTTCCACTAAGAGATTGTTGACTTGTTTCTAATATATTCTCACTGTTAGAATTATAAATGTGTAAACACCATGAAAACAAGTACAGTTGCCATGTTGTTATTAACCCTTTCAGGCCTGAATTAACCATTGTCATCTTCATCCACTACAAGCCGCGAATTGCTGTCGCAATTCTCGACTTGTAGTGGATGAGGATGATTTGATGGGGTTTAAAAATTAAAGAAAATTACCACATATTGGTAAACCAGTTTCATGGAAATTTTCGTTCTAAAACCCTTAGTTGTAGGAAAATTAAGGAATGTAAAATGATGCTTTAATGCATCGAGAGGGCTTAAAGGGGTAAAGAGACCTCTTTAATCCCAATGTGATTTATTGTGATTCACCTGAGTTTGCCAGTCACTTCTCCGCGGTGGGTTAAATGGCAGTCAAAGCACTGAGGTTTGAGTGCCATCATGGATTTAAGAGCCACCACACATTCCCCTGTGTCACGTAAAATAGAAAAAAATAGCAAAATTTCCTGTACAACAAATTTTTATCTTTTATGAGTTTAAAATACACCTGTGTTTAACAAATGATAAGTAAATTTGATGAGGTAACTAATTACAGCATTTTGCATAGCACAAATCTGTTTGCTTTGCATTAATACATAATTAATTACTGCTTCCATAACATTTATAAATATAATTTTACATTCTGTTTTGATAAACATAGAAAAACGGTCATAATTGGCAAGTATACAGCTGAACTTTTACTACCGGGTATATCATGTAGATGCAATTTCCAAAGTGTTTTAAAATTATTATTGGAAATGAAATTACAAGGACATACCATGGGTGAAATAACAAAACACAAATATGTTGATACATTGTAGATGCATTTAAAATGTCATGTTATAATATAAATTATTAGAGCAAATATTCTTTAAATCTTGCATACCATATGATTCTTGTTCGTCTGCTGACTTTACAACCAGTAATATATGCTGGTCTTCTAGATACTGCTCTTCGTCAATTATTGGTTGTAGCTGTATATAAAATCACTGATATAGTTGAAATGAGACACGTTTCTTCATGATATACCTTTTTGCAGATTTGGTCTATATTTGTAATGTGTATATTTATTAGTAGACAAACCAACATTTATAATTGAACTAAAATACTGGTAAGCATTTTCAACTCGTTTCAGACAAAGCCCGAGCTTAACTTGAATTAAATGCCCCCTCCACATTATAATTATACTGAGAGGGCCATAATGAATAATTGTATGGTGTATAAATATAGGGATTTATCTTAGTTCTTGACATATATGTGTGAAGTAATCATTATACACATATCCTTCAACAATCATTTAAATTAAATTTACATTAAAATATATGATACACAAGTAATACAACACAGGCAGATAATGAGTCAACACATGTAAAGTTTGCTTAGAGATTAGACTACATGTGAGCACTGTATAATATTAAAGCAAATTTCCAGAGTAACCAACTTCAACTGAAATACTGAAGAACCATTATTAATTGCTGACAATAATGTTAGTAAAAATGATTAGTTTTCCAGTACGTAGATTAATTGAAATTGTGCATAACTCTTTTTTTTATGAAAAAAAACTTCCCAGTTGAAGTCTTTAAATAACTAAAGCATCTATCAGAAAGTATTTTATCATTTCAGTGGCATTTTATTCGGTTAAAGCCTGGCTAAACACATATATAGACGGTTTCTGCTTGTCATTTAATGGTATTACATGTTTTCAGATTATGTTACATATTCTATAACTATACATGTGACTCTTCAATCTCAAGGTGCTGATCTGTTCCGAGTCTAAATCACTCAGCTATGTAAAGAGAAATAATGTTTGATTTTCAGACCTGTGGTAGTTTGCTACTGTTCCAGCAAGGTGAGCAATAACCATTTCTGCTGGCGGCAAATGTCTGGTTATGTCCGGTCACAACAGGCCCTTTACAAAGTACACCAACACAGAGGAGTCAAACAAAGACATGCCTTCATTTATAAAACCATATGATTTTATATTTCTGTAATTTAAGGTGTTGGCGAGAAACATTTTACAGCATAATATTTACCTTCCAAACAGCCAGAATGAAATTCGACCTTGAAATATTCTTTTGTTGATGTTTTGATCTGAAAATATACAAAATTTTAACACACAAATTTCGTTATTTTTTAGTACCAGTAGCTTTTATTAGTATTATTCTTGTTTATATTCATGACAAACCATTATCAAAAAGAAATAAATAGAGATATCAGGGTAATAATTCAGTCTTTACATTACATTCAACAATTATGTAACGCTTAAAGGGGGGAAGGGGATTAAGGGATGCTCTATGGAGCGTAGTCAAAGTGACCTTAAAAATGGGATGAGGGGGGGGGGGGGAGTCGTCCAAAAAAGCGGTACGTTATTGTTGAACGGACCTCTAATGGAAACATTTTGATGCAGCATCATACTGAGAATTACAATGTAGACTTGTGCCTATATACTAAATCAAAACTGATTCTGACTAAATATTATTCAGATGCTGCGCATACTAAAAAGCTTGATATTTACTTTCATGAAAATAATTGAAATACAACCATGCATACATATATTATACAAAAATACATACATTGTTCCATTTGATATGAAAGGGTGTATCTGCCACTTTGCAAAGTGGCAGATACACCGTTTCATATCTAAGGCGACGACACGCATCTATTTATTACCTCAGCATTGAGACTGTGGAAGATAATGTGAATGTTGCCGCTGCTAATACAGCCTTTTGACGAGACGTATTGGCCCATTATGCCAATATTGAAGCTGGAGAAAACCGGTTTATGGTCACTGATTGTAATGTTCTCAATACAACCTGCACACAAAAAAAAGTGAATAATACAATTCTTTAACTGAATCCCACAACAGAAACACGAAAATAAACTTCAAGTGGGTGAAAATTACTCGTATTTTTTTAATTTGTAACCAAACATTTGCAAGTCCTGATGTTAAACACCAATTCAATTCACACTATCCTTATAAAACAGATTTAAAAAGACTATAGTCGTGCTTAGAGGTGTATGTAAAGTAAAGCAACTCACCGTAAGATGTATTCACAATATATGTCTCGGGAAAAGATTTCCAGAGAATACGGTCACACCAAGATGGTACATTTATACGAGTCTGAAACAGCAATATTTTTATTTCATTTGAACAAGTTTTGTAGAAGCAAATCAAATGTATTTTAATACATGTACTTTAAATATACTAAGTATAAAAATATGGCTGGCCTGTAGTTATCATAGAATGGTATACTTACCCCAGTTTTCTTAAACTTTTGCCAGGAATAATCATACTTGGTACCTTTAATAAATCTATATGTCGGGGGAAAAGTAATATCTTCCTCATCTTAAAAAAAAGAAAAAACTTGTGCTAATCATTTGTATCACATAAACCTCATAAATTTGCATCTTATACCAAGAATAACATGTAATTTTCAAAATATATAATACATAACACTAGGACATAAATTAGCGCAAGGTTGTTCTGTTTCAAATGAGCATAAGGTTTATTTTAAATCACATGAAAATGAGTGCAATTTGTTCACATCATTCGGTTATGTAAACCTGTATATGTCTGTCTGGCCTCTCTGGATGTCATCAGAAATAAATACTTGTTATTTGTTTGTTAAAATTTAATATAGTAATACATGTATAACATTTTCAATGATGTCATTGTTATAAATATGTCTGTAAAAAATACATCTGTAGATGTAAAATACACAGCAGGCATGCTTTTAAGTGACAATCATATCATGTTTATACATTGTATTATGACAGAAATAAAATATATTTTTAATGATGAAATAGATTTTTGAGTCACATGGTAATTTTAAATAAAATACGAAATATAATGTTTATAAATTTTCAGAGAATTTATCTGTAATATTGTACAGTCAATAATGCAACATGTGAAATGCTATGCAAGCAAAAATAACTTTCCTGTTAGCAAAGATTATTGGTAAACATAACAGCATTAACCAGTGTAAACCTAAAGTAAGTAAAATTAAGTCAGCAACAAAAAGATAGGTACATGTGTGAAATATAAGGACAAAAATAAACTGACTTGAATATCACTACCCAGTAAACACAATACGTTGAACCAATGTTGCTTTAATGTTGGCCCACCATCTACGATGCTGGACCAACATTAGTTTAACGTATTGTTCTTTGGGTACTTAGTACTTCCTCAACAGAATGGGGAATTCTACAGGAATAGATGGACTATTTCAGTCTAGCAGTTATAAAAGAAAGTCGTGAAAAAATATGCACAGAAAAATAAAGCATGATGGGGAAATTGAACTCACTAAAACCAAAAAATGCTTCTCGAGATGATTTAGTCATCTTAAGTTGATCTTGCATCAAGAGTTCTCTATAAAATTTCTTATCCTTTATTTTGCTAATCGTTTCCTGAAATATAGTGATCCAACACATTATGCATTATTACATTTTATGATTAGACAGAAATTGTTACCCCGATCATGAATTGAGTCATAAATTGGTGTTTAACAAACAATGCCATTAGACCTCTAAAAGGGAGATTGACCTTGATTTGCCATGTTTCCAATTTTACATATTTTACTATTTTCATATACCGGTCATCATATTTGGATACTCAAATGGTGTGGCATAGAAACAGATTAACACAATGTAAAAAACAATTTTCATATAGGCCTATATCTATATCTATTTAAATACCTATCAAATAAAGTCTTATTTAAACACCAATTAGTGATATATTTGTTTCTACTTATATGTCACCATAATGATAAAAAGTGCTAATAAGTAGGATATAATCATTCTATGTAAAAATCCAGACAATTACAAACTCTGCTATATTGTTATAAAATTCATGATACAGTATGTAACCATACATTATTGACAAATTATGGTCAAAAAGAATATTAAGTTTTGAATCAAATTTTTTTTTGTGTGTGATCACATGTTTGAGCCTCCACATTTTTTTGTCATTTTTTTGCAGCTAACCAATCTTGTTCAGATTCAGGATTTGTTAACCCTTTCAAGCCTGAATATTCCGTTGTCATCTTCATCTACTACAAGCCATGAATTGCTGTCGCAATTCTCGACTTGTAGTGGATGAAGATGATTTGAAGTGGGTGGCAAATGACAAAAAAGTATTGTTATTATTAAAACAGTTCCAAGAAAATGTTCGTTCTGAAACCCCTAGGTGTAGGAAATTAAGTCATTTTTTAGAGTTGAAAAATGATGCTTTGATGCATCGTGAGGGCTGAAAGGGTTTTAATATTTCCAATATTTCAATCAGCAATTTGCAAACCATTTAATCCAATAGGAGCACATTGAGAAAGTAAGTTTTAAGGTAAATGCTATCTTTTATGTAAAAAACAGCATAACTTTTTTTTTGCAATGGTAGTAAAGATCGAATACATAATTTTTATTATTACAAAATTCAGGAATACTTACCAGTGGATCAACATCAAATAGGCGATAATTGAGATCCCCAAAGAAAAATACATGATGAAACTGATTTGTGAGGTCTGTGACATTATTTAGTTTTTTGTTGCCGAGAGACATTCCTTTGATTATGTCATGATAATTCTGGTTTCTCCTGAAGATGAAAGACGTGTTTAAAATACAAAATATGGCAATTGTATATCTTAATCCTTGGGTACAATTATTCTACAATACTTGTAAATCTCTGAAAAACATTATCTCGAGAGTAAACAGAAGGCTTAACCCTTTGGACCTGATGTACCGATATAACAGTATTTTTGTAGCGTCATATATATCGAAGTACCGATATATCAGTATGAAAATAACCATTTCGGGTCCGACATAATCACAACTATTGTTCAATGAACCAGGTTAAAAAACACAATAGAACACAAATTATAAATACAATTATGATGTCATAATTTACTCTCTCAGCTAGCCACAGTATAATGATAATATTATTGAAGTATTACTTTGTGAATTTGGTCAGGATAATTGTGTAGAGACTTTTTAAAATTTACCACTTAATATATGGCTAATAATAATATCACAAATAGGTCCTACTACTCCAGGAGGCTCGGTGGGAGAGGCAGTTATCCCCAGGAGGCTCGGGTGCAAAGGGATAAAACGACTGACTTAAAAAACAAGCGGTTACTGCATATTGGCTATGCAAGAAGAGCACTTGTCTTCATAATAATAGTAATAACCTGTTATTTCTCTCAGCTCCAGATGTGAGATGTGCAGAAATAAAGCAGAAAGAGGTACCGTCAAAATTGAAGCTCACTCCCACTGCACCTTTGTTCCCTGGAAGATAAAAATAGATACATTTAACAGAATCGTTAGCATAAGTATTTGTTGCAAAAAGTTTCATCTCATTTCATATTTTATCTGATACACCTACCTAGTTTGTTGGCTATGCCTGTGCGCACTGATGAATGCTGTAGATGACTGATCTTGTGCCGATAGTTACTATTTATAAGAATAGCTAACCTTATACCCCATAGACCAACAACACAAAGCTGTAAAACAAAAATGGTACACAAAACCAAATTGAATTCTACTTGTCTACCTGGACAACATGCCTGGTATCTCTCATTCAGTCCATTAAAGTCATTGAGGATTGGAGCTGATAGACGAAATGATTGTTACCAAGTAAAAAAATTCTTATATTTTCTTTCACTGTGAGGTGCGAGCAGGAAATGATAATTAATTAAAATAGCCAAGCGTGATATCGAAGCTCCGAATTTTCAGTTTTTAAAGGGTCACTGCATTTTGTATGGAGATAAATTCATACAAAATATGTTCAGATGATGCATTTATGTGTCACTGGCGAGTACCGGTAAAGGTTAATTTTACAAGGAATGACAAATTACAATTACCACATGCATATCCATGCTGAGCATTTCCATCAGGCAGGCCTTGATCTTGTTAACCCAATCCTTCTCTGTTTGACTACTTTCTTGAGTTCCAATGACATACATGTCATGCGGCACGGTGGCCAATGCAGAGCTTCTAGACTTTCCGGTACCCTCGCTTTTTAGCCACGAGCCATAGTGACACGTGGGCATCTCATCTCCTACAGCAAACATACAAAATATACACTATTAGCAGTAGCCCTCTATGTGTTGTGGACATATCTCATAGATACGAAAGGTTGTATATGTAGCTCTGTAAAGTGGCAGATACACCCTTCTATAAACAACATGTACAAGGGCACAAAATAAACATGATAATTATTGAGATTTGTTCATAAATACTATCACTATCAGCATGCCGTTATTTACATCTAAGTTCTATACAACATTATTCTATCATGATACTAAAGCAAACACTATTATAGGCCGCATTATATTTTGGTTTGCCATTGTGAAGATACCACTAATAGGTAATCAACAATTTGAGATCCACCAGGAAACTGTTGTGTCAATTTTAGGCCAGTGTCTACGACGGTGGCCCAACAGCAGCACAATAATAGGTTAACCCTTACAACGCTGAAATATTATTTTATAAACTATAGAGACCAAAGGGTTTTTCAATTTAAAATCATCATAAACGTCTTAGTTAGGTCTTTCCACTTCATTTGATACCTATCTTATGGATCTATAACCGTTAAAAATATTTTATTTTTCCAGTGCAGGGATCGTCTTTATACGTCACAATCTGACGGTCTGCGAGCTTAAAGGGCTAATGTCTAGTGTTTGCTGGACTGCACTCACCCATGTTCCATGTGCCAATGAATACAGAGATGTGATCCAGATGCTGCTGGGTGCTATGTAAATCCTTCAGCTGCTGCACTAGCTGACAAAAGTTTTCACGTTCTATCACGTCCTCAAACACATACTGGTACTTCTTGTGCCCTTGTATTATTAAATCCAGGCGGTTGTTTCTTGTATTTTTAATCAGCTGTAAAACTAAACAAATATATGTATTGTTTTTAACTTTTTAATTAGTGTTGCGTTACTCTTATTGGCAGGTCCGAATGAATCAGACATAGCTTAGTATTTACGAACTAAGACCTCTTATCATGGTTCTAATTGACAATTATTGTCTAATTTTATATCTGTAGGTACACAATTAGACAAATTCAGTCACTACATGTATTTGCACTGAGAGAGTCAAACCTTTGTATGCCAAATATGACTATTCAAGTACGTATCTGTTGAGGATGATTTAAAAAGGTTTAGGCCCAATTTTGACAAATCTAAATCATTTTCATCCACTTGAAGTTGTTGGTCACAAAAGTGAGACACAACTTCAAGCGCAAATAACTTCAACTAGATAGCATGGCGTTTAAACAAATCACACAATACACTCTGCAGGATCTTGGTAAAATAATACCATCCGATTGATGGAAATGAAGGATAATAAATACCGGGTAGTAAAAATTATTGTTTTATTTATAGCTAAAAAATGAGCTAATGCAATAATTTATAGTAGTAAACAGTTATGTGACATCCTGCGGCCAGGCATTTACATACTTTTGTTATGTGTAAAGACGTTTTGCTCATTCAAAATATCTTTTGTAGGCTTCACAGCAAACAACTTTCCAGCTTGAACATCGACAGTCAGAGTTATCTTTCCAGCAGGTTTACCAAATTTGTATGTTTTGGCCTGCAAATTAAAAAAAATGGTATAGTACCAGTATATTTATCTGCATTTAATTGACTATGATTCAAATGTGTGTGTTCAGACATGTATATAGAATACTTATACTTAAGGACATTTTTTTATTTCCATATTTGCAGATAAACAGGGAAGTATGCAAAAAAAAGGAGTTGAAATTAATTTAATTCTTTAGGGATGAAATATTTCAGTTCGATAAGGAAAACCATCAACAACGTCTACATATTACAGTCAATAATAAACACAAAATTATTATTTTGGTCCCATAAATAAACTAAACAATTCATGAAAAAACAGATTTTCTTTATTGTTAGGTCAGGATAAAAACACTGTGGCCTTACAAGAATTCGATATCAAGAGTACTAACAATCACAACATCTCCCGCACATACAGCCAGTGACACAGAAAAATTCATAGTTGCAAGACATTAATAAAAAAATTGCAAATGGAGCTCAGGAAACAAGATTGCTTGTCTCCAAGCTATATTGGCAGGGGAAATATGATAACCCCAGAAAGGTACATCTACACCCCTAGAGGGATATGTGTGTGTATTATGAAAGAAATCACTGAAGCGGTTTGAGAGCAGAGATATGTACAAACTAATGCAATAACCCTGCACCAGTGAGGACGTGGGGTTATTGTATCATGAATAAACAATTTTTCCTTACCTCAAACACCACAGATGGTATATTTAACGATGGTTTACTTCGCAAAGGAACACAAGAAAGATTTGTGTAAGGTTCAGAATAATCACTGGATTCTGAAGTAGCTATGTCCTTCAGACTTTCAACAGCCTGAAACAACATAATATGTACATTAGGTTAACATGACAATCATTATGATTATCATGTGCTGACTTTTGCTTTTCCATAAAACATTACCCAGGTTATAAGTTCAAGTCTACCAGGGAAGAAATTGACAATTTGGATGGACATAACCAATAACTAATACTAACATTCTTCTCCAATTGTAACACTTCCGCTTTGCAGATCACCAATTTCTCCAATAAATTATTTAGTCCTGTGGAATCATCTTCCTGTTTCAACACATTAACATGCATTGTGGTTAAATAGGTTCAATCGGTTATAACATCTTTGCAGAATATACTGTTATCAATAATTGAATTGCTTAGTATATAAATCTACTCTAATGCTATAAATACAAAATCTCAGAACAGAGTAAAATTAGGATGGACTCAAATATAAATACAATTATTTCTAATATGGAAAGTGAACAGAAAGTAATATATTGTAAATATAATTCCATTCCTGCTGCTGGCCCCACTACAATAGTTTCTAATATGGAAACTGAACAGAAAGTAATATATTGTAAATATAATTCCATTCCTGCTGCTGGCCCCACTACAATAGTTATTACAATGCTACACACCAATAAATTGAAAAGGTTAACCATGAATGTGTGTTCCACAACCAGACACAATTTCAAAATTAGACATGAATTGTGACTTTTCAAGTAACAATAATATTTGGGCAAGGTTTTATGAGTTTTTGTGGTGGCCATTTTGAATTTTGTTGGGGTTTTGTTATTATAACAGATTGATTGGAATTTCGCGTATGAGTTTTTTGGCAGCCATTCTGAACTGGAATTTTAGACTTCGGACTTCAAATTTCAGAAGTCCCCACTGAGATTTTGCACTTAAATAGATATATAAATATATTTGTTTGTCAAATGGAATTGCATTCAGAGTGCCAAGTACACACATTGACTTGTCTCTCTGTTGACCTAATGTTGTATCACTATCCGCGACGCTAGCCCAACATTAAAACAATATTGATTCAACGTTTTGTGTTTGAATAGAATTGCAACTGTTATTTTAATTGTAGCATTTAAAAGATTTCAACTGTGCATACCAAATACACAATACTGGTTCAATACAGGGCAACTGTCTGCGACGCTGGCCCAGAATTGAAACATAGGATAAATGTATTTTTTATTATCAAATCTAGAGACTAAAGGGTGAAGTTGGTCTGGACATAAGGGCACCCTGTTCACCCTCCTGTCTTCATTTAAGCAATGAATGAAGAATCAGCAGACTAAAGGGTGAAGTTGGTCTGGACATAAGGGCACCCTGTTCACCCTCCTGGCTTCATTTAAGCAATGAATGAAGAATCAGCAGACAAGTACACCATTAAACCAACATTGGTCCCTATTATAGGCCTACTGCCGTGCAAGCTGAAATACAGTATTTGCTCACTTTACAAGTAAGCAGATACTGCCTTTGCATAGCAGTATAGTGATCCAGATAATCCTTCATAAATCCGGAAAAACATGATGGATTTAGGAAAGTCATAGCAGAATACCTGACTACTCTGGGAATATGGTGTCCAAACTCCAATGTTGATTGACTAAAATAGTGTTTTAAGGGTTAAATTAATGTTGTTAAGCAAATAAAATATTTCTAAAAATTTGCATGATTGTGGACATAATGTCGTAAATTAGACACCGACATTTTTCAAACTATGAGGTCAAGAACTGGCTTCAGCTAGCATTTTGGTTGAATGAATATACATATTATTTTATTCCACATTTGGCATTTTCAGCATGATTGCATACATGAAGATGATTTGAATTATATCTTTGTAATGGGAAATGACAGACAATGATTGCTGACTTTGTTGTTAGTTGATTTTTTCTCAGGAGTTCCAGAAAACAGCTGTCCCAGCAAGGTCACTTTACTCATAAACAGGTTCAACTCCCTGGAATAACAAAAAATCTAGTGAAGACAAGGCACTATAGAGATAAGTAACAGCTTTTTACCCAAAACTTTCATAATATTTTCATACACTGTGAACTGTGGAAGACTATCGTAATTTCCACCTCACATCGAATAAAAAAAGTGCAAATTGCATACTACATAAAAAATTTAAGATTACAAATTGGAAACGTCAAACAGCATGCTTTTAATGGGCAGTGACATTTTTATTAAATTCATTATATTCAAAATATGTCACATGATGCATATATGCATCACTAGCAGGTAATGGGTAAATAATTCAACATATAGATGATTCAACATATACTGGGAGTGAAATAGTAATAGTTACTGTAGTTTTCTTTACTTACATTAACCCTTGAAGTGCTGAATTTTTTAATAAAAACCTTGGAGACCAAAGGGATTTTTTCAATTTGAAATTATCATAACTGTCTCATTTAGCTCTTTCCGATTCATTTGAATAACTATGTCAAATGAAACGACCAGTAGAAATATTTTTACTCTTACATTGCGGGGATCGACTTCAGAAGTCAGAATCTGATGTCTACAGATGACAGATTCTGACGACTAAAGTTGATCCCGCGCTGTAAGGGTCAACCCCCACAAACACCACTACCCAACTGTGATTGCACAAATGTTTTGTGAGTTGGGCCACTTTTTTTTTTTTTAAACTTTACAACACCAAATTCTTTTAGTATAAAACATGGGGACCAAAGGTTTTTTCCATTGGAAGCCATCATAATGGCTTATTTATCTCTTCCCGCTTCATTCAAATACCTGCGCTATAGGTCTACGGCCATTATAAATCTTTGAATACTTTCAGTGTGGGTACAGTCTCTTTTTGTCACAATCTGATGTCAGATTCTGATGTATAAAGACGGTCCCCGCCCTGATAGGGTTAAGTTGCAGTTTAATTTATGCAGCTGACCATGTCACTAGGACTTACTTTTGTAAATCAGCGGAGAGATCAGTAAGAAGCTTAGTCAAATGTGATAGCTTTTGGTCACTTGAAGCAGCACTCTTTTGATCTGCAGGCAAACCATTTTCCAGATATTGCCTTAGCTGATTAATAAACACACCATCCTGCCTGCAAAAGATAAATAATAGAATAATTTTTTGGTAGATGGTAAGTTAATCTAATAATTCAATATTTGAGATGTCGACTTTTCATAAATAGTAATATTTTTCATTATTTGAAGGTGGAAATTGCGTTAGCAATTACAGCTTCAAATGAATCAAAAATAGAAGCAAACAATCCAGCAGCATAAGAGTTAAAATTATTTTCTCCTCAAAGGTAATTAGTTGGGAAAAGATGCCAGATAGCTCCATATTTTAGTTGTAAGCACAAGCTTATAAATATTATTTCTGTGCTTGCAGATTAAGCTAAATAAATGGTCCACAATACTGTTAGCCATTAATGGAATGAGGATATTACCAGAAAGCATTGTGTTCTTTGCAAAGATATCAAGTATAGATGCCACCTAGTGAATATATATAAACTAAACAGTATTGGGGTGGACAAGGGTTTTAACCCTCACAACGCTGACATATTTTTGTATAAACTATGGAGTCAAAAGGGTTTTTTTCAAATTAAAATCATCACAAATGGCGTAGTTATCTCTTTCTGCTTCATTTGAATACCTATGTTATGGGTCTACGGCCATTATAATATTTTTACTCTTACAGTGCGGGTACCGTCTTTACACGTCAGAATCTGACA
The DNA here is from genome assembly GCA_964017125.1 of Flabesymbios commensalis. Lineage (NCBI taxonomy): Eukaryota > Metazoa > Annelida > Polychaeta > Terebellida > Flabelligeridae > Flabesymbios > Flabesymbios commensalis. Next base: position 59,912,704 of record OZ024916.1, on the reverse strand, counting down.
TCTACATACGTCAGAATCTGACAAGTAAACCCGCGCTGTAAAGGTTAACCAGGCTGGACAGTAAAAAACATTTGAATTGAATTGCAAAAAAAAGCGCCGATCTGCAGAGAATGGTGCAAAAAACTATTATGAAGATTGGCAACTGTAAAGTGTGTATACATGTCGAAATGCGAAGATGTAAGGTGGTCGCCATCTTAGATATTATGCAAATTAGCCAATTTTCGAACCTAAACAATAAGTCATAAAATGATTTTAATTGAGAAAGTTTTGCAAGTATCACAAGGCAACTGTGGAGTGCTTACTGCAAATTGTAAAGAAGTGTTGTGGTGGCCATATTGGATATTCGAATTAGCCAATTTTTTTAATTACCAGGGTAATCTGCCTGTAGACCGCTGACACAGAATAATAATTATAAAGTAATATCATTGTGTTGAGCAAGGTCAATCTACTGAGATATACTGTAGATTTGGTCATTTCCGCATGTATGGATTTTTGCGAATTTGTGATTTTGGGAGATTTACTGAAGTTTAGAATTCGCGAGTGATGAATTTTGATGATAGGAAGCGCTATTATTCTAATAATTCAGCGAGATTCTTAAATTCGCGAATTAGTCCTCCTCGCGAAATCTGCACAAATTAAAACCTCGTGAATATTACCATATCGACAGTATTATGTGGGTTATCTGGTGGCCTAGGGAAAAGTTTCAATGAAATTTGCATAGCAAACAATTAGCCTCGATGTACATTGAATTGTAATGTTGGTAACAAGTAATGAATAATAATATTTCATGAATATAGAGTTAGAAGGTGTTAAACTGCCACTTTGTAAAGTGGCAGTTTAACACCCTCTAACTCAAAGGATGCGAAATATTCACTTACACTGATAAGTCAAGTTGTGCATAACGCTGCAAGAAATGCATAGACACTGTGTCCTGTTGCGAGTAGTCACTTTTCTCTCCAAACATTTCTATAAACTGATGTGGTTTTCTTGTTTTACCTTCACCATCTTCTTCATCGTGATCATCTAAGACACATCCACTCATAATTAGTGAAAATGCAAAAATGTTGTTTTCAATTATGTTTTTCATTCAGCAATATTTCAAACCATTTTAGCAATATAAAAAAAAGTAGTTAAGTAAGGCTTTAAATGGTAAAAAAAAGAGCTCTTAAGAGCAGATTATAAGTTAATGACCACTTCCTCCTTCTGTTCTCTTCCTGACACTCTTTGATTCACAATTTTGTCTGTAATATGTGTTTTACTTGTGATTCTGTATATTATAATTTCAAGTGGACTGGATTCACAGTGATAAAGGATCATGAGATTATGATTATCATTTAAAACTTGAAGCAGAGTGAGCTTAACATTAACTAGGCCTACATGTAGCAATTTTCTCATTAGATAAGATCACACCTAAACAGAGATATCATATCTAACTCACAGTGTGATTATACAAAAAGTCGAAAGATGAGTGAGCTCAAACAACTGTTTAATTGTCCACAAAAACCATATATCCTAATTATGTATCAAATATATTTATTGTATCGAAGTTGAAGATAAGCATCACGACGGGCAACTATTTAAAACATAAAAAAACTATATACTATAGTTCCAGAAATAAGAGAGCTATAGGATTATGATTAATTCTAAAACTAGGAGGTATTAATTATTTAACCCTTTGACTTCCAGGCCGGGGTGCATACCAGGATCCAGATATACTGGTGTAGGAGTTCTATTTTTCGTCATTTGAAGCTGGAATTGCTAACGCAATTTCCAGCTTCAAATGACGAAAAATACATAAATGTAGTATATAGTTGACGAAAATTTGTGTCATTTTATGGTTACGTTCATTGACGAATAACGACGGAAATTTCCGTCATGTATGGTAGTGAAAAGGTTAAATATCCACTGCTTGAGTTGACTGATGGAGTAAGGATTGGTAAAGAAGTATACAAGGATCAATGTTAAACCAACATTGATTCAACGTCTTGTGTCTACTCCGTTAACATGCTTAAGCTATCGAAGGGGCTCAGGTTGACTAGGATGATAAAAGCCAATACGATTCTCGTGATCTTCACTAATATGAACAGCAACCAAAACACATTAAATTGTCATCAATTAAACATTTCTTTGATTACATTTCTAAAAAAATTGTTTTTTTTATCCAAATGATATCTATATTCCCCTGTTGGTCGGGCATGAGGTAAAAAAGGGTTGGAGATGCTTTCATTATTTAGATTGTCTTATTGTTAAGAAGACTTCCAAATAATGATGATAACTTATATAAGGGAAATAAAAAAACTCCAACAAAAACATGCAACACGTAGGCGCGATCAAATTCATAAATACTTACACATAACCTTATGACCTTTCGGAGTCAAACAACCAGTCCGAGGTATGAAGCATGGGGAAATATAACCAGAAAAATAAACTATACAATGGGCTATACATTATTGCAGTTTATATATAAAATGATCGACTTGGAGTATTCTTGCATCAGATCATGCCTAACATAATTTGAGGCAGATACAAGACCCTGATCCAATGTTGATCTACTGTTGGCCCAGCGTTTACGACGCTGGGCCAACAGTAGACCAACATTGAGTCAGCGTCTTGTGTTTCCCGGGAGGCATTGTGAAAACTAAAGAAAGGCATAAGCCCTATAGGCGAATAACTATGTTTCTACTCCAAGCTTTCATTCACATTTATAACAGACATGATAAATCCATATTGATCTTCTCCTAGGTTGCATTGAATTATGTAAGCACATTTTTAACCAGAAAACACTATAGTGTGTGTCATACGATGTCTGATCATATCTTCAGAGGGTTCCAGTAATTCCAGTGTGCAGTTTCATGGAGAATGTGAACTAACTTGGCTCAAAGGTTTCGAACATAACCATCAGTGATATACCCGGTACTAGTATTCAATGTGAACCCAGCTGAAGTATCTTAGATCGTGTAGATCTTAGATCATTGTAGATGGATGCACTTCAGGTTTACATCTCGTATAAAATTGCTTGAATGTATCAATTAGTCAAGATTGCAAAGTCTAATTATAGTTACTTCTCTGATATCGTCAAGAGCACGGTTAATTTAAGAGCCGATGTAATCAGGTTATAGTATGCAGTAGAAATCATGATCATAGATTACATGACAGCGGGTGACGGCCCATTCGGATGTCGCTGCCATGGTAAAGCTGCTGCTTCATGCCTTCCTGTGAGACATTTATTAAAATGTCAGATTGTCTTTAGGGGGCAACCATTCAATAACCATGGGAGGGGGGTGGAGTTTCTGTTGCGGAGAGATTATTTATTATTTATTTCAACCCAGCTCGGCGGCGCGCTGCAAATTTCAAATTTTATTACACGTTTATATAGAACAGTTACATGTACCTGAATTATTTATTAGTCTGCCCGAAATTATTTATTTCGAAAAAAATGCAGCCCACCCCTGGAAATCGAATGGTGGTCCCCTTACACGGTAGTGAATAAAGATTACAAAGGTAAATTCAGGCTTAAAGTTTTTCATAAAATAAAAACAGTTCTATTGAGTTGTTGGGTATTGCAATGAATTCACATCTCAAGGTAAATGAGAATAAGTGCAAAAAGATTAATGTTAAGATGGATACGGAACACACCGTACATGTACTAGACAGTGTAATACTCTGTAGTCGGCGGTATTAGGCGTTGCATGCCTTAACCCAACAAACAATACAAGTTGAGCCTGTGTTGGCTAAATGCTATGCCAGCGTCGTAGACGGTGGGCTGACATTTCTTGTTTGCTGGGAATGTCCTGCGCGTAACCCAGTAAACACGGGACATTGCCCATGTGTTGGTTCAATGTTGGGCCAGCGTCGCAGACGATGGACCAACATTAAACCAACACATGGGCAATGTATCGTGTATGCTGGGAATATAGCCTAGACAGCCATCAATTAGACGTCCGCAACACACGTATTTTACAGATTACTTTGTCAATATATGAGGTAACAGGGTACCCAGCAGACACAAGACGTTGAATTAATGTTGGTTCAACGTTGGTAAATCGTATACGACGTTGAACCAACGTTAAACCGACATTGATTCAACGTCTTGTGTGTATGCTGGGTAAAAATGGGGCGTGTTGATGTGGAATTAAAGTGTGCAAATATTACGTGTGCGCTGTGGTGTGTGGATAGGATGGTGCGAATCAAACACGCATATCTATGGCAACACATATAATAGGGCCTACTGTCACAACGTCGCGAAATCATTATGTATGGGATGTTAGGAAACGGTCTATTATCCCGCTAGTGTTGAATCATCGTCTACGACGCTGGCCCAACATTAAATCAGCTTTGGGTCTTGTGTTTGCCGGTGTATAATACAAAGTGAATAAATAGTATACCCCGGTAGGTCTGCATTCATCAGTTTATCTTTTATCTGTTTATGGCTGTTTATCATGTTTATGGCACGAATAAACAATGACAAGATGTGAAAGCCATATAGATGCCTGCTTTATTTTTAGCTATTTTTTTCTGTCTATTAACCATTTAAATACCAACAACTTTTAACTTACTTTTACTCACGATAAGATTTGACAATCTCACACTCACAGTGAACATGAGCTTACACACAATTTTATAAGGTATAATTTATCAAAATAGATCACAAAACGAGATGATTTTATTGGGTAGTTTCGATTTGTATGGAATTGATTTTCTTAAAAATATGTCAGATGATGTAAATATGCGTCATTAGCAGGTAAATTGTTCAATTAAAACTGAATCTCAGCAAACACAAAACATTTGTATAACATTTCTACACCGTCGGCCCAACGTCTTCGCAATTGTTCCAACACTGTACAAATGTTATACAAATGTTTTGCGTTTACTGGGATGACCCTCGCCATTGACATCTAAAAGTCTATGACCTGATAACACCTCGAATTATACATCGTAACATTCTGACAAAATACCACAACAGTAAGAACCATTCTCAGAGGTATACATTCGGTTCCTGTAATTTAAGGGTTAACCCATAGATCACAGTAGCCGGCCGATATACAATTTCGGTTAATTAATGCTACTTTGTAAAGTGTCAATTAATACTGTATGATTGCAGCGGTCATTGTACCTTTTATTAATAAGGTACAATGTTTAATTGTATATCAGACATATAGTTTTAAAAAATATCTCAAGCCAGAAATTGCAACAACAACAACAAGATAGGAATGGGTGAGCCTTCACCAGATACATTATGATGATTATTCCGTGCACTGACTTTATCTGATAACAGTGAAGCATAATATACACCTCTATATCGTGCCCTTGTAGTTAGAAGGTGCTAAACTGCCCTTTCGTGAAGTGGCAGTCTTTTTTTTCATTTTATTTTCTTTAACTTTTGACCAATACATATATTTAAAAACAGATACAAAAAATATACACATTATATCATTAAAATATTTTATATAACATTGGTCGTGCTGCGCTGGAACAGGCTTATAGAAGCCTCTGCAAGCTAGACAGCAACTGTATTTATATTCATCTATGTACAAAAACTATAAGCATAAAAGTATAAAAAACAATATACATAATAATATGAGCTGCCCGCACCAAAACCAGAGATAAAATAACTACATATTATTATAAATAGTAGCAAAAAACACACTCTGGAAAGCGTAGAAACCTATAAAATAAATACAAGTAGAATAGTTTTATAATAAAAATATGTAAGCTATAATAATTGTCATGCTTTTCACATATACATCCCTATATAAAATTATTACGATTAGTCTAAAAACCATCGGCTGGCGTCAGCTCGTAAAGCCGTCGCGCTACCGAAACACAATATATACATACCAAAAAAAGTCGGACACGGTGGTTCGTCAACTGCCAACACCTGCGCTAGCATCAGAACAATCCGTCGATCTCGCGGGCGGGGGCCCTAGGGTAGTGGTTAGCACCGCTGCCTTTCACGCCAGAGTTCGGGGTTCGGTTCCCGGTCTCGGCGGTTTCAAAGAAACAAAAAATGTTTCTTCCCCATCCACGTGTGAAAGTTAGTATTGTGGGGAGCCTCCGTGACCGAGAGGTAGCGTGCTCGGCCTCAGACCGCCAGGGCTCAGATTTCGAATCCTGTGTCTGGAGGACAGTGTCATCTCAATCATCTCACCATCCTCAGGAGGTTCTCCTGGCCCAGTTTAGCCTATATGTGCACAAAGGTGGCCTAAAGCCCGATTCATTTCATTTTCATTTCCGTCGATCTCGCTGTCGAGTTATTGTAAAAAGTCGGACAAGTCTAGCACCTTCTAACTTCAAGGGTACGATATACACGTTTACATGCTTCACTATTATCATGTAGCATGTGTTGAATAAAAAATAATTACATTTTAAAAATCACACTACTCCTAAAACCAGGTCTGTAGAAGCTTCAATTTTACATATAATACTTCGGGATTTTATCAAATTTGGACATTTTCATTTACTGTGGGGTGGGAATCGCGGTAGCAATTCGGGTTAGGGTTATATATATATCCCAAATTGCGAACACCTTTAATATTAATGGGTGAGTGTATATTGTCACTTCAATGTTGATGGTTTGTGATTTTTCTGAAGTGCCCATTTGTTTTTCAACTGGTAGCGTTGTGTGGCGAATAACTCTATTACAAACGTGGAATATAAACCCTTTCACCACTAAGCCCGACTGTATCGTTTTTAATCCGTTTTATTTTCCGATTAAATCACTGTTATTGGGAACAAAACGCATGTTTAAACAGCAAAATTTGCAAATGTTTCGTCTCAAATTAAACAAATATGTTTAATTTCCACGCACTTGGAGTTGTGGGTCGCGGTAGTGAAACACAACTGCCAGTGGGTGCAATTTAACTACATGTGAGATAACAAAATCATAACAGAGATCGTTCATAATAAAATTTGCAATAGAGGGGGCAGGGGCACGATAATAAAGGGGGGGAAGGTCATCATTTTTCCAAGCATGACAATAATAAGGTGGATGAGGGGGGGCGGGGCATAGTTTTTTGTCATTGTATAGAGATAGGGTCAAGTTTCTTAAAGTCTTATCCTGTTGCTGCAGCTAACATGTTGGCGTCACTATTATAAGGGGTTATCGACGGTTACTCCTCCTGCACGGAAATAATCAAGATACCAATCCACTGCTGGTTTATTACCCCAGCATTGGATACCCACCTGAGTCCCTGTCCTCCTCCACCTGCTCCTGTACATGGGTTACAGGCATGGGGTTCCTCAGTGGGGCCACCAGTCCATTCTTCTCTCCCCGCTGCTGGTATTCGTGCATCAGCTGTATCAGGTCCACGAACTTCCTCTGCTGCACCCCAATCTCAGCCTTTATCAGAAAATATAATCGTTAACTATCAGAAAATAAAATCGTTCACACTGCCTTGTGCTATACGTTTTCAAACAAATCATGAACCCTTCGAACAAATCGAAAACTAGAAAATAGTTTGTGATATGCGCCAAGCTAAGGAAATAATTAATTTTGAAAGATTTCCATTTTTCATATTAGCTAAATCTATGTTTCGTCATTTGAAGCAGGTAATTGAGTAAGAAATTAAAATTCTATTGGATGATGAACGTTGGTGACAATTCTGCCAAATTAAATAATATTGATGTAGATTGATAGATATTTATTGACGAAAGAAAATCTGTGTAGACTCATGCGTCATTAAAAATGAGCAATACATTATATTATACAATGCATAATATGATAAAAAAGAAAATGGTGTAAATATATGTACAAGTATAAAAGGCTTTAAAATAATTAAAAGAACTATACATGATAGTGATACTATACATGATAGATATATGTTTCCCGCACCAACATGTATTGCTAAAACAAATTCCGAGATGTTCGTCTTAAAACCCTCAGGTGTAAGAAGTTAATTCAGTTTTCAGCGACGAAAAACGATGCTTTGAGGCATGATATGAGATGAAAGGGTTTTTAAGACGAGACAATTTTCATGGCAATTCCGACTTGATAAAACACGCACGCCACAGAGATTTGAAATCGGACAGCGCAGTGCATCATTCAGGCTTGAATGGCTGCCACTGGGATCAATATCGGAAGAAATCTAATCAGACGAGTGGGTTTTCTGCACCAGATAAAAGATACCTACGTGCCGGTAGCGTCACCTATGGACGGGGGCCAACAAATCAGCGGTGACTACCCAGCAAACTCGAGCCAATGTTGTTTTAATGTTAGGCCAGCGTCTGCGACGCTGGCCCAACATTACAACAACATCGGCTCACTGTCTTGTGTCTGCTGGGCATAAGGGACGCACGTCACATCATCAGCTGATTGAGGCAACAGTGCTTAACAAAAAGGTCAACGCTACATTCTCCATCATACAGTGGTGGTTTTTTACTGTTCTACCGTTAGCATCACGCAAGAACACATTATTACAAATGGCTATTCTACACTGCAAAGTCAAAAGGCAGTATCTGCTTATTTAGATACTGCTCTTCTGCTTGGCAGGGCAGTTCGCTATATCCCAGTTCGCATTGTCCCAAGATCAATCTGCACTTTTCACTGCCCAGCAAACACGAGACGTTGACTCGATGTTGTTTTAAGGTTCGGCCATCGTCGCAGACGGTGGGCCAACATTGAAAATAACATTGGGTCAATGCCTCGTGTTTGCTGGGTGCGTACGAGTCATTATCATTATCGTTTTTTTGTGCGTATAATATGCATTCAAGGCAACCAGTACTTCAAAGTTTCACAAAACTCGAGACACGATATTAATACATTAAAGGGACATGCCCAGGTCTAAAATCATAAAAAAACCGGTGATTTTATTTCAGCCTAATAATATGACCATATGATGTAAACATGTCCATAGACTAGAACTGTAAACGTTTTTTTTAATTTCTGTGCTGCGCATTCACCAGTTAGATTAGATAAAGTGACAAAATTCCTGATTCCTAATTATTGAGAACCATATCAAAAATAAGAAATACGGGAATTTCGTCTCTATATCTAGCCTAACTGGTAAGTGCGAAGGACAAAATTGAAAAAAAACTTTTGTAGTTGTAGTCTATGGACATGTTTACATCATATGGTCATATTATTAAGCTAAAATAAAATCACCGATTTTTTGATGATTTTAGACCTGGGCATGTCCCTTTAATTTTCAATGTTGTCTATAGTTCATTTTTTTGATGAAATATTTTTAAAATTTGCAAGTCTAGAAGAATCTCACGAGTCAGACATATGATAACATAATGATGATAATCAAAAGATAGATTGCCATTGTCGTGAAGCCATCCTACCCATTAAACGTCATAACCCTTGTACTGCTGGGATCCTAGTCAGGTTTTCAACCATTTATTAACCCTTTCAAGCCTGACTTTACATTGTCATCTTCATCCACTACAAGCCGCAAATTGCTGTCGCAATTCTCGCCTTGTGGTGGATGAAGATGATTTGATGTGGTTTAAAAATTAACGAAAATTGCCATGTATTTGTAAACCAGTTTCATGGAAATTTCAGTTCTAAAAACCTTGGTTATAGGAAAATTAAGTCTGTTTACAAGGATGTAAAATGATGCTTTAACATGTTTAATGCATCGTGGGGGCTTAAAGGGTTAAACAAAATAAAACGACACAGATGCTTATTCAATCATGCTGATCAAATAATTCATTTTGAAAGATGTATATTTCTTCAAATTGTAAATTTGTAATTTTGGTCGTCATTAATTTTGAAGCTGGAAACTCCGCTAATACCGGCTTTAAATGAACGAAAAATAGAAACAAACAATTTAGCAGCACATGGGTTAATGTTAACTACTAAAATGTACGTCTAAACAAAACAAAGCAAATGTAATGATCAAGCATACCAATATATGTATATTTCTAAAGCCAGTCATAGCCATGATAACACAAAATGTAAGTCATATTAAAGTTGCTTGTATAATTTATATATTAAATGCCGATATGTACATATAGGGCAGTCAGCTCATCAAACACGGTGTCGGTCCAGCATTGATACAACGTTGGTTCAATTGCTCGTGTTAGCTGTGAGATAACCGCTATATTTAGCAAAATTTGTACTGCAGCTTCAAGCCACGTACATTTCATTACATGGTAATTTGATCAAAAGCGTCATTAGTCATTATCGGTGTAAGTACAAATAAACGCATACATTTGCTATGATGTGCATTACCAGTGAACACGAGACGTTGGGCCAACGTTGGTCGAATACGACATTGAACCAACAATTCAACGTTCATTTGGGTCAGCAGCTCGTGTTTGCGGGGAATTAAACTTTTCAAGCCTAAATTAATCATTGTCATCTTCATCCACTACAAGTGTCGCAATTCTCGACTTGTAGTGGATGAAGATGATTTGATGTGGTTTAAAAATTAAAGAAAATTGTCATGAATTGGTAACCCAGTTTCATAAAAAAAATCGTTTTAAAACCCTTCGTTGTAGGAACATTAGGTCTGTTTTCAAGGATGTAAAATGATGCTTTAATGCAGTAGACAACGTAAATGCTAACCTGAACAGAAAGTTGTCCAGTGTCATCTGGTAGTATGCGGTACTGGTGGACTTGGCTCTTATAGCTGAAAAAAGGCAGACATGTCCAAAGTGATGGATAAGGAAAAAAACAATCAATAACTTTTGCACTAACAGTATATCTTGAAGTTGGAAATTGACGATTTTGCAGCTCCATATGAAAAGCAGTTCAACATACGGGCTTTAAAATATTAGTATCCTAAAAAATATATATTTCCAAATATCATAATTCTAAGACTTGTGAGTAAACCAAATTCCGTGTGTTCATTATGTCAATAACTTTTATGAGACAAACATTGACAAAATATGTGACAACAGCCAGCCTTATGCTTCTTGATTCGATGTGTAAGAATGATTACGAGTATTGCAAACAGGTGGATTAAATTTATTCAAGGAATATATTTTCTTTGCTTTAATATACAAAATTGTAGACACATCTACATGAACTAAGTGTGAAATTGAAGGCACTGTGTTGAAGAAATTCACGTATAAAGATTTCTCACTGTTCGCATACATACATGAACTATTAACAATAATATGGTCACGATGAACAAGCTGATATCATTACGAAACCTTTTAAATTGAACTACCATTCAGGCAAATGATCCCAACCCGGAACATGGCGCACTGTTACGTCGCCACTGAGGTTTAACCCTTTACCGCCAAATTATTCAATTTGAATTTTCACCCACTTGAAGTTGTGTCTCGCTGACGCGATCCACAACTTCAAGTGAGTGAAAATTATTCAGATTTCACAAAATGCAGGTCAACTCTTTTCAAATCTTGCTGGTTGAAGTCACATTTTATGTTTACCACATTTAAAATGTGGTACTTGATAAAAAATGGAAACCCAAATATATGCGGCACCGGCGGTTAAAGGGTCAACGATGGGCTAACATTAAACAAATTCTGGGTCAGTGTTTTTTTTCCTGGGAGACAACCACACGCTGATGACTCATGATCACGACATGCGAATTAGCATTGAAGTACAACTACAATCTTCAACCCGTTGTCCCTTAATCATTTAACCGACAAATTATTCAATTTGAATTTTCACCCACTTGAAGTTGTGTCTCGCTGACGCGATCCACAACTTCAAGTGGGTGAAAATAATTCAGATTTGACAAAATGGAGGTCAACTCTTTTCAAATCGTGCTGATTGATGTCAGATTACGGCTTTAACATGCTTAAAAGGCGGTACTGAATGTGGTAATAATTGAGTGACAAACCCAATATAGTCGGCACCGGCGGTTAAAGGGTTGAAGCGCTGAGCACGACTGTAGTCGTGTTTAACCCTTACAGCGCGGGGGCCGACTTTAGTCGTCCGAATCTGACGACTAAAGTCGGTCCCCGCGCTGTAAGAGTAAACATATTTATAATGGCCGTAGAAGCTGGAGTTGCTAACGCAAATTCCAGCTTCAAATGAATGAAAACTATTTGTATTAATTTTATGAAAGGTAGACACCTCCCACTATGAAATATTTCATGAAGCGAGCATCCACCATTTTACCATTTTGACTAGCATTTTATCTGCTTTGAAATTTGTTTCAAAACATATATTTTCAAAACATATATTTTATAGGGGTCCAGCAGGACAAGGGTTAACGCTACACTTGCCTGGACATTTAATTATATTTTCAATTCCCACCTAACAGAGAACACAAATTAATCAATTTATATGCAAACGAAAATTTGTGTTTTTTATGAAATTACTTTTTCTTGAAAATATTCCACAATCATGCCGCCTATATGCACCACTGGCAGGTGAAGGGCTACAGGGTTAACCCTGTAAGCACCGGTCCCAAATATATAAGGTTTATCACTTTTTACTATCACAGTAAGTACCACATTTTACCTTATATTTATGATAAAACTTGACGCCAATCAGCAAGATTTTATAATCGTTGACCTCCATTGTGTGAAATCTGAATAATTTTGTCTCACTTGAAGTTGTGGATCGCGTTAGCGAGACGCAACTTCGAGTGGGTGAAAATTTTAATTAAATAATTTGGCGGTTACAGGGTACTTACAGCAGACAGAGGGTGTGTGCTCCTGGTACCGTCTCGCTGTCACGCACCAGGAAGCTGCCGTCTCGGCCGTCATCAAGCAGTAGCTCCTCGGCTCCCAGCCGGCTGATACTGCTGTGGTGAAACTGTAGAGAGGTCATCGCGTCAATTAGAGGTCATCATAGCGAAGAGGTCTGTGTGCACAGACAGGCTGAGGGTCCTAAAGGAATGGAGGAATAAATGAATGAATGAAGAAATAAATTAATGATTGATTGATAGTAGGAATGTAAGAATAAATGAGTCGTTGATTGAATGAATTATTAAATAGGGCTTTAGGATGTTTTTACATCTGAAAAATAATGAAATCTATTTTGTCGAATCAGCATAATTTTTACCCACTTGAAGTTGTGGGCCGTCTCAGCAAAACACAATTTCAAATAGATCAAAAAGAATTAATTGAAAATGAACGAATGGAGCTTTAGTTGGGCACAAAGTCAGAATAAACTATTACAGTAGCAGTTGTCACTACTACTTTAAATGATTTCTGAGAATTATATCATATGCCTATCTAACACATTTCATGTTTATTTTAATCAAATGTCCTCGTTTGAAGAACACATAAATAGGATAAATGGCTACAGACTTGATTATGTTTAATTGAATACGTAGCCTACCGCGTGGAATGAATGAGAAGGCAGTGCCGCCTGCTGGAGAAGATCCTGCCTACCAGAACCCCAGGTCGACACAAAGCACCACTTGCTGAGCAATTCAATTGTCTGTCTGTCCTCAAGCCGGTTGGCCTTCTGGTTTTGTCGGCATCCCGCTGTTTACTTGTTCCAGACACTCTGTATCAATCGCCAAGCCGCCTAGTTCATCTGCCAACGCAAAACAGGGACAAATCAGGCAAAAAATTAGATTGGACAAACAAGGCCCGGGCGCTCGGCCGCGGAGAAGACGGAATCTATGCCACAATTACCAGTGCCCCCGGAGCCGCCTGGTTATCGATTGTGGACGTCTACAAGGGACTACCCACAAACATAGAGACATTTAAACAATGTCGGTTCATCGTTGGGCCGCAGTCGTAGACGGCGGTCCAGAATTGAACCAACATTGCTTATACGTCTCGTGTTGCTGGGTATCACTGCCATCTGAACATGCTGAAGGGTCCCAGCCGGGATCGTGCGAACAACACCGCAATGCTCTGCAATGCAATGACAAACAATCGTAACTGATGACTTGAAAAGTAAGCAGTTACTGTTGTCTGCATCATTGCAGAGCTGTGGGCGTCAACATCTCCAGAGTGTATTAAAGATGATATTTGAATGCGATATTCAGCTGAAATAAAGCCGCTGAAACGCCCAAAAATGCCAAGTATATATTGGCTACATTGTATGAAACGTTATCACTAGGCCTATATAGCAGTATCACAATATAATTTGAAGTGTGTAAAATAAACTACTGAGTACAAATAAAATTTGATCAAATAAAACAAACCTTAAAGAGTCGCTGAAATTAGGAAGGTTGATGGTGCGATAACCAGTTGGTAAAAGGCGTAAAATAAATGAATTAGCTACAATTAAATTATTCTGTATGAATTTCCAGTAATGTTTCTTTCAAAGACTTTGAAAAAAACGCATTAACCCTTGGATCACTGACCTATCCAATTTAAATTTTCAGTCACTTGAAGTTGTGTCTCGCTACCGCGATCCTCAACTTCAAGTGACGAAAAATGTGTGTTACTTGTGAAATATAAGTCCCAACATAAATCAGTGTTTCAAAATTGAAAGCACATTTTACTTTTAACAACTGGTTATCAGGGTTATACATGTGCCAATAAAAACACAGAATGTCTACTGTAGTCGACATCAGTGTTCTAAGAGTTAATAAAAAAGAGTTCGAGTGTAACAAAATAATGGCCAATAAAAACCTAATCACAGATCTGCATGGTTCTCTTTGGATCACAATAGCAGTTGGGAATCGCAAGGCGAGACGGTCCCGTATTCCCAGTTCCCGCTCCGAGCCATAAACTTTCTTACGGATCAGCGGCGGTTGCCGGGAAACCAGCAAACAGGAGACTTTTAGCCAATGGTGATTTAATGTTGGTCCAACGTCGCAGACGTCGGACCAACATTAAACCACCATTGGCTAAACGTCTCCTGTTTACTGGGGGACACAACGACTATGTGACTGTCTGGTACGTCTGTCATGTCCCAGCAAACACAAGACGTTGAGACAATGCTGGATTAATGTTGGAGTGACGCTGGTCCAACATTAGGCCATTTTGCTCATCGTCTTGTGTTTGCCGGGATGTACTGATGCTGGTGACGTGCTGATACTTTTAAGTTATTGTCCGCGGGGATGGGACTCTACATAGTATAACCCTTTAAGCTTTATGCACGGACATAATACGTTCTTTAGGCCTAACCTTTATATAAGCATTTGAAACAGTGGATTTCAAAAGTGAAAAGTGTTTCCAAACAACGAGATTTAAACAAGATTGGCTTTAATTTTGTGACATAAATTTGAATTATTTTAACTTCTTGGAAGTTGTGGATCACGTATTTAAACAAGATTGGCTTTAATTTTGTTTTATTTATCGTTTCTCTTGCAGTAATGGCTCAATCTGAAACATGGTCTCCCGAACTGTTCCCTGGTCATCCGGAAAATAGAAATGGAAACGTTCTGAATCTAATTCCAATTCTTCCACTAGATGATAATAAACGGCATATGTTTTTCTTTGTTTAATTATCTCATGGATCAACCACATGAGCGTTCAACGTTTTCTTTTCATTTATAGGTACTTAGTTAGGCCATGTACATAGTCTGTTAAGTTTAATAGTCATCCTAAATTTCGCTCGTCAAACGTTTATATATAGATGACTAAGGTGCAATTCCCATGTGTGTAAAAAAGCTACAGGAGATCCGCACTGGATGGCTCCTTCAGCAAAAAGAACTTTGACGCATCACGCATCACATTTTGACGTACATGTGGAGTCGTGCAATACGCATCACGCTTCACGCATCACGCTTCACGCGTATGTGGAGTCGTAGCTTGGTAGTCATGATAGTGCTATGTACATGATGGGTAA
The DNA here is from genome assembly GCA_964017125.1 of Flabesymbios commensalis. Lineage (NCBI taxonomy): Eukaryota > Metazoa > Annelida > Polychaeta > Terebellida > Flabelligeridae > Flabesymbios > Flabesymbios commensalis. The sequence continues at coordinate 59,897,082 of OZ024916.1, read as the reverse complement.
CTTCTAAACATGCATAGATGGGTATCATAAAATCTCCATTTTCATTCACCTTAAGCTGAGAATCCATTCATTTTAAAGGGAAATGCCCAAGTCTAAAATCATGAAAAAATCGGTGATTTTATCTTAGCTTAATAATATGACCATATGATGTAAACATGTCCATAGACTAGACCTGCAATTTTTTTTTAATTTTTGTGCTGCGCATTCACCAGTTAGGCTAGATATAGAGACGAAGTTCCTGATTTCTAATTATTGACAACCATGTCAAAAATGAGAAATACGGGAATTTCGTCTCTATATCCAGCCTAACTGGTAAGTGCGCAGCACAAAAAATAAAAAACTTTTGCAGTTCTAGTCTATGGATATGTTTACGTCATATGGTCATATTAATAACCTAAAATAAAATCATCGATTTTTTTATGATTTTAGCCTGGGCCAGTCCCTTTAAGCTTAGAATTGCTGAAACAATTCTCACGAAGAAGATACAAATAGTAAACAATGACATTATGTAAGGATACTGGATATTGACGGCTAGAGATCAAGCAGGTTAAATTACAACCAAGAAAATTCCTCACTTGTCATTTGAGAGACACCTGACCTCGAAACACGCCCAGTCCACTGTTTGAATGGAGTCCATTTTTCAAATTATTGGCCGTGTCTGAGAAATATTCAGGGCGGAAGCGTGTCATGGAGACGTTATTGGTTTTATCGATGTCTCTGAAAACGTGACATGTTTTACCTATGTATGTTGGTTTAATGTTGGACCAACGTCGAAGACGGTGGCGCAACATTAAATCAGCATAGCTTAAACGTCTCGTGTTTAATGGGGTGATGTAAGTGGCTATTTGTTATGAAAATATATATTGCCACTTCAATTGATAAGCTAACGACAACAAATTTGTAAAACTTCTATGTAAGACTACAATGTAAGTCTGAAGGCTAATCTAAAAATAAATTCAAACGTGTCTACAGAAAAAAAAGAATACTATTTAGGCCTACGCCGGTCATAACCGGCATGAATAACTTTTTTATGATCGTGTTAACGTGTCATTGGCAAAAATTGTGCAATACTGTTCCTTTTTTCTTACAATTTATTCATTTAAAATCAAATACTATGTCGAAATAAGTGCAGATCATATGTGACATGAAAAATGTTGTCACGAATTACACTGTACAACATATTGCTTGCCTCTATTGTAAATACAATTGTTATTGTATAAATATAAAGATAAGAATAATGCCTCCTCTTTGACATGCTTTATCAGAATGAATAATCTGAACGGTAGAACTATGTCCATCGACACCTGGACACTGATTCGAGTCTAACAACAGAGTCCAGAGCAATTAACACTTCTTGGTATGTGACAAATTGCAATATAAGTTAATTACCACAGAACAGCTCATTTTTTTCATAAAAATAAGGCGATAAACAGCCCTCGGTCAATAATCACCTTTAAATATCGATTAATATTATGAAAGAGTTATACCTCAAATGATGACAGTGTCCGAATGATTATCATAAAGCCTTACAGCGCGGAATTATTTTATATATAAACCCTGGAGATCAAAATGGTTCTGTTGGATTTGATGTCATCTCAAATGTCTTAGTTAGCTCTTTCTGATGCATTTGAATACCTATGTTTGTGGGTCTACGACCATTAGAAATTAATTCTTTCAGTGCAGGGACCTTCTTTATACGTCAGATTCTGACGTATAAAGAGTTAGACGTCCCCCGCACTACCGACGTCCCCCACACTAAAAGGGTTAAACCTATCTACGTGTATGACAATGGCTTAAATTATCACTAAAGTAATAAACTCACTGTGCTAAGACATAACGTTAAACAAACGTTACTGCTGCCAATTTACACACGAATCCATAATTGTAGTGTATAAAATAATACACAATATAACAAATGATGTACATGTACCTGTACATTACAAATCCGCTATACCACCTTATAACTGTATAAGATAACGTTATATTTCAAAGGTTAAATGGTCTGAAGGTTCAAAAGTCATATGGTCCGAAGGTTCAATACTAGTTCAAATACTTATCAATTTAACATGTTTAATATTATTAAAGATTTGGCTTCTCATAACCCGATACTCAGCGATGAGTATACGCCGTATTATGGGTTAATCTTTATCTGACGTCCATTACATATCGTTTCCTACAGTTGAATATACGTAGGGAGAATTGTCCTTATAACTAGAACAAGGGAATGTGGACAGACAGACAGACAGACGGACAGACAATGGGGATGACAATAGACTCCAGCCAAATATGCTTAGGGATAAAAACATATTTTCCACTTAAAATAATGATCTCCTAAATGACTTCGGTGAAATTGACGAAGTAATTGATTATTTCAATTGTTTTAATGAAATTACAAGATGCAAAGAGAATGCAAGGAATAATTATATTAACCATTTATTTTCTGATGTCCCTAATCAGCTTAATTAACACATTTAATAATCATGATCATCTGATGAAACTAAAATATTAAAATATTCATTGTGCATGGAAATATACACATAAAATCATTAACCCTTTAACCGCCGGTGCCGCATATCTTCGGGTTTTCATTTTTTATTAGTACATTGAGTACCACCTTTTAAACATGTTGAAGATAAAATTTGACATCAATCAGCAATAATTGAAAACAGCTGACCTCCATTTTGTCAAATCTGGATAATTTTCACTCACTTGAAGTTGTGGATCGCGTCAGCGAAACACAACTTCAAGTGGGTGAAAATTTAGATTGAATAATTTGGCGGTTAAAGGGTTAACCTACCAGTTATGTTATTAGTTTATGCTACCTTTATTAGTTCCAATAGCTGAATCAAATTAAAAATGTGAAAGAAATTATTTCAAGGGTTATTTAATAAAAGTGGTAAAGGTAGATAATGGCACCATATAATCACGAAGAGGCATCCTTAATATGGCATACATAAAAACATATATCATATTGACAGTGGTATGTGTATGTATTAATGTATCTATCCATAAAGCGCACAATCACGACAAAGTACACAGTTTATTTTTGACACCCGATGGCCTTCCATACTCATGATGCTTGGAGTCCAAGAAAAAAATGCTTTGGACCCTTTTTTTCTCAGCCATCCTATCATTTTATAGCACTGCCTAATTTTCTCAATATTCATACCCAAACTTTCATCTGAAATACCTCAACAATTCGGTACAAAATACTAGCAATCATTTCTATATTTCTGCCCATTAATGACTTGTCTATAATGTCAAATGTCCTTATCAGCACACACAAGACGTTGAATCTATGTTGGCTTAACGTTGGCTCATTGTCTACGACGTTGGACCAACGTTGAAACAACATTGACTCAAAGTCTTGTGTCTGCTGGGTTACCTATAAACGCTCTATTAGTCTGTGACATCAAAGCAGACACGGACGTTGATCTAATGTTGGTTTCATGTTGGGCCAGTGTCGCAGACAGTGGCCCAACATGAAACTAACATTGGATCAACGTCCCGTTTCGGCTGCGATTTTTTGTTCACTTGAAGGTGGCATTGCTGACGTCAAAACAGCTTCAAACGAATAAAAAATACTCCCACTAATATAAAGTACATGCCAAAATTATTTACAGATTCGACCAATTTCAGTCAGTAGGCCTATTTGTAGCGGCATCGTGAAAAACAATTTGTATGACTGAAAGGGTGCAAGCATGATAAGTGTATATCATATGACGATGTTGTCTGTCACGACAAAGATAACAACTATCACATAAGAAGTAGACTTAATCACGAAGATAAACACGGCACTTCCGTATTTAGGATCCCACTAATACACAGAGCACTGTGCAGTCTGCCCCAGCGGCGGGCAGTGTAGATCCCACTAAACTCTCCACGATTGATCCTATCTGACTAAACTGACTTCAATTAGACAAATTATTACAAATCTCAACTTTTCCAACGGAAAGTTAGGCTAATCACGTCTATAGCCGTTTTTAATGTGTTTTTTGTTAGCCAATCAAATTATTGTTATCGCGAATGAAATGAGTGTTTAAACACCAAGATTTGTAAACGCTCAATCTAAAATTAAACAAATACGAGTAATTTTTAGCGGTAGCGAGTTAAAATTTAAATTATTAAATAATTTATTTAGCACTTTGGGGGTGTTGGTGAGATACCTCCCTACTTCCATCTCCACAAATCTTGTAAGTATTATAATCGAAGGCCTACATAATAAATAAATAAATATAAAATCAGGAGAAAAGTCGAAATCACATTGGGACGACGTGACGATAAAAATGAATTGATACAATGTGCCCATGGTGGACATAGTCATTCTAACATACTGTTGTATTTGATTAGTTATGCTTTGCAAAACCTAAATGCCGTACGTTTTGCTGTCGTTTGGCTTTGCAAGGCACATCGCATTCACATTATACAGTGTAGCCTATCCCCACATAACATCATACGTTCACCATCCGTCTGTGACGCTGACTCAACATCTAACCAACAGCAGTCAAAGTCTCGTGTGTGCTGTAGATCCGTAGAGAACAAAATAATAAATGAACCCTATACCGAAGGAAAATTACCCTCTATCACGAAATGATGATGATGAAGCAACGAACCATCTCATCTGCACCAGTCCAATCTCAATTCACGCAGCGTGCCGCAAATCACATGACAGAGGAAGATGCAAAGAACCGACGACCATCATACTGCCATGCAAAGTCAAAAGGCAGTATCAACTGATTTTTGCACTGCAGAATCATACCACGTGTAACAAAACGCGGCGAGAGACTTACCAGTTTACAGAACAAGTTGATCGTGGCTTTCACACCCGGGATCCAGTCTCGCTGGCGTCCACAGACCTTTTTCTGGATCTTGTCACACACTCTCAGTGTGGGGAGGATTCCACGGACGCTATCTGCCGCCTTTCAACACGTGGCACGTCAAGTCCCATCAGCGGCAGAGGATGAAGTGAGCTACCGGATCCAGTACGCGATACTCACTGACCGCAGCAAACCCAGTACTGGGACAGCGCGGATCACGAGCACTGGATAACAAGCACTCTCGCACACCCTTTACAAGCTAGATCCTCACAATTAATTATAACACCTACATAGATCTGGGCAAGTTTGGGATTGAGATAAAATTTAGCCTACTTTATTGGACTTCCGCCAATAGCTCTCTGTTATTATTATGCATAGTTTAAATATTGCAATCAATTATTTTCAGTGAGAAGTAATATTATTTATCAGCCTCTCGCTTACTGATATAGACTGGAAAATATAATTAGCATGGTGAAATTTGGGCGCTGAATTGTTCTCATCCCTTTGTTGCACAATGCCCATGCTGAAGCGATAGAATTATATTCATTCATTCATTCATTCATTCATTCATTCATTCATCTATTCATTCACTCATTCATTTGAACCTTGGAATGCCTGTACAACTTTTTCCCGATTTTAAAATAAAATAAAATAGTTTCCTCGCCGCAGTAAATACAAATCCAAAGATTTTACAGCTTGATATTATGATTACCTACCTCCGTGTTGTCACTTGTAAACCTTTATTAGTTAGTACACAGTCGGTAATGGGATACTAGGGGGTTGTAGCAACTTTGGTACTTCCATGGTACTTCCAATGAGGTTATGACCTCCTTGGTGATATAGCCACCTGTTTATAGTACACCCCATTTATAGTGAAAAACTAAGAATCATTATATAACGCGCACATTTTTATGACCAATCAACTTGACTGTGTCATTCGCTTCACAAGAGTGAACGCAGTTCGTGGGATTGTGTGCGGTTGTGCATAGCAAATTGGGCGCACCACCCGCGCTGCAGTGTTGCTGATAGACTGGGACGACCAGCTGGAACTAATGTAAATGCATCAGCCGATACTGATACTGCTGTGTTCATTACAAGCTGCTGCAGTAAGATGTTGAGGCAATGCTGGATTAATGCTGGGCCGCCGTCGCGGACGTCGGCCCAGCATTAATCCAGCATTGGCTCGGCTACTGGCGCAGTTCTGGGTGGATCAGCTGGCCGGCGGTGACGGTTTGTCGAAAGATGGTGCGACTCAACTGTTTCTAAATAGTGACTGTGAGAAACAAATTTCTACAACATTGTCCTTGCTGTATGTAAGCAATTTGCTGCAAGCAAGTCTCTGTGCAGATAGTCATACTACTGTAAGAAGATCAGCTGAAGTAATGTTGTTTTCATGATGTTTGAGGTTCGTAAGAGGTCAAACATTAAAGCAGCATTGATTCAATGTCTAGTGTTTGCTGGGGGTACATAGTTATTATACGACTATTCTATTTTTCAACTCCGTAACACATGAGGTCTATCAAGAAGGTTATAACCTCATTGGGTCTATCCATGTTTCGAGACTGGGACATGAGATCAAGGCTGAATTTTAAATCGTGAGGTACATTTGGTTAGAAGTGCAGATTACATTATGAGAATGATGTATCTGCCTATGGTAACCTACCACGTTCAAACTACTTACATATTCATTGAAAAATGTTTTGAAAATATGAGCACAACAATCTCCTGATTGCAATAAAATATGATCATCTGTTATAATATTCTAGGCGAGAGAGACAAACTGAGAACCACGAATGCCCATGCTGATGAAATTTGGCAAAGCTAATGGCACAGTCTTTATACTGGTAATTTTTAAAGCAATCTTAAGTTGGTCCATATATGTATTTTATAGAATCAAATGGTTCTCTGTTAAATGCATAACCGTGAGCAGGGTGCTTAAAAGGTCCAGGGGCCATCAAAAATCTAGTGTGAGAGGGATAATTGTGATATAGAGCGGGACAACAGGCATCCCATTGTGTACAATATAACGTTGATCCATGATGATATCCATGACGTTGTATCAGCGTCGGCGACGTTGATAAAACGGATAATGGCGAAAAGCGAAGGCAAACGTCGGCTGCTTCAGATACAATAAATGGCACAACCATGCACATAAAAAATGTTAGTGAATATTAGAGTACTGGTGTTGCAAATCTCGCAAGAGATTATTGATCATATATACTTACAGAATAGAAAACAAATAGGAAATGCTACACGTTTAGGGATGTTAGATCCACAGTTTCATTAGACAAAAAATTCTTATATAATTTGTGAAAATATAAAGTAGAAATAAATATATTTGAAAATGATTGTATATACACCGCCCTCTAAAAATATGGATCCACCACACACATTATACATACTGCAGTTGCAAATAGCCTCCGATCAATTTTAATTTACTCTGTCAATTATGAAGCTATTCGCCTGAAATTTAGCAACAGTATGTAACTGGTATCCGTTAAGTTGTTGCACAAAAAAATCTGCGAAACGTATCATTAAAAAAGACAAATAGGTCAGCAAAAAAGTGTAGTCAAAAATAGGTTATTTTAATCATTTTTTAGAAAATTTTGTGGGGATGGCCTCGTGGTAGAGATAATATGTGAAACTTCCAAACAATGCTCCTGAGTAAAATTGACTAACAAAAATAGCAATAAAACGTTTTATGTAATTTATGTAAGGCTATACAGCTTGTGCGATTTTCTCACTGGACAAGTTACGTCCAATCCCCACATGTGGCCTCTGATGTGTTTGTGACTAAGAGTTTGTGGGGTTGTGCACACATTACGCAATATGTAAAAACGGGATGAACACATGATACAATGTGCTGATGTGATTTATACTGTTTTTATTCAAGCAGCGTTGATCATCGAGAAGTATTTTCGATTCTCCCAACACATGTGTCTAATTACTTATTTTCACCATAGGCTAAACATGTTAGATTCGAGTCCTGATAATTGTGCACGAAAAGTCAAAATATATACTTTCTGAAGGCGTAATAGATCAGCAATACAGGACACTTGATATTATTTTTTTTATTAGTGACCATTTTTGAAAACAAGTGTCCGAAAGTATTAGAAGCACGGTAGGGGGCCTACATCTATTTCATTGTCGAGGTGGATCTATATTTTTAGAGGGTGGTGTACTATTATATGCTATGTACTATTGTAACAGTATACGTGAGTGTGATTTGAGAGTTAATATTAGAACACCGGTAGGCCAACACCACCAGCAAACACTAGACAATGAGTTCAACTTGTCGTGTTTGCCTACCGACAGTGAGGAGCAAATCAGACTAGCAAATCACCTAGTATTACATAAATGGGCAATAACATTATATTGAGTACAGTAGTTGATGTCCATTATCTCTCAATTGCTGGGTCCACCACACAAAAACACTGTTCTGCAAAGCCAAAAGGTTTTTTTGACTCATTTGCACGGCAGAACACTCCCTAGGCCTATTTTAAAGGATAAAATTTGCAAGCTGCGCTACAAGAAAAAAAAAGATTGTTGTCCCTTGCATACATTTGCAAGACTGGTGGAACTAAATGACATTTTCTGTATCTTGATAGTAAGTAGACTTTAACCCCTTATAGCGCGGGGAGAATGGGATCGAATTTAGTCGTCAAAATCTGACGTCTGTAGACGTCAGATTCTGACGTCTAAAATCGACCCCCAAACTGTAAGGATAAGAATAGTTATACTGATCGTAGACCCATAACAAAGGTATTCAAATGAATCGGAAAGACTTAACTAAGACGATTATGACGATTTTAAATTGAGAAAAACCCTTTGGTTTCTATGGTTTATGCAAAAATAATTCAGTGATTTACGTGTTAAAGTTCAACCCTTAACCCGCTAAGCTTGACTGTAGTCGTTTTTAATGTATTATAAGAAAGTAATACCCAATCAAATCACTTTTATTGGGAGCGAAATAAGCGGTTAAAACATTCAAAATTTGCAAGTGTTTGGTCTCAAATAAACAAATATGAGTAATTTTCACTTGAAGTTGTGGATCGCGGTAGTGAGACACAACTTCAAGTGGGTGAAAATTTGGGTTATTTAATTTAATGCTTCAATGTTTAAAGGTTGTTACCCCAAAAGGCCACGCCCCACAACTGGCCACAACGATCAAATTTATTAAGAATCCGTCCAGTAGTTTCTAGCATATCATGCATATGGCCACCGGGCAGTATTCAAAGTAGACCATGCAAAATAGTTACGTGAAATAGTTGCGTCCAGCGGTCGCAATGATGAAATGCAATAAATTTGGGAACAATCCATGAATAAATAGTTCAAGGTCTGGCCTATAAAAAATGAGTTGATAGCACAATGTCGAAATAACAAAAAATATTTTTTGAGAAAGCGTCTCAGGATCATTATTCTGTACCAGATTTAACATGTTTAATGGCAATCCATCATGCAGTTTTCAAGATATGACCTGACAGACAAATTAACATAAACATGATCAAAGTACAATACCAAAAGTAGACCAGTGTTCCCAAAAGGCACATCTATACCCTTCGAGGACCATTTCTAACAATCCAAGTGTTTTACAAGATACGGCCCAGGAAAAATACCGGACCATCCGACCGTCCGACCGTCCGACCGTCAACAGAGGGATTCATGGGATCAACGGACGCCAAAATCCTCCAACTATACCCTGGGCGGGGATAAAACAGTATCGAAAATTTAAATCTCATTGCGTAACCCTTTCAGCGCGGGGGCCGTCTTTAAACGTCAGAATCTGCCGTCTCTAGACGTCAGATTCTGACGTATAAAGACGGTCCCCGCGCTGAAAGAATTAAACTATTTCTACTGGTCGTAGCCCATAACATAGGCATTCAAATAAACATGATGAATCACAAAGAGCTAGGCATTTATGGATGTTGATTTCAAATTTAAAAAAAACTTTGGACTCCATGGTTTTATACAAAATAATAATTCAGCGTTGTGAGGGTTAATTTAAGTCGCCTTGCTATTAAGGGGTCGAATCCACAACTATGTATACCAAGTGGTAAAATGTAATGTAGCGTGAAATATGGTCTTTTAACATATCTTAAAAATGGCATGTTGTTAACCCATTAACCGCCGGTCCCGGTTATAGTCGGATTTCCATTTTTATTAACACATTAAGTACATCCGTTTAAACATGTTAAAGAGCAAACTTGACATCATTAAGAAAGATTTGAAAATAATTAACCTCCATTTTGTCAAATCTGTATAATTTGCACTCACTTAAGGTTGTGGATCGCGTTAGCGAGACACAACTTTAAGTGGATAAAAATTCCAATTTAATAATTTGGCAGTTGACATGGTTAAAGAGTTAAAGTATGTATACCTGTACCATGTCTACGGTATACCACTTATTACATACATACAGATCCTACTAGTACATTCCATTACAGTTTTTATATCTATAGATCCGCAATTCAAAAACACGAGGTATTCCAGCTCAACTTTGATTCAATGCTGGCCCGATGTTCAGACGTTGGCCCAGCATTGAGCCAATGCTGAGCCGATGTCTTCATATTGAGATCGAAAGTAAGTACCGTAAGTAATCAATAAGGTAACAAACATCGGACACCCCATGCCGCTGTCTATGTGTGACAAAAACCCAGTAAGCACGAGACATTGAGCCACTGTTGGGATAAGGTTGGGCCAACGTCGTAGACGGTGGGCCAACATTGGCCCACTGTTTCGTGTATGCTTGGAACACAATCGTCAGTTTCGTCACATTCTAATCTTATCAATAGTAGTTCACTATTCAATTAACTTATAAATAAGTATGGCTTGCAAAAAGCGTCAGTTATAATTTAAATGACTTGAATTATACACTCATGAGTTATTAAGTAGAACATTCAAGTGACTGATAATATTGACTAAAATTGAATTCATTCAATTTAAATGAATTAAATTGGAATCATCATTATTGGTCGCAGCTAAAAATCAACAAATCAAAGCATACCATATCACGTAATAAAATCCAATATGCTACTAGTTCTATTCCTGGTTGGTCTTCACCGATTTCATATAAACTGAAGCAGTGAGAACGAAATGATGGTGTTTGTGTTAGAGCTTCATGTCCTATCAAGTGGAACGTTCCGGGGCTACTGATCATATGCCGTTTACGTGCATGACTAATGGTTATTATATTCAATAGGTACATGTACATCCTAACCCCTAGAGCACTGAGCTCTTCAATTGACATCTTCAGTCACTTGAAGTTGTGTTTCGCTACCGCGACACACAACTTCAAGTGACTGAAAATGTATGTGATTTGAGAAATTTGGGTCCCAACATATACCAGTGTTTCAAGATTAAAGGCAAATGTTACTTTTACCAACTGGATATCAGGAGTTATACAAGTGTTAATAAACACAGAATGTCAACCGTAGACGCCATCAGTGCTATAGGGGATAATGGTCGTGCTATTCAACAGCGGGTATTTCCCCAACACGGACATGGTCCTGAGTTATACAGCATAGAGTATTACTATCATTGTCCCCAGTGGCAAACGTTTTACACGTTAATCCATTAAAGCGAGATATAAAGACGATATTCCCGATTTCTTACTTCGGACATGCAAGTCTAAAATAAGAAATACGGGAATTTCGTCTCTCGCTTAACTTGTTAACTGTCAATTCGCAACAAAAAAATTAAAACTTACGCAGTTCTAGTCTATGGACATGTTTACATTATATGGTCATATTAAGAAGCCAAAATAAAAATATTTTTTGATAATCTTAGCCTGGTTGTGTCAAGTTAGCTTCCCCTGTACGCGTATTGCGCCATCCGTATTCCGTAGCGCGTACTGCGTCCGTAGTGGGTAGCCCGTATATAGTGCGTTTTTAATTCAGTGAGCTTGTTTGGCATTTGATACATCAGTTCAGAAGCTACAGATATGTATTTTTTGTTTATAATATCTAACATGCCTGCAATTCTGTGAAAGACGGGTTATCATTGAAATAACCTTTATTTTTACAAAAAAAATAATCCTTTGATAAACTATTCTTTACTCCGACTAGACATAAAAATATCACTAGTAAAAACATTTGCAATAATGTAGATATCTATATTTATATATTGTCCAGTTGTGGTTGTCGCGAACAATGCTGGCAATTACATGTACGCATGTTCGTTCGAATCTCGAACAAAGAAAGATATCAGTTTGGGGCATATTATCACCAGCTCTCAGAACTAAATATGCACGACTAACGGTTCAAAATGTACAGTGCGGCTGAACACACAGACAGACAGACAGATATTTTATTGACAGAAATAAAAGTCATTACAGACTTATTTGTCATAGTAATAAGAGAGATATATGTACATGTATATACAAGAATGTTAGTTTCTTAAAATCATATATGATATACATGGTAACAACTAAAATCATGTTAAATGGCATTGCCATAATAAAAACTGGGTATTTCAGTAATACAAATGACTACTTCTTAAAATAAAATTAAAAGGCAGTGCCAAGATAACATGGGGGCCTATCGTTTTGTTTCCCGCACCAAAACCAGAGATAAAATAGCTACTATGTATAACATACTAATTATATATAGTAGCAAAAAAGACACTCTGGAAAGCGTAGAAACCAAAAATATATACAAGTGCATAATTATGCTACAGTAGCTGGAGTATGAAATAAGACAATGGTAAAAATTATATGGTATTTTTAAAAACAAACAAAACAATATAAAGCAGTACAATAAATGTGGCAATCCGCGAAAAGGTAGCTACGAGCCATGTGACCATGCAGGCACAGTCGCTATGAGCTCGTAGATATTAACCTGTTAACTTAACAACTAGTAGCAGTAAAAGGCTAGTGGCGGTTATCATGCAAGTACAATCAATGTGGCAATCCGCGAAACAGGTAGCTCCGAGCCATGCGACCATGCAAGCACATTCGCTATGAACTCGGAGATTCCCTGCTATTGAATAGTGGTGTAAACTTAACAACGTAATAACAGTACTAATACCGAAACACAATATATACATACTAATAAAAGTCGGACATGTCGACTGTCAACAAAGTATAGCATCAGAACATTCCATATTATCGAGTGTTGCAGACTTAGTGATGTAATAACAATGACAATTACGGATAATAATTATGTGTGCCATTCTCGCAGGCCATGGCACTCACACAATAACATTGAAGTTTATTTAATTGACTAGTGATTTATTACCTATATAGACCTCGAACAAACAACAAAAAAAACATTACAGCTTAGTTTAATTCACTATAATTATTGCTTATTTCATACCATTTCATTCACGACCTAGTTAGTACCACATACTCGGAGGTACAATCGAAGAAAAACCTTTCCGACCTCATAGATAAAATCAGTTGACTTAGCAACTCTGAAATCCTCCATAAGGCCCCACCTCGTCTGATAACAAAGGCGACGGAAACGTCCCTAACCGACCCTAAAAATGTGCGCAGCTTACTCGAACTCTCAATATCTTTTCTCCACTGCTGTGTAAATATTCTAACAATTGATTCTTTAAATAAAAGCATGAATTTATTTGTATCCCCAATATTCTGCGATTCCCAAATTTGATCAAGCCCGGCTCGTTCGAGGACAGAGGGAATACGGGAACACCAATTTGTGAAGCCAATGCCATTTAACTCAAGAAGCATATTGTAGGCATTTCTGACTGGATGGCTCTGAGATAGTTTTAGAATTCTACACCAATATTTTACGGCTTTTATGTGTTGTCGGATGATCAGTGGAAATCGTCCCGTGTCCCCATATATTGCAGGTGTAGGTGTTTGCTTTCTAACTCCAAGTGTAGATTTAATAAATTTTAGATGGATTTTTTCCAGATTGTTAACATCATCGCCTGTGTACTATATATCACCTCCATATTCTAGTATGGGCAATATTTGACAATCAAATGCCTTGAACGCAATAGTGGGTGACAATTCACCGACCACAGGACGGGACTGTTTACGTAGAGAAAAAATTGCTTTCCCAGCTTGGGAAGCAAGATGAGAAAAAGTTTCTTTTAACACGTTATCATGGTTATTAGCAGACTTGGTGCTATACACCACACCCAGGTATTTATATTGTTCAGCTTTTTCTATAATGTTATCACCATAGTGGAAGCTGCGAACTTTTGTGTAACGCTCATTAAAGATTAGAACTTTTGTTTTAGGAATGCCACTATGATATGCCAAAGGGAAGTATATAAATACAGAGCAGTTAGCTGTTTTTGTAATCCCTCAGCAGATTCTGGAAAAAGGACAAGGTCATCTGCAAATAACAGATATACCATTAGTAAGGTGTCCACAGGGATACCTTGATCTTGGTCAAATGTTGCGGATATGTCTTGTAAAAATTCCGTGAATAGTTTGAGACTGAGCATACCGCCTTCTAGAACCCCATATTCGCTTTTTAATATGTCACTGATACGCGATTCCCATTTTACACGACACTCTGCTTTAGAGAACATGCTTCTTATTACGTTTAGCAAATTTCCGTCTATTCCCCTGTTCAATAATTTGTAGTATAATGCTGTTCTATCAATATAGTCAAATGCTTTTGTGAAATCGACAAAGCATGTATACGGGGGTTTAGAAAGACACCGTTGTTTATCTATGATGGCACATAGTATGAATATATTGTCCGTAGTTCGCGAATTGCTTTTAAAACCAGCTTGATAGGGATCATTATCATTACACACTTCGTTTTTAAATGAGAGTCTGTTATTAAGTATAGATTCAAGTATAGAACACAGAACAGTCCATTTACCATGTTTTCCAACGAAAGTATAATCATATCTTCACACAAAAAGCACCACGAACCACCACGACTTATTCGAATGCGTCAACGACCATGGTTTAAATGTATTCTTCCCAAAACCTAATCCGATCATCAGTAATACCTATAGAGAACAGTCAAGTCAAAATATTAAAGGGACTGGCCCAGGCTAAAATCATCAAAAAATCGGTGATTTTATTTTGGCTTCTTAATATGACCATATGATGTAAACATGTCCATAGACTAGAACTGCAAAAGTTTTTTAATTTTTCTGCTGCGCATTCACCAGTTAGACTAGATATAGAGACGAAATTCCTGATTTCTAATTATTTACAACCATGTCAAAAATTAGAAATACGGAAATTTCGTCTTTATATCTGGTCTAACTGGTGAATGCGCAGCAGAAAAATTAAAAAACTTTTGCCGTTCTAGTCTATGGACATGTTTACATCATATGGTCATATTAAGAAGCCAAAATAAAATCACCGATTTTTGATGATTATAGCCTGGGCCAGTCCCTTTAATGTGATCCGACCAACGGTTCATAAAATATCGCGCCAACTTTTTTCCTATTTTGTCAAGATGATACTACATCTAGTACAGTTAACATGGTTAATAAGTACAGTGTTCTTTTTATTACATCTAGAGTATTTTCACCTGGATACAGGGATTTCTCTGGATAAACGGTCCGTAAATGCGTATACAAATCTGAACATAGATCGATTTCATTTAGTACGCAAGTACGTTACACGCACTACTGGCACATGTTAAGGATTGTATGCATGCCGCTCTTGAGCTCTCTTAAGCCACTCGACGTAAAAGACTTTCTGGAGACTTGCTTTATATACAGGTAGTACATGTGCTCATCAAGAGTATCATCAAGAACAGTGGGTTGATCCATACAGTTTCAACAAGAAAACAAATACATTCAGCATATCCCAGTCGATTGTTCTACTATTAAGAACCAATAAGGCCTTTCGTTTGCTTATATAAGTGCAATGCCGAAACGGTATCGCATCCAGTAAATGCGTTAGCAAAAAGGATGTGATTTCTGACGTTGTCATGCAAAGCATCCCGTGTCTTATGAATGCAGAATACTGTAGGGGGATAGGGCTAAATTACATGTATATATCCATCAAAAAAATTGGTTTGTCAATCAGCATAACAAGTAAATCAGTATCATGATCACCAAGGACAACTGGTTTGTCAAAAGGTTTTGCTACTGTCAATGACGTATTGTTGATCATATGGTCGGCATCTGCTGGACTACATACTACCCCAACATTTTCCAACTTGGTCATCACATGTCCAATAAATCGTGCCTTGTTGCGTCGATTAGCCAGAAAACGATTCTGAGGTGTAGAAACCGTCATGTCTAGCTCAAAGATAATATCAGGGTAGGTGTTATGTGTATCCCTTTGCTGCTGCTCAGTTACTTTGGTTGACATGGCTTCCCTGTATCCATCAAATATCACTGTAACCTCAGTTCCTAAATTGTCTAAGACATGTCTTACATACATATCACATACTTGATCCCATGTATAACCTGAAGCCTACTTGATACGGTATAACAACTGTCCACCATCTATGATATAGAATGGGTTTTGAAGAGGCACAGACAATGGAGTGATATTTGCCTTCAATTCATCAGCAAGAACATGTGCTCTTTGTGCTTTTGCGCATGACACCTCTATCAAAAAGAGATGGTGATTTGTTCCCAACATCGTGTTTGAGGTGTTCTTTCATCTTATTTTGATATTTGGTCACATAGGTCACACGTAGGAAGAGTAGCTCACTCTTTACCTCAAAGTTATGACCCCGAACACTGCTATATTCATTGCCCGCTAAGCCTATTCCTACGCTGTACCATACACTTTGTTTGCTACCCCTTCTGTAGAGACTGCTGATACCAGGGCATCATGAGCAGTGTATAACAGCGGGGAATGCTCATGAAGCCAGCCGAAGACTGATGTGTAGTCTTTCACATCTTGTGATGTGCTGCACGACCGCATATCATTGTGCTGGACCGATGTCGGAGTGTTGACACCACAAAAGCTCTCTAGATAACCGCAGATTGGGATGCAGCAGGGCATGACATGCACCCATTTGTTTTGAAAGCTGTCTGTAATTCCCCGACCATGGGCTAAGCCGCCAGGAACCCTTATAACATTCTCTTGAAAAACTGTTCAATTGTCTGGTACGTAAAGTTTCCAGTCCAAAACTCATATTTTCTTCTGATTGTAAAATAACCAGCTTCAGTAGGCTCCTAAATTGTGCTTCTGTCAAAATCTCTGGTATTTTTGTCATTGTATCCAGATAGAGCTGTGCTGATTTAGCATTTTTAAACTAAGTGTGCAGCAGCATGCAGTGTTGGAATCATCTCAAATACAGCATACAAATGTATGTCCCAGTTTCCCGTCCACTCCGCCGAATGATCAGGAGGAGTACATGAACCTGTCTGCTGTATTCCATCCACAGCTTCCAGTGCGACTCTGTCCTGGTATATCATTCATCATATCATCGACAATCTGTGTCAGTTGTGTAACAGCTTCTTCTTGGAGTACAGTATCTGTAACAAACTGACTTTGACGTAACATTTCTTGCAAGGCGATTGATGCTGACACCATCGAGACACCCTGGAGTGTTCAGAATGTGAGTCACTAGAGCAGCTGATGTCAAAAGGTGTGCATGGGGAGTACGAGCATATGCATGGCTACTTATCATGTGTATCACAGTGTCAAGTGCATAAACTCCCATAACTCTGCAATGCCACTCCCCCTCATGACAGCACCTATGGTTCCCATATATGACCTTATGAGATGGAATCCACCTGGGCTGATGACTCCCAGAGCTCCAAATCAAATGAGGAATGAACTATTTCAGATACCTTTATAAATAAAGGCTGGTCAAATGTGACAGACGCTATACCAAGTTGTTACTTCTCACACAATATGGTGTCTGACCGAGTGGGGTCCAGGTTGATGAAAGGTAGAATGTCTATTCTATTGATATCATGTTTGCTGCCCTTGACTGCCATTTGCATGAAACCAGCCCAGGAGTGACAAGTGGCACCAACAGGTATGCATATCGTAAAGTTGGCTAGCCAGAGACTGTCAAGTGAATAGACTTACTTAAAATACCAGGCTTAGGTATTTCAAAGGGAACAATTCCCCCAAAGATACACTGCTTCAAACCAGAAACTTGTGGTTTTTTGTAGGCTTTGCTTGGGATCTGAGCAATTTTTCCAACACGAATGGAGGACCTAATTTCGGTAGATCGGACAACTTCCATTTCAAAATAGTTCATGATTAGCTGCTTCGTAGATTCACTCAGGTGGTTGTCTATCCAAAAGCAAATCATGGTATCGCAACTCCCGACTCCAATACCTACCATAATATCGAAACATTGTCATATACAAAAAGAATGATGATTATTGCAAGAATAAAGATTTGTGATTTATATTTTTGCAACTTTAGGTCGTGTATCAATCCTGTATCACAAAAAATATTGTTTCTAACGTTACTTGTTCAGATAACCGGCTGTGGGTTCAATTTTTTAAATTAGCAAATTGGTTTCTTTGATCATATTTCTGCCATCCTATTAACAAAATAGTGGGTTAAAACAGTAACTATCAACAAAAAAACACAAAAAAATGTCCCATGTGATCGGAAATGAAATGCTAAAGATTATCTTTAGACACTTTATTTCTTCTTCGTGTGGACAGCGTTCGCTCCTTTCTTGGAGCATTGCACGTCGTGGTGTGTGTGTGCACAAATTACGTGTCGGAAACTGGTGTTAAGAGTGCTAGTTGTAACCCAAAGGGAAAACAGGAGGTTACAGCAAAACAAAAATTGTGCAGTGAAAACAAAGGTGAATTAAAAAACCCTACGGTTTACATAGTATTTAGTCGTAGGCGGAAAGAGTTCAGTGTCAGAGAGGAGACAACATGGAGTGGGAGGCTGTTCCAGACTGGTATAGTGCAGGGTAAGAAAGAAAATTTGTAAGGGTCATTTGACGGGCTCAGCGGAATATACCTCCACGGATGGAATCCTTGTGTTTGTCTGGTGGATGGGGTCAACCACCTCTGCCAGGGATCTCCCATTGTCGTATGCACTATTCTGTACATTGTATGCAGTCTCATATTACTGCGACGCACAGCAAGGGATTCCCAGCCAAGGTGGCTAACCATCTCGCTAACACTGCTGGTGTTATGCCAGCGGTTGCAGACATACCTTGCAGCACGTCTCTGCACCATCTCCACTTTTTTTATATTATCAGATGTATGTGGGCTCCAAACCGTGGAGGTATATTCCAGGTGAGGTCGGACTAGAGATTGATATGCTTGGGTCTTGACAGCCTGCGATTAAATTTTCAAGTTTCTGCGCAGGAGGCCAAGAACGCTGTTAGCTTTTGCTGTAACACTGTTGATGTGGGAGTTAAATTTAAGATCGGAAGTAAGTGTTAGGCCAAGATATTTAACAGAATCTGTACTTTGGAGTGGCTGGTCATGTAGATTGTAAGATGCAATGATTTTAGATTTGCTTCTGCCGGTCCTCATGGTAAAACACGTGTCTGCATTAAACTGCATAAGCCAATTTGTTGTTCTACGTTGAATATTAGCAATACTATGGATGATCATTTAATTTTAATGGTTTTCACGAATTGGGATGGCGGCTATTTTGAAAATCTTAAATAAAAAAATTTCCTCAGCTCAGGCTCAGGGGCAATTTTGGGGACTTTTTATCAGGGTGTTTAGGGGATGTCTGAGTAACTTTTCTGAACAAATCAGCTTTCTACATTTTTTTTCCAAGTCAGAATGTTTTTAGACCTAATCATGAGCTTCCGTACGAATACATGCTGGCACTTCGTACTGTCACGAAGCACCAGTTGGCAACCATTCGTCCGGCAGACCCCTGGTTAAGGTGTGAGGTGAGTCACTGAGTCTGACTGAGTCACGAGTGACTGAAAAGTCTGATTGTGAATCATGACATGAATGGCGTCAATTCACCGTTCACCTGTTCAACTTCACGGCCTCCTACTCAACTCAGTCCTACTCCTAGACCTAGGACTAGGCTATATATATATATAACTACATGTAGAATAAGCATAGCGTTACAAACTCACTCCCTTAACCCACATAATCTGACCTTACAATCGTGAAGCCAGGTAACAAATAAAATGTAATGTTAAACTTACTGAGTGACAGGAGGGAACTTTTCACTTCAGGCGCCCAGCTGTCAAATGTACTTCCTGTTTACATTTGAGCATGTTGGGTGTGTACTATTTCACGCACTAATCCACTTATCAGTTACAGTATTATGCCTTATATTCACCAGGTGGCTCTTCACTCACAAACACTTAGACAGAAGGGAACTTTTCACTTGAAATTGGTCTCGTAAATTTGTCAATCTCACTAGATGTCGCTCGGATCAATGATAATTACTGTAGATCTGGTAATATTCGCGAGGTTTTAATTTTCCCAAATTTCGCGAAAAGGACAAATTCGCAAATTTAAGAATCTCGCAAAATTATTATTATAATACCGCTACCTGTCATCGAAATGATAATTCGCGAATTCTAGACTTTGTGTGAAGTTCCAAAATCACAAACACGCGAAAATTACCAGATCTACAGACCCACAGTAGGCACTATGTCCATGCAGAACTTTTTAGTAGACCCCGTAATCTTGGGTGACTTTGGACGGGACTTTGGCCCACTTTTGTATTGTTTCAACCCTTACAGTGAGGGGATCGACTTTAGTCGACAGAATCTGACGTCTGTAGACGTCAGATTATAACGTCCCAAGTTGATCCCCGCACTGTAGGCTAAGAGTAAAAATATTTCTAATGGCCGTAGACCCCATGTTCCGCATAACATTATTACATAGGTATTCAAATGAATCTGGAAGAGCTGAATAAGACATTTATGATGATTTCAAATTGAAATAAACCCTTTGGTTGCGATGTTTTTCACAAATCAATTCGGCGCTTTAAGGGTTGAATCCAGAGAGCTTATAATTACGAACGAAAATAGAATAACAGCCCAATAGTTACATATGATATCGTATCTCCGCGTATTTATAAACGTGCATGCAAAAGTTTATATTTGAAGATGCACTTAGTTTTCGAAAACAAGTGCATGCACTTATTACGGTATATTCGAACACACACAAAAAAATTTTCAAGGGAAACGACATGCATTTATATTCAAATATAACATAATCTTGGCAAAACTATCGCAACCTATATGAAATAAATTAAAGCATAGGATATTATTTTTTTGCACCCCTAATGGTATAGCTTAATTAATACTTAACATTGAATATTCTTTTTATTTACCACAACATAACTTTATGCATTACATAAGAAACAACATAAATAAGTTGATCATAAATCAGTCAGGCGTAAATAGCCATCCCACCTTACACTTTTTTCATCACTACCATCAGCATCTCAGCTCTTGTAAATATTTTCTCAATAGCTGTGAACAAACGCATTCACGCCCTTACTGGGGTTGAGAAGTGCACACTTATTCTTATCAAGGCATACATACCGTTCTAAATAAAAAAATAATAAAAAAACTAAAAAAACGCTGGACGATGTAGTGACGTAATTGTTCAGTTCAGACAAGGAGTCATTCACTATGGTGATTTCTAAATCAACTTAGCAAGTTGTTTGTATAAATGGGTATATACTGCAGCTAGGCTTTATATGAGGATATAAAGTCAACATGAAATCAGCTGGTATTGGTTTCTGCAGGTCTTCAAATATGCATCATGTAAATTGGAATGTAGGCCTATAAAAAACAATTATGATTAGGTCTATAACGGTATTATACAATTTGAGCATGTTCACGCTTAGGTGCAACATTTATATGTGGAATTTGATAACGATGTCACGCCATGATTCGCATATATCCTTAAAGATAATTCCTAGCTCTATTGTATAATAATTCCGACAAGTTAATTCCCAGGCACACTAAGCAAATAAAGGCACATACATGGAGGCAGGTAAATAACATGTTGTACGTTACACGTTTTCGCAAATTATGAAATTAGAGCGTTTGGGGAAGTTATTCATTATTTTTTAAGACGCACTAAAGTAAGTACATGCTATTATTTTAATTATATATAATTTCATTGCATTATTTATTGCAATAATGCAATTAATTAATATGTTTCACCATGTTGTACGTACGTTACGCTCTAAGGTTCACTCTACTTGATCATTATTTTTTTCAATTAACTGGCATTGTGCGCATATTCTGTGTTTTCCGGAATGTTTTTGAAAAAATTTAACGTATTCCGTTAATACTATGCCAGTTTGATTTTCATATAGTAGACAGATTTTGCCTGATGGGATAATAAAGTTTTCAAAGTCGTTCGTTACATGGGACAGACTTCAATAGCTTATACACGTTTTTAGCATTTTTAGAGGAAGATTGTTATGTAAACACAAAAGTGTTTATCTTTCTTTATTATATTTCAGGTATTAATTATCAAAACTACACATATTTTAACATAGAACTTAAATTGCTCCAGCAGAAAGTACGATATTGACCAAATTACGATATGTTGTACATGCCACGAGACAGATTACGAATCTTCCCTTCTACACTAGGCTTACTATATGCGACGCTCCCAGAATCTAACCCTCCCTCTCGTAACATACCCCCCCCCCCATTTTAAAATATATATGTGCGACCCTCCCAGAATGTACCCCCTTTTAAACAGCTATATGCTATGCTGTATGCATCTATATGCGACCCTCCCAGAATATACCCGTTCCTCCCACAATATACCACTTTTAAACATCTATTTGCGACCCTCCCAGAATATACCCTTCCCTCCTAGAATCTACCTCCTTTTCCACTGCTATATGCGACCCTCCCAGAATCTACCCCTCCCTCCCAGTATATACCCCTTTTAAACATCTATATTCGACCCTCCCAGAATATTCCCCTCCCTCCCACGATCTACTCCCCTTTTTTGTGATTCTGTGAGGTGTCTTCGGATACGAGAATCTACCCCTTCCTCCCACAATATACCTACATTTAAACTTCTATATGCGACCCTTCCAGAATATACCCCTCCCTCCCAGAATATACCACTCCCTCCCAGAATATACCCATTTTTTAAACTTTTATATGCGACCCTCCCAGAATATACCTCTCCCTCCCAGAATCTTCCTCTTTTTCCACTACTATATGCGACCCTCCCAGAATCTACCCCTCCCTCCCAGAATATACCCCCTTTTAAACATCTATATTCGACCCTTTCTACCCCCCTTCCACGATCTACCCCCCCCCCCCTTTTCGTGATTATGTGAGGTGTCTTCGGATACCAGAATCTACCCCTTCCTCGCACAATCTACCCCTCCTTCCCAGAATGAACCCCCTTTTTCACAATTATATTCGACACTCCCATAATCTACCCTCCCTCCCAGAATATACCCCTTTTTATATAAAGTGACGCTCTCAGAATCTACCCCTCCCTCTTAGAATAAACCCCCTTTTCTGCAACTATATGCGACACTCCCAGAATCTACCCCTCCCTCCCAGAATATACCCTCTTTTATAGTGACGCTCTCAGAATCTACCCTTCCCTCCCTCCCTCCCAGAATGCACCATCCCCCCTCTTTTAAACATCTATATGCGACCCTCCCAGAATATACCTCCCTTTTTCACAACTGTGTGCGACACTTCCATAATATAGCCCTCCCTCCAATAATATACCTCCTTTTAAACATCTATGTGCGACACTCCCAGAATATACCCCTCCCTCCCAGAGTATACCCCCTCCTTTCCACTAGGGGCAGATTATGGAAGGGCAACACATAGTTGTTGAAAAGGGTGGTATATTCTAGGAGGGAGGGGTAGATTCTGAAAGCGTCGTCGCATATAGTAGTGGAAAAAGGGGGTATATTCTTGGAGAGAGGGGTAGATTCCGGGAGGGTCGCATATAGATGTTTAAAGGGGGATATATTCTGGGAGGAAGGGGTAGATTCTGGGAGGATCGCTCGCATAATATGTTTAAAAGGGGGATATAATCTGTGAAGTAGAGGTAGATTCTAGGAGGGTCGCTTATAGATGTTTAAAATGGGCGTATATTATGGGAGGGAGAGGTAGATTCTGGAAGGGTCGTTTAAATATGCTTAAAAAGGGCTATATTCTGGGAGGGGTGGATTCTGGGAGGGTCGCATATATATGTTTAATAGGGGTATATTCTGAGAAGGAGGGGTATATTCTGGGAGGGTCACATGTATATGTTTAAAGGGGGGGGGGGAGGGTATATTATGAGATGTAGGGGTAGACTCTGTGAGGGTCGCTTATATATTTTGGGAATATGTGATATATTTAATAATATTTTATTTAGTTGTATTATAGAATTTAATATTGATTAATCGAGAATCATACTTGGTCTTATACCTTTAAGTGAGACAAAAGTCACTTCTCTTCCAGTAACGTTCAACATGCCATGTGAAAGTCTGTCACGTTTTAATTTAGAGATTGCACTGTCGATACTATCGTGATGTACAACATACATCATCTGTCTTTTGTGGCTTATATACGCTCATAAGATCTGTCACGTTTTAATGTGCAACATGCGTGTGGTGTGTGTCGTAATGTACAACACACCTTCTGTCTCATATGTAATGAACAACATGAACACATCGGTCCTTTTATAACTTACAACATGCCAAAGCTTTATCAGGACGACTTTTGTAAGCATTAACTCGTTCATTATATCGGTGGGCGTTACGTCAATTATATCAGACGGTAGAACTTAAAAAAACTGTTATTATGAGTTATCGTATTTTGTTGTTAAGATTGTTTATATACACTTGAAGAACGTTTGTTCCTTGGAAAGTGGTAAAAGTAAAAACATGTTGTACATTACCTTATCGTGACCGATGCTATATGTGGCGGCGCAATTTACACCCCACATGGGATATCATTCCGCAATGTGGATGTGAAATGATTTGAACCTTACCCACTCACACTGGATACGGTATTACGACGTCGTGTACACATACATGGTATGTAGAGGCTTGGGTCATAACGTTATTTTGTGACCGATGAAATATAGTCCCTCGTTCAAACACATTTTTCTCACTTAACACTGATCAGATAAGTCAAATTCTATATTTACAAAGTAAATTTTCATAGGGGTCTCGATTTAAAGGTTGCATAGTGTATCATGGGAATGTTAGTAGCAGACGAAATGACAGACACTGCAAATTTGAAATGTGACCGATCCTGTCACGTACAACATGACCGTTTTAATACATCAAAATCAGGTGGTTCTCGTTGTTTATATGACATTTGGCGTTGTTTTCAAAATATTCATAATAATGAAATGTTAGTTTGCCATAGTTTTAGACGTATAGGTGGTTAAAAACACTTGATTCTTGTATCGTTCTGAAGGGTGCTTGGGTACCTCAGATTTTCGATTAGATAAAATGATGATTCGAAACGAAAATATATCGAATTGTGCTATTACCTGTAATTGAAATGTTCTAAGTTTGTTATATTTGTCTGTCCTAGTGATACTTGAAATGATGATGCCACATAATGATATTTCAGTGATTTCATGAAAGATCAATAGGGTACTCAATTTGCCATACACCATGTTGCACCTAAACGTGAACATGCTCATTTATAATGTGAATTATCGCAAACATGAATCTATAAAGACACAAGTTATACAAATCTGGGGTCTCAGCAGCAGAATAATCTGGGGGTCTCAGCAGCAGAATAATCTGAGGGTCTCAGCAGCAGAAGAATATGGGGCTGGGTGTCTCAGCAGCAGGAGAATCTGTGGTCTCAGCAGCACAAGAATCTGAGGGTCTCAGCAGCAGAATAATCTGAGGGTCTCAGCAGCAGAAGATCATGGGACTAGGGGTCTTAGCAGCAGAAAAAACTGAGGTCTCAGCAGCAGAATAAGCTGGGGGTCTCAGCAGCAGAAGAACATGGGACTAGGGGTCTTAGCAGCAGAAAAAACTGAGGTCTCAGCAGCAGAATAAGCTGGGGGTCTCAGCAGCAGAAGAACATGGGACTAGGGGTCTTAGCAGCAGAAAAAACTGAGGTCTCAGCAGCAGAATAATCTGGAGGTCTCAGCAGCAGAATAATCTGAGGGTCTCAGCAGCAGAAGAATATGGGACTGGGGGTCTCAGCAACAGACGAATCTGGGGTCTCAGCAGCAGAATAATCTGAGGGTCTCAGCAGCAGAAGAATATGGGGTCTCAGCAGCAGAATAATCTGGAG
This sequence comes from Flabesymbios commensalis, assembly GCA_964017125.1. Classification (NCBI taxonomy): domain Eukaryota; kingdom Metazoa; phylum Annelida; class Polychaeta; order Terebellida; family Flabelligeridae; genus Flabesymbios; species Flabesymbios commensalis. The sequence goes on along the minus strand of OZ024916.1, from coordinate 59,871,188 downwards.
GTCTCAGCAGCAGAATAATCTGAGGGTCTCAGCAGCAGGAGAATATGGGACTGGGGGTCTCAGCAGTAGAAGAATCTGGGGTCTCAGCAGCAGAAGAATCTGAGGGTCTCGGCAGCAGAATAATCTGGGGTCTCAGCAGCAGAAGAATCTGAGGGTCTCAGCAGCAGAAAGAATAATCTGAGGGTCTCACCAGCAGAAGAATATGGGACTGGGGGTCTCAGCAGCAGAAGAATCTGGGGTCTCAGCAGCAGAAGAACCTGAGGGTCTCAGCAGCAGAATAATCTGGGGTCTCAGCAGCAGAATAATCTGGGGGTCTCAGCAGCAGAATAATCTGAGGGTCTCAGCAGAAGAAGAATATGGGACTAGGGGTCTTAGCAGCAGAAGAATCTGGGGTCTCAGCAGCAGCAAAAGGGTCTCAGCAGCAGGCAGGGCTTCGAGCCTTGCTCGTGAATGCTGGCAAGTAAGTAAGCAAATGATTTTTTTTATTAAAGCTGCATAAATGTTTGTTTATTTCAATAAAAATAACCTAAAAAGTAAAAAAACAATCATTTATATTGTCTTAAAGGCCTTATAAATGCACTAAAACTGGGTAAATGTAGCGGAATTAGTTCACCATGGGATACACCATCAAGTATTATTAGGTACCGTGAAATGGGGTGACTTGGGACGATGGGGTGACTTGGGACAAATCATTAAAATAATATTTTAAAATATGACTGTAATGACAATTTTTATATTAGAAGTTATATTTTTATAATAACAAAGACAGAATATGCAAAGACAACTGCATTATGTTTGGCGGAAAGACCTCTACCATTTGAAGGTAGTGAGCATTTTTAGATGAGTGCAATTTTATGGACATTTCTGAAGTTACTTCTACTTTTGACTTGTGGGTACCTTTATAATTTGATGACTCAATTATATTTTGGACATGAAATAGCCATAGGTTTCAAAAATGTTATGTTAAGAATAAAAATAATATCAAACACAGACTTTTCCTGTAAAGTCACAATCCATGAATTTTAAACTAATACATTTTTGACGTGGGGTGATTGGGACACATTTTTCCGTAGTTGTTATGCACATTTGTCACCCCACTCGTCCCAAGTCACCCCATTATACGGCACCCATATCTTACAGGGTATATATTTTGGTGTAGACATGCAATTTAAATGTCTCTGTTATATTGTGATATTGTTGTTCATAGTTTGCCCATGCGTATTTTACTATCAGTTGAGCTGGTTACATTTCATTTTGGTTGTTAGTGTTGATTTAAAAAAACCACAAAGAGTGTCGCAAGTCACCCCATGTGTTATTTATTTGTTTCAGTAGTGTCACATACTTGAGTATGTAAAAACTAATTCCACTGTGACTGTCACGTAAATTCCAGCCTGATTGGCTGAGATATGTGTTAGATATATACACAAAACATCTTAAAAAAACGCATTATGACGTCAAATCACACCCGTAAAATTGGTCTATTTTTAATCATTAATTCTAAATACAGAGCGTGAGTTATACTCTAAATTCAGCACTAAGTAATAAATTTAGCTTTTTTTATACTTATTATACTTTAAATAGATATTTATGGAGACAATCTGAATGAGAACAGTTAGTTTTAAAAATACATTACATATGTCCCGAGTCACCCCATTTGCGGGGTGACTTGGGACCAGAGTTGGGGTCAATTCCTTTTTATCAATTCCAAATTCCATTCCAATTCCTTTTTATCAATTCCTGAGTCAATTCCAATTCCTTTGGTTTTGAGAAAAGTCAATTCCAATTCAATTCCAATTCCTAAAAAGTCAATTCCTTATCAATTCCACCCAAGAGTGAGACTTTTGATACACATAGAACAGCTGTATAATAACTTGATATAAAATAAAATAATAACACCTGATATAAAATAAAATACATCTCATTAATTATCTTGTAAACATATTTAAACATGTTACACTTACTAAACTTCAATATTAGTAGGGTGGAGTACATCTTTAATACCTGATGACGGAGTTGTACTCGTGTGGACGCGGATGTGAGCGTGTTATTTCTATAGACTAACTGTTACGCCACAATTGCCATCAGCACGGCAGTGTAATTAACACAATGTCTCGCGACAAGCAGTGCTACTTGAATAAGTCTGATAAGTCTGACCCTGTGGAGGCTACGGCGTGTCGACCCACACCTCACTCAAATAAACTCGTATTAAAAATAAACCAACGTAGGATCTATTGTTGTATTTCAATTGATGCAATTATTCACATCATTTATTTTCCGATTATACTATTTTTTAATATCTAATTCTAGCTTGTGGCAAATAAATATACCCTAAGAAAATATATCAGGATAACCTCTAAGGCACAAAAGACATATTAGCGAAGTAATCAGAGGGTCAATTAGAGCGCTTGACTACGTTGCATAACTTCCTTCCTACTAACACTGGATGTTAACCCAATGTTGCTTTAATGTTGCTCCACCATCTTCAGCGCTTTCCCAATATTAAATCAGCATTGGCGCAGCATCTATTGGAAACGCATTCGTTTCAAGGTCCCGATATTTCTGTTGTTCAACCAACTCGAAGGACAAGCGATAGTTATGTTCTAAGCCATTCATTCACATAAGACCAATCATGACTCGTGATTGTTTTATAAACTATAGACTAATATAACTAATACGAAAACTAAAATTATGCCCATGAGACAAGCATTACTTTTTAAATACAAATGTTAAAAAATGCTGTTAAGTGACACAAAAGTGATAGTTAAACAGTTTGATCATCCTTGCGCGAATATATAAGGAAAGCATTAATAAAATAATAGTACAATTATTTCCAGAACTTTAAGCTAGCAAACACGAATATAATATTGGCCCGTCGTTTCCGATGACGGCCCAAGATTAAACCAACGCCGGCTCGGCGTCTCATTTTGATGATAATTCAGCCACTTGGTGGTGATTCTCTAACACTATACAGTAGGTGTTTACACTAGTTGAGTTGTCATGAGTCGCACTTCTCGGCAAAACTGTTACCGGCTGGTAACCGCTGGAGTAAATCAAGGGTGTATAGTAGCAACAAGTAACAAATAACAAGTATATACGCACACACCAATCTTTGATAGTTAGATTGAATTGCTCCAACTTAGCAGGGGCAATCTTGTTACAACTATTATTTAGATTACACATCACAGTCTTATTTAATCTTGATGGCCATAAGTTATTTAAATGAGTATTCTTACATAACTTAAATAAACCTTTTAATATAAGTTTATTATTATTATTATTATACACATATCAATCAACATAGATCAGGTAAAATTCTACTGCAATGACAAAAGTGATGATCACTCATGCGTTTAAAAGCGCTTAAAAAAATAAACATGGATAAAAAAAGTCAATTCCTTTATCAATTCCGGGCATTTTTTGTCAATTCCAATTCAATTCCAATTCCTTTTTTTCAATTCCAATTCCTAGTCCAATTCCTGGAATTGAGTCAGGAATTGAGCTCAATTCCCATTCAATTCCGGAATTGACCCCAACTCTGCTTGGGACACTTTAAATTATTAAAAAAAACTGTGTTCGAACAGCACAACTAAACAAAAACTTATATTTAACGATTCCAGTGATTATATATTTTGAGCTAAAATCATTTATACAGTCATATTGGAAAATGTCTTGAGTGTGGATATGAAAAACAGTTGAAATCGTCCCAAGTCACCCCGTTTTACGGTAGTGAATCGGTTTGTGTACAATATGTATGTAACAGTGGTAGGGTTATGGGCCAATATAATGTTGCATTTGACAACACCAAACCGCCTTATAGCAAGCACTAGATGTTGAACTTAATCGGCATAATGTTGGACCATTACTGCAGACGATGGGCCGACATTAGCCTTCCATTGTATCAATGCCTCGTGTTAGCTGAGATACAAAGCCCAAATAACCAGTGGTAGACGTCCTGAGACTAGGTCAAAAAACTGTTGGGAATCGGTTACAGTAAAGTCTGATGTTTTAAATATTATTTTATTTTACCGCATAGCGCGATTTATATCACCGTATGTGATGCTTTACGATAAAATAAAATAAAGTCTGATATTGTCTAGTAATATTTTGACTATATTTTGAAATGCCCATGAGATACCGAATGAAAAAATAAAAATGTTTTTCAAGAAAATCACGAAAATCAAAAGAGCGAAAAAGATGATTTACATCACTGAATTTTAGCGCTAATTCCGCCAACAATTTCTCACGGACTGGGGAGAGCGTCTTAATAGTGGGCCAATGGCTCAGATGCTGGCCCACACCTAAAAGCACCATACTGAAATAGAGTGCTTATTTCGCAAGTGAGTGGCATTCACCATACCGGTACCTGATTTAAACATGACATTATATGCATATATATTATATTATATCACCCATATCCCAGTAAGTAATAACTCCTAGACATGTCTAAATGACATGAGATATTACACTTTTTACTGTGAATTTTATCTATGACCACTTATAAAATAAGAATAATATTAAAAAACTTTCACTTTTTTTCAATGATGAGCGTTATCTGCCAGTTGGTACTTTTAATGTCCTGATTATACAGACAGTGTGTCTTACTCTCCTGTGATCTGGTTTGTTTTGGTGGGGCAACAATATTAAAAAACAACAAACTTAAATCCGCATCAATAACTTAGTAACCGGGGGAGTAAAATTAAAAATTAAAACACCATTCTCCATGGATTAATATTTTGAATGAAATAAGCAAAACAGTTATGCAGCTTTAAGTACCCAGTAGCCCTATAGCCTACATAAATTTCAGATAAATAGTATACTAATAACAAGTACCCATGCAGCCCTTTAGGGCTTATCAATCAAAGTTCATAACATCTCACTGGGCACACGACGTTGTTGCGACGTTGAGTCAACGTCATTGACGTCAATGACGTTGATTCAACGTCGCAACAACGTCGTGTGCCCAGTGGGATTTTAACCATAATATATAAGTTTGAGACATGGATGAGCAACCCTAAAAACAAAAATCTATAATTATACTATATCCAACATTATGGAATTACTAGTGAATGAATTGACTTAAATTAAAATTAAATCAAATGTGCTATTTTGATGTTCAAAGTTACTTTTTATTCTGGTGTTCAAAGTTACCCATATGGGTAAAACCAAAAATTGGGGTAACTTTGTAGCATCAAAAATGGCAGTGAGGTGACCATCAAAGAGGAGGAAAACTACTTTATAGGTTTGGTGCACTGATCCCAATAGAGCATGAAAAAGCCACTGGCTGCGCTAGAAATTTTTTTTTGCTTCAAAACGTCATTTTAAAAAAAGTTGCAGCATTCCACTTACTACTCCGTTACCAAATCCAAACCATTTAAAAAATTCTGTTACTTTGTTCAGCTTGACATCACACTTTTAAACGTAATATCCTTATTGAAGCATAATACTAAACAATCGTACATCAAAACTGCTAAAAAATTTAAAAAAATTGATGGGATAAACAAAAATCTTTATTTCAACTCCGTTACCAAGCCAACAAATTCTCAACTCCGTTACCAAATGTTTGGCTCGACATAAATATAAACTGTATATTTTTTTATCATAACATCGATCACAAATGGGTGCTCTATTAATATGGGGACAACGAGCCATGTTTTAAAAGACTATATCGTCAATCATTATGACTGTAAAACCCATAAAATTTGACAATTCACCACTCCGTTCCCTTTTCTTGGTAACGGAGTAGAGTGGAACGGAGTAGTAAAATTAAAAGTATTCTAGGGATTAATGAAAAGATCTGGGCAATAATTCAAAAATATATCATACGGTGGAAATAGTCCCCATAGCAACTGTTGTAGGCATACAATCATAAAACCCAACTCATTTTTATACCCACAAGGCTAGGAACGGAGTAGTAAAAACAAAAGTATATTTTCTAACTTTTTGATAATACCTGTTTCGAATAACTTGTCACTCAACAATATTAATTCTTTCAAGGTCAAAAACTCGTATAAGGCCCTTTAGTGTGTCAAACTACACTTGATATAATTTTAGTTCATGATTATACACTTGATGGGGCATGCTACAATAATGGTAACGGAGTAGAGTGCAAATGTGAGGACATGAATATTCATCAAAATTATTTATATCAATATCAATTTTAATTCGAATTTTGATCATTGATTAGTTAAAGTGAGCAATGTCTAGCCATGAAATGTAATTGTTAGAATTATATTGTGATTTTGTATCCTACAGTGAAGTTTTAAATAGTGGAATTTTCTCTGGGGACATGCAATTTTCCACGTTTCCATGAAATAGAGCTCTTATAAAACCATATATATATTTTTTTTTTTACAAATAATCTAAACATTATTAAGTAGTAATGCCTAAACGTGAAGTTGCACCATTTATTTTTAATATTATTATATTTAAATCAAAATGCGGACCTTTTAAGTCCTAATTTTATGTAAAATTACCCCAATTTTTGGTTTTACCCATAGGCCTATAGCTAATGTTCACCCTCACCGTCACCAAAATAATAAAAATAAAAAATTAAAATATAAATCCATCTTTAGGCTAACGTGTCAGTATTTCAACTGGTCAAATGGATTATAAAGAATCCTGTTTATTTTTTCTTTGCAACTACTAATGATTGGTAACTCAAATGGCACATTTAAAAGAGTCAACCACGTAAACAAGTTTCGGAGTTCAAAGCTACCACGTCCCTATAGCCTATAGGCCTAGGCCCAAAAGTCCTAACACAATACAATTCATTGAAAAATTATCAGTTGGCTACAGATCTCAAATATTTCACACTTAGGACATAGGGGCCTCCAGAAGGCACATTTCTACCCCTAATTCCTATGCAGGTAAAATTCTTGAATAGTTCAAATTTTCTGGCTATTTATTTAGGAATAACTCCAAAAAATGTTCAAAGTTGACTGTACATTGACATCTGAGCCATTCCTCTGGAGCCTCGCAATGTTTGTTCTAGACCAACTCGCTAGGAGGTGCGATTTGGGGGCGTGTCAGATTTGTCCAATAGCAATTAGGATACCTTGTGACGCGAGCGCTTTTCGCGCGGTTTTCTGACACAGGGAAAGTTTCTGAAGCTTGGCTTCTGTCAAGTGACAATAACCTGATAACAACATGAACAATGAATGAATGACGCTATACGTTTTGTAATACACTACTGAGCTAGTCGTACTGCAAATAGCACTACTACAAACCATCTGTTTATTTAGACATTTGCATCATTATATATCTGAGAATGACGTCTAATATATGGTGATTGTAAATTGTGATTGACAACGACAAACATGACAAAAGTCGAAACGAAGTTTATTCATCTCATCTGTCACTGTCAGTCTGTTCATCATTCGTTCATCATTATCAATCAATCTGACTTCTGTCACATTGTCAGTCGCGTCATCTTTGTCGTTAGTTTTAGATGTAGCCTATAGACCATAGTAGACATAGTTAGGTAGATTCAATAAATTTTAAAATTGTCCAATAAGATTATGCTGAGCCTTTTTTCATAACTCATTAACTGCCGGCATGCTTGCTAAAAGTCAAATAAATATTTGTCATTTCGACTTACTCTAATCAGACTAGTCTAATGAGCTTCCGTACGAATACATGCTGGCGCTTCGTACTACAGTTTGGCAAGTATGTTGCAGGGTTTCCCCCAGAAAAATAAGAAAGCATCATGGTACTTGGCGGTTCGGTTTCAGCGCGGCGCGACGCACAATTTGCGTGCTGCACACAATTTGCGTGCGGCGCACAATTTGCGGCGCGCACAGTCTGGGGTTCTGGGGGCATGCTCCCCCTTAAAATTTTAATCAGAAGACCTCTTTATATTATTATAGCAGTAATTTTTATCCACTGTTTGTGCTTGTAAAAAAATAAACACTGATTCTGCATGTAGACCTGATATATAAAAACTAAGTGCCAGTTTGACATTTAAAACTTGTGATAAAACCTTGTGATATAGACCACCAATTTTCTCATATATGTACCATGTGTACACAGCAAATTATTTTTAAATAGGACTAGGGGACTATGCAGTGACGAATGAAATATGTAGTGTCTACTTTGTTTAGTGGTCCATTATGCCCATGTATCAAACTATGATAATAGAGAAATACCATGAAATGGGTGGGGGCCTGAGATGATTCGTGTCTGACAAAACTATTGGATTAAATCGCATTGTGAATAATTACAAACAATAAACTAGCCTACACTTTCTATTCACAAAAATGAATTCAAAAAAATCTTCAGACCATTAGACACAGCCCACTAGGCATAACGTAATGATTCAGAAATTGGTCAATACGAGATCTGTTCAATAGCATGCTGTTTGTTTGGGGTTGAGATAGAAATAAATTCATTAGGCCTTACTAGATCAGTAATTTGCCACGCCGTTGGATTATCATCAGAACTTGCTAATACCAGAAAACAAGTTGGTTTAAATACAAGCATCTGGTGACATCGGCCCAGCCTTTAATGAACACAAACAAGGTCGGCATCACTTGTTTTGCTTTCAGAGAATATCATAAGTTACACCCCAACTTATCTCAGCCAGGACGCTTCATTGCCTAACCAACGCTGTGTTGACGTTGGTTTCGTGTAGACACGGTAGAGGATTGTGACACACCAGGCGTATGCTCTGTTATCCGGCAAACATGGCAGGTGGAACAACGCGCTTTAATGTTGAGCCAGCGTTGCCGACAATGGACCAACATTAAGTCAACATTACATCAACGTACTACACGTACTATACTGTATCGTGTTTGCTGGGCGCATGCAGCCAGCTATACGCTGATAGACCAGCCAACAGTGCCTGATCACGTGACATCATATGACCACTGGGCATGCGTACAGACGAGCCACGCACTGCCATGCGGCAATGCATTAGGCCAATGTAATGCTGTAAGATCTAATCTGTATCGCTGGACATCGCAACACGATGCCAATGTTGTATGGAAGCATCAAGGCATTGTTAAAAACGTCACGGGATTTCCTAAAGCGTCACGGCACTTACTGAAGCGTCAGGGTAAAAAATTAAAGAGTCATGGTGCCGTGACGCTTAGACGCTTTGGGGGAAACCCTGTGTTGTGTCAATGTTGGGCCGACATCGTAGACTGCAGTGAATGTCATAAGGCAAAAGTTTCACCAGCTGATACCCCTGCAGCTGTGTCTTTGAACCAGATCAACAGCAAATGCAGTGACAGGCTGACGGTGTTTTTTCCAAATGCCTTGAAAATATCTTGAAAAGCCTTGAAAATATATTTTTGAGCTTGAGTTGTTCTTTGTTAAAATTTATTGCGGCTCTTTCTATCAATGTTTTTAAAAATTGATAAAAAACATTTCTGCTATTATTACTATTTTGCTCGCAAGGCAGAATGAAGATGAAATCATATGGAAAAATATTTTTTGTCTAAAAAAATTGTTTTGGTTTTGGTCATGTTCCCTACTTCTTGTTCGTGGTAGAACCATGAAAATTTGAATATTTGGCCTTGAAAATCCTTGAATTCCATAAACTTTTCTCTGTATTAATCATGTGATACTTACACCAATGAGCTGGCATGCAAATTATTCACAAAATACATGTCATTATATGTCCACATGTCCTGTTTTAAACATCTATTTATAAGTCATTAGTTTTTGTCAATTTTCTACTTATTAAACGCGTCTAGTTGAATCAGCTTAGTGCTCCTTTTTTCTACTTTTTTCAGGCAAGTTCAAATTTTACTGGGCGAGTAGCACTTCAGATGCACTCGCCCACTCGCCCAAATGGGCGAGCTGTATGATCAGTTAGTTATTCACACTGGATCAACATCCGGTGTTTGCTGGGTCGCCGATACACATACCCACACTCTACTATATAACACCTTCGCTGAATGGCTCGTGAACGCCGGACGCAATGCGGCATGCTGGTGACGTCATAGACAGCGTCTCGTCACTTCTGTCTGAAGAGATTCTGGGGCCTGAACGTTTGAAATTCAGTCTAGCATGGGAAATGTAATTGTTTGGTCTTTTTAATACTGGTATATTCATATTTTGGCGACTCGTTTCTATCATTCCAAATGTTTCTAAATACAAAGACCATTTTATATATCGTTGTGCTGACATAAGAACTGTCTAAAATGAGGGTGAATTATTTGCAGGGTAACCACGGCCGCTGACAGTAAAATGTCACACCTTCATTGATGCAATGCTCTGATTACCGAATGGCGGCTATAGCTGTAGTGAGAGTGGGGTATGACTGTGTAGTGAAATTTGAAATGTTAAAAAAAAACACTAAGATGCTAACGTTAGTAGACTGGATTTGACTATCATTCAGTGTTGACTAGTCATTAAAACTGTGGTCGAGAAGTCACTCCATTTTAAAATTCACTATCCGTTATGTCAGGTTAAAAATAGATTTTTGACCAGAAATACTGGCCGGTGGCCGCGTCATTGGGTGACCGGTCATAGGAGAGCCTTAACAGTGAAAATGTGATCAAGAAATTCGTTTTGTGACCATTAATTGCGGTTGGCCTGCCATAGTGGTGACCGTTGGGACTTTGGGACCGTTGGGAGTTTCACTGTACAAAATTATAAACATGTTGGGGATTTTTTAGCGGCTGATAGTATGTCATGATAATTGATAAATATCTGGGCCTACTTGTTAGCGTGTAATACAGCTGCACATCCATGCATGCCTATGTACATACATACACGGCACGGGACGATACCACATGCTTTACTGGCGCGCCAATGACGGGAGTCTAGATTACCTTCTAGGGCTTGCAGTTTTGATATTTCGTCCACTACGTTTTTATGCAAGTATTAACGTAGGTCCATCTATATATCGCGACTCATTTCCATCTACGTTCATTGTATATATCGTCGTACTCACATGAAAACATTCGAAGATGATATGCATTTTTTGCAGGTTAACCCGGCCCGTGGCTATAAAATGTCACACCTTTGATGCAGCAATCACCTGTCTGGCGGGATTTGTGTACTGGCTACTAACTAGTTCCCGTGTGGCATTGGTGACTGATGTGTCCTGGCGATATTTTGAACTGCACGCTAAATAACTAGAAAGGCCTATTTTGACCTTCTGCGCGGTATAGAGGAGTGCGTGGTATAGTCCAGCAATAACGGTACCTTGTTTGGGAAGGAAACAGGGTATTTATTTTGGCCTTATTAAACAGCCCTCGCCGAAGCAGGCTGCTTAGGCGCTTTTTTTTCAATTAGTTGGTTGACAAAACCGCCGGGTCACAAAAACGCAAAATCCGAAAAAATTAAAATTGAAAAAACATTTTTTTATCGCCGCCGACCCTGTGTTTGCCGGAGAATAGCTAAACCTGCAAGTGGATTTAGATGAACGCAGATTGTTTTAATTAAAAATGGTTTCTTCACAGCCTGCCAGTTTTGGATTTGTATTTTTTTCTACCATACGACCACTAGTTTATATAGAAAAATAAGTTGACCGGTACAAAAATTAATCTCATTTTTTTTTAGTACTTCTGACCCCGAGTTAGTGAACGATAAAGTTGACCAGTATTTAAAAAAAAAGGAATTTAAATATTTTTTTTCCGTCTTCCTGCCCTAAGTTTCAAATAATAACTTCTGTCAACCAACTAATATAAAAACCCTGGCCTTACTGCATTCCACACGGTCCTCCGCTGCCGCAGTTATTTTTTTTCAGGATAGCTACTAATCTATCAACATCTGCCTCCTCATACTTCACATAGCCATCACATACCACTGGGGAATTGTTTTGCTAACATTTTGATTCCCACATCATCAACTCTTTAATTACTATGACCACTAAAAAGAAATGCTCGTTAGTGCATTTCAGGAAAAAGTTGCCATCAGATCTTCTTTTAATTTGGCAAATATGTTCAGCTATGTCAGACAATGACCTGATTAACTTTTGGGATCAAACAATTTCAATTTAACTCAAGAAATGCAAAATGACTGGACCATGAATATAAAACTAAATGTAATGTCTCGCACAAGGATAACCCATGACAAATTTCACCCTAAAAAATCCAAAATGGCTGCCAGTCGGCCTTTTTTTTTTTTTTTTTTTTTTTTAATTTTTCACTATCTCAGAAAACTTACATGATAGCTGATCTATGAATTCCTGCTTCCTCATACATCACATAGCTATCATATACCACAATTTTAATATAGTGGTCGAGCGATAACGGAGGGCTGCTTTCGTTTTCGTTCCCGAACAACTCTTTCTAGTTAACTTTGAAGGTTTGAATACATTTCTCTATGTTGTAGTTTACAAACAGCGGGTGAGACAGAAGTAATGTCGGAGGAAAGTCAGATACAACATCTGTGCAACGAGCTGAACATTCCAGATAACGTGAAGAATCAGGCAAGCTTAGCATGGCAACAACTCAAAGCCAGTGGAGCTTGTGATTACCAGGTACATATTACTATATTACAAAATAAGATACACAAATAATCAAACTACCAGTTATATCAAATAATAATGAGATTAGTGCCTGTACTATTTTCTCAATCGGATGCGCTTGCATTGCATGTAGCGCCATCTGCACTATCCATGACAGCCCACACTGTCAAATTGTGTGTTGTGGTTCCAAAAATTTGTTTCACCCGAGATTTCATTGTTCAAAGCGCTGATGCAAAATATGCAGACAATATTTAAATGGCCCAGCGAAAAACAAGCTGTGGATGACTAAATGTGAATGTAGGCAAACACTTAGTCAGAGACCCGTCCAGCCGTCTTTTGGACGGCCTATTTTCTGCCTGGACGTAGAAAAATATCGCCAGATTCCACCAAATGCATTGTGGGAGGACCCCACACCCCGTCCTGGCCCAACAATAAGTAAATTTGGACTCCCTTTTATCATTTCCTGGCTAAGTCCTTGAATGTAGGTGTTATGTTCCTAATTCTCATAGACACATTATTGGCCTGATAAATCGCGCCTGAATGTTACATACCGGTAATACCAATCCGAAAACTTGGCTAAAATTTCACTTCAGTCACAGTGTGGGCTGGCACTTGGTCAGTGCGTAATGATGTGATTAACTGAGCTTACGCCTGTTAACACTAAGTAGGCTACATTCATGCTCAAATTGCATAAGGTGTTGAGAAAGAAATATTGCATATCTGGCTGCCATTTCTGTTAAAATGGGCCATATTAAGCACTAAATTTTAAAATTCTTTCTTCTTTCCACTGGACCCCCCCCCCCCCCCCACCCCTTTTTGGAACCCCCCCTCTCAAACACTTCTGGTTTTCCACCCTCCCACATTAGATTTTGGTTTTCTTCTGATCTAAAGCAAAATAATTAATTATAGTGGCCTTAGTGTGACTGAAAACACAACTTTCAATTTTGGTTATTACAATTATTTGCTATAAACAGTATTTGTTTGCAGTTTACTCTTGTTTTTGTTTCAGTCTGATGAGATGACTTGGTTTGCATGCCTTCTCTACATTGCCTCTATAGATACAAGGTAAAGACCCTTTCAAGCCTGAAGTTATTTTTTGTAATTTTCATCTATTACAAGCTGAGAATTGCTGTCACATTTCTCTTTTAGTGGATGAAAATGACTTTATCTATATTCTGACTTCAAAAGCTCGGTCCTGCACTGAATGACTCAAGACAGTTAGACTGTATAGACTGTTCCAGCTTGGACGGTTTGTGGTGGATTGATTTACATGCTCAAATGTCTCCTCAACACACCCTTTAAGTTTTATCTAAGCCATGCCCTGTAAAAATCCAGGGATCCATACCCTGTAAAAATCCAAGGATAGACACTAATACTGGACACTAACACTGCCCCCCTGGGCCAGTACAAATCAATAAGAGCCTGTGAGGCAGTGTAAGGACATATACAGTGTACAGTAAGAACTGATATGGCTGAGGGCCAGTAATTAGGTGAAGTTACTGGCTACTGCCTCAGAGCAGTAAGTGTGGATTCCTAAAAAAACCAGCGCAAAGTGTGCATGTTTTGTATATATTGACATGGGATATCATAATACCCTGCTGGGAAACGGAATAAAATTTGATTCTGAAAAAGCCTAGATTGATTAAGAAATGTATTTGTATTTTATGCTGTATTGGAATTTTTAGTTGCTGAAGGGATCAAACTGACACCTTGTTTTACAATTGAAAATTATGGAATCAAAGGTTTTGCTTGTTCCCTTAACCCTTTAATCCTGCACGATGCATCAAAGCATCATTTTACATCCCTGAAAACAGACTTAATTTTCCTGCAACTGGGGGTTTTAAAATGAAAATTTCCATGAAACTGGTTTACCAATACATGGTAATTAAATACTTCTTATATAGATCTTTTGAATACATGGACACCTGTTATTTTGAACACTGATTTGTGTAAATTTAACTCATATCCCTTTGAATTGTCAGTTACTATAAACCTGGGAATATTGGCGCTCATTTTAAATTGGAGGTTTGATGAAAAAAAACATGTTTTTCTACCAAGAACAGTGTTCCGATATATGTAGTATTGACACACACAGTAAATTCGTTTTTTTCCAAACCACTAAAGTTTCAAAGTGACCAATATTTCCTGATTTACGGTAGTATTTTTAGTGAAGGGATTACAATGTTATGTATCTTTCTTATAGACAATTTTGAAATTTGTGCCTTTCCAGATTACCTTATGGCATGGGAGACCCACAAAGAGTGGTTGGATCTCTAAACCCACCATGTGTGACTGTAACTGATCTCCTCAAATGTCGCAATACAACGTAAGTGTTTGAACAAATTAACCCTTTAAGCCCTCACGATGCATGAGAGCATCATTTTACATCCATGGAAACCGATTTAATTTAACTACAACTAGGGGTTTTGAAACAAAAAAATCCATGAGACTGGTTTACCAATACATAGCAATTTTCTTTAATTTTTAAACCACATCAAATCATCTTTATCCACTACAAATCGAGAATTGCGACAGCAATTCGCGGCTTGTAGTGGATGAAGATGACAATCGTAAATTCAGACTTGAAAGGGTTAAGATCAATGTACTGTATTTTTCAGAATACTTTAATATATGTTAGATTAATGTTGGTTTACTGTCCACAATGCTGACCCAATGCTAGACCAACATAAATATATTTTCACTGTGACCAGGCGCAAATATAGGACAGGTAGGAATGTTTTTGTACCGGTAATTAAAAAAAATTATCATGTTGGTTTCTCATCTCTCAAATTATAAGTAGACTACATGCCTCTCTTAATGCCAGGGAAAAATGGAGACAACATTTTAAAAACACTTTTTTAGGCAAAAAAATACTTATGAGGTATTTAGGAAGTGTTAAGCAAAATTTAGTATAAATTAATATTAATTTATACAGCATAATTGATTGTTTCAGGTTTCTATTTTTTGGGCGGGTACTATTATTTAATTTGAAGTTGAATTTTCTGAGCAATGCTAGCTTTAAAAGAGAAATTACAATGGAATATTTTTTTTCTGGGGTAGGTGGTGTGAGCTGTTGTTAGTCCTGTAATACTAATAGTTTAACACAATAATTTCTGCAGAATGCTGGAGTTCTTCAGAAGAATGCAAGCATTGAAAGCTAGTCAGAATCTCTCGGAGGCAGCACTTCATCATCTGATGGCGATAAAAAGAAAATACCTCATCACATCGCCATTATATCACAAGTTTGATAGGTTGGTTCAATTAAGTTTGAAACCAGCTAGGTACCGATTTTAGATCAACCCTCAGATCACTGAGATATTCACCCACTCGAAGATGTGTCTCACTACTGCGATACACAACTTCAAGTGACCGAAAATTTGTAATTTATGAAATTTAGATCCCAATATATATATATATATCAGTGTTTCAAGATTGAAAGCATATGTTACTGTGAACAGCTCGTTATCAGGGGTTATACAGGTGCTAAGAAAATTTAGCATATGGTTTGTGAATCCTATTCATGTTAAATATTAGGTTTAGAGGACACAGTGCTACACTGTTCACCTAATTTATTTTTAGCTGCTACCACATGGACCTATCACACATGTAGGCCTAGACTATATATGATGTTCAGCCTGTGGCAGATCATTAACCCCTATAAAACCAACAAGAACAACAAGCTATATTGGTTCATGTTTAAATGATTTGTAAGTCATAAAATTTTGAATTTAACAGCAAATCAATTGATTACTGAAATGCAGGTGTGCTTAGTTTTTAAGATTATTCTCTTGATTATAATTTATTTCAGATTATTGGTAGTTTATTCACGTTTCAAGTTTGTACAAACACTTTCAAAAGATCCTCCTGTATAATATTCTGTATTTAATATTAGGGTATTTGACGAAATATTCATGAAAGAAAACGCTGATGCAGTATTATCAAATGGGTAGGTGCAATTTTTTTTTATCAAACTATCAAATTCTGCAGATCTTTTGTTGTTTTACAAGGACTTTCAAATTACTTGATATAAATTATTTGGTGTCGAGCTTTTTCAAGTAAAAGTTTGTCAGCTCTTTTAATGGTTTATTTATAGACAATCGGGTAACGACTGAAACAACAGCATATCTAAATTGGCAAAATAGCCACATAGTAGTAGAGCACTGAAAGTGTTGCATGCAATAATGTTCATGGGTATAATCTGTAACGGTTTATGTAATTATACTGTAACAAAAAATACCTTTTCAGAAATTCTGACAACTGCGTCGTGGACAGCTTTTCAGACAAGAAAAAGTTATGCTGGACCCTCTTCATCTATACAAAAGGTGAATGAAGAAACATAAAAGCCGCTCTGCATATTGCCCATCCTAAAATGTTTTTACGACAGTCATCCTTTCCATTGATGTTTTGTGCTATGATTTTTTTTACTATTTCATGTAATGAATGGCACTACCCTGTCTGATGTTTTATTGTTAAGAACCATATTGACCCACTCATCACTATGTAGGCATAAAATCAATCATTTTCACCCACATTACAAGGGTTACTTGGGAGATCATCTTTCAACCATTAACTCTTACAGTGCAGGGATCGACTTTAGTCAACAGAATCTGACGTCTGTGGACGTCAGATTCTAACGATTAAAGTCGATCCCGTACTGTAAGAGTAAAAATATTTCAAATGACCGTAGACCCATAACATAGGTATTCAAATGTATCGGAAACAAGTAACGAAGACATTTATGATGATTTCAAATTGAAAAAACCCCGTTTGGTTGCGATATTTTCTAACAATTAATTTAGCTTTTTAAGGGTTAAATATGTTTCTCACTGTTACAATGTATACATGTAGAGATTTTTAGTGTGGTTTAGTATGATATTCTGAGAGCAAAAACATTTTACAGCAATACCATAAATTGTTTTTCAGCTACAGTACAGAGTTTTCCTCAGGAGCTGGTGGCTACATTTCACTTACTGCTATGTTGTTTTTATTATGTCATCTCATTGACCCCATCCTTTCAGCTTAGACCCCCATTTGGTAAGTAGACAAATTATATTCCATGCAATAATGATTAAGCAGCCCTTGCCGTTCCGCTGCTGCAGCTATGATAATGGGGATTTCGAAATGGCTACTAATCGACGAGCTCCTGTTTCATATTTGTTTTATATTTGACACAAACTGTAGTGTCTAATTTAATTTAGTACAAGTATGTGACCCAATCTGGCAAAATGAGTCGTAAGACTCACTTTGACAAACGATGCTAGGACCCTTGAAAGCCAAAATGACCTTTATTTGACCTATTTTTTTACGCGAGTTTATATTTTCATATGATCACTTTCAAATTCTAAAGTGGTTTGGCACAATATTACATATATATATTGTAATTTTTTTTTAAATTTTAGTCTCTTTTATAATCCAATCAGGGATATTTGGTTCTTTTTACGATCAAAACTTTCGCCACTTACTGTCAAAGCTAACATAATTTTAGAACCATACGTTTAATTTAAAAAAAATGGGGTCGAAATGATTATTTAGTTCATTTAGGTAATTTCAATCTAAATTTTGTGCGTTGTTTTCAAAAACTGTACAAATGGCCTTTTTGAACTTCAAAGGCCATTTTCTCAAAATCACATAATTTTAGACTTATAATAAACCATCTTTATTGTTAAGAAGAGACATGTAGGAGGCCTAATGCAAATGAGTGTGATGAATAGAACAAAGTAATTGGCGGCGCTTGTGTTTTTATACCCAGCCCACGAAGTAGGGAAATATTGTCATCAACATGTCTGGCTGTGCGTCTGTGTTTCGTTCCGATTGATATCTCGGAAACCGTTAGCCAGATTGTTTTCATATTGCATGCACACATCCCTTAGGGGGTGTAGATGTGCCTTTTGGGGGTTATGACCTTTGACTTAATTTATTATCTTCAATTTTAAGGTGAATATTGACTTTAATTAATGACAGATAATAAATTTCGGGACGATATGTAGGAGTGTGTTTACTGGATTGTTTTCATATTGCACACATACATGCCTTAGGGGGTGTAGATGTGCCTTTTCGGGGTTGTGACCTCTGACCTAATTTGTAACCTTTGACTTTGAGGCCTTTATTGATTTTAATTAATTGCTGGGGATATCGTTAGCGCCAGGACAGCATAGTGTAATATAGTCATATATTGTAGTACAAAGTTGTAGTTTGTACGCATGGCGCTGACTGTGATAATCATGCAATACCGCTACCGAGTAAAATAACACATGTCTGACTAGACTACTCTAGTTTTTATCTAAATTTGCCAGAATTTTGTAGAGAAATATACTGTCTCTAATGATTTTTCACATTCCCAACCCTTAAAAATTGTGTTTCCATTTTTTTCCAAGAGAATTTGGAATGCTGCCCAAACTAAGATGCAAAATATAACTTGTGTAGCCTGTAGTTGTTTTCGACTCAAATGTCCACTTTTTTGTGGATTTGTTCAGTATCGAAAACAAGTAAATCAATCTCATTCCTTGATTCCAGATGCAGTTTGTGCACCAGGCAGAAATAATCCAGAAACAATGCGTCGCCTGTGCAGTATGTTCTCAGTAAATGAAGAAGAGGTAAAACTATTTATAAATAAGCAATAAGTGACATAAAAAGGAGGGCTAGGGCATTGTGGCCAAAACTAATATATACCGTATATCCCCGCGTATAGTGCGACGCCATGTATAATACGAGTTAAGATTTTAAGCCTCGGATGACCTGAAAAACGTCTACCCCTCTGTATAATACGGCCTCAAATTTTGGATGTCGGCAGCGTCCCGGTCGGTAGCGTTCCGGGCCATCTAAATGTGAGGCATGGATATTATCTTATTCTACTAAATAGCGCCGTGACACCTGCATAGACGATGCTCAATGACGGAAACAGCGGCAGCAGTACAGCTCTGCAAAACCAAAGGGCAGTATCTACTTACTAGTAAAGTAAGCAGATACTGTATTTTCATTTTCCACGGCAGAGTGGATGTCATCAGGACTGTCTCGATGGGCAGACATTCTGAAGCCTGCATAGGCTATATACACACAGATTTTAGAATACCCGTATTTATATTTCGCCAACAAATTTATATTATTTTAATTTATATCTATTACAAAGACCATATTATATCGTCGTGCTCAAATACGAACATTTCAAGATGAAATGTGATTGTAAAACATTTGCAGACTAGCCGCTTTGTCTAGGTCACAGGAGGTGTGCATGGTTGTATAAGGTGTCAGGGTGCAATAACACAGCAGCGCTCCATAAACTACAGCTAACAGATACCACCATTTGCTCAATACCGTATCAGCCGCGGCAACAGCGGTAGGCGTTAATGTTATCCCAGCAATATGGACATTCTGAGGCCTACATGTATAGAATTTGCGATAGAGATATAATCAGTGATATCTTGTTATATTTCGTCAACACATTCTCTTATTCCAATAGGAAAATATCATGTTCAGATTTGTCGTACACAATAGAACACTCCCATATGAAAGGCGATCTTAGATTAAATCATTATTAATATAAATGAACAGGTCAGGAGTGTGAATTGGTTGCAGACTAACGGCGTCATTTATCTGCCCGTGGTTGTCAAAGGTGCCACGCGCGTCGGGGGGAATGTGAGACGGGGGCTCCCAGCAAAAACGACACATTCACCCAATGCTGGTACAATGTTATGTCAGCGTCGCAGACGGTGGCCCAACAATGTACCAACATTGGGTGAACTTCTCTTGTTTGCTACTAGTTGGAAAGGCACAGTATCGTGTGTATAGGCCTGCTTACCAAACACGCTGACTGGCCTACGTTTAAAGATACGTTCTACCGCTAGAGAACTTTACCGCTGAACTTACCGCTAGAGAGCTAAAAAATTGTATTAAATTCTACATCTATGTATAATACGAGTTTATACACGGGGATATACTGGTACATATTACTGTGACTGCAGAGCAAAAACACTGTCTGTGGACACATTGTTTTTGCTCTGCAGTCACAGTAATACATGTATTTGTTTTGGCCACAATGCTTCAGCCCTCCTTTTCATGTCACTTATTGTTGTACACTTTTAGCCGGGCTTTTTTCGATCAAAGGGGCAATTAAACACTATTTTCAACTTAAAATTTCTAATAAAAATTACATCAACTGACTAAGTGACTTTGTCCAAATGATGATTTTTGAACTTTGTTAAACACCTCATTTCTTTGCAGATTTTTGTAGATATGTCAAAAAGGAATTCAATAAAATAATTGTGGTTCATGTTTCATCCTTGAATTTGATAATTTATACTCCACAATGTAGAATAATAAGGGGGGACAGACAGGTGACCCGATTTTATGCAATTCCTGAGGCCATTGATGAAATGGCATGTCAAATCAGTGCCAAGGTGGTAAACTTCACATTTTATGGACACCAGCGCTTTTTATAGTCTGCATAAATAATAATACTTAGACATGGACATGGTGTAGTAATTGGCAATTGAGGCTACATAACGACCCCCAGCAGTCGATGTTGTGTTGCATAAAATTATCCTGGCTGCCAGGGTCATTATCCCAGCAAACACAGTCACCGACCCATTGTTGGGTCAATCTTGGTCCACCGTCTATGATGCTGGTCCAACATTGATTCAATAATGTTTGAACGCCTTGTGTTTGGTTGGATGATTAGGCTGGGCTTTTAATGCTAGTTGATATACAAGTGTGTTACTATGTTTTAAAGGTCAATGCTGTATGGAACACATGTCTGCAGACATTACTGAATGAATCGCCTCAAGCGCAGGGGTCTGTGGACGTGAGTAGTACTCTCATATCTTCTAAAAATTTAACCATTCAAATGCTGAATATTGACAAAAATTGACAATTGCAACCAGATGTAAACACTTAACATAATTTGTATAAATCAGTGGTTATGTGGCTATATGGATAGCTGTACCTGTCACTATTATTTATTATGCCTCTGCGGGGCTCCCTGCGGCTGGAGGCATTATGTTGTCGGGTTGTCCGTCTGTCTGACTGTCCGTCTGTCTGTCCATTTGAAATACATCTTTTTCCTAATGGAAGGGTAAGGCAGGCAGGGGAATGATCAAGATCAATTTTTAGAATTTCTGGCAAGGTGGGCACATGGGGGGGGGGGGGTGGTTAACAAATATTTATTTTAAGGGTCTTTCTTTCATTTAACGCAGTAGCTTTTCTGGATTACATTTCTTACGGGTGGGGAGGGTCAGGCCGGGAGGTGTGGTCAAGGCCAATTTTTTTATTTTTTCCAGGGTGGGCGGGGGGGGGGGGGGGTGGGAGTCTAAACGAATTTGAACAAAATATTAGCGGGGGGCATGTTGGTCAATTCAAACAAATCTATTTATTTTTTTAATTGTTTTTTATTTTTTACAAAGCATCTTCTGATTTAATTTTTTTGGTGGGGGACAGGTAGGTCAAAAAGATATTTATATTTATTTTGAACGTCTTTTAAAAAAATATAGGGCAACTGTGGATTTAATTTTTTTTGGGTGTCTTTAATAAAAAATAAGCGGATCGTTAACAACGGAGTCAACAGAGGCATAGGAATGTTGCTAATAACCAGTTCGCCCGGATATCCTATGTATTTGCATATGTGCTACTTGGAAATCTGAATAAAATGTTTATACCAGCCAGTTTCCGGACAACTTTAATAATGGTGATAGGCTATTGTCGAGTGTGCTCTTGTTTAGTGGTCGTTTTACGTTAATTTTCAGATTGACTATATGGTTACCAGCTATCATGTACTGTATAAACAGATTGGAGATATAGATGAGATGCAGTTCTTACAAGGGGATCCACATCTATTTAATCAAGCAACTAATAGGTTTGGTATATTTTATGCATATAGTTTTGAACCCTTTCTGCAAAGGGACAGACTTGATACGTCAGAATCTGGCGGACGTATAAAGACTATCCCTGTACTGAAAGAATTAGAAATGTATAATTATCGTAGACCCATAACATAGGTACTGTAGATCTAGTGATTTTTGTGTGTTCAGTTTCTCACAAATTTGTGATTTAGGGACTTTTTATGAAGTCTAGAATTCGCGAATTATCGATTTCAATGATAGGTAGCGCTCATGATAATAATTTTCGCGAAATTTCTAAATTCGCCATATTTGTCCTGTTTGAGAAATTCCCACGAAAAAACTCACGAATATTGCCAGATCTACAGTATTCCATTGCAACTGAAAGAGCTAATTAAGTCATGTCATGCTCTGGGGGTTAAGTGTTAATATGCATCATTTTCTCTTTTTTCTTATTAGTGCCTTAGATAATGCCAACAATAATAACCAGAATGTAGAAAATACAAATCCTGCCGAGCCAGAGGCCACACATATGTCCACACCTGTTACTCCAGTACGTGCTGCTCTTGGGTCTGTACAACACCTTCGATCTCTTCTTCAAAGTGCATGTGATCAACCAAGTTCTTCCCTTGCAAGATATTTCCAGGTATGAGACACACAATGTTATTATAGAATTCAGAATGTCCTGGATATTACACATACCATGTTTTATTTTTAATGTGTTAATTTTTTTTAAATGTATTTCCTGTACTCCACCCCAGATGTTAGATGTGTCTTGTCAAATGTGTACACCATACTGATGATGATCCCATTTGAGCATTATACATGAAAAGGTTTGGATTGGAGGCAGATGCCGGGGATGTCTATAAATTGATATTTGGACTTGTTGTTATCAAATGACTGCCTTATTGATTTGTTTAAAGCTGATAATCACATAATTCCAGCATAGAAAAATACCAAGAAACACTTAGCATTCAATAGTTATAAAACGTGAAACACCCAACTTGAGCGCGTTGTGTGTTTTGGCAATGACAAAATACTGTATTTAATCATTTCCGCAGTGTTTTGTGTTCGCATTGGTGTGTTTTATGCTTTACCTTTACGGTTTTAAATTATTTTAAGATCTATGACGATCAACTTTAGCATGTCATGGCTTATTTAGCCCTTTCAGCATCTCCACCCATAATAGTCTCCTCCCATCATTTAACCCTTGACACTGATGTCGACTACAGTGGGTATCCTTTGTTTTTATTGGCACCTGTATAACCAGTTGGTAAAAGTAAAATGTGCTTTCAATTTTAAAACACTGATATTTTGGGACTTAAATTTAACAAATAATTTAACAAATAACACAAATTTTCAGTCACTTGAGGTTGTGGATCGCAGTAGCAAGACACAACTTTGAATGATTGAAAATTTAAATTGAGGAGGTCAGTGTTCTAAGGGTTAAGTCTCTCTGGAGGCATTGGTTTAGTGCTTTTGTTGAACGTTTTAATATTCTTCAACATTTTGACGACAAATGCTGTACAGTTGCCAATATTCATCCGATTTTCACGAATCTTTTTCTGCACACTCAAGTATTAGCCTGGTTGAGTTTTGAAATATGCAAGATGACATCTTCCTTAAAAATCAATGTAAACGTTTTACAGTCGCTAATATTCATGCGATATTCAAAAAAAAATTCTCAACACCCTGGTTGTGTTTTAAAAATTGGTAAATTTACATATCTAAGAGGCTCTTCCACACAAAAACATATTTAGCTCTACATTTAAAAATATTCTTTCCATCCTCACAATTATTTTTTCTGAACAGACTGATCCATAGATTACCCCCAGGGTTGAATTAAAAAATTGGCTGATTAGCATATCAAAAGTGTCCGCTTGGGCTCTGCCGTACAGATCAACATCAACCCTCTGCAGTCGCTAATAGTCATCCGATCATCACAGTTATTTTACTGAACATTAATGAATTACCCTGGTTGATTTTGTAAATTGGCTAATTTGCATAGCCAAGATGGCCTCCCTGACTCTTCCTTACAAACCAATGAAAATACTCTACACTGATAGATTGTCCTGATTATCCAAGATGGCCACCATGGCACTTATTATATTGCCCCATCTTCACTGCATTGGCAAAAAAAATTATTCGTGTAATTCAATATTAGTATAATTTGTAATACTGTACCTTATTTGGGGCAAATATGGTTGGGAGTAGCTCCCAAAAAAACAAGTAACCAGGGTATTTTGTGATATTTGACAGAGTTGCTCAATCAATCAGACGGAATCCATTGACAAACGTATAAGAAATCTGAAAGAGACTTTTCTTAAACGTTACATATCATTAGAAAGCAGGAGCAATGAGCAGCTTGTACAGCAGCGCTTTACAATGGCCACTCGATTGTACTACAGAGTCATGGAAAGCATGATGAAGCAGGCAAGTGGATTTCATCTTGTAACCCCCCAGCAAACACAACATTTTGAAACAATGGTGTTTTAATGTTGGGCCAGCGTCGCAGACGTTGGGCCAACATTAAAACACCTTTGTTTCAACATGTTGTGTTTGCTGGGCCCTGAGAGCTTCATGTTGACTAAAAGTATTCTTTCCTCCAACTTGTTTAGTACTTATGGTTTGCGGTCGCGAGACGCAACTTCCAAGTAACTGAGAATCTAATAGTTAAGGGCTCTAAATTGTTAATCTTTTCAACTGAATTGCACCTTACTGAAGTGCAAATTCTTATTTTGCAGATCCTCACACCGCTAAGCGCGACAATTGTCATTTTTATCTGTTTTATTATCAGACCAACCTCAAGTGCTTGAAAATTACTCATATTTGAATAATTTGAGACCAAACATATACAAATGTATTTGTTAATGTTTAAACGGTCATTTCGATCCCAAAAAAAGTGATTTAATCGGCTGATCAAACTGATTAAAAATGACTTTTGTTATGATTGGCAGGCAAAGGGTTAAACACAAATTACAGCGACTGCTTGGGTGGATAACACACCCTGGTCTTGAGTGCTCGTATCAATGTCTATCCATTGCAGATATATTTTTCCCAACTCATGCACAAAACTTTTGATGCTTGCTGATTAGACCAATTTCAAATTTTGTGTCAATTATTTTTCAAAAATGCTGCGATCAGAATCTTTGGACACACAGGTGGAATCCTACACACAAAATTTCGAGCGCCTCAGACTAGCATTTTTCAAGAAAACCAATCTGATTAATTGTTTACTGGAATCAATTAAGCACAATGAAAATTTAATCAGTATAATTTATGAAGATTCAAACTATTTTTGCTCAGCTAATGCAGTTATACAATAAGCACGCTTTTATAGCACGTTGCCAAGATGTTAATGATTTTATAATTTATTACATGAGCCTTGATTGTTTATTTTTTTTTACAGGACGAGATACGCAAATCTGAAGTAGATTTCAGTATTTTATTGAGCAACGAATCTTTTCATCGCTGTCTACTAGCTTGTACTGTTGAAGTTGTTCTTGTTACGTATAGCAATCCCTGTAAGTATAATTTTGTAATCTTTATTGTCATTTTAATTAATGTGTGTTGCTTAACCCGTATCCTGCTAAGTTAATTTATTAGTAGAGCTTCAGCTCTACTCTTCTAATGATGCGAGTCTGAGTGGTTTTCTATATGATTAATTTCATGACAATAACTTTAAATTTGTCGAATTGAGAATATATCTAACTCCATGTGTGTGTTAAGAATAACTTTTTTTGTTGCACCACGAAGCCGCATTTTGCGATTTGGGCTTGAATGGTCTGATGAACGCTGATATAAAATGACGCATCAAATCCTATATCTAATAAAATGTCAGCCATGTACAGGCATACAATACAGTTAGGTGTTGATGCGAGTCTGAGTGGTTTTCTATATGATTAATTTCATGACAATAACTTTAAATTTGTCGAATTGAGAATATATCTAACTCCATGTGTGTGTTAAGAATAACTTTTTTTGTTGCACCACAAAGCCGCATTTTGCGATTTGGGCTTGAATGGTCTGATGAACGCTGATATAAAATGACGCATCAAATCCTATATCTAATAAAATGTCAGCCATGTACAGGCATACAATACAGTTAGGTGACGTCACGCATGACACGTGACCTTAGCAGTACACTTTAATGCCTTCGCTAGCACAGCTATACCAACCTGACAGTACTGTATACGACACGTGACCTACTATGATCCAACGGCGGCTCAACATTAGAATAACATTGCGTCAACGTCTCGTGTTTGCTGGGAACAGCACCTGGCATTAATAGTAAGCCTAATACGGCAACGCTGACCAAATGTTGGGCCAGCGTCGTAGATGGTGTGCCGGCATTGAAACAACACCGGCTCCATGTGATTGTCCCGCGGTGTGCGTGTTTGCCAGGTCAGTCTGTCCCAGAGGCATACGCAACAACACTCAGCTGACACAAGGAGACGTTGAATCAATGTTGGTTCAACGTTTGTCCACTATCTACGACGTTAGACCAATGTTAAACCAACTTTGATTCAACCTCTTGGCCTGCCAATACACATGTATAGGGCCTATATAATATGCCTATTGGCCGAACAAACATTCACCCGATGTGGCATTAATGTTGGGTGAGCTTCATAGACGATGCTCTAACATTAAACCAGCAACAAAAAACCATTCATTTGTAGTAAAAACTTAGGCCTAGGGCCTACTGGTGCCTACAGTCTGAATACGTTCTGAAAACTTTAAAAACACCCCTCAGGCAATGCATAGCCTAATCCTGCTATGCTTAATAAATCTCATAGCCATATGCGAAGCCCCAGGAGTGATATTTAAATTAGGCTATTATTGGTTAAACTCAATATCAAGTTATTAACTCACTAATTATATCTATAACTTTGCAATCTCAATATATCTAGGCTTATCGAGTTGTGAGTTCTATAGTGAGTTGTGATAGGCCTATTGAGTTAAAAAAAAAAAATTGCAAATTATGTTTCCTTCACACATAAAACATAATTGAAACGGAGTAGTAAATTAAAAAATAGTCACTGACCTCAATAAATTAGGGCCCAACGTTACACATAAATCACGATGGAAACTGATTGTCAAGGGCATATGCCTGATAGAATATGCTTATTGAAATCCTTGTTGGACTGAGATGGTCGGACTATTGGTCTGATTTTCGGGGAAAAGACAACCAAAGTAGGTTTACACAACATGTGGTGCCAAGGCGCAGAAAACAAGAGAGATCCCCCCAGGTCCATTTAATGTTGTCCTGCAGTACTGTCAGGTTAATATAAACAGTTTCTGTTAAATAGATTGGCTTTGATAATGAACTGCACCACAGTCCCAGCCCAGGGTCACACAGGGAGTAGCCTGAGCGGCCTATTTCCATTAGGGTAGGCCTACCCGATTATCCCTAATAAACCGGATATACTAATAAACACAGTTGGGGGCGTATTTATCAGTAGTTTATTATGTGCACTGAAATCAGTGTGCAGTCGATCAATACAGTTGTCGACTTGATGTGTAAAAAATAGATGTGACAGATCAAGGCTGACCCTGTACACGCTATGGCCCGTTTCGCCGGGAATTCACAACATTACACGTGCAACGCATGACCACCAGCCACCCATTCTCCCTCCCTGACTAAACATTGAAAACAACATTGAGCTGACGACAGTCAGACACGAGATACAGCATAGCTACTGTCGGATTCAACACCTCATTTAGACCAATATATTTGTTGCTTAATTGTTAAACAGCTGCATCTTAGCTTTCCTTAAAACAATGACCCTGAAGCCCGGCACAAGCTCTACTTCAGTGCCGTCAGGCTCTAGTTTACATTTGCACCCACTTGAAGTTGTGTTTCACTACGGTGATCCACAACTTCAGGAGGGTGAAAATTACTAATATTTGTTTAATATGAGACCTTGCAAATCTTGATATTTAAGCAGTCATTTAATCGGCTAATAAACCAGATTATTCTCGTGATCTGCAGGCAAAGGTTTAATGGCAATAATTACATGATCAATTCATAAATTGTGTTTTTAATTGATTACAAAATAATTATGGTTATTTTTTCATGTAAATTTGTTGCAGGGAGTTCTGATTCAGCTTTGTTAAATCAAGATCACATTTGGGAGAACAGTGACGAGACTACTGCATTTCCTTGGGTCTTAGATGTTTTTGGCATCACAGCATATGATTTCTTGAAGATTCTAGAAAGTTTTATAAAAGCTGAACCAAAGTTATCGAGAGAAGTTGTCAAGGTAGATCAAATAAATTGTTGAATTACTGTATCTATTCAAATAAACGCCCAGATTCCAATGAATGCCCCCCCCCCCCCTGATATAAAAAAATACCCGCAATCATGTACACTATGATGATCATTAAAAAACTACTATAATAGAGCTAATAACTGCCTATCCCCCCTGTAATCTCGGGGGGAATTCTAATTACCTAATTAGAATCACAATCTGATAAACTTAACAAAATAGCCATTTTTAAGCAGCTCCTTCTCAATGAGTAGTTTTTCAAATAAAAATACACATTTCATTATCAGTTGGGGAAAGCTGCCATTTTGTGTAAATATTTAATATACACAAATGTGTAAATACATGTTAACTATACATTTGAACCTGCTTAGAGCGACCACACCTTCTGCATGTAAAAAATGGTTGTTCAAAACAGGTGGTCGTTCATAAGTTACATTGAAATAATCTCATTGTACTTTGCCTACATGTATCTGAATATTATGTGAGGCACGGCTGTGGCCACGCCAACCAAGCTGATTATTTTAAGTACAAAAGGAACATTTTTTTGTCATGACTGCCCAAAAACTGCCCATTTTTTTCTGGAAGAACCGTGGTAAGGGGAAGAAGCTCTTATACATAGCATAATATGTGGGTATATTATGTGTTGACGTTAATTACAATTAAAAAGGCCTTTCTTTATTTTCGAAAAGAAGAAATTATTTAAATAAAGGGAAAGTTTTGAATATTTTGTGACCATTTGGTGGGCTCTGGAAAGCGTCATTTTGTTTTCATTTGTGCAGAAAAATTCACTGGAAGAAGTCTTCATTGCACTTCTGTCTGAGGTTTCAATCAATCTCAATCTTTCAGATTCGATCTTGGCTCCACCTCAGCACATGTTTTCTAGAAGCTCAGCATTGACAGTCTGTAGAGCATAGATCTTGATTTTTGCAATGTAGTCTGCAGCTTCTGAGCATACAATCTTGTCTGGTGCTTCTACCACATCATTGTCATCTGCTTTATCGTCTCTCTTACCCCCCCCCCCCCCCTCCCCCCATTCTCTCTCTTCTCTGGCTATGCAAGGTACTGTGAAATAGGCCTGTCTCGTCTGCGTTGAATATGTCTTTGATGTCGTATCCAGCACAGATTTCTGGCAACCTCTTCATCCAGTCGTCCTACCTCTTCTTGTATCTCTGCCGCCTCACCACACAGAACTGCCCCTGTTATGCTGCCATTTCTTCTCTTGAATGATTCCAACCAACCAAGGGGGTTGACAAATCCTTATTGTTTTTGGTAGCCCAGATGACTTTCAAGGCTACTGGACTACTTAGCATAGAGATAAAAATAGACAACTTCTGGTAGTCCAATGTGGAAAGGTTGTAGCCCCGGGCGTCCGGGAATGCGATTTGGCAATCCCTGAACCATTTGAAGCCACAAAGTCGTCATGACCCATTCACTGGTATGTTCTTCGACCTTGCCGTACAAAACCCAGGGTTGGCACAGGTCCTTGTGGTACTTGAAAGTGCTTGAAATTGATCACACTTTTTTCCACAGAAAAATTGAATCCTATGTGAAAAAAATTGTTCCTATTCACCCCATTTTTCTTTGAAAAATCAACAAAAACACAAGGATAAAAAATTTTTTTGGAATAATTGTACAATTGACATAAAACCTTCTGAATAATATATCTAATATATTGATTGACTGGCAGGTGTATTTTTGTTGATTTTATTTCACTAGGCTGTACCTGTAGGGTCAAAGTTTTGACCACCTCGATTTTCAACTTTTATTGACAATTTTTTTTGTCGCTATGGCAACTGTAATTTTTTCACAAAGGTTTTAATTTTTCTGTGGAAGAACACACATAGTTGGGTGATTATCCAAAAAATGAGAACATGTGCCTACTTGTAGTTGCTTTCGTAGAATACACACCTCAATAACTTTCCTACTTTTCATTCCTATTAACCCCGCCGTTCCTAATCACCCCATTCTACGGCTCTTATCTGAATGCCTTAGTGCGGACATACTGTTATCAGGTTGGTCCTTTTACTTTATCACTTTTACTGTTCAAGATATAATATTATTTTAGTTTGAATTGTCATTTAAATGACCATACTGGCGTTGGCAGAAAAATGACATGAAAAAGACATTTTACTTACTTACTTACTATGATCTTGTCCAAGGGGCAAGTTGTTCCAGGGTTCATATGGGGCCTTAGAAGCCTTGAAAAGCCTTGATTTTTAAATTATTTTTTTAAGGCCTTGAAAGTGCTTGAATTTTGCTAAAGGCCTTGAAAAGCCTTGAAAATGAACCATTTTGGCGGATTGCCATTGCTGTACCCTGATTCCTCCATTCCACAACTGTGCCAATGCAGCTCCCGCATCAGTGCAGGCACTGGTGTAGGCCGTGATAGCCTTAGATAACTGACAATAGAGTGTTTGACATTAGGTCTCACCTTTAGCTTTTGTTACTCTTGGGACTATCCGACCTGAGGATAGCAGAGCTGTGCGAAATGCCACACAGTTTCAGCATTAAATTGCATTGCGAAACCATGTCCAGAACCCCTTATCGGGTGATTGTAGAAAACCCACCCACCATGCACCACACTACATCTGTAGTCACATTGGTCACATCGACAAGGCAGCATTTTGCAACATTTTCGATGAGATTATAGTTTGGTCCTTGAAAAACATAAGAAGGTCCTTGAAAAAGTCCTTAAAAGTACTTGATTTTTTTTTATTGAATCCTGTATGAACCCTGAAAACCACTTCCATACTAAGTTGTTCATTTCTTGGTATGTAGTCCTCTTCGCCGTCAACTCTTGTATTTTCTTGTGACCTCTCCTTTCTCCCAGTCGGCAAGAATCTTTGTCTTCTCCTTGATTATTGATTGGATTTGATTGTTCCTGCACCCTAAGCGGTCGGCAATCTAACTGGCAGAATCTCTCTTCTCGCTGTTCCTTAAATGTATATAGCTTATTTACCCAAAGTAGTTATTCTGAATGCAAAAGAAGGTTCATTGTTTTGAAAGACCTCGTTAAGCACATCTATGTTTATTTTCTTTACAAAATCAAATCTACATAAATTCATACCATTGCCGCTGTGAGAAATTGATAAAACCACCAAATTAGTCAAAAAACTATAAATGTTCTCTTTGGTAAATAATATTTTCACAGGTATAAGGAATGAATTTTAGCATGATGCCTTTCCTGTCAGAAATCATTGCTATATTTATTCCGAATGCTCCCGGTTCTTCTAAACAATTCATGAAGGTTGGGTGTTTTCCTGTTTATTTATATGTTTAGATAGTATTGTGGGGAGCCTCCGTGACCGAGAGGTAGCGTGCTCGACCTCAGACCGCCAGGGCTGAATTTCGAATCCTGTGTCTTGAGGACAGTGTCATCTTAATCATCTCGCCATCCTCAGGAGGTTCTCCTGGCCCAGTTTAGCCTATATCCTTTCCACTGCCGGGTAGATATACCACAGCTATGCCACAGCGTATCAAAACGGATGGAAAAATCGACCCTCTCACAAACACTCTGATATACCGCACTCATACCAGAGCGTTGTAGTCCGTATCCAAAAAGTGGCCTTCTCTCACGCATAGCGTAAAAATCCGTAATTTATCTCAAAATCTCTCTCATTCATGTATAGAGCAGCTACCGCTATTACGTATTTTTACGCTACGGCAGACATGCGAGGTGAGATATAACGATTTGTTACGTTATAGGTTCCCGTCTACACAGCGTTCATGGTTACTCTACATAATGCATCTGGACCGCCTGTGATGCTGGCCCACCATTGAAAAGGCATCGGGGAAACTTTTTCATTTGAAGGGAAAGTAGAATGGTGTATGGTACCCAGTGTAGTCTTTTGTCATGAATCCACATGACTATGATTAATATAATTAGCAGGGAGTATCAATATTATAAACCTAATATTTGCTGATGAGACATCCAACTATAAAGGTTGAATTTACATAGCCGGGTATGTTAAACATATATCACAATATTTAAGGTGTGTAGGTCTAAAATTGTTAAGTCACTTAAGTTTCAAATTAAACTCAGCGTGGTTGGATCAAGGTATCGCAAATATGACTCATTTTCTAGAGTTCTATGTTTTTGGTTGCGTTTCTTTGTTTATTAGTTTGTTTGTCCGCCTGTGAAAATATATCACTGCACATTATTATTGTCATCTATCCAATGTTCAAGTTTAAAGAGCATCATAAGGTTACAATTGACAACAATGCCGACAAACTTACCAGAACGAAATGGTTGACTGTTTTTTTGCTATCAAATTTTACAAGTGTGAGTTGCTTAGGCAAATGTAGTTCTTCTAATGAAGACAACGGCATAAAGACAAAAATACTAACATGTCTTATGATATGCAGTAATTTACTCTTGTTGGAATGTACTAAAATAACAGAAAGGTCAACATGTCACGGCCGCGTAGATACACACGGAGATGACAGCACCCAGCACACACGATACTAGGCTCAATGCTAGAATAATACTGGTCCAGTATCAACGACGCTGACCCAGCATTAAACCAACATTGTGACAATGTATCGTGTGTGCTGTGAGTGGCTGGCATGTATCAACACTGTAACGTATTGTGCCGTGGTGATGGATACACATAAAGTGCTACGGGGCGGCTGGGGCATAGCTACACTACTACGTATTAAATCGTAACCAGACGAAATGCCGTGGAACAGCCATAGTGTAATGTTCTGTTATTGACCCCCCTGTTCATTATCAAGATAATGTGTGTAGAATTAATTAAAAAATAAATGTTATGAAAACCAAAATGTCTTCACAAGACATAAAACTAAAGGTTGTAGGTGTAGAATCGGTTATATTTAATATCTATGTCATAACATTTAAAGCATGTAAAAGTGACGAAATAGCTTATTTCACATAATCTTTTAACTATCCATTTATAATTGCTAATTAGTAAACATCATGATAGGTTAGAAGCATGCCGACAAGTTTACTTGGAAGAAATGGGGAAATACTCTCTGTATATCAAAGCTTACAAGTGTGAGTTATTTACCACCTTAGCAAAAATAGTTTTAATAATGAATAAAATGGAATGAGGATGAAAACCACTGACAGGTCTGCGACATACGATGGTGTTAGTGAGAAGGCCGTTTTTTCTCTACGATCCAGCACGCTGTGGCATGCCTACACTGTATGGTACTGTTTCTGAGAGGGCCGCAAAAACGTTCTGGTTTAATACGCTATGGCAGTGGAAAGGATATGTGCACGAAGGTGGCCTAAAGTCCGATTCATTTCATTTATATGTTTAGATAAATAAAATAATCACAGTATTTGCTGACCTATAAGTCGCACTGGAGTATAAGTCACACCAGGTGCAAGACTAGTCTAAAACCATAAATAGTTTGCACCGGCGGATACGACACAATGCACCAAGCTCGAGGGCATGTCTGACTATATCGAAGTATTGTACATGACGTTTTTTGCATGAAAGGAAGAGTGAATCAATGCATATTAAATAGGCTGGTAGAGCGATATTGAAGGAAGTTAAAAAAGAGTTTAACATATTGTTCAATATTCTTGAACATTATTATAAGTAATTTATTTGAAAATTCTGCCTAGCAGTATAGCTAAAACCGACGCCATATTGTTTCCTTTCTATTTCTACTTCCTGAATGAACTAAGACCAGGTGGTGATAGTGATCAAATTTAAATAAGAAAATATGTCATTGATTTAGAAAGACTGAAAATAATAACAACTGTATATATATATATATATATAAATGAAACATTTAATAGCAAACAATAACATTTTAACGAATGGAAGTCATAGCACTGATCAATTGATTATAGTAACAGTATAAAAAATGACACAATTATCACATATATGACTAATCAATGGCTATCAATCACTGCAATCTATTCCTTGAAATCTTCGTCTTCAGTATCTGAGTTGAAGAGAGCTGCCGGCTTAGGAGTCTGGAAAGATTGCTGGCTATCATCCGTGCTGGTGTCCATGTGCTGGTGTTCATCTTCTGGAAGCGCTGGCACAATCTCAGCTTTTCTGAAGCCATTGATAATGTTGGTGGCATACGCTGCCAAGCAGTCACCACCCACTGACAGACATCAGCGAGGCAGCCCGCCGCATTCTGCCAGTCTTGGTGAACGAGTGCTCACCAGCTGTCATCTACTCTTCGAACAGCTCTCTCAATGCCAGCTTAAAACCTCTCTTCACGCTGATATCGAGAGGCTGCAGAAGTTTCGTCAGTCCACATCGAATGACGGCTGGTAGGCTGTTGTTGGCTCTGATGGCTTCCTTGGATGTTGATGTTATGAGCTCTCATTGAGTCCATGACCAGAATGGACTTCTTGGTTTTGAAGAATTCGTCAGGGCAGATGCGATAGCAGGCATCTATCCAGTGTAGCTTCTGTGTCTGGTACATCCAGCCATTCTCGTTGTTGCTGACAACATTCTGAGGGGCATTTTTCCCTTGTTGGCTGTCTTTCGTTTGAACATCACCATTGGGGGTAGCTTGTCACTAGAAGCGCAGCAAGCCAGCACACCTGTAAATCTGGCTTTCTCATGGCCTGTGGTCTGGATTGTAACTCCTTTACTGCCGGTGTGCTGGAAGGTTTTGCTCATGGGGATGTCGAAAGTGAATGGGACTTTGTGCATGTGCATGTGTGTATCAGGAACACTGTAGATATCCACGACTGGCACATATAGTCTCTGAAGCTGAGAAGCTTCTCCTGAGCATCAGCTAGGAGCTTCTGTATGGAGAGATGCTTTCTGAGCAGAAAACTGACACACCAGTATGGACCTCCACTGAATCCGTCGATGTTCAACTCCTTAGCTGTGCTCATAGCCTTGTGTCTGATCTGCGTGGTATTCGCACCACGACAAGCGCCCTCTGTGTGAGGATCCAGTCCTCCAATACATCTTCTAGCTGAGCCCAGCGGGGCTTGCAGCCACGATCTGCTTTCTTAGACTTTTTCATGTCATTTAGTTTGGGCTTCTGCTTTTGCCCATCTCTTGGCAACTTCTCACTAATACCAAATTTTCTGCCCGCGGCTCTGTTGCCTTCCTCCTCGGCATAAGCATTCACTTCGGGCTTGAAGCTGACGCACAGTAGGTGGCATAATTTCTTGTCTCGCTCTAGATAATCACAATGAACTAATGACCCCTCACAGTTTGGCTTGTCCTTATATGCCCACCAATCGCGCCAATTGATGCATCACGTGACCAGTCCCGCCTATATATTTATGTCAATAGTATACCACCCCATGTCATGCATCACTCCGCAAGCTAATTAGACAGCGTGAGTGAAAGATCGATTGCTAGTCCATTAAACTCATTGTCAGTTAACTGACACGTCAATTACGGCAGACGTGTGTTTGGTAATTAGAAACAATATAATTTGATTGATGCCTCTTAAAGTTCTGCTTAACCATGCAAGGTTAAATATTATGAAATGATAATATCTAGAAAAATTATACAGATTGTTTTATTTTTATTTTGTATTTATTATTATTTTATCAGATTAAAACACAAAATCTGATATTTTCTAGGTAATAAGGCTAAGACTCATGTTGAGTATAATTCATGTCTCAAAATATATTTCAACAACTTTTTTATACAATGTACATTATGGGATTGCAATTTTAATAAATATTTCCTAACAATCAATAGTTTTAGTATTAAGCAAAAGTTTTTGATCTACCATAATATGCCATAGTACGCTAGTTTGTTTCCCCACCTAGCCGTTATACATAATTAGTTATGTTTTCATGTTGATACTATTTTCTGTATGACCTGATGTATGACCAGAAATTAATTTAGGTTCAAATTGGGCGTTTAAATGTTGTTCCTACATCGCTCATCCACCATTCTCAAAACGATCACGCCACACATCACCATTATCTGTGTAGTTCACAAAACGCCCATTTAGTCATGTGTTTGCTACAGATAAAGTCGTGGGTGGGCATTTTTGGGAACAGAGTAGCTAGTCATTTTGAAATTATAAAAAAAAGGTGCATAAAAAGCCCACCCATCATCAGGCTGATACAAAAATAAAGATGCCTTTTCATTGTGATGAAGTTTCGTTACACAACCTTTTGATATTTTTGGTGACCATGTCACACTTGAAAAATGTTGAACATATTTGCTTCTGAGATAAGTGCTGTCTCATCTACATCACAGTGTTGCTTACACAGAATAAGAGGGATGATATCATCTATATATACGGTAATATTCGCAAGGTTTTAATTTTTGCGAGGAGGACTAATTAGCAAATTCAAGAATCTCGCGAAAATTATTATTATAATAAGGCTACTAAAGAAAAATTAATATTCGCAAATTCTAAACTTCATGAAAAATCTCAAAATCAGAGAAATTCGCAAAAATTTAAACACACGAAAATTACCAGATCTACAGTATGTGTAACATCATTCAATCGATCAATGAAACTTCTATAGCGCCTATATCCTCAGCGGACCTCAGAGGCTTACAAACTTTAGTTGGATACATGCCTGTAATTTCAAAAAATCAGTGCTGATAATTAGGCGTACGATCGCACACAATCATACGCCTTGAACAAAGTTGAGGCGTAACCAAAAAACATGCACCTTGTACAATGTACAGATACATAGGCAACACTTAGTCGAGTGCAAATCACACTCCTTGCTCACACTCTTTGCTCATTCATGGAGTGTGATTTTCCACACCACTATTTTGCAAACCATCAGCACTGAAAAAAAGCGTAAAAAAAAATTGTAAAAAGTTAGGAAACATAAGAACGGAACAATACGTTGTATGGGTAATTCTGTAATTCTATCCTTCAAAATCTTTACAAATGAATTCTAATATTTTAAATGCTGAAAAAATGATATAACGATGACACTGTTTGGTTACCATCACCATCTCAGTTTTATACTAAACCTACATCATTAAGATTTTTAGGCATGCATGAACAGTATGGTAAACTGGAGACGTTTGACTCAAGTCTCCGGCCGTCTGGGCATGTCTAGGGGTATATCCCCTAGACATGCCCAGAACCCCTTATCGGGCGAGCGAAGGAAAACGCTCTCAATAACCCACCATGCCCTATCACCCCCACCCTCACATCATCATCTGTACATCATTCATCTCATCAATTGACTACAACGTTTTTATCGTATTATAATGTCACTTAAAAGACCTTTTGTGCCGAAAAGTGACGTAAAGCAATGATTTACTACTACTACTACTTTTAGGTTGATAAAATACTCTGGGAATGTTTTTCATAGCATTGTAGGAACACTGCCTAGGCTCTTTCTGTTAGCTTGTTTCTTGCTCAGTGCATACATTTTTCCTTGTTCTACCTATGACATACAGCATAGATTTGCTCATAAAAATTCACCTCCCAGATTTTTTATAGTAACTGGTTACAAAACATAGAATAAATTACGTACTGCTTCAATGCCCGTGGGATTTGTTACCGTACCCAAGTCTGAAAGAAAGGATGTTGACAATCAGCTGAGGTGAAACTTCCATAACTTCCCAGTAGCTTTGGCCATTGTGATCATCATCAGATTAATGTTGTAGCACAAATTACTATTCTTAAGAACACTAGTTGTCCTGTAATGTTTATATCTAAGTCAGTTCATTTAATAATCTGTTAATTGCCAATAATTTTAATAATTCCCCCTTTTGTTGTTGTTCCAGCATTTACAGTCAATAGAGACAACAATTTTGGAGAAATTTGCTTGGTCAAAGGTGAGACTACTATTAACTATCTCATTTAATTATCGCATTTTTGCTATAGTTGTTAATAATGTAGGTACTGTATACTGGTTTTTTTTCATTAATGACATTTTTTTTTTATAAGTATGCTACAAGTTCAAGACCACTTGGTATATGTAAATGAAGATGAAGACCCCACTCTGTGTAATTTTTACCATCTATAAATTAATTCAATTTACTGTTACTGCAATTTGACGCCCCTTCAGCAAGGTAAATGTGTCTGTTTAACAGAGATGAACGCTCATAATAGATGACCCTTTTTTGATTAATCAATTGAAAAATTGATTTTTAGTTTAGTATATATAGATTTTTTTATTATTCTGCATGTATCAGACATTCTAAATAATTTATAATATTCAGGTAATTATATCTGTTATGATGTGTTAACAATGGACAATGGAATAAAAACATCTATTTGTATGAAATATTTCAGGGCTCCCCGGTCTTTGACATCTACTCGAGAGGTGATTTCCAGGCTACAACACCAGGAGAACTGCTGTTAACTCCTGGCGCTTCTGGGAGCTTTGCTGCCGAATTGTAAGTCATCTTTCACTCTGTAGTTTTGCAGTTTATGCAGTGTGTTTGTGATATTGCAATGTTACAGCTGTACACTTTTTGCCTTGCCCTTTTAACCTGGAGCCATACCTTACCTGATACCATGTTTTACAATATACATACAATAAAAAAGACACTCTTTGAATATATATAAAGACTGAGTACTCATCATTAGGTAGACTTGTCTTCAGCATTGTAGTACATGTACTACAGTTCGCATACATATCAACCCTCAGCTCACTCCAGTTACAAATCGTTGCACTAATTACTCCACTGACTAATTACTCCAGTTATTTTAGCCTAAAACTCTTAAATTCAACTAAGACTAGTTTCAGACAGCAAATTGGGGGAGGGGAGTACAGGGCATGAAATAAGGAAGTTGGTCTGGCTGTCCCCTGGACCACCAAGCCAACTTTTCAGGTTGTTCGCAAGATTTTTTAGCTGTTTGACTTTTGGGACACAAAAACATGAAAAAACACTTTATTTTTCAAAATAAATTAATTTTAAAACAATAGCTGGTCATTCCCTGTAAATCTCCTGCTTATTTCAGGTGTTAAAGGGTTATTGCGTCGTGCACAGAAACAGTTTGCATATTTGTGTAAATCTTTATCAATTTTCGACTGGTTTTCTGACCTTGAGATTGATACTTGGTTGTCCGACGGCAAAATGGGTTATCTCGGACGCCCAGAATGCCCTTATTTCGTGCCCTGGGGTAAGGAGTGATCACATCTAAAAACAATTAATATGAAAGCTGTTCAGAGTGCTCTTCTCATGAATATGTGGCCAATATTCCAGCACATTTAGGCCAGTTTATGCTACGTGTAACTACAGCGACCAACAACTTCAAGTGAAAATGACTCCTTTCCAAATCTTGATGTTATGAAAAAAGATGTACATGAAACTTACTTGATACTGTACTAGCAGGACAAGGATTATTATTTATGCCCAAATACATACTTATATTATGTTCTCCTCGTTCAACAGGTATCATTTTTCAGTCACAGGGAGGAAAAACAGACGGTTTTTTACCAAAGGTTAGAATTTATTTTTATGTCCAGGTAGACCAAATCTTCCTTCACTAAGTACTTGGAATTGGCATGTTTGTAAGCCGATGCAGATGGCTGCCATTGATCATTCTGACCGGGACGTTTAAGTGAGCTTCCCATTCAGGAGCTCTCTGACGGGTCCGCTCAGACACTACTGTTTATCTAGCCTATCATAAACAGCTGCTCAGTGCTTGGTGTACCGTGTATTAAAATGAATGGTATTGGATATTTCTTGCTACTTTTTCCACCTATATGGCACTAAAATCCTAATACTGTATATCCCCGTCTGTAATGCGACGCCATGTATAATACAAGCCAAGATTTAAAGCCTCTGGTGACGTGAAAAACATCCACACCTGTTTATAATTCAACATGAAATTTTGGCCGTCATCGGGAGCCTCCATAACGCTATCTGTTCTTCAAGTAGCACCACAAAACACAATATGTTGACCGAGCCATCATGGTTTAATATAGGTCATCAGTGCTGATAGTGTTAAACCTTATCCTGCTCAGTAAATTTATTTAAATTTTCAGCCGCTCGAAGTTAGTTGTGTCTAACTACTACGACCCAAAATTTCAATTGGCTGAAAATTACTCGTATTTCTTAATTCTGTGCACAAATATTTGCAAATCTTGATGTTAAGAGACTCATTCCATTCCCAATTTAACAGTTATTTGGTCCACCTATAAGATAGATTGAAAACGACAAAAGTTGTGATCAGCAGGTGAACCAGAGACGAAGTCTCCCGATTTTCACAGAATTCTCACGATTTTCCACCTGATTTCCTGTCTTCCGAATTACCTTGTCAATCTTACGAATTTTCCATACTTCCAAATTTTTTTTAAATCACCATTTTTAGGGCCAATGATTTTCAGTTTCAAAAAAAATAATTTTCCGATTCATGTTTTGGTGAATTCCGTTTTATTCTGTTTCAGCGCGATTTTCACAGATTGTTGACTAAAATACAGTGACTAAGTGTGCTACAAGTAGGCTAACTCAGATCTGTAGGCCTAATTGAATAACAACATTGTTGATTGCCAAAATCATCAACAGAACAAAACACGAAAAAACACACGCGGCGGTCATGCTGGTATTGATTGTACTGTCATTTCCCAGTCACCTTAGCCAACGTTGGCCCAACATCATACCACGCATGCTGACATTCTGGAGTCCTCGGCCGATCTCGGCAAGCTCCGGCTCATTTACATAATGTTTGATCATGCGTCGTGCACCGGAACCGATCCCGTACTAGCAGGAATAAAAAAGGCTAAATATAGTCAAGCTGAATGACGTCATTGCAATGGACTTCCGAAACGGAAAAATTCCGCGATCACATGTAGACACGGCATATGCCGCAATCAGCACTGTCAAAGTCGCGGCATGCCGCGATTAACAGGATAAGGGTTAAAGTCAATGAAAAACACAGTGAAATAAGTGGATTTGGACTCATAAAATGACGTTCCCATTTGAACTTTGAAATATGCAATTCCGTTTCACAGGGTATATTCCGCGAATTCCGTCCGTTTTCCGCAATCACGGAAAATCATTGGCCCTACATTTTCAATGGCTGTGCAATCATAAATATCAGTCAAAAGTCCCTCAAGAGGCCACTATGTAGTGTCTATAATTAAAAACTTACCATGTGTGCGGTCGGTTCTATTTTTTGTGATCTTACTAATTTGTTGTCTTATCTTTATTTTTTTCCTCAGTTCTTACTTAGCGAGTCTGGTTAAACTTTTTCCATTATAGACACGGATAAACAGTCAGTTGTAGAAAATACTCAACGTGATCCACTAGACAAGGGGGATAGTTAGATTGAGATTTAACTATCCCCCCAGGATATCTGGCAGGCCAGACACACTGCACAGTGCTGTGGAAAAGAGCGCACAAAATTTGAACTGACGCATTTTCACTTTGAATGTAACAACCCGTTTACTAAATTCATAACAACTGTTAAACATGTATGAAGCATTAATTACAATTAATGATGTAAAATTTAAAAATTACTGATAAATTTAAAAAAAACTTTACAGCTCAGGTATTGCTAAGAATATAAAGTGCTCTCAACATAGAATAATCTTTCTGTGCCTCGCCTATCATATCTATTCAAAATGACTTTATCTTTCTCAGTATCGTTATCCTCCTCCTCATAATCCACATCACTAACTAACAATTATTTTCGAAGTTGACAATGCCCTTGATCATTTTCAGGTGATCCGTGTTGTGGTAGGGGTGGGCTCCCGTGGGTAAATTTCTTTCATTTCAACAAATTTTACAAAGAATGGCAAAGTGAGGTTATAAAAGCATGATGTTTTTTCTCAGATATGTGTACCAGTATGTCTTTAAAATATTACAGATCATTTGTGTGATATGAAATCTTTTTTATAATTACTTCAACTAGGTAAAGTGTATGTAGCAAAAACTTTGCATACCCTTCATCCTAGACTACCGTCTTACCGATAGCCCACACATAGAAGGCTCCATTGCTTGGCTAGACGCCGACAACGAGACGCCCTGGAACTGGGGCACGAGCACATGG
This sequence comes from Flabesymbios commensalis, assembly GCA_964017125.1. Classification (NCBI taxonomy): domain Eukaryota; kingdom Metazoa; phylum Annelida; class Polychaeta; order Terebellida; family Flabelligeridae; genus Flabesymbios; species Flabesymbios commensalis. Next base: position 59,828,778 of record OZ024916.1, on the reverse strand, counting down.
TGCCTGCAATATAGTGGTAGGCCTATTACATACAATGCAGTCAATACAGATCTAGACCAGCTTGGATCTAGACTACACATCAGGCATCAGCACATCTCGCCAACCAGTGAACCATGTCGACATGACTGCTCACCACAAGTTGACCATATACTTTTTAGCGCTGATCTCCGTTGTAATTCTATTACTAGTCTAGTGCTACTGCTATCATGACTATACTAGGCCCTATATAGCTATGTATGATAAAATAATCACCCCAAATTGCATTATCCCGACGTGATAGTTACTAGACAGACTGATTATCCTGACCATTTTGTTATTAGCCACGGGATAGCGACCTTATTTCGACCCCTGTGTAACAGTATGTAACATAAGCGAATATATAAATTATTTCTTGTTGCAGTGTGTCGCTTAGCATACAATAGACTACAGACCCTGTGCAGCGGTTTGGATATTGCTAGACAGACTGATTATCCTGACCATTTTGTTATTAGCCACGGGATAGCGACCTTATTTTGACCCCTGTGTAACAGTATGTAACATAAGCGAATATATAAATTATTTCTTGTTGCAGTGTGTCGCTTAGCATACAATAGACTACAGACCCTGTGCAGCGGTTTGGATATTGCTCATGATCTGGTTAGTGTATTAATAAGTATCCCCGATATTATTATTATACTTATACTGTTTGTTCACTTATAACCTATGATCCTGAGAAATTGTTCCCATCATTTTTTTGGCACCTACCCCAAGGTGGCACCCAAACAGCTTGTGAACAATATTTCAGCTGAATCCCATGTTAGATTGCATTTAATTTTGATATTGTACGAAAAAGTGTTCAAGCCAGCAGCGTCGCGTTTTCGGCCTTAGTCACCAGTGTTCAGAGCTGCCCGACGTGTGAAGTTGTGCCTGTTTTGCCCTCCACCAGCAGCAAACATCATACACGGACAATGGCTCATTCAGTGCTAAAAGCCATACTAGGTTTTTGCAACAATATTAACAGTCTATAGATATTTCTCATGATTTGAATAATTTTCGAGAACAATCTTTTGAAAAAATGTGACGCATGTATCAGCTATCTTGAAAAATCAATTGACACCAGTGAGTGGGGGCACTTTTGTCTCCTTCTCTGATCACAACCTTGACAAGAAATTTATCGTTCTGCTTCTATTTTAGATGAAGCATCAACAAATTTGGGTTTGATGTGCACAATGTTATATTCTGCAGTGAGTTCGGTTGGAGATGCTGATACAACTATGGAAATTTAACAATGTATTACTTTAACCGGGTGTTGTCTTTGATTTTTGGGTCTCAACCAGATTTTGGCTGAGATCTTATTGTCAGTATCCATTCAGTTCTCTGTCCGGTTGATGTTTTTAAAAGTACCATATTTTTCCCTGCGTAATACCAAGTAGAGTAATAATAATAAGTAATTAAATATTATATGTGGCTGCCCAAGGCACCTTACAAAACATACGAGCCATAGGCACATTGAAAGAGATAGGCCTAGTCTTAACCCTTAGCACACTGATGTCGACTACTGTAGACATTCTGTGTTTTTACTACCACCTCTATAACCAGTTGTTCAAAGTAAAATATGTTTTCAATCTTGAAACCTCATATATGTTGGGACTTTTCACAAATCACACAAATTTTCAGTCACTTGAAGTTGTGGATCGCTGTAGCGAGACACAATTTCAAATCTCAGTGCTCTAAGGGTTAAACTGCAACATAAATTTTTTTGCAAAATGTTCAGCTTTTCTTATTAGCAGAGGCAAAGCATTCCATGAAATAGGGCTTGCTTTCTCGAAGGACCGATTACCAACATTTACATTTCTGATCTTTGGGATAAAATGTAAGAGAAGACAAACAATGCAGCCACGCACTGCGCATCATACTGCTATGTGTGTAATACGAGTTATGGTTTGAAGCCTCATACTGGTTTTAAAAACGTTTATGTCTGTCTATAGCACAATCTCAACTAGCCACCTATCATTTGAGATGGGCAGTGTTGGCTATGAGAGGGCGGGCACTCGACTAGTAAAATAGCAGAATTCCTGCCATCCAAAAAGATAATAGATTATCACCCCAAACACCAGAATATGCCACCGTTTTTTTAGCTCCCGCCGTCACCGTAGGTGAGACGGAGGGAGCTATGGATTTTACCTCCGTTTTTTTTTTTAGCTCCCGCCGTCACCGTAGGTGAGACGGAGGGAGCTATGGATTCTACCTCCGTTTTTTTTTGTCCTCTTCTTTTGCCTATAACTTTGTAAGAAAATAAGCTAGGATAACAATTTTTGGTATGTGGGTTACTTCCAGGTGGCTAATGGACAGGTTAAAATATTTTTAATCTGAATTCAATACGCAAGGTTGCAGAGGAGAAAATGATGATGTTACGGCGTTGGGCCGTCCGTAAACAATTCGTTTCCGGAGCATATCTCTGAAAGTACTTGTCCGATTGTCTTAAAATTTTACACACAACACCCCTAGGGGGTCTAGTTGTGCCTTTTGGGGTATTTGAACTTTGACCTACTTCTGGTTCAGAACTATGACCTATTTAGACGTTTTGACGCGCACTTTGTTTCCGGAGCAGATCTCGAAAAGTACTGGGCCGATGACAGTCATATTGCACATACATGTTCTCTAAGGTCCCTAGTTGTGCATTTTCAGGTTTTTGGACCTTGACCTTGAAGTTGACCCAGCACTTTGACCTAATTTATAACATCGGTAAATCCGACTGAAAGATTTTGCGGAATATCATGAAAACCGCTCAAGATAGCTACACCATTACTATAAAACAAATTGTGAGGTTTCAGGAGAGGATGCATCTTGAAAAATTTCAAGTTGATAAAATTAAAAAATGGCCGCCTATTGACCATTATTCACCTCGACTAGCTTGATATTGCGGAATATCATGAAAACCGCTCAAGATAGCTACACCATTAATATCAAATAAATTGTAAGGTTTGAGGAAAGGATGCATCTTGAAAAATTTCAAGTTGATAAAATTCAAAATGGCCGCCTATCGGCCATTATTCACCTCGACAGGCTTGATATTGTGGAATATCATGAAAACCGCTTAAGATATCTACTCCATTACTTTAAAACAAACTGTAAGGTTTCAGGAGAGGATGCATTTTGAAAAAATTAAACTTGTCCGAGTTCAAAATGGCCGCCAATCGGCCATTATTCACTTTCACATGGCCGTTATTTGGTAAACCGTGCTAGATGGCTAGACCATTACTATAAAACAAAATGTGTGATTTCAGGAGAGTATGCATCTTGAAAAAAAACTCGATAAAATTCAAAATGGCCGCTTATCGGCCATTATTCACTTTCACATGGCCGTTATTTGGTCAACCGTGCTAGATGGCTAGACCATTACTATAAAACGAAATGTGAGATTTCAGATGAGGATGCATCTTGAAAAAATTTGACTTGATCAAATTTAAAATGGCCGCCTTTTCGGCCCTTATTCATTTTCACATGGCTGATATTTGGTAGACCGTGCTAGATGGCTAGACCATTACCTGATTACTATAAAACAAAGTGCGAGTTTTCGGGGGAGGATGCACCCTGAAAATTTTTAACTTACGACTTCAAAATGGCCAACAATCAGCATTATTTACCTCGATAGGCCTGATAACAGGTAAACCGTGCTAGATAGCTAGACCATTACTATAAAACAAAATGTGACGTTTCGAGAGAGGATGCCTTTTGAAAACTTTCGACTCAATCGAATTCAAAATGGCCGCCTATCGGCAACTATTTACTTTCACATTGCTGATATTTGGTAAACCGTGTTAGATAGCTGGACCATTACTATAAAGCAAAATGTGATATTACAAGAGAGGATGCATCTTGAAAAAAATTGACTTGATCAAATTCAAAATGGCCGCCTATCGGCCATTATTCACTTTCACATAGCCGGTTTTTGGTAACCGTACTAGATGGCTAGACCATTACTATAGAATGAAATGTGAGATTTCAGCTGAGGATGCATCTTGAAAAATTCTGACTCGATCAAATTTAATATGGCCCCCTATCGGCCATTATTTACTTTCACATGCCCAATATTTTGCAAACTGTGTTAGATGTTAGTCCATTACTATAAAACAAAATTTGAGGTTTCGGGGGAGGATGCACCCTTAGTTTTTAACTAATTTATATCGAATTCAAAATGACCGTATATCAGCTATTAGTTACCTCGATTGGCCTGATATCGGGTAAACCGTGCCAGATAGGTAGACCATTACTGCGATACTGATTAGGATCATTAATTTCAATGGAGGTTTGCAATCTCTGACAGACTGTCTAGTTCTTATCTTACTCTTAGACTGGGCTTCTTAGACCTAGTTGTCTTGCGTCTTGATTTTTGACCTAGCCTAGGACTACATTAATAACCCTACACAAAATTGCTGAAATCAAATTCTAAATCGGAGCAGGGGCTCCTGGCCTTATGTAGTCTTTTTTTTTTTTAATTGTCCAGGAAATGGGCACCCTGAAATTCCTTTCTTGGTGGTGTGCTACACGCTTCACATATCTGACAGGCTGCTTTCTTTTCCTAGGTGAAATGCCGTCACCCTTGAAATGCCTCACCCTTGGGCTCCATGCCCTCACACTTTGGCGCTATTCCCTCACACTTGGGCGCTATTCCCTCAAAACCTATCTTAATGGCTTATTTTGAGGAATGAAATGTATATTTACACATCTTTTGATAATTGCTCGTGTTTTACAACTCATCTCTGTGATGTTTTGCTTCCCAGCTTGTACAAGGTCATAGCTAGGAGAACAATAACAACTTGTTGCTTGTATTTAACATATGTAATAATTACACTTCTCTTTCCTTAATCACCATTTGTACTTTAACTGTCTGGTTGTTTTTTCCTGTTTTTTCCTGTATAAATTAATCATGCGTGAATTTTATCAGGCCTCCCAGTGTGACGGGAAATTATGCAAAGTATAACCACCTACTGGGATTGCGAGTACCAATGGCGGGTGAACATCTCATGATATTGGTGCAGCATTGAAACAGCGTATGGGGAGGGAGCGTATAGGGAGGGATATAATCCAACCAGAAACATATTTTGAGTTGCCCTCGTGACAGCATGAGACCCGATTTCGCGCATAAAACTGTCCTTAAATAAGATCTGCGCCATGCTTTTAAAAATTCCTATCTGGAACACTGTTCTGCCTTGTTTTAAAAACTTAGGATAATGTCACAGTAAATGGAGAACATCATTGGTAGATTGCAGTAAATTTATTTTGAAGCTGTTATAATTTCCAGTGTAAATTAAAAAATGAACGCAAGATGTTGAACCAATGTTTTCTTAATGTTGACCTATTGTCTACAATGTTATGCTGCCATAACGTTGTAGACAATGTCCCATGTTTACTGGAAAGACCTTGTAATTTTGTTTTAGACATGTTATGGAAGACAAATAATCCCATGTTCATTCCCAGGTTGATTGTAAAATAAATATGCAATATAGTATTGTTTTTACTGTTTCAGCAACAGAAGATTTGGACTTGCATGGAATATTGTATTATGCATCGCCCAGAACTGTTAAGAGACCGCCATTTGGATCAGGTGAAAGAGAATGCTTTCGTGATATGCAGAATTAAGTCACCAATTTTTAAAGAGGCTTGTGAATAACATTTAATCATTATAGATATACATTATCGCGGAAATTATTTACCAGTGAAATTTATACCTGAAGAGAATTAGCATAAAATTAAATCTACTATATCCTTTATACAACTTCCCATAATCAGATGATTTCCACAATCATTATTCCATCTCCCAAATTCTTTCAGATTATTATGTGCAGCATATATGCGATTTGTAAAGTGACTGAGACAGAAGTGAGATTCAAGACAATTGTCACAGAATACCGTTCATCACCCCACAGCTGCCAAGCGGTTTGTAAAATAGGTTATATTCATATCTGAATATATCATAAGTCAAGTTCTAAAAACAGTAGTCTTATGTATATTAAATAAAACTCACAGGTAAATTTTATTACAATAAATATTGTAAGTTGACTGGAAATAAAATTTAATTACTGCATGCTACTGTTAAAGATGATTTGCAATTTGTAACATTTCAGGTCTATCGATCTGTATTGATTTCACCTGGAGAGACCGATTCCATCATTGCCTTTTACAACAGAGTTTTCATGCAGTGTCTTAAAACTTATATCTTGCAATTTTCTTCAAACAAGGTAACATATTTATTATTTTGTATATTTTTATTATGTTTGATTTGAATAATATCGTTTTTAGCCCGCCTTTTAATTTTAATTAAAAAAGGTGGGCTTTTGCAATTGAAGTTCGGCCGACGCCGACGTCGGCGTTAACATTTACTTGTGGGCGCGATAACTTGAAAAGTTTTTCATGTTTCCTTCCCAAATTTGTTTTGCATGTTACTAATGACCACTTCTCGGACAAGTTTAATAATGGCTGAAAAAATTTTCAAAATGGCCGACTTATTGCGATTTTTCACCTTTTACGTCAATAATTTGACCTTGTGGGCGCGATAACTTGAAAAGTTTTTCACGTATCCTTTTCAAATTTGTTATGCATGTTACTAATGACCAGTTCTCGGACAAGTTCAATAATGGCCGAAAAAAAAAAAAAAATGGCCGATTTATTGCGATTTTTCACATTTTACGTCAATAATTTGACCTTGTGGGCGCGATAACTTGAAAAGTTTTTCATATATCCTTTTCAAATTTGTTATGCATGTTACTAATGACCAGTTCTCGGACAAGTTCAATAATGGCCGAAAAAAAAAAAATGGCCGATTTATTGCGATTTTTCACATTTTACGTCAATAATTTGACCTTGTGGGCGCGATAAGTTGAAAAGTTTTTCACATATCCTCTTCAAATTGGTTATGCATGTTACTAATAAGTAGTACTTGGACAAGTTCAATAATGGCCGAAAAAAAAAAAAATGGCCGATTTATTGCGATTTTTCACATTTTACGTCAATAATTTGACCTTGTGGGCGCGAAGAAAACTTGAAAAGTTTTTCACATATCCTCTTCAAATTGGTTATGCATATTACTAATAAGTAGTTCTTGGACAAGTTCAATAATGGCTGAAAAAAAAAAAAATGGCCGATTTATTGTGATTTTTCTCATTTTACGTCAATAATTTGACCTTGTGGGCGCGATAACTTGAAAAGCTTTTCACATATCCTCTTCAAATTTGTTATGCATGTTACTAATAAGTAGTTCTTGGACAAGTTCAATAATGGCTGAAAAAAATTCAAAATGGCCGATTTATTGTGATTTTTCTCACTTTACGTCAATAATTTGACCTTGTAGGCGCGATAACTTCAACATTTTCACAAGTATCCTCTTCAAGTTTGTTATGCATGTTACTAATAAGCAGTTCTTGGACAAGCTCAATAATGGCCGGTAAAAAAATCAAAATGGTCGACTTATTGCGATTTTTCAGATTTATTTTACGTCCATAATTTGACCTTGTCTTTATGACACCAATAGAAAACATTTTTGTCAGACGCATCTTATAGATCTGCTTGTAGTCTATGCAAGTATTTTATAGTATATCATATTATACATGTATCTATCTTATTTAACATACCATTTATATCTTGGGTTGTTATTTACGTGATGACATTCGTCTTTACTTTCTTTATCATAATTCGGCGGCGGGCTATTATCGAGTGTGCTCTTGTTAAGATTGTAACAAAAAAAATATATAGTAGGCACCAGTAGATAGTACGCACCCCAGTGGTTAGGCAATATGTGTCCCAACACCTATGCTACTTTGTTCATCAAAAATATGGTTAAACCACAGCTGCTTACAAGAGTAAATAATCCATTCCCCGATAAAAAATATATAAAGAATCGGCTGTTATTTTATGAATATAGAAAATATTGCCAGTATAAAAGGTAGTATTTTCAGAAGAAATAACATTTCGTTAAGTAACTGTAGATCGGGTATTATTTGTATGTTAAATTTGTGCAAATTTGTGTTTTTGATAATTTGTTTACTTCGACTTATGTTTATTATCAATGATTTCTTTTTTGCAGACACCAACATTATCACCATCACCCAGACAACCACACACAAATCTAACAGCATCCCCAGTTTACAAGTAAAGAAAATTTAGCTATTTTGTCTTGTGATATCTTGTCCTTTTTATGGGTGTTGTTTCATTATCTCTCACTGATTACCGATTTGTTTCATGCTCAATTTTGTTTGAAAAGTTATTAATATATCTGGTTACTTATATCTGATTCAAATATTTGATCCAATATAACAAAGGTGAAATAAATCTTGCTAGCAATTTAAAGGAAAATTGTCATAAAAATATGTTTATTTTATCAACTATTCTTGGGGCAAGTACATTAAATTTGAAAATTACTTCCTATAATTGCCCACTTTAACTGTCACTGAAACTTATCCTAGTGCTCTCTTGTCTGACAAGGTACAAAAATAACATGGAGCAGATTTCATAAGGACAGTTTCTAGGAAATGTTATTCATTTCAATAACTATGTAAGATGTTATGGCCTCTTTTTTGTTTTTTTTCTATGAGTGGAGTTTTTCCTAACCAAAAAAAAACAACAGAATATTAAATTATGTTTTGTCCAGCATAAATTATTAGCGCAATTTGCAGTCTTAGCACATTTTTTGTTTCTAAATAATGTCTTATGGTCAGTCAAAATATTATTCAACATTTTCATAAAAAAATACACGTATAATCATCACTTTAGAAGGAGACTATAAACAGTAGCTGTATCAGATCAGATATTCAACTGTTAATGATATCATTTAGAAAAAATGTTTTGTGTAAAATTTTTTGGAGAATCACTGCTGTTATATCACTATGAATGCTTTATTTTTTTCATTGCTTATTAGATTACCAGGAAAAACGAACATTTTCATTTCTCCCATGAAGCACTCCCCATTCAAACCCACAGTGTCCCCTACTCAGATGACCCCTCGTTCAAGACAGCTCTACAGTTTTGGAGATGTTTTAGGGGTAAGGAGGCATATTTATAACATTTAAGCTTCAAGTGTATCCATTCAAATTGTGTGTTGTTTTAGGGGCCATCACAAAAGTTAGCAATTTCCAAAAGATGTGAACACTGTTTGTATTGGATGACTGCACCTTTCATATTGATGTTTTCTGATTTCTTAAAGTGTGTTTTTTGAAGTACACTACATATATTACTCAGTTGCATTTGCTTTGTTTTATTTTTTTTTGTAAATTTCTGCTAGAGATATGTAGGCAATATATTGTTCAAATTTTCTATTGAAAACGAAATGAGTTTGCTTAAAATTTCTGTCCTGTGCTTTCATATTTTGAAACATTGCAAACTTTTGCACCTGCCCCTCAACAGCGTAAACAACGACAAACAACATCAATTTACCGATGTATTTTATTGACTTGTGCGTTATTGCACTGGTAATACATTTATTAGGTATAATGCTAAAAAGATCATAATATAAAATGATATAAAATATCTACACAAGCGCAAGTAATAATCTGTTCGGAGCTGATTTTCTGGTAATGTTCAATGTTAACCTTTACAGCGCGGGGATCGATTTTAGTCGCCAGATGCTGTCAACTAAAGTCGATCCCCGCACTGTAAGAGTTGAAATATTTATGTTGGCCGTAGACCTCTAACATAGGTATTCAAATGAATTCAAATTGGAAAAAACCCTTTGGTTGCGATAATTTTTTTTTAATAATTTGTCGCTTTAAGGGTTAAACAGAATTTAACAGAATTTGAAATACAGTCAATATATGAAGAGTTGATAATATTACATACAGGCCTAATCATTCTACATTTATTATATTTATTGTCAATTTGCCAGTTACTTGTACAGTTGTTAATATTGCTGTACTTTTTGAGTGAGCACTTACTGAATTTTTGCTTTGCATTGCACAATAAATATACACAGTACTAATAAGCTGATGTTTTTTTTTTTTCTCAGTCTGCAGAAAAATTACGAGGGATCAATGAAGCTGTGAGTGGTCATCGTGTTGTGAGGGGGAACATTCCATCCAGTGGAAAGCAGAAAAGACTTATGTTTGACCAAGCTGAAGAGGGGTCAAATCAGTGAGTTAATTACCTTTACCAAAGAAGGTTATCTTTTTTGGTTGTGCTGTGTTGTGTTGGGTTTTTCTGTTTGTCTTTCTCCCCGCCCGTAAGCAGGATTACTTACAAAGTACTGAACAGATTTGCATGAAACTCTTACCAGAGTTTTGTCTCTGGCCAGGGAACCATCCAATTAATTTTTGAGGATGATCCAGATTACGATCTGGATCGTGATTAAGATCACGTGGCAGAGGTTGTTTAATGTTTCAAACCATCACTGCTCAGAGTTGAGACATTCAAATTTGGTGAAATTTAACCCTTAAAGCGCTGAAACCATGGAAACCAAAGGGTTTATTTCAATTTGAAATCATCTTTAATGTCTTTGCTAGCTCTTTCCGCTTCATTTGAATACCTATGTTATGAGTCTAAGGCCATTATAAATATTTTTAATTCTTACAGTGCGGGGATCGACTTCAGATGTCTACAGATGTCAGATTCTGACGACTAAAGTTGATCTCCTCACTGTACCGGTTTAGTTCAGCACCATCACAAATATTTTTGGCTAGAAATTAATATTATGTGGTGTGATATTTTGGAATTGACTGCTCTAGATACTGATTCATTACTCTTATGATTTAATTAAATGTACTGTGTACCATTCTTTTCAAATTGTAGTTATGTATCTAAGCAGGTGAACTATACTTTTAAGCTGCAGCTTACATAAGCGCTGTGTAAAAATGTTCTCATCTGACTGTAAATTATTTTGCAGAGCTGATGATAACGATCGCATTGTAGTCAAGCGCAAGTGTGTCTCTCAAACTCGAAAGTGCCTTCAATTTTCTGAACAGAAAACCAGGTGATGTTTCATATCATGATTTGAGAGCTACTGTTTTAATTAAATTCTCGAGTTTGCACTTGTGTAACATTTATTAGTAGGGAGCTTTGAAATAATTAGTCATTTGATCTTTTTGTACTTTCATTGTCATTTTGGTTTATCAATCCAGTATTTGTCATCACAAAATGATCTCTTTGACCGTCTCAACTATTTTGGCTCATTTTTATTCACTTTGAGTTGCGGATTGCTATTGCATTTCCCACCTCAAGGTCAATAAAAATGTCCTGATTTCATAGAAGTATCATATCTCAAATGACAGCTCAGGCTTCATTAGGTTATATAATTTTTGATTCAATGATTTCTATTTAGAGTAAGCCATATGGTGCTGTGCATAATTACAATGAGAGAATATAAAGGGTTGAATACTGATCATTAAATTGCTGATTTTATCCACTACCAAATGGGTTAAAATTTTATCCATTACCAAAATCATTATTTGACACCAGATTTAGGCCTACCCAGTAAACACAAAACATTTGCAGAGCATTTATACAACGCTGGTCCAAATACTTCGACGTTGGTCCAATATTGCATAAACATTGTTTACTGGGTACTTATCTCTGACAATTACATATTGACTGAATAGAAAGCGTTATGTGATATCTGTCAACATTAGGTCAATGTCTCGTGTTTGCTGGGTACCACATATTGGCAGTTTCAGATAACCTTTCAGATAACCTTTGCCGAATTTAACCCTTCTAGCCCTAAATTAAATAATTTAAATTTGCACCCATTTGAAGTTGTGTCTAACTAACTCACATAATTATTATGTTTTTTAAAATTTGAAACCAAACATTTACAAATTTTGCTGTTTAAACGCTCATTTTGCTCCCAATGACATTGATTTGATAAGGTAATAATTTCTAATAAAGGGGATAAAAAATGACTAGTCGTTTTTAGCGGATTGATATACATTGCACATGGCAAATTAATTCAGTATAAAAGGGTTTAATCCAACAGATTAATAATTTTATGAGCTTTCATTTGATATTATATGATAATGTTGTCACCTTGGATATGAAAGGGTGTATCTGCCACTTTGTAAAGTGGCAGATACACCATTTCATATACAAGGGGACTAATTGATAAAGAATAGATACTGGTTACAATTGAGGGAGTTAGTCATACGTTTTCGTCAATAATTGCCAAAAAAAAATCACTCAAAATCAGTCAAAAAACCAGCTGTGTTGACAATTACGAATAAAAATTATTGTATTTTTTTTATGAATTTCCTGGTGGTGAAGGGTTTAAAATCATTGTCAGAAGTGCCTGTACTAACCATTGCCGATCAGGTGATTTTTTAAATAATGTACCTTTTTTTTCAGCACGAATCAAAATTCATCACCATAAGCGACATTGGCTTTCTTCTCAGTCGTGAACTGCAGCATCATCTCAATGAACGGAGTATTTTCATTCTTCATCACAAATGCTCCTTAATCATTTCCCAGAAAGCATAATGCTATATCTCCATCCCGCTAAACGCTGACACTAACACAGGGTCAAAATTTTAAATGTTATAATAACGTTGTGCGTTTTCTTTGTTATGATATGGATCCCAAGGACCGCTAATGCATTTATGTTTTGATAATTTTGTACCGCAATTCTATTAATGGGAATGACCACAGATGATGGCATATCATTTGGTAAAAATGTTTGAAATCCACATTCTAGAAAATAACCTGCACTAAATAGGTCTGTATGCAACATTTATTTTTACATATAATTATTTTCTGCAATCATGGTTCGATGTTATGAGTAATAGATATTGGAGCCTTCACTGATACCTTTTTAGCGTCTTAGTAACACTAGAAAAATGTTTTGTTAAGAATAAATATTTTTGAATAGAATCGACAATGTTGACATTGTAAGCAGTACAGCTAACAAAAATATGAGCCCCATATTGGCTTAATGTCCAATACCTCGTATACCAACACTAAGCCAACATAGAGCACAACATTTCGCGTTTGGCTGGTTTTAACCCCTAGAGCACTGAGCTATTTAATTTAAATTTTCATCCACTTGAAGTTGTGTCTCACACAACTTCAAGTGACTGAAAATGTATGTGAACTGGTTATCAGGGGTTATACAGGTGCTAATAAAACACAGAATGTCATTGAAATCAGTGTTTTTTTTAGGGTTAATTTGTGAGCTATGATAGAATGACAAATTGAAAAGGATGAGTTGTTTTCTCAGCTGTTGTGGAATGAAATGATTTCTAAGCTTTTGGGTCTGTGCCGATAGTTTAGATTTTGTGTATTCCGTCAGTTCTGAAAAACCATGCTTACTTTAAATCAGTTGCTGGTGCTTCCCAGAGAAAGCAAAACATATGTACTATTTTGTGTGCTGTGCATGGCAGTAGTAAATATCGGGATTCTGTGTGCAATTAGTTATTTTAATTTGAATTTTGCAATTACTTTTCTAGTCCTATTTTAATGTTCTATGTTTTACTGTTCAAATGCTTGCTCAAACCCATTCGTGTTGGACAGCTTTGAAAAATATTATTAAAATTATTCTTAAATAGAAAAATGTAAAGCAACTACATGTATTTCATTGTGATGACTTTCATTTTGTCATTATGCTTGTGAAGGATGTTGTTAAAGTTCTGTGTTTAAACTGATAATAGCAGAAAAAAGTATTTGACAATTGTTCTATTTGTAATAATCAGCCATAATCAAACAGCCCTCCTGGATGTGTGGGCTGCTTATTTTTTTCACATCAAAATTGTTCCACTCACTTTGGAACTCAATAGTGTGAAATGATTGCGGCGTTTTGACCTGCCTTCAGCAGATCACGATCACCAAATGATCATGTGGATGATCCGGCTCACCCCCATGATCATTGCGTGATCAAGATCTGCTGAAAGCTGGTCGAAAGTCGCAATTGTTTCACACTACTACTAGGGTGATTAACCAATAATCGGACGTTTCAGAAAAAAATACTGTCAGATTTCTCATGTGGCTGATATGTCATGCAATGACTTTTGAAGCACGTTTGCCAGCCATTTTTCTGCAACAATTAACCTTCCATTATAACCAGAGCATTAATATCAAATGAAGGAATAACCTATGAAATACAAAAATAGCCAGCTGACTATAAGTATCATAAAATATCTGGTCTTACAAAAGGATGAGTCGTGACTTAAATTTAAAGTGGTTGTGAGACAGCCAATTTTTTCTCAATGACAATTGATCTTTGAAGCTTCTGGAGCATCAATATGAAGAAAAAAAAAAAAGGCAGTGGCTAATCGTACGTGATTCTTTATAGTGTAACTCTATGGGCAGCCTCGTTTACGAAATGACGGGCTCCCATTGACTCCCATTGTAATTTTCCCGTACGAATAGCCACTCCGTATGAAAAAACTATGCAGTCCACTGAATAAATATGTTTCTGTTAATATTTATAAAAAAACGTCCTATATGATATGGTAACAGAGGTCTGATTTGATGTCCTTTCTGAACAACTCCCACGTTCTCTATTATGAAACTAATCTTGGTGGTAAAATTGTAAAAGATATGAAGGTTAATGTCACGGGGATGATAATAAAACGTAACTTGTTACTTTAATCATTATAATCATTACCCCCACTGTACTGCCATGTTTCCATCCAGTTCGTTGTGCAACCAAAAGTGATCATGTCTGAGAAGCAATTATGATTGTCTGTTAGGCATATTTGCATTCGGTGTTTCTTGTATTTCAATGACCGATATTAAGAATGGTCAACAAAGATTTTATTTACGTCTCTTGCATCCCAGCGAACATGAATGGTCGGCCCAACGTTGGTCTATTGTTGGCCCACCGTCTACGACGCTGTCCCAACAGTAAACCAACTTTTTGCAGACGTCTCATGTTTGCTGGGATTGATTACAAATGTACACAGATATCCACACTCATGTACTTACGTCGCGTAATCTACATTTTGAAATAAATAACAGTGATTGTTATAGCTTGTTGTAATTAGATAAAACTAATTTAGAAAATATTGTTATTAACTATAATTCCTATGCACCAAAAGCTATTCTGGTACTTACAAGAGAATTATAAAAGTGATTTATTGCCCCGATAGCAACCTATACTTAGGGTATTTTATCATCATTATGCCACTATATCAAACAGTAGGCATCATCTTATCAACACCAAGGTGGTCATATTGTCAGGTTATTTTTTGAATAAAAAAGTGTATTTTTTGCCAGTAAGACCATTTGTTCTTTGTCAGTTTTATATTACCACTATTCCAACAATCTATTATCATATGGGGGATGATGAAATTCCTTTGATTTCCGATGTGTTTGTAATCTGCGATCAAAGCTTTAAAACTTTTGTGTCCCCATCCCTACTCAAAGGTGGTGTGGATGTGCCTTTTGGGGTTTATGAAATTTGACCTGGTTAAATGGCTGGCCATCAACCATAATTACCTTTAAATATACCTGATGTATAGCTGCATTTCGTTTTGGAGCAGATCTCTGAAACCCATGGGGGGATTTTTTCAATATTGCACACAAATCTTTTGGGACTAGTAGATGTGCCTTCTAGGGTTTATAAAATTTGACCTACCTAATTGTTGACTTTTTTGGAAATCGGCAACAATCCAGTGCGCACGCTGGGCTGGAAAAAACACATGTTTGTTTGGCAATGCGCTGCCTAAATCTAAAACGGAGAAGAAAAACGTAGTGGCCTATTAATGTGTTTTTAGTTTGTCGACTCGACAAACTTTTAACCTGGTTTTCCACACAAACGTCTCTCGTTAACTTCTGTTACTATCTGTTCTGTCTGTGCAATGTCAGAAGGCAATATCTGCTCCCTGGTATACAAGGCATTTACTGCTTTTTAACTGGCCTCCCGTCTCTTCCTGCCATAGCGCTGCCAAAAGGCCGTATTTGTTCACTTGTAAATGAAGTATATACTTCCTTTCCGCTGATGTCACTTCCTCCTTTTGGCTTGCACTGACCCAATGTTGGTTAAATGTTGTGCCATTATCTATGACACTCTTCCAACATTGATCCAACATTGTGTCAGGGTATTGAGTTGCCAGTGTTCCCTGCAAAAATGAGACTTTTAGCCAATGCTGTTTTACAGTGGAGCCATGGTCGTAGACGATGGGCCAGCAGTAAGCTAGCATTGGGTGAACGTTTATTTTGTTAAGGCCTATATACTGTTATGCCAAAGCTGGGCTAATGTCGGCCCAGTGTTGTAAACGGTGGGCCACTATCAGGCTAACATTGTGTCATTGACTCGAGTTTGCTGATCAGCTGTGACCGCAACCCAGCAGACACGATGCATTGACCCAATGTTGTTCTAATGCTGGCCCGCTGTCTTCTACGTCGGCACAACATTAAAACAACAATGGGTTAATGCCTCGTGATAGCTGGGTAGGTGTTCATGAATGCAAGCAGTCTGTCGCGGGAGGGCTAGCCACTTTCTCCCACCCCTCTCTGCCGCACTTGACACAACCGTGTTATGTTACGCAATATAACAATTAAGTCTTGCCTAAGATATTTATCTCCAAAACTTGCAAATTTTGTATTATTAAAATTAGATTTTTGGACTCTGCAGTAAAAGGCATTGAACATTGATATAATTTATACACTTCTAGTGTGAAAAATGACCGAATAATGTAATTTATTGCAATGCCCGATCATGTGGTAAGTTAACACTTTCATTACGACCATCTGACATGAAAAGGGGACAAAGTATGGTGAACTATACATTTTTATTTATTAAGTTTATTTTTCCTGAGTTTGTGTCCTATTTAGGGGAAATAGGGGTGCTGCGTGTGAGAAACGGTTGACATTTCTGTACACCAGTCCTTGTGAATATGTCCAATATAACGTTTGGGGTCCCTAGGTTAGGTGGGCATACTTTCGTCTTTAAGAAGTGTTCAGATAAAATATATGTTCATAATTAAATATAGTGATTCTATTTTGGCTTATTAATATGACCATATAATGTAAATATGTCCATAGAATAGAACTGCAAAAGTTTTTTTAATTTTTGTGCTGTGCATTTACCAGTTAGGCTAGATTGCCGCCAATAAATGCCCATTACGGCCCACACTGTCAAATTGTGAGCTGTGTATCGCTGTATTAGTTTCAGTATTAGTATTCAGCGTTGTTAGAACTGAGTCAAGGTTCGGCATCCCATGATCCAAAACATAGGCCTATATGCTTACCAATACAATTTAAATGAAGTATGGCAGAAAACGAGCTACTGAAACCAAAATGTAGTTGAAATGTTGCTGAATCCAACGAAATATTGGACTGTCACCTGTAACCTGACTGTAACCTCGCCACAAGGTAACCTCGCCACAGGTAATCTCGCCACAGATTTGTTAACCTCGCCACAGAAGGCTGAGTAACCTCGCCACAGCTCTGGTAACCTCGCCACATGGGGCTAAGTAACCTCGCTAGAACTTCGCCACACCTGTTGTATCTGCATTTATCAATGTATTTTCAAAGGGGAATCTCTACCTTGAACGTGGTGTAGATGTCTATATAGACTTAGACTATATGTGCCATTAAAATCAAAAGCAAAAAAAATTCTAAAAAAATGGACCAATATATAACGAATAATAATAGGCCTACAAATTTATTTTGTACAACAAATATTGTAGAAAATGTGTTCATTGTGACTAATAGTAGTAACATATTAACCCTTAAACCGCTGAATTAAATAATTTAAATTTTCACACACTTGGAGTTGTGTCTCACTACCTTGACCCACATATTTAAGTGAGAGAAAACAACTTGTATTTGATTATTTGTAATTTAAGACTAAGCAATTTACAAATCTTGGTGTTTAAATGGCTAGTAAAACGGATTAAAGCGACTACAGTCGCGCTTAGCGGTTTAAGGTGAATAGGTGTAGGCCTAGCGGCAACAACAGAGGAAGTTAATGACACTGCCCCAAGAAGAGATCCGACAGCACCCGAGGAAGACAATGGGTAGCACTCAAGCTATGTGATCGACTCCAATAAGACTCTATATTGTGGACGCAATTGATTGACACAAGTGATATTAACTCACGTGAGTGCGTGGTGACGTGAAGTCGATTGGGCCTACTTGCAAACGCTGAATGTTAAACCATTTTTTCTTCTTCCGGTTTTAATAATAGCATAACCGCCAATATGAATCTTTGATATTTCTATCAGCATGAACACCTGATGAACGTTTAATATGGAATATGAGGTGATATGAATGACCCTTAAGTGTTTTATTTTTTGTTGGGAAAATCCCCCCCTTTTGAAATAATAATGGGTCACATGCCCCATCGTCTAAGGCCAATCCCCCCCCCCCCTCCGAAAAATATCATGGGCCCCTTGGCCCCCTTTTTCCAATTTATAAATCGGGCACTGAATATGTAATAGTACCAATCTCATACATATAATTTTTAGCTCCCGCCGTCACCGTAGGTGAGCGAAGGGAGCTATGGATTCTACCTCCGTTTTTTTTTGGCCTCTTCTTTTGCCTATAACTTTGTGAGAAAATAAGCTAGGATAACAATTTTTGGTATGTGGGTTACTTCCAGGTGGCTAATGGACGGGTTAAAATATTTTTAATCTGAATTCAATACGCAAGGTTGCAGAGGAGAAAATGATGATGTGACGGCGTTGGGCCGTTGGGCCGTCCGTAAACAATTCGTTTCCGGAGCATATCTCTGAAAGTACTTGTCCGATTGTCTTCAAATTTTACACACAACAACCCTAGGGGGTCTAGTTGTGCCTTTTGGGGTATTTGAACTTTGACCTACTTCTGGTTCAGAACTATGACCTATTTAGACGTTTTGACGCGCACTTCGTTTCCGGAGCAGATCTCGAAAAGTACTGGGCCGATGACAGTCATATTGCACATACATGTTCTCTAAGGTCCCTAGTTGTGCCTTTTCAGGTTTTTGGACCTTCACCTTGAAGTTGACCCAGCACTTTGACCTAATTTATAACAGCGGTAAATCCGACTGAAAGATTTTGCGGAATATCATGAAAACCGCTCAAGATAGCTACACCATTACTATAAAACAAATTGTGAGGTTTCAGGAGAGGATGCATCTTGAAAAATTTCAAGTCGATAAAATTAAAAATGGCCGCCTATCGGCCATTATTCACCTCGACAGGCCTGATATTGCGGAATATCATGAAAACCGCTCAAGATAGCTACACCATTAATATCAAATAAATTGTAAGGTTTCAGGAGAGGATGCATCCAGAAAAATTCGAAGTTGATCAAATTCAAAATGGCCGCCTATCAGCCATTATTCACCTCGACAGGCCTGATATTGTGGAATATCATGAAAACCGCTCAAGATATCTACACCATTACTATAAAACAAATTGTAAGGCTTCAGGAGAGGATGTATTTTGAAAAAAAATCATTTTGTCAAAGTTCAAAATGGCCGCCAATCAGCCATTATTCACTTTCACATGTCCGTTATTTGGTAAACCGTGCTAGATGGCCAGACCATTACTATAAAACAAAATGTGTGATTTCAGGAGAGGATGCATCTTGAAAAAAATTGACTCGATAAAATTCAAAATGGCCGCTTATCGGCCATTATTCACTTTCACATGGCGGCGTTATTTGGTCAACCGTGCTAGATGGCTAGACCATTACTGTAAAACGAAATTTGAGATTTCAGATGAGGATGCATCTTGAAAAAAATTGACTTGATCAAATTTAAAATGGCCGCCTTTTCGGCCATTATTCATTTTCACATGGCTGATATTTGGTAAACCGTGCTAGATGGCTAGACCATTACCTGATTACTATAAAACAAAGTGTGAGTTTTCGGGGGAGGATGCACCCTGAAAATTTTAACCTTACGAATTCGAAATGGCCGACAATCAGCATTATTTACTTCGATAGGCCTGATATCAGGTAAACCGTGCTAGATAGCTAGACCATTACTATAAAACAAAATGTGACGTTTCGAGAGAGGATGCCTTTTAAAAACTTTCGACTCAATCGAATTCAAAATGGCCGCCTATCGGCCACTATTTACTTGCACATTGCTGATATTTGGTAAACCGTGTTAGATAGCTGGACCATTACTATAAAACAAAATGTGAGATTACAAGAGAGGATGCATCCTGAAAAAAATTGACTCGATCAAATTCAAAATGGCCGCCTATCGGCCATTATTCACTTTCACATAGCCGGTTTTTAGTAACCGTACTAGATGGCTAGACCATTACTATAAAACAAAATGTGAGATTTCAGGAGAGGATGCATCTTGAAAAATTTTGACTTGATCAAATTCAAAATGGCCTCCTATCGGCCATTATTCACTTTCACATGGCCGATATTTGGTAAACCATGCTAGATAGCTAGACGATTACTATAGAATGAAATGTGAGATTTCAGCTGAGGATGCATCTGGAAAAATTCTGACTCGATCAAATTCAAAATGGCCCCCTATCGGCCATTATTTACTTTCACATGCCCAATATTTTGCAAACTGATGTTAGTCCATTACTATAAAACAAAATTTGAGGTTTCGGGGGAGAATGCACCCTAAGTTTTTAACTAATTTATATCGAATTCAAAATGACCGTAAATCAGCTATTAGTTAACTCGATTGGCCTGATATCGAGTAAACCATGCCAGATAGGTAGACCATTACTGGGATACTGATTAGGATCATTAATTTCAATGGAGATTTGCAATCTCTGACAGACTGTCTGGTTCTTATCTTACTCTTAGACTGGACTTCTTAGACCTAGTTGTCTTGCGTCTTGATTTTTGACCTAGACTAGGACTACATTAATAACCCTATACAAAATTGCTTAAATCAAATTCTAATTCGGAGCGGGACCTCCTGGACTTATGTAGTCTTGTAACTATTTATATTGCCGTATATTAACCGTCTGCGTCCCTGTGCTTGGGCTATATTCAAGTTAAACTGAACGTAGATTTTAACCTAAGTCTATGCTAAAAACACAAATAGTAGGCCTCATTTATGTTCTTGTATTATGGACCCTATCGATGGAAGCTGATATTGAACATCACATTGTAATAAAGGCCTAAATATGACGCTAATAGGGATCTAATTAGAAGTTACTAAAATGTGTGGTACCAAAGCCATAACTTTATTTTGAATTGAATTTACAAATAGTAATATTATTAATAAATGATGTTCCTTTAATGCTGGGTAAACGATGTAGAGGGCGGCACAACAATAAACTAAATATCCAGTTATCCCTGGTTTAATGCTAGTCCACCGTCTGTACTGCTGGCCCAACATTAAACTAACATTAAGTCGATGTAGCTTCTGTGGAAAGTATAGCGTATATAGCCAGTGTAATATATTATGAGATTATGCTTTGTACGCATCGCGTTGACTACTACAATGAGGCAATACCGCTGTAGTACAATCACACGTGTCTTGCCATAGAGTTAACTCTATATTTGGTCTGGTTAAACTTCTGAACTTTGAAACCTTTGAGTGTTGATCCACTGCTCGCCGTATCGTATTTGCTGGGATGCACCTAAAAGTATGCATACTTTAGAAGTGGATATATGTATATTAAAAACATGTCTCGAAGTAGTAATATGTAGGGCTATAAAGTGTCTATAAAGCAGCTGGGCCAATAGTGTTTTTTTAATGACACAGCATCATAGTTGAATTCACGCTTTCCCATTCATTGATTGTTCTCTACCAATTACTGGCCAACCGTCAATGATGAAGACTAGGACCAGCCGTGCATGTGGATTATAAAACTTTAAAATATTTTTTTTTCATTTTTGCAATAAATGAAAATCAAAGTGGAACAGGGAACACTATTATGGCAGAACCAGAGTAAAAACATACCTGTCAATTATCACAGGTAAGGGATAGCAATGACATGACCAATATATATTATGCACATTTAATATGTTGTGCAGAATAAAATATGAAAAATGTTGGGCAGCGCCCCTGACGGTGAACCAATATTAAATCCACAGCTAATGTGTTTGTATATATAATAACAATACAGAAGGGCGGGGGGGGGGGGGTCCTGGTGCCTGCTAGGAAAGTCGCGGATTCGTCTCCTGCTCTGGCATTCAAGTTTCAAAGAAACAAAATGTTTTCTCCCTGTTTAATCGTAAATATTGAATATTGTGGGCAGCCTCCGTGACCGAGAGTTAGTGTGCTCAGCCGTAGACCAACAGGGCTCAATTTCGAATCCTGTGTCTGGAGGGCAGTGACACCTCATTCATCTCACCATCCTCAGGTTCTCCTTACCCAGTTTAGCCTATATGTGTACAAATGTGGTGTAGAACCCCATTTATTTCATTTCATAGCATTTGATACAGCCAACTAACACCTGACAACATTTCAGCAAAGATCGTGTGAGTTGAGAAAACCTTCATGGGTCTTTATCCTTAGGTCTACTGTGTGTATTGTGATTTCCATAATTGGCATTACGTATGAGGGTGCAGTGAAAGTGCATTACGTCCACATGTGATAATGATGGATTAGGGCTACTGTATATTTCATGGCTGAGTAAGAAACATTAAAAGCTGATAATTTACAACTTTGTTATGCCTATTTTAGACAGAAGAATTAAAATTGAAGATTTCGTGAAAATTCCTGGCCAACTGGGGCATTATAAAAGTCCCAGAAGAAGTAATAATTGCACTTTTGTAATATTAACATTGTAGTCCTGTGAAATGATTCTTTGTCAAGCATATTTCATTAGGTGCAGTGCTTCAGAACGTGTGTAAAATCAGCAAAATGTATTATGGGAACCGAACATAATAATATAAATGCCAATGATCGATATAAAGGATATACATATTTTCATGATAATGCATCTTAGAGTATAGATATACATTCCCTGACACATTTATAGCTGATTTTTTGCAATGCTGTTGACAAACGTCAAGGCCCCTCGGCCTCTTGTTTTCAATGTGAACTGCTTTAATATACCAAATGTGGTGATTGTATCATAATTTGAATGATTTACCTAAAAAAAAATTAGATTTATATTGTGAGGTCTCTGTCAGGAGATGAACATCAAACGACAGCGCTCGGTCTATGGAAAACGTGCCAGATAGCTGGAACATAACCATAAAACAAAATGTGCGGTTTCAGGAAAGGATATGCCCTGCAAGATGGCCGATTATTGCCCACATATACCTTTATTATGCCTCATATCTGACAAATCGTGCTAGTTATCATTTATAAAGTTATCCTAAGTTCATACAACTGTCATGTCATTTATTGCTGTAAGCAAAAATTTGTCAAAATATCTATCATCCAAATCACTTTTGTGTTAATAGACCGAGCAGTAGTAATTTTATTACAGTTTTACCTGAGTTTGAAAATATTTTTCTATTTGACTGACAGAAGTCTATTAGGACTATATAGAAAACAATTCAACTGTGAATGTTTCCCCAAAAAATTAACAATCACATCAAAGTCATTGTTCCAGAATAGCACTCGTCTGCCTCATCGATGTGTTGTGTGCGGGTGTATGGTGGCATTGGTTCTTGTGAAAGTTTCACTCGAACTATGCCAGCGTGGCGGTGTGATAGCTCATTAACATAAATCACTAATCTGACTGACAGCTGTGCGCCTCTAGGAACGCTCACCGATCCCAATAATGACAGTGTGGTGTGCACACGTCACGGGTGAGGAAAAATAAAAAATCGAGCTGTGTATTTACACAAAGTGCGATTATTAATTTATATTTTTAAGAATTTTTTTTTTTAAGGTTTATATTCGATCTCAATAGCTGTCCGAGAAAAAAATTGAAGTGATTGAATAGATTCAATGATTGGGACAGAATTTAGAAATAATCATTCCATCATGGCTGTCTGAGCACGTGGCTGGTATTTTCCCAGAATTGCATTGTGGGTCTTTTCCCGTGGAAGTTTTTGGTCTGCCAAATTTATATAAATATTATTGAGACTGTTGCGCCCTAGGCATGACGAGATAGCTGGATTCGCGCGTGGCCTCGGCAGTTAAATTAGGGAGAAGGGCATGTCCGCTCGAGTATGGCCCCTCTTACGGCAAACTGACCTACCAACACATAATATTAGTACAGTAGTCCGCTTCCATTATTTGCTTTTTATAAGGGAAAATGATGTAAATATAGATAAAAATGTATATAAATTTTAGGCTCGTTTTTTACACTATAAGCTGAAATCCTCGACGTTCGGACCCTAAGAACAGGCCATTCGCCGTTTTTTTATTCATTTTGCAACCCATGTGTACCCTCATTTAGGACCTTTTATTCATAGGCCTACATATATAGGCTGACAATTTTACGTGGCCCTAAAACTTAATAAAATTTGTGTGGTTTGAGGTGATAATTTATCAATTCTGAAATCAGAATTTTGATAAAAAAAATATATTTTGCTATGGGAAATTTGGTTGAAAAATTCTCATTAAATCGTGCCACCTGAATATTTTCGTAAGCCGATTTTCATAAAAACTTGAAAATATTTCCTTTCCCTTCGCCTACAGGGGCAGAACGAGGAAAAAGAAATTTTCAAATTGCGAAGTCGGCCATCCTGGAAATTCTTAAGACCACGTTTAGGCTACTTTCACACTGGAATTATGATTTTTTTCTCTAAAAGCAAAAACATGTGTATATACCTCTTGCCGCATAACATTTCCAGGGTGACCGCGGGTCTTTAAAACTCTTTAAATTTGTTTTTGAAAAATAAAGCATTTAAAAGTCTTAAAAAATGTAAGTTAGGTATTAAAAGGTCTTATTTTTTCATTTTTCTCAGTTTTTTATATGCGGTAAGAAAAAATTGCACATTCATTGAATTTTTTTACGCATTCTTCGGGTCTCCAAGTGAGGCGATATCTGTGGAACTGGTATTAATTTTAGGTTCTGGAGTCTTTAAAAAGGTCGTATTTTTTATTTCATTGAGTTGGCATACACCCTGGTTTTTAACTGACCTAATAGCATTATTTGTACATTCTGATCAGAAATTCTTACGTAGGGCCTACTTTGAAAAAAATGATGTGTCCCCTAAAAAAAATTTAAGCCAATTTGTTGATTTACCATTAAGATGCAGTTTAGATCACGTCGTGGGTCACCAATGTTGAGGTTAGGGGGTTGGGTGGGACGGCAGTCCGTCGTCCCATTGTTATCAGTTCTCTTACCCACCGGCTCGGCGTTAAAATGAAGAATCAAATATATAGGCGAATAGTATTAGACCTGTAAACAGGCTGAAGGGGAAAAAAATATGCCCAAGCTGAATTTTTCAGGATACCTTCCAAATACCATTAGAAACAACATACTAAAACTCCCCGTGATTCCCGCTGGAGCCTTTTCCATTATTCAAGATGGCGTCCAAGATGGCCGCCAAAATGTTGAAACCGCTATATCTCGGCTTGTAATCAACATAACTTGATGATTTAAATGTCTACATGTGCATTTATTGCCATAAGGATTCCATTGAAACAGGTTCTGAGTCACAAAATAGTCACGCCTATAATGTATTTGCAATTTAAGGTATATAAATAAGCAATATAGCAAGATTTTGATACGTATGACATTTTAAATACTGTACTATTTCAATCATTACATATCCTAAATTGAAAATAAATGTGACTATTTCGTGACTCAAAGCCTTGTAATCCTTTTGTAAAAAAGAACATTTTGATATAAACATCATGAAATTGTGTTGATTACAAGCGGAGATACTAGGTCGTCGATTTATGCAAACATCCACTCGAACACCCCGACAAATTATAGGCCTACCAAAGATATTTTCCAGAGGTTTTTTCACTAATGAGATGTATTTAAAAGCAGGAAAAAGTCTTTTAAAATCTGACTAGCAGAAAAATGTCAAATTCAAGATGGCCGCCAATGACTCTAGAAGAAGGAAATTGCTATGACTAATTAGTGTATATCTACTGTTTAAGTTTTAATGTCAGTGCAGGCACTGATGTTGGCTGTGGTAGCCTTAAACAACCGGCAATATAGTTACCTTCAGCTATTGTCACTCTGGGGACTATCCGACCAGATTCAGATGTATGGACAGGCCTAGGGTAAATCCCCCAAACATGCCCAGAACCCCTATGTTATCGGGCGAGTGAAGGAAAACAATCTCAACACCGACCGTGCCCTATCACCCCAAACCCACATTATATTAATCTGTACATCATTCATCTCATCAATGGTCTGTACTGTTTTTTATCGCATTACAGTGTCACATAAATGACCATTAGTGCCAAAACGTAAAGCAATAATTTACTGGGAATTATACCATAAAAAAGGAGTGAATACATGTACATGGTGTTTACATCATTCAATTTGTTCAGTTCTTCTATCAAGCTAAAATAACATATATTTATGTTTTTCCACCCCCTGACATAAAAAGGAACCTTATATACTATGCTCCTGGTGTACCCCCCCCCCCCCCTCAGCCCTCTCAATTTACGGGAAGGGTGAAAAACATATATGCAATAAATTGGACCCATAATCATGATAATAGCTCGTATAGGTGTGGTTTTGACTGCATAATGTAATTCTTCTAGGTTTTTAAGGATTAAGCATGCTCAAGGTGAAAAGATCAACTTAACATTGTGAAAATGTAATTTTGAACAAGGAATTATAAGGAATTACAAGGCATTACAAGGCATTACAAGGGCAGGAGGCAATGGAGAGGCGCTAAAAGGAGACGAAGAGGCATTGAAGGACAATGTAAAGACGTTGAAGGACGACAATGAGGAGTCAAGGTGCGACTGGGTGTGTTAAAAGGTGGTATGGAAGGCAGTACAGGGCGACGAGGAAGCGTTAAGTGACAATGGGAAAGCGTTAAAGAGCAATGGGGAAGCGTTAAAGTGCAGTGGGTAGGCGTTTAAGGACGACGAGAAAGCGTTAAGGAGCGCAGAAGAGGCGTTAAAAGGCAATGGGAGGGCATAAAAGGGAAAGTAAGATGCGATCAAGTGTGACGGGATGCGGTAAAAGGCAACAAGAAGGCATTAAAGGGCAGCGAAAAAGCGTCAAGGGCATCACAGAGGCATTAAAGCATGATCGAGAAGCAATAATGGGAGACAGGGAGAAGTTAAAGGGCAATGGGGAGGCGTTAAAGAACGACGAGGCAGTGCTAAAGCGCGACAACGAGGCATTAATAGGCGACAGAAAGGTGTTAATATGGTAATGCTATTGCCAAAAATGCGATGGAGGGGAAACAAAAGGGGATGAGTAAGTGTTAAAGGGTGACGGATAGGAGTTAAAGGGCGATTGGAATGTGTTGATGGGCGATTGGCGGGAGTTAGAGAGCATCTGACGCGGTAAAGGGTAACGGAAAAACGATAAAAAACGGTGGGGAGGCGTTGAAAAACACTTTATTCAGTCAAAAATAGGCTAGCTAAATAACCTTATGCCCATTATGAAAATTATGAATGGGGTTTTAGGCCATCTGTGTGCACATACAAGCTAAGCTGGGCCAGGAGAGCCTCCCGAGGATGGCGAGATGAATGAGATGACACTGCCCTCCAGACACAGGATTCGAAATATGGCATTTAACTATCAAAATTGTACTACAAGAAATGCAGTTAAACCCTCATCAAAGATATAGATTACACTTGTTACTATTTTTCTTTGTGTAAAATGTTTTTTGGAATGGGACTTTGGATGAAACTACTACCATAAAAGGATTTTCTACCCAAAATTAAATTGAAATAAGGTATTACATTGTATCATTTTAATTTGTTAGAATTATCTTTTCGTTCATTTGACCTTAAAATTGACATTTTGATTGAAGATGAAGTTGAATCGATCACTAAAATATTACCAGAAATGGATCTTCTAGTAAGTTAGATTGGGTCGGTTACCTCTTTTTACACGAAAAATAGGTATTAGGGCCTACGCTTGCTTTTACTTGACCTTTAAAATGACGTTTTGACATGAAAGACCTTTGATTTTCAATTTTTTTTTATACATTTTGACCTTGGAATTTACTTTTTGATGTCGAAGAAGTCATTGTGTCACCAAAATAATAACCTCAGTGGATTATCCAGTAAAATCACCCCAAAACGAGTTATTACATATGATATTTTTTTATATTTTTATTTGTTAAAAATATTATTTTCAGGAATTTGGCCTTAAAATTACCCCTTGGACCTTAAAGGTCACCTTGAATCATAAACATAATACCATAAAAGGATTTGCCAGTCACAATTTCATAAAAATGTGGTATTACACAATTTCTTAACTTTATTTGATAAAAATCATATTTTTGATTATTTGACCTTTAGATTGACCCTTTGACATTGAAAATGCCCTTGAATCATAAAAATAATATAAGAAATGGATTTTCCAATCAAAATTAGACGAAAAAGAGGTATTACACTTGTTCCTACCTTTATTTGTTGAAAAATCATATTTTACCTTGGCCATGATCTTGGATTTTGCCATACCTCCCCTCCCCCCCCCCCCAGCCATTTTGGGACTTTTGACACTGCCTAAATTTTATTGTATCCAATGAGTTCCCCAACTCTTAAAAACATGAAATAAAAACAAGAATCATTGTTTGATTGTGAAATTTTTGGCAATTTAGGGTGGTTTTATCGATTTTCACGGCCGCTGGCGGCCATCTTTCTTCCATTTTTAGGGGTCAAATTTTGATTGACTGTCATTCATTATATATCCAGTAGAATAGAACACCGTTATAAACCTTTTGTCATATTTTTGGGGGGATGAGGTGGTATATCGACCCGTCTATATAGCTGTGTTAATATTTTGGCGGCCATCTTGGACGCCATCTTGAATATTGGAAAAGGCTCCAGCGGGAATCACGGGGAGTTTTAGTATGTTATTTCTAATGGTATTTGGAAGGTTTCCTGAAAAATTCAGCTTGGGCATATTTTTTTCCCCTTCAAAACCTAATACTATTCGCCTAATACCCTAATAACCAGACTTGTCCATTTTATTGTAGATATAGTCTAAGTAGCGCTATGCATAGCTCGCAGAGGGTGAATGAAGATCAGGCCAACATGGCTACTTCTCTCTCCTTTGAGCGACTCACTCGACGTGTGCGTTTGGTTTGCTTGCCTGAAACTCGCATAGGTTCTGAGGTCAGACAAGATCGACATGGTACAAGGGTGAATATTAAATTTGAGGGGTCTTTCAATCTTTATTTTCAAAGAAAAATAAGTCGCTTCAAATTATATATACTAGGGTCAGATATGGTCTATATGATACACATTTAAAATATCAGAGCTTACTCAAACAGATTTTTTTTAAATATGTGTTTTTGTGAAGGACAATAAAAATAAAATGTCAACTCAGCAACGAATTATATATTTGATCATTTTTAAATCTTAAAGATCATTAATTGCTTTGAATAATAGTTTAGTGATATGTTTGTATTTATAACACTTTTTGGAATAAAAATTGCTAAGACAGAACACAGATTTTATCGTGAAATTATGTAGTGGCTGAGTTGACATTATTGTTTCTGAGTTGACAAAACACGGTAATTGGATGTAAAAGTCATGTTTTAAGTGCATCTACGAGATCTCTCAACACTTGAGCCCCATTTTCTGAAAAAAATTAGTTCATCATTATAAAGACAAAAAAGAATTGGGAACATAATAAGCCTAATGTGAAAATGTATTTCGAAGGCCATTGTACATTGTACAATATAATGAGAGTAAATTTAATTCAGAAATTTAACTAAGTGTTATTTGTAGTTTTATTTATGTAAACAACTTCTAAAATACTCTCTCACTCTAATTTATTCAAAAGCAGCTTCTTTTTAACCGCATTTTACATTGATGGAGTTGAAATTTTGTTTTAATTACAATAAGGAGACAGAAAGTAGAATTCAGTAAACTCAGCAACGTTTTTGTTTTCAGCTCAGAAACGGTTTTTCATTGTTGTAAAAATGTACTACATAAGCGAATACTCTCTCAAACTAATTTGATTAAAAACATCTTTTTTAATTGCACTTTACATTTATAGAGTTATGTTTTAGTCTTAATTACATTAGTGAGACAGAAAGCTAAATTTAGTCAGCTCAGCAACGTTTCTGAGTTGACTGGTGAACTCATAAACGTTGCTGAGTTGATCAAAATAATAATGGTGCTGAGTTGAATACAGACAACATGAAACGATCTTTAATGTATTTAAAATAGATGTATCATTGCCCACCGATGCGATAGGGGGATGACCATCATTATCAAGCCCTTTGGTCAGTTTAGCATGTTTTCAATGTTTTTTTGCTAAATTATGAGCGTTTCTGAGTTGACACATACATTGAATACGCTTCAGAGGTGATTGTTTTGGTTAAAAAATAGAAGTTCAAATTGAATGTTTACAAATATTTCACCTACCTCAAAATATTGGGACTTTGCAGCTGTCTCTGCATATATCAAATTAATTGAATGGTATCGTACCACAATTTGAGGAGTTTCGATAACACTGGCGTTGTTGAGTTGACCGGTTTGCGAGAGACAACTAAAAAGCCTCAGTAAAGGTATCCTTAGCATTATAATGAGTTCATGTCTGTTTATAAATAAATTCCGTTGTACATAACAAATGCGCTACAAAATAACTTGTGGTTAAGTTATTTCCAAGAGATCTTCAATGTTAAAACTAGTAAGTGATGACAGACTCTGTGTGCGATACAGAGTCTGTAATCATTGCCATTCATAAGGCTGTGCCCCCAAAAATCGGTGCGTGGGCAATAGATTGCGCAATGAATTACTGCGTCATTGCATCAATTATTTTTATATCATTCTGTAATGTCATTAGAATAATGTCTTAACGTGGGGACTTAAACCACTGTCTTTAAAGATGATTTTAACATCTAAATAGGGCTAGGGGATACTGGGTCACCTTGAGACGAAAAAATTCAAACCCCCCAAACATAGATTTAATTTTCAAATAAAATATTTCGACGACCCATATGGATACAGCATCCAGTGGGGTATATTTGAGCAAGAAATAAAAATTATCAGAAATGTGCAACCTTACATTTTTTTACAATTGAACAGATTTTCAAAAAAGTGTCTTAATGTACCCCGGGTACCATGAGACGCCAAATTAGGTACCTGAAAACAACGTGGATCTAACTAAAATCAAGATTTGAATACTACATATACCTGTAGCTAAAGCCTGCAGTTAGCTAATGTTAGATGTTGCAGTAAAATATGTGCCTGGAAAAAAGTGACAGATTTGTGGCACATTGAGACAGCGTCTCAAGGTGCCCCATCCTGACTGACCTCACATCTGATATCATAGTTTGTGTGTGGGGTGTATTTGAGCCAAACCATTATACTTACGTTATAAAGTGATAACACACGTGTAAGATACCACCAAAATCATAGGGAAATAAATTATTATGTGATCTATAGAACCAAATAATGATCATCCCAAAAATCTACTTTTCATGTAAAAAATGGACCTAAGCTTACATGCATGCCAAAGAAGTCCAATAGCCATTAGCAATCGGGTGGAAAATCGAAATTGGTTAGTTTTGGTATCATTGACCAGACGGCGCACAAATCGCAAAATAATAACTGTGTCAAACAGGCCTGTCTTTTGGTGCCCCATGTCTCAAGGTGCCCCAGTCTCCCCTACCCTCACATTTTTCATAAAAATGTTGGTCTCATCGTACACTGACCACCATAGAAAACCACAGCTTTTGCTATGCTGTCCATCTCTGACTTTGAACCATGCTGTTCACGTTAAGCTCGGACTAGTTAAAACAGTCTTTGTTTCAGGTGTTAGATATTGGGAGACAGTGCATTTGTGTACAAATTCGTGTATTTTGACACATTGCATGTTGAATATAAAAATATTCGTTAGAGTTATTAAATTATTTACTTTTTTATTTCAGTTCATCGTATTGCCCATAGGACAACATTAAAACAATTCGGACCTACACAATACATAAATTTGTTCAGAATAGCCAAAAGACACTAAATGACCCTTAAATTGTATATTCACCCACAAGCGCCACAGTTGTTCAACTCAGTATTCTGGTATATTCTTATGCGTTATATTAGGCCTATACACTTGTACTTGGTACTTGCAATGGTGTCTTGCATGTTTTGTACCTAAGTACATTTGCAATGTACTTGGGTCGTACGCAAGTATATTTTTTTCTGAATACTGTGTGATTTACAGTTTTAATAGTTAAGTAACCATGTGTTGTTCTATAAATAGAGCACAGAAGTATACAACATACAGGGACAGTATTTTTGAACCATCACAAGGGGTATACGGGCAATAAATGGGGTTGGAGCTGAAATGGCATTACGGGGCACGTTCAAACGCGTTCGAATATGCCCGGTGTGATGTGCTCAGGGTTCCCCCCAAAATTCATTCCCCCTGGGGTCGGTGCGCATGCGTGTTACTCGTGGTTACGGCAATGTTTACTTCCGGTCTAAGCCTGTGCTCAGCGTTCCCTCCTATATTTATTCCTTAGGTTGTTTTCAAACAGAACGGACCATTTTACCAGCTTATATCGCCTTTATTTTTATTCGAATCTTAACTGGTATAGTCTATAGATCTACTAAGTCGGAAATCAATAAAATAAAGATGGATCAACAAACAGAGCAAGTTCTATCTAATGCTATTGACGATGATGAGAGTAAAGTTGAATTGGAAAGGATGGATGCCATTGCACAATATCTAGAAAGTGGTACCTATCCAGGCTGGTACAGCAAAAATCAGAGGAGGTCCATACGGAAATCGCTGGAGAAAGGACAGTACGAGATGAAAGGTTAGGCCTAGACCTAGAATAATTGTTATTATTTTGTTATAAGCCACTGCCAGGTAGAGTAGGCTAACGTTAGGCCAGGACTAGACAAGGGCAGGCTTATAGTTATAGGACTGAGTGTTCCCCCCAAAAATGGGATGATTTTTTATTTGTTTAGCCAGTCAATTTAAATCACAATACACTGTATGGACTGAGTGTTCCCCCCAAAATGACATGATTTTTTGAAAAAAAAAATTGAAAAAAATTATTATTTATTTTTATTATTTTTATTCGCGTAGCCAGCCAATTTAAATCACAATACACTGTATGGACTGAGTGTTCCCCCCAAAATGACATGATTTTTTGAAAAATTTTTTATTATTTATTTTTATTATTTTTATTTGTTTAGCCAGCCAATTCAAATCACAATACACTGTATGGACTGAGTTTTCCCCCCAAATGACATGATTTTATGAAAAAATAATTGAAAAAAATTATTATTTATTTTTACTATTTTTATTTGTTTAACCAGCCAATTTATATCACAATACAATGTATGGACTGAGTGTTCCCCCCAAAATGAAATGATTTTTTTTGAAAAAAAATATTATTTATTTTTATTATTTTTATTTGTTTAGCCAGCCAATTTAAATCACAATTATACACTGTATGGACTGAGTGTTCCCCCCAAAATGACATGATTTTTTTTGAAAAAAAATATTATTTATTTTTATTATTTTTCACAATACACTACATTGTGTCATGGCCTTAACCCATCTTCATTTTTTTTTCACAGGGCTTTATGCATGCTCATTTGCTGAAGTGTATGACTGAGGGGAAGATGACAATGTTCCCTGTCAGGTCCACCAGCCGACCACGCTGTAAGAAGTCCATTCGGGTGCCACTGTTTTGCCATTGCCGCTTGCCGAATGACACACGTTTGAAGATGATTGCCTGTGCAATATGCAGTGAATGGTTTCACGATGCATGTGAGAAAGTGCCTGAATCAGCCTGGTCTGACCGCAAAGCTTCATTTACATGTAAACATTGCCTGAAGTGAAACTTTGCAGTCGACCGGTTGTATTCTGATGCTATCTTGCATGCATCTTATGTAAATTGCTCGGCCTATTTAGACCTTAAAACTGTTTTATTTTTTCCTCATAATGTAACTCTTTTTTTCACAGGTGACAATTTGTATATATGTTAAGTGTGAATCTATGTTTCTTGCTGTTTTTGATATAATTATGCTATGTGGTATATATTTGTAAAATAACTGTATGTATGCCTTTTCATTATGTAACTCTTCTTTCACAGGTTACTATTTGTATATTTGTATATATGTTTTCCTGTTGTTTTTTATATAAATATGCCATGTGGTATATAGTTGTTTATATGTTGAGTGTGAAATAACTATGTATGTCTTTCCTTGTTTACTATGTTTCTATATAACTTGCATGTATGTACATGATAGGTATGAATTAACCCTTTGACAACTCATCAAAAATATCGTGTTCCAGCTTCACATCATCTTTGGCATCAAAATTCAACAAAAAACTACAAATCAATTACTAGGATGGTGTGCTGTATCTTACCGCACCACTTTGAGATTGTTATGTAGCCTTTATACACGTCAGTAAATACAAGTTCTTGAAGATGCAACAAGAAAATAGCAACTGTGTGGGCATTTGTCAAACCATCAACAACAAACAGTGAAAAGAATATTATGGAAAAGTGTACTACCAGGACAAAATACTCATCAATCACTTGGATGGTGTGCTGTATTAAATCACACCACTTAGGGATTGTTAGGTAGAATTGACAGCCAGCCAAAGACAAGAAAAGGGGATGACATGAATTTTTGAATGAAAGATCTGATCAAAATCACACACTACCTCAATATGACATGATTTTTTGAATAAAATGAAATACAAAAAACAAAACATTTTTTAATCTAAGTCTCTATCATACAGCTTGATGTGAAATGAATTTTTAAATAACATAGTTTATATCATACATCAGCTGGGCTATAACATACCTATAACACAGTCTATAACATACCAGGGCTGAGTGTTCCCACCCCCCCCTCAATATGACACAATTTGGTTAGTTTTCGAGATATTTTA
This sequence comes from Flabesymbios commensalis, assembly GCA_964017125.1. Classification (NCBI taxonomy): domain Eukaryota; kingdom Metazoa; phylum Annelida; class Polychaeta; order Terebellida; family Flabelligeridae; genus Flabesymbios; species Flabesymbios commensalis. The sequence continues at coordinate 59,794,033 of OZ024916.1, read as the reverse complement.
AAGTGTGATACATTATTGGAATCGCTTAGGCACCTAGTAGTAGCCTATTTTTGTCATATTTTGATATCTGAAAAAAACTTATATAAAAAAGGGATTTTAATAAATCGCCAAAGTTGGTAAATCTTTTAATAATTATAGCTTTGTCTATTTTCAAGATATTGTCAAGCCCGATATACCATCGGAATCGCGTACTCATCTAGTATTTGCTATTATTGTCATTAAGTGACAAGTGAAAAATAACATATAAAAAATGTTTTAAGTGGATAAAAACTTTAATACTCGGGTCACAGCGTTGGGATGCATATCAGGTTATAGTGGCCGGAAAATGCTTTCCAGTGATATAATTATTTTTACTGTACTTTGAAAACTTTTTCTGTTATTAATTTAAAACCATGTTTCAATGGGGTTTTCAATGCGAAATATTTATATTATATGCGGTGCAGTTAACACCTAGCACACCCTTGACTTTACAAGGTGCATTACACAACTAAATAGCCCTTGTTAGTGGGTAAGCGAGGTGTGAAAAGCCAGCACAATACGAATTATTATCTCTGTCAATTTATGTGATATAAACATGAAATAAATATCTCCAGAAAGCTTATTAAATACTGAAAACAACGATATAAATAATATTAAGATAGCACGAGAACTCGCAAAATTACTTATTTAAAAAGGTAGGCGGGGTATAACAGTGTTACTGTTAGCGTCGCTGAGACAGATAGTTAGCGAGGTCTATATCAGACATTATAGCTGGGCTGAGTGTTCCCCTTGGTGAGACATTAATTTTGAAATAGAGCGAAGTAGGAAAAAATAGCTGGGCCGAGTGTTCCCCCCTAGTATGACATGAATTTTGAAATAAAATGAATTAAAAAAAGAGCTAGTCCATGACATACTAGCTGGGCACGGGGGAACCTTCAGAATACGACATACTAGCTGGGCTGAGTGTTCCCCCCTCAGTTCCCCCTTCAATATGACTTGAATTTTAAAATAAAAGGCATTAAAAAATATTTAAAACTAGTATATATATGTGTCCCCCCCTGGTATGACATGAATTTTGAAATAAAATGAATTAAAAAAAGAGCTAGTCCATGACATACTAGCTGGGCTGAGTGCTCCCCCCTCAGTTCCCCCTTCAATATGACTTGAATTTTAAAATAAAAGGCATTAAAAAAATATTTAAAACTAGTATATATATGTGTTCCCCCCTGGTATGACATGAATTTTGAAATAAAATGAATTAAAAAAAAGAGCTAGTCCATGACATACTAGCTGGGCTGAGTGTTCCCCCCTCAGTTCCCCCCTCACTATGACTCGAATTTTTAAATAAAATGCATTAAACAAAATATATAAAAATAGTATATATATGTGTTCCCCCCTGGTATGACATGAATTTTTGAATTAAAATGAATTTAAAAAAAGCTAGACTATGAATTAAATTAATGGGCTGAGTGTTCCCCCCTCAGTTCCCCCCTCAATATGACTTGAATTTTGAAATAAAATGCATTAATTTTTTTTTTTTTAATTAGTCCTATTGACAGCCAAACATTTGTTTCCAATATAGGGATACAAAATAACTTAATGTATGTTATGTATCATATATTATGCATTCTATATTGTCTTCAATAGGGAAGGCAGGGGAAATATATTAGCCAGAGGGGAACACTCAGCACAGCTGAAGGCGTAGGGGGAGGTGTGAACTCCAGCACTCAGCACAGCAAAGCATGACAGGTGGGGAACTATGAGCCTGGGGGGGAACTCTCAGAATATGAGTGACAGATACCAGCCGTTCCGCTCATGGTCGCGCATGCGCAGATGGGCGGAAGGGGAACTCTCGGCACGGGGGAACCTTCAGAATACGACACCGGAATGGGCGTGAGCATGCCCTGAACTATCGATAGCCTCACAACCAATGGTCATAATTGCAACATAGTTTATCTTATTTACTCATGTCCACACTCACCCATACATGTTGGCACTCACTCAGCCACACATTATCACACTTTTTCATACAACACATGCTGTTTTGTCTGGTAACCCGGCGTTGGTGGATAACCATGATAAATGCCGCCAGTGGTGCGCTGGTGGCCTGATGAGCAAAGTGCCATTGCCCACTGCTGGCAACGTTATGGGAGACTGACAATGTGCTGCTACCTTGTGAAGGGCACCATCACACTGTTGCTATTTATGCAAAATGCAATAATAAAATACAAAGGATTGCCAAATATTGTCATTGTTGTATTGCACTTTAATAACCGGGGCATGTTCGAGAGGTGGGGCATGTACGACCAGTCTGGTTGTAATCACATTTTGCGCTATATTTTTTAAAATATACAAGGCAACTGACTATAAATTTTAGTGGAGCATCATACATTTGGAAGCACTATATGTATGCAATAATTAGTGATCTAGATATATAGCTAGTGAACAGGTATGCATTATGTCATAAGGGTTCGAACATGCCCCGTCCTCCCCGTCTAACGTTACTCATTGCGCGAACACAGTCATAGTCAATGGAGACCATTTCAAGTCTAGATTAGTTTAGAATAGCCTACAACACAATAACTTCCGGTAAAGAAAAAGCTTAAAACATGGCATGTTTTTTTTCTTTTTATACACCAATTAAATTGAAATGATGCCAACATTAATTTACTAATCTGTAAGATAGACTTACTTACAAAACTGTTTATTTATCATGGTTATTTTTACTTGCAAATTCAGTCAAAGACAATACATGTACAGAATACGGCGTTGACGTTAGCTCATCGACATCGACGCATCGTCCTTACTGAGACTGAGTTACTCCTTAGCCTTAGGCTTACGCGATCGACATCGCCGGCCCGGTCCATAGAAATTAAAATCACAGTTAGACTACCTATTTCTGTTGCTAGATCTTGACAACGGAAACAAGCAAGTTTTGCATAAAATAAGCACAGCCGTCTAACGTCATGTTCCATGCAAGGTATGACTTTGTCATCTTTGAGTTTGACTTTGACTTGAGTGAATACTCCACTCTCCAGCAGTCCTCCATTGTGGAGTATCAGGCTGGAAGGGGGAAAGAGGCTGGCAGATCTAGTCGACCAGCTGACTCTTGATAGATTAACTTTTTCCAAATCATATTTCAAATTTTGTCCAGACCGTATTTAAATATTATCGCCCATATTTATTGACGTAGGGTTAAACCAATCTAGTTAGCAAACGCCACCCTCCACAACGTGTTACGGGTTAGCAAGCATTCCATATCTGAACTGTAAGATACGCGATCGATTTAACCCCTATTAACACCCTTGAAATACATTTTAATTGGGTTGACCTAACTTAGTGACCTCTTATGCATCCACTCAGTTGATTTTGAAACATTCCAGCACAAACACATTTGAGGGATATCGGCCCATAGTTTGCCGGAGAGTGCCCATCCCCCTTTTTTGACGACTGGGGCAACATTAGCCTCTACCCAGTCATCTGGTGATTTGCCCGTCTGTAGAGATTGATCAAAAATAATTTTAAGAAAGGGAGATAGTTTGTTGGCAGCATTCTTCAAAATCAGATTCAAGAGCTTGTCTGGTCCGGTGTGGCATTATTTTTCGTAATTGCGAGAAATCTAATGATGGGAACCCCCACAACTGGTGATAAAAGTCCCATTCAAAACAAATAACTCTTTCAATTCTACAATGATGGCTTCATTTCTACCTGTAATAGTGAGCAAAAAAAACAAACAAACAAAGAAAAATATATCTTGTATTACATGTATCACAAATTCACATAAATCCTAAAAAAACATGAAAAAAACACCAAAATGACTTCATCGGACGTACCTAGCCTAGCCTGGCATGGGCTAGCCATAGGCATGATACGTACAGTGGTACTGTAGTAGTCTAGAATTGCGATAGTATTGCTTTCATTAATAAAATATGCAGTTCACTTAAACCAGATGATAAATTATGACGTCATAGATTGAAGTTATTTCATTCATGAATTCCAGTAAAATTACAATACAGTTGGGAGACCTTGACGTCATAGGTTCCGCCTGAGTTTAATAGCCATGACTACAACACCATTTACATGCTATAGTAATAATTTAAAAAATAAATGCCTTCTGTAATTTTGATTGCGTTTTAAAAAAACTTTGTGCTGTGAGACTATAATGATGACTAGATTGCCTCTACCCACTTGACTTCCGGTTGCGCACGCACCCACTTGCACTGTATTTTCGTTCCTGTTGAAAATGACAAAAGTAGTCAAGAGGCCACAATATGCATTTCTGGGGTTGAAGTGTCTACCATTATGCCACTCCACTGCTCGCCAAAGGCGAGCAACGGGAGCCAGCTATTATATACCAAGCTGGGAATCTGGATACAAGTACTATTCCTTACAGAGATATCGAATCAGTTTGACCATGAAAATGTTGCACTGTAATTGACATAAAAATACAAAATTCATTTTTCCAATATCTGAAACCAAAATAGTATTTTTTACAAAATATTCATCAACCGAAGAACCTGTTCCCCCTTCACTGCAAACATGGCAAATGGCTAATTTCCGGAAGTAAACACTACATGCAAGCGGAATTTTGTCATGCCGTTTTTTGTGCTAGCTACGAAGCTAAGATACAAAGCTGTGTTTCCAATGTTGATCCAAATATATAGGGTCTACATGTGATTTCTTTTCGATATATTTTTATTACTGGTTCTTTTTCGCTGTGTAAACGCACAAAGAAAACGTTTGTTTCTCCAATGTATCACTGTATTGTTTGAAATAAAAATAATAATGGATTCTTCCTCAAATATCTCTCAATTGCCCATTCATAATCATATAGGTGGCATCGAGTCAATGTCTCTAGCACATTCGTTTCTTAGCCTCACTTGTTATACATTTATCGACATGACATATTATCTGGACATTCTGGAGGAACGGTGGAACACGAGCTAAAAATTGTACAAGTTAAAAGTGGATTTTGTCGATGTAACACATTTTAAGTGTTGAGTTACGTATGGTATCAGTGCTTTTCCTGGCCACTCGCCACGTTCGCAAATGCGAATCTACATGCCTTGTCACTGAATTCGCCACGCTTGCGAATCATGCCTGGTGATAAAAAATCATATTTCCACGTTTTATAAAAGTTAAAGGAGACCGAGTGGATCATGTTTTATTTTGGAGCCAAGTTGGGATCTTCTGTGTACAGACTTAGCACTATCTCACTATCAGCCTAGTGGCAACAAGCAGGAAGTATAGTATACTGGTAGTCTAGCATACTGTGTATGCAGCTCTCCCGCTGAAGCTGCTGCTCGTACATAGTCTGTATAGTCTACAGTGCGTGGTTGCGCGAGAAAGCTGTTGTGCTATAGGCTAGACTACTGTCTACAAATTACTCTCACTCGCCAAGTATTGCAGTGAACATGATGCATTGGTCCGATGTTGGGCCAATGCTGGTCCACTCTCTTCGACATCGGCCCAGCATTGGTGCAACATCGGTCCAATGCCTCATGTTTCCTGGGCAATGACGTATTGTAAACATATCTATTTTAATTGGATGACCCAAATAGCAGTATTAGCGCTAGTCAAGGGGCTCTCCAAACAGGGAAAGTAAAAGATTCAGAAACTGTGCTAAAAATAGGCTAGGAGTAGGCCTAGCCCCACTTAGCTAAGATTTCAGTCCTCGTACCGCTTGCCAGTACAGTCACGCTGGGGCTAAGCCCCACTCAGCCATTGGCTGAAACAGGTTTCAGTCACAGGCTGACCCCGTACAAAATTGTTGGACATTTCTTTGGCCAGTCATATCTGAGACTTGCCCACAAAGTTATCAGGGCGAAATCGGAACGTAGGTGGTTTTCTTTAGAATCAGTAATATTTCAGCTACGAGTAATGTCTAACGAGGTCGCACCGATGCATGCTAAGCTCATCTTCCATTCAGTCATTAAAAAATTGTGGACATTTTTCGGACCTTGGGGTTGAGATCGCTCTGAGTCACCGCCATGTTGTAAAATTTTTTGTAAAACAAATACAGTAATCCATGGCCTCGGAGAGGATCACCGCTAGGGCCAGGGCAGCTAGCCTATAATATTGGAGCTAGTATAACGTTAGTGGAAGTTACAATAACTTTTAGTGCATGTTTTTCGCCGTTTTCCCAGTCAATTCTTAACCGATTTTCATGAAATTTTGCAAAGCCAAGCACTATTTTCCAGTCGCCTGCAAAAAACCGTACAGTGTGCATGATTGGGACTCGCCCGCTCGCCAATGCGAGTAGGAAAAAAAACGGGCTAGTTAGGCTGGCCACAAACTTGCCCAGCTTGGCGAGTGCATATTTTTCCGTAATTTAAACATGTAGTCTGCTGTGAAAATAATGATTTGTCACGATGGATTTGTTTCACCATTAGTTCATGTCAGGCAACCCTTTAAAGATTAAAGATTAAAGACTGCATGGAGTCGGCAGGCCCACATGTGTATGCATCGCTGACCCGGTACGCATGCACTGAGCTCTAAGTATGCGGCACTTTTCTGAGCAATTGATCAATTGTGTCACCCCCCTATAGGGTCAATTGTAACAGACATGCGTGCGCACACCTGCATTTGTTGACGAGTTCGTCTGTTTTGACATACACGTGCAGTGTAGGACATGTAAACAAATATCTATGTCCTGCAACTAAATGTAAACATTGGCAAAGGATGTCACACAGAGTATAATTCAATTACCGCCCACCACAAAATAATTAAACTGCCAATAAAGGATTACACATGTCCATATATGCCATTATAATTTATATGCTCAAATATCCTGTTTTAAACATTTATTTACAAGTCATTAGTTTTTCGTCAATTTTCCATTCATTAAACACGTCTTAGACTTAGGCCTATTTGAATTAGAACTTTGTACTCCAGCAGCACCTCCAATGTGGAGTATCAGGCTGCAGGGGGGAAAGAGGCTGGTAGACCAGCTGACTCTTAAACGCTGGCACAGTTTTAAGAATCAGCTTAATGCCCCTTGTTTTTGGGCGAGTTCAAATTTTACTGGGCGAGTAGCACATCAGATGCACCGGTATAATCAGTTAGTTATTCACACTGCCGTAACATTTTCATAGAAAATAGTCAATAGTTCAAAAGTTAAAAAAGTCAAAAGTCAAAAGTCAAAAATATATATTTTCTAATTACAACGTCCCTCTATAACTGCATTAAACGGGTTTAATTGAAGTCTGTTTCAAGCCCTGAATTGCATTACAATTTACATGCCGGATGGTTTAACTTTTAAACTATATAATAGAGGTCTACAGCATTTTATGAGGAAAATTTCACTGTAATAGGCGGGGGGGGGCTCGAAAATAGTCCTTACAAAATTTCATGAAAATAGTAATATTATGTCTCACTTTTTTCTGTAAAAAATAATTTTCATCGCCTGATGATCTGATCTTTTCTTTGTCATGTATGATGAGAGGTGCGAGTCATTCATAATTAGAGCGCTGTTTTATATTACTTGAAATTCGGGAATATCAGTATACATGGTATACATAACAAAGATAGGTTTTTTCTAATTAAAATCTTTTTCAAACAAAAATTATACCTGGAGATCACCGTACATTTTAGTGAGTTGAATACAAGGTAAAATATCATTTTTCGTACGACATAATAGTAGGCCTTGACTAAAGTAAACCTGAAAGTCTTATTAAATCATTAAATCTTTTTGCTAATTTCTCATGCAATTATTATCCAATTGTTATGAAATTCCGCAAGCATCATTTTCTAGTCAAAAATCAGCTAATTTGCATATCCAAGATCGGCGCCATGGGCTAATTTGCATATCCGATATCGACGATTGACGTGAACGCTCTCCAGTCGCTAATATTTATCCGATCTTCCCGAATTTTTTTCTGAACACCCTCTGATTGATCATTCTGTCTGAGTTCGAAAATCAGCTAATTTGCATATTCAACATGGCCGCCATGGGCTAATGCGCATATCCAAGATCGACTTAAACGCTCTCCGGTCTCCAATATTCAGCTAATTTGCATATTAAACATGGCCACCATGGGCTAATTTGCATATTCAAGATCAATGTAAATGCTCTTCAGTCGCCAATATTCATCCAATCTTAGCGATTTTTTTACCTGAACACCCTCCAATGAATTATTCTGGTTGAGTTAAAAAATCAGCTAATTTGCATATTCAACATATTGGCTTATTTGCACATTCAAGATCGACGTAATTGCTCTCCAGTCGCCAATATTCATCCGATCTTCACAATTTTTTTCTGAGCACCTACTGATTGATTATCCTGTCTGAGTTCGAAAATGAGCTAATTCGCATATTCAACATGTCCGATATGGGCTAATTTGCATATCCAAGATCGAAGTAAACACTCTCCAGTCGCCAACATTCATTCGATCTTCGCGATTTTTTTCCTGAAACCCTCTGATGTAGAGTTCAAAAAATCAGCTAATTTGCATAATAAACATGGCCGCCATGGACTAATTTGCATATTCAAGATCAAGATGCTCTCCAGTTGCCAATATTCCTCAGATCTTCGCATTCGCAATTTTTTTCGGAACACCCTCAGATGGATTTCCCTGGTTTAGTTCGAAAATCAGCTAATTTGCATATCCAAGATGGCCGCCATGGCACTTATGTTATATAGCCCCATAGAGACTGCATTGCAATAAACTTTTAATTGTGGAAGTTGGAGACTTTCATATTTGCCATGCAAATAGAAGATCTAGTTGGTAATTATCATACCACTATGAACCCACTGATTTAATTCAGCTTTTATTTCCAAATTCCACTACGAGTCAAATGGTCTAACTTTTCAAAAACTGGCTCTAATTTCATGACATTTTCAGGGTAGGCGCTGTAATACTTGCAAATAGTGCTTGCAAAATTTCATGGAAATTATCAAGAATTTACGGTGATAGCAGCAAAAAACAGCCAACTCTGCACTAGACTATAACAGTAATACATCCACATGCTTAGAGATTTCCAGATAAGCTGTCAATATTGAGATTCTGTGCGATATGCATTAAAATGAAATTTTAATTGTGAAGGTGAAGATTTACATATTTGCTATGCAAATGTAACATCTAGTTCTAAATTGTGATGATACCTTGCTATAGAATACCCATGATCAAAATGTAGATCATTCAATCTTTGTTATTATGACCAACATTGTCTAAATAACCAGATGATGATCCTAATGCCTCTTCCCTTGTATCTGGTGTAAATAAGTGGTCTGCGATGGCCAAGACGCGTCCAGTGTGATGGTTGTTGTCAATTGCAGCTTGAAATGCAAATCAGGTCAGTCAGTAACTTATTTTTATCTTGAGAAATGCAGAAAAACTTAATTGGTTTTAACGTTAAATATTGGTTGACTGTTGGCTTATATATTTTTAATTTTCTCTATAGACGTTTATATAGGTTTTATTCGTTTATGCAGGTACACATGTATCAAGTGGAAGATACAGCATGGATACGGCTGTAAACAGACCTGCCCTTATAATGTAATCATCAGCACAGAGACTGGGAAGAAATGACGCATTACGGTCCTGCCTTCTGTCGATTAATGGATTCCATAGATGAGGAGTGAGACGACATAGCGTTTGACCCTTACCTTTTGCAAGCACCTGTGACACATACTTCAGATATTTATTTACTTTTATCTCATCATGCTGAGGATAACATGACTTCGAGGTCGATGAGGATCAAATGCCTGCGAATTTTCAAATCACGTACATGCTTATTACACAACCAGCCACAGTGTTACCCAGGATTGGGCTGACAGCACGTGTAAAAAAATTTCAGGGTGTGTAGCAGGGAGTGTAACAACCCCTTTACTATAAGCAAGATAGTTTTGACAGGGCGTGGTAGTAAATTCTAGGGTGTGTTACGATGGTTTTGGGCGTACAAAACACGCTCACACGCCCTGCTAGCTAACACAGGGCAACCAACACACACATTGACTTTAAGTTAGTGGAAATCAAACTATAATTTTAACCCTTGGGATACTGGAACCATATTAACCCTTAGAGCACTGAGATATACAATTTAAATTTTTAGTCACTTGAAGTTGTGTCTCGCTACCGCGATATACATGTACAACTTAAAAGTGACTGAAATTTTGTCTGATTTGCAAAATTTAAGTCCCAACATATATCAGTGTTTTAAGATTGAAAGCATATTTTACTTTTAAAAACTGTTTATACAGGTGCTTATAGCAGGACAGAATGTCTACTGTATTCGACATCAGTGTGCTAAGGGTTAATTGTTTCAAGCTTGTTTCAAATCAAATATGTCACCGAATATGATAAAATTGCTTGTGATTGAAGATGACATCATCAAATAACTGAATTTGCAGTATGCCTATTTTCATTAATACATATTTTTTCCTCATTTAGAGCTGGAAATTGCTTGAGCAATTCCGGCTTTTCCAACAAGAGGGCGGGAAAGGGAATATGGGGTCCTTTGGCCTCTTGTTAAAATATCATAGAAATATTGGTGAGTAAATAAAAAAATAGCAGCAGTAGACCAAGGGAGACAATTATTTGACTGCTACTGTTATGTTTACTCACTGTATTACATCATAGTCATTAAGATTTGGTAAGTTTGATGACAAAAGTTAAGTAACTATCATATAGGTGGTGATTCAGTACTAACAGGCAGAAAAAAAAATTTTGTGTGTGAAACTAGGAGCCTGATAAAAGGCAAAAACCCCGGTTTTCAAGAAATTTGATACCTACAAAATTAATTACCACCTAATCTACCTGCAAACAGAAATGCTGCAATAAACTGATCGATTTAAATAAATAAACATGTCTGTGATAAATTTAATAGAAATATTAATATATTATTAGTAATGTCTTTAGTTGTGCAATAAACTATTCTCTCTTTTCAGACTGTTTGCCTGGAAAAAGACTGGATTGGCCAACTTATGTGGACAGAACAAACTTGACCATTTTTCTGACAGGGAAACATAAATTTCTCAATTACGAATTGACGAGGCTCAGCTTGACAAAAACATAAGGGGGATATTGGTAAAACTTGATTCTTCACCTATACCAGGAAAATTCTACTTCTTTTTTGTCAAATAAGGATCTGATGCAGCATAACACTAAAACATTTTTAATTAATTATTTCTTTGTGTAAAAGTTTACACTTTCTGTCTTTAATGCTAGAGCTCGCGGTTTTGAACAATCATGTTTCAAAGAAATGAAACAACACGTTTCAGCATGATAATTTTGTTTATTCATTGTTGTCTATATTGTGTTTGTAAATAAAATATGTAATGATCTTTATATGTGTGAACTGTTCCTTATTATTAAAAATAAACATCTTGTTTGTGAGGTAGTGTTTTATTTTTAGTATTTTTATTTAGTCCCACAGCACTTATTTATTGAATGTTGTTCTGATCAAACTCATTAGCAGAAACAAACACCAAGTGATTTGTTCTTTTTATTATGTCTGTCAAGGCATACACAATTAACTTTGTTTTTGAGGAACAGATCTGTTTTTAAATCATTCATAAAACAAAAACAAGATTTTTAAAATCTGCCCAAATAAATGTTTTTTTAATTTTTTATACGAGTACAATAGAACCTGCTATGAGCAGCCACTCTTATGAGCAGCCAACCTCCTATGGGAGGCCACTTCGCCATTCCCCAAAATGGCATTTTGTATACAAATGAACCTCCTATGGGCAGCCACCTGTGTTAAAAGGCCATTTTTCCTGTGTCGCAAGGTTGGCTGCTCATAGCAGGTTCTACTGTATTCATTGTTTTACGACATGGTGCTAAGTGTGAGAAGTTACCACCCCATAATGATACCAACAACATTATTATGATATGAGGTGAAATTCTGCTGATTCTGATCAAGCCATTGCTGCATGCTCTGAGAAATCGCAACCGAATTTTACATGATTTTTGCGGGTTTTTCGTCATCTGCACTCTACTGATGGGGCATTAGATAGAAAACACAAATGGTCTTTTTTTTGTTTAATTATTTTCCAGACTCAAATATGTTTAAATTATTTTCCAATTGTTTTAGTTCAATAATTTTTCAGGCACAAATAATCTTTTCCAGATAAAACAAGCTAGTAAAGTAGAATGACAAATAGCGATAACTTGAGCTGATAAAAACATGACCTGGACCAATGTTGACTGACATTTATACACACTATTTTAGACTTCTAGTTCGATTTCATGCAAGACATTTCATCATCTGATAAATCACTTGCTAGTTTTATTATAGAGCATTCATAAATATTTTGAGTTGTATTATTTCAGATTGCATTATGGCTCTGGACCAATATCTTGTGGACAAGTGTATTGACTACCATGGTGTAGCAGTGGTGGATGAGTTGTATGAGGAGCAAGGAAGCAATATTCAACTGCCCAGCTTTCTCACTCTTTCTCAGCATGCTAAATCTAAAGAGACTGCACAGTAAGAATTACTACACTCTCAAAGTTTACAACACTTATGATTTGGGCATGGCAGATTTACATCCCCCGCCTGACGTTGGGGTGGGGGTTTTGAAGTCACCTTGAATGTCAAGCCGCCCGTCCGTACGTCTGTTTGTGTTTTGTTTCCAAAGCAGATCTCAGAAACCCATTGGAATAAATTCATTTCGCACACACACCACCTGTACATGTGCCTTTTGGGGTTTATGACCTTTGATCTACTTGAATATATGGGCATCTGAGACACCCATTGGGTAATTTCTTTCAAATTGCACATACACATCCCTTGGGAGATGTGCCTTTTGTGACTTGATCTACTTAAATGGCTGACCATCGGCCAAAATTAAATTTAATATGCCTGATATCTGGTAAACTGTGCAAAATAGCTAGATCATTACTATGGAACAAAATGTTCGGTTTCAGGTGTATCAGGATATTCCCTGAAAAATTTCCAACTTGATCGAATTCATAATGGCCGAATATCAACCATAATTAACTGTAATATGCCTGGTATCTAGACCATTACTATAAAACAAAATGTGTGTTTTCAAGTAGGGATATGCCCTAAAAAATTTTTACTTGAATAAATTTAAATGGCAGACTATCAGCCAGAATTAACTTTGATATGCTTGATATCTGGCAAACCATGCCAGACAGCTAAAACTACTATAGAAGAAAATGTGCGGTTTCAGGGAGGGATATGGCTTGAAAAATCTCCAACTCGATCAAATTTAAAATGGCCAACTTGATGCCGGTATTGACTTTAATATGGGTAATATCTTGAAAACTGTGCCAGAGCTAGACCATTACTATAAAACAAAATGTGTGGTTTCATATTCCCTGAAAAAAAATCAAATTAGGAATATGGCCATCTTGTGACCATCATTGACTTAATATCTGTAATATACATGACAAACTGTGCTAAAAAGGTAGACCATTACCGTAAAACAGGATATGAGAGTTTAGGAAAGGATGCACCCTGACAAATTTCTGTCATGCAGACAGGGCGGGGGATTATGATTACTATGGTTATTATCTTGTTAACATCATGCTAGGAATGGCCAAATTATTCTTAATTTTTAATCATTATCAGAAGTAGTGTATAGGAAGAGCACATCTGATTCAGTTTGAGCCAGACTGCTTGAACCTTTTATCACGAAATGAAACCTGACATTGCAAAAATTATTATTGAAGAAATGAATTGGGGTTGTGCAGCCTTGAACTCTTTTTGATATATAATAGCCTGACTTCATTTGATACTTTTCTATTCTAATATATAATGTTATGGTAATGCCAATCCCATTTATCGAATAAAATATTTTCCCAACCCGAAGCCCATGTTGAGGAACCACAAAATGATATGTACATATTGTTTCTATTTCTGAAAACCATTTGTAAACTATTTTTGTGTTTTTGTGGCTGGAGCATTGACATATCATTTTTTTCTAGAAATGAAAGCTTTCAGAAGGCAATAGTTAGCTTCATTGCCAAGAAAGCGGATGTTGTGTTCTTGAAGAAAGAAATCAAAGCTGTTGAGGATAAAGATAATCAAGATGAAGGTAGCACAATTATTTTTTTTTAACGTTTAATAACCCTCAAAGTGCTGAATTAAAAAATTATTTTTTTTACTCATTTCAAATTACATCTCTCTTTAATGTGATTACCAAATTACTTATTTATAATTCCAATTTTCTAATTTGTGAAAGACAAACACAAATGCCACTATTAATGTCATGCGACAAATTAGGTTTATATTTTTCCTATTTTAGAGTTATATAGTGAGCTACCACCACTGGAAAGTTTTATGGATGTCCCTGGACAGTTTCGCAGAGAACATGTCTTTGAGGTAAGAAGTTTTATGAATTTGTGTCCTAGGTTATGCAACTGTTATCAACTAATCCAACTTTATACAACTGTCGACTTTTATTAACAAATGGATGTATTTAAAAGTAATCTATAAATTGTAATTGCGATGAAATATTTGAATGTATTACAGAACATTTCATGATATTTTTCACATGGACATTTGTCATGTACGATGTATTTTTATATTTTTGCGTTGTTACAAATAGTAAAGTGTTCAGTAAATGACTCTTTTATTCAAAACATTGGTGGTGCATGGTTTGTGAAATTACTTTTGTTTTCAGTGCCTCAATCGTGATGACATCGTAGTTGGCACTGTTTTTGCTGTGCAAGAAAGCGGGCTAGTTCTCACTTTGAATTCACTAGACTGTGGTAAAACTAGAGATATTGATGGCCTGAAAATTACGGTGAGTGTTTCATGTGTTCTCTTTTAACATTGTCATGATGGCCAGTCAAAAGATTATTCTAAGTATATTAACCCTTTCAAAGCATCAGGTACTTTTTCAGAGAAAGCATTTAATCACTGGCATACCTAATACCTCCAGAGAGAATACCAAAGAGAATTATTAAAAACAATTTTATAGAATACCACACATGTTATCGGTTTTTCCCTCTATGTGCATGATTGTTCCATATGAAAAGGAAAATATGCTTTGCACAATGCATTGAATATTTGATAAATCTTTCAATTTTAAATTTGTCCAATCCACCTACTGAGGAATAAAAGCTTCATTGTTATATTTTTCAGATTCTGCTTGAAGGATAGGTCTTGATCGCTGTATTTATTTATTTCACTTCAATCACTAAAATTTCCTTTCAGTTTTATCCATAAAAATGTGTTTTTTTAAGGCATTCTGTCCCGTGAGAGATGTACCAAAATGCTTTGCGCACGAAAACCCTCTAGAAGCTTTCAACATTAAAGACCATGTGCGAGGTTAGTTATACTGATGATGTTAGACAGTTTAAACTTAGCATTTAAAGCACCAAGTTATTTAATTAGACATTTATCCACTTGGTAGCTGTTTCTCGCGAACGCGGTCCACAATTTCAAGATGGTAAAATGAATTCAATTTGTGGAGGTCAATCATTCGTATTTCTCACTTCACATTGGAAATATGTTATTTAAGCATGCCTATAGTCGTTTTTCAATCTGTTTTATAAGCAGGTTATAGCACAGTAATTGTGAATAATAGGAGTGTTTAATTTTCAACCACCATAAGTTGTGGGTTGCCGTAGAGAGAAACTAACTTCAAGTTCGGGAAAATTTAAATAAAAAAACTTTTCCTATACATATATTCGATTATGTTCCTGTAGCAACTACCGGGTATGTCCCTTAAGCAACAATCTTTCTCCACTATAATTTACTAAACATTTCCCGTCTTTTCTTTATTAGGTATTATTTTAAACGTAATCCCAGAAGCGGAGAGAATAATTGTGTCTCTACACAATCGGTCATTGCCACCAGGATTGGAACATATTAAAGTGGTTTGTACTTTTTATAACATTTGTCTTTTTATTATGAATGCAGTTGTAAATACACAGATCTGGTGTGCATGTGAGAATTTGTGTGCAAGTTTTGGATTCATAATAATACATTAGCACACTTTTATAATTATCTTTAAATTTAAAATGTGATTGGTCTAGAAAAAGCTAAATCAAACAGTTTTTTTCGCTCACAAAATTCTGTTTTCGGGTTTGGAACTTGTATTTTTAAATTTTCTGTACTATATACTTGTATGATAATGTAAACTTATTATACCGGTATATATTATATATTTCATTTTAATTTTTTATACAAAAATATTATTTTAACAATCACTGGAAGATTTTAATCTATTTCAACTGTTTTAAAATTATTATTGTTTTGGAACATTTCAGTAATATTAAAGTAATTATGCAATTGTAATTTGCAGGGTTTGATTACAAAGGAAGAGTTCCCAATTTCATACCGAAAACAGCAGATTATTGGAGCAACTTATTTGCATCATCTACATAAATCTGGGGTGGCCAATAATCCTCATAGCGTTGCCAACATTACAAGCTTATTAGGAATAGAAGAAAGCCAGCCACAGTCATTAATGAGGGGATTGCACAAGTGAGCATTCTTTATATAAGTAAACAGATTATTGAGGATAGGATCATCAGTTTTTATTTATAACTATCGTTTAGCTACTTTTGTGTTTATCATACTTTTTTTCTTTGTTATATTTTTTAGTGTAAGATATCATGAAGATGATTACGTGGAAAAACTAAGAAGCAAGCAGTCTCACACTTGGGCTTTGAAAAGGTGCTTTATTTACTTTTACCTGTATATTAATTTTTAACATTTTTTTATATATGTGACTGTGTAATATATTTATTTCTAACTTTATATTTATTTTCACTTTACCAAATGATATATATATTTATATATTACATTTACCTATAATGCACACAATATTGACTATTTCATTATGTTTCATCAACCTTGCTGTATCTGTTCAGTGTTGCTCAAGGAATAATCCGTTTTAAAGAGGGACGCCACACTGAGGCGGTGCAGTTCTTCAACAAGGCTCTACAGATGGACAAAAGGAATGTGGAGGCTTTGGTTGCAAGAGGAGCTTTGTGAGTTTACCCTAAGCGTTCTAACCACGTCTATAGCCATTTAACCCTTTAGCCGCCAAATTATTGAAATTGAATTTTTACCCACTTGAAGTTGTGTCTCGCTGACGCGATCCACAACTAAGATATTTATAATGATTTTTAAAATAAAAAAATCCTTTGGTCTCCATGGGTTACACAAAAATAATTTAGAGCTTCAAGGGTTAAAAGGTTAAGAGCCTTTTTGTTTCTCCTTCAAAAAAAAAATTTGAAGGAGAAATGAACATTAATTCAGCTAGATTGGTTTTGATTCAAATTGTACACATTCAAATTGAGTGTTTTGGCCAATTTGCCTTATATAAGCAGTTTCTACAAATTAAATAGATATGTTTCAATTCTGCGATAACTGAGATAATCATGTGCATTTGAACTTAAATTGATTAGATTCAACAAATTTTTTGCCACTTGGATCGCGGTAGCGAGACAGACACAACTTAAGTGACTGAAAAGATTTTAAATCATTAGCGCTAGAAGTTAATGTCAACTGAACATTTATGAGAATGTAAGAAAAGCAGAGATTAATTAAGCAAATTTATTACTTTAAAAAATAAATACTTGACTTGACAATAAGCAAATCAAGGTACAGTAGAACCTGCTATGAGCAGCCACTCTTGTGACACAGGAAATATTTAACGCAGGTGGTGGCTCATAGGAGGTGCATTTGTATACAAAATGCCATTTTGGGGAATGGCAAGTGGCCTCCCATGGGAGGTTGGTTGCTCATAACAGTGGCTGCTCATAGCAGATTCTGTGGAACTTTAAAGAAACTAGTTTTCACTCTCCTTTGATTTTGTGGTGATTATTGACTTTAATTAATTAATTAATGGATGATAAGTTCAGTTTCAGACGATATCTTACAAAGCTTTTTCCTCATTGTTTTCATACTGCACACACACATCCCTGAGGGGTTGTAGATGTGCCTTTTGGGGGTTATGACCTTTGACCTAATTGTTGACCTTTGATTTTGAGGCCAATATTGACTTTATTTTATGGCAGACGATAAGTTCATTTGCTGGATTGTTTTTATATTGCCACACTCATCCTTTAGGGGGTATAGATGTGCTGTATGGTGGTTGTGACCTTTGACCCATTTTTTAACCTTTGACTTTGAGGTCCTTATTGACTTTAATTAATGGCGAGGGATATCGTTAGCGTCAGCACTTTTGTTGTTCGTATCTGAAGGCCTGCTATTTTTCTCAATTTTGATTATTGTCTGATGATGAAACTATAATATGAGGAAGCTATAATATTAAATGTAGTTCTACTTGTTACACAAAGATAACCCATGACATATTTTGATTATTGTGTCAGAATCCTGGCATGTCATCAGTGTCCAGTATGCAAAGCTTAAAATGACCAAGTGGTAGCCAAGTTCATCTCAATTACATTAATTCTTGCATGATTGCTGGAAAATCTATTGGAAGGAAAACATCTGGTGTCACAGAAGGATACATTTTTTTTCTGATATAAAACAACTTGATTTTGAGACAAATGATTGCTATTATGTTCATTCGGAGCAAATATTTTGGTGATATTTATAGATGTGCATGTAAATGACGATCATTTTTTGTGACTGAGCATTGTTCCACATATATTTGAAATTCCAGGAAATGCCTTCTATACGTTTAATTGTTCAGGAAGCATACAAAAGCTAAAAAGTAAAAAAAAATGATAAGAAATGCTTACAGAGTAAATTGTTTTTGTTTAGTACTCAAATGGACCTATTCAATCTACATTGAATATATTTTTATATTTTAGATACGCTAATAATGAGAGTTACAGAAAGGCTATTGAAGACTTCGAAGAAGCTTTAGAAGAAAACCCTCACCATTCAAATGCGAAAAACTATCTGAGTGAAACAATAATGGCACAGGCGAAATGGTGAGCACACCTTCATTTATCATTTAAGATTGTAAACGCACTGGCGTGTTGACGTCATAATTTACAAAGTGTGTAGATTTGTATTTTGTGAGAGTAATGTTGGTTAATACACTGAATAAGGAGATAAAATTGTTTTCCATCTTTTGGTCTTGAAATCACAAACTACAATATATCATCTAAAATTATTGTGTCTAGCTGTATAGAATACAATAAAGTAGTTTAATTTTATGTAGTGGAGTTGTCGATGGTGTGCATGTATATACTATACACTGACATCATCGAGGCTATGAAAAACAGACCTATTCAGATATCATATATGCCGGTCAGAGGTTGCCATCCTGTTGATTTTTTCCTGTCCTATGGCAATACCTGAATTAGATTTGTTTTTGTTTTGGTGTATAACTGCACACAGCACAAACTTATTCGTCACTACTCTGCTGCTTTAATGAAAAATTTTGTTCAGTATTGCGCAGCGAAAAGCTATGCTAATGAAATTTCATATTGAATAGCAAAATATTTATGCATGATTGACAAGGATTATGTGGGAGTCAGAGAATTACCGGTAATATTTACTGGTATCGTGGATGGGTTGTTATAGTGTATCTCTTCTATATTTTTAGTTACCTGGATCAAGACAGGAAGGAGGATGCTCGACATTTTTTTCAACGTGCGATCGATCACGACTCTTTAAATGACGAAGCGAGAAGTGCAATATGCCAAATAGATCTAGACGCGATTAAGGAGCAGGTGATTTTTTTATATCTTTAGACAAGAGATGCCAAGATCTGCGATTTGGGTTATGTAGATTATGGTAGGCTTTGGAAGCCCTGCTTTTGCTTTACGCTGAATTCGACTGCTTAAACCTTGTACTGTTGAATTGTTTATTTGTATTTTTCATTTATTTGAAGCTGAAATTGCTGACCAAATTTCCAGATTCAAAAAAATAAGAAATAATTTTTTTTTATGAAAAATAGACGGCTCCTAATTTAAATTATTTGATTAACTGAGCATCTACCACAAGACATAACAAATTTTAGTGGCATTTAATTTAGTCTGTAATTTACTTGAGCCGTATATATACGGTCTTAGCAGCACAAGGATGGGTTAAATTGTTGTCCAAAATCTACAAAATTTCCAGCAATTTAAATACTATAATGAAGTGAATCCAAACAAGTTTTGATCACTTGAAAAGAAATTCTGATGCCAACTGACTATGTTTAACTCTTCAGGTGCTGGGAGCGATCGTCTTTCTGACGTCTATCCATAGAAAGACATACCCCACACTTAAAGAATTTAAAAATATATAATGCCCGTAGAACCATATTTAAATGAAGCAGAAAGAGCTGACTAAGACATTTATGATGATTTCAAATTGAAAAAAAACGGGTTATGCAAAAGTCTTTCAGCATTGTAAGGGTTAATGTTATCAAATTACGATTTAAAGATAAATACATTAAAATAACAATTGTGATCTAGAGATTCTCTATCAAATCAAATCTTTGCAAATGTTAATGTTGCTTTTTGTAATCTGCATGATGTTATAGCATTTAAAAATTGGTTAGAGCACTGAGCTATTCAATTTTCAGTCACTTGAAGTTTTGACTTGCTACCGCAATACACAACTTCAAGTGACTGCAAAAATATGTGATCTGTGAAATTTAAGTCACAATATATTTCAGTGTTTCGAAATTTAAGGCATATGTTACTTCAAGCAACTAGTTATCAGGGGTTATAAAATAGGTAATAAAAACACAGAATGTCTACTGTACTCGACATCAGTATTCTAGAGTTTAAAGTTTTAACTTTTATCTATATTCGAATTGGAGTGTGTCTTCTTAACATGACCCATCGCAAAATGACACTACATAATATAAACTAATAATAAATGGGCACAACTTTAATGCTAGCCAGACACAGCCAGAATTCCATAATGTAATTTTAACATATATTTTTAATGCTATATTAATATTATTATTTCTTGAGACAATGATTACCCTGGATGTTGAGTCACAATGTGTTTAATTTTAGTTTTACATGGTGTGTTCATTTTATTCTTGCAAATTTAATAATTATGTGACCATTGGAATTAAAGTGTAGTAAATAGATAAATGGCTAGTGGTTATTTATCTCAAAAGTGGGTTTATAGATTTATTATCCACGGTAATGATAACTTTTTTAGATAATACATTTCATAGTTTTTAGCTATTATTATAAAAATAAGATTTGTTATGGTTCTGTTTTATAATTACATGCTTGTATATTTATATGTGGAATCAAATTTTCTCTAGTTAAAAGTTGTTATTGCTAGTGAAAAAGCAGTGATTTATGTGGTCAAGATATTATGCCATCTCAAGATTCAAGCAGCTAATACAATTTTTTCTTCTTTTTATGATACCTTGGATGGCGTCTTCGACTACCCAATACCTCCATTGTCTTCAATGTCATTTGCCTGCTTTGACAACACTTTGACATGGACGTGGTATTAAAACTGGAAAATGTGTTTGAAAACAAATGTTGGTTTGGCATTTAAACACTTCATCCTTCTACTCTTTTCCTGGTCGGTACTAATTTCATTTCTTTTTACAATTTCATTTAAATATGTAATACATGTAATTGTTTTTATTATATGTTGTTTTATTCTTGTACGATCTGTCTCATCCATGTACTGTTGACAAATTAATAACATTAAAACTTAATGGTTTAACCAGAAAACCACCCCTCGTGCACCTCCAGCAACTGTGGAAGTTGAAGATCACTCAGATGAAGATAACAGTGAAAATATGATGCAGCAGAAATCATTGCAAAGGACAACAGATTTACTGAAGCGCCTAATTCAACAAGATCAAGATAAAACGTTAGTTTATTATGCTTGGGCATATGGTAAATTTTGCATTATAGAATACTATTTCTATACGTCTATATCAGTAACACGTGCAGTCATAATCCTAAGTGTCTCCAGGATGTTTTTTTTTGTATAGACATACGTGATGTCTTCCTCCTACCTTTTCAAATACATTGTTGGAGAAAAAAAAATATTAAGTAATTATTATGGAAAAACAATGTATTATAAAAAACAATGTAGCTAGCTTAACATAAAGATATATTACAAACATATACATAGTTATTTTACACAAATTATATTTATTGGTGTGATGAAAAAGGTTTTTTTGTTTCAGAGGAAAACATAATGAACAAAAGAAAAAGGCTTCGAAGAGGAGAAGGGATGACCGTTCCTCCAGCAGCAGCAGCGGCAGCAGTAGCTCCAGTAGCAATTCAAGTAGCTCTACTGACGACAATGATCGCAGACATAAACATAGGAATAAACAAAAGTCTAAGAAACGCCAACGGAAATACTCGCGCTCATCTCGCAGCTCTGGAGTCAGCAGGAGGACTTCTGCAAAACAAAGATCGACAGGTTCTTTGTCACCTGTATCTCAAACCTATGCACAGAAAAAAACAGTCGTGGAAAAAGAGCATAAGAATATGATGCCTGCTGAAGTAAGTGTAGCAGACTCCTATCAAGGGCATATCAATTATTTGAATGCCCCACATCAAGGCTCCCAACAAAATCTGTATCCATCTGCCATGCAAAATGAACAGCAGCAGAAACATAATATGACCAGAGAGTATTATTTGGCTCAGGGAAAGGACAGAGGTTATCCTGGTCAAAATGTACAACTCCCTTATATGGAATCACAACACAGGGGTATGGAGAATTACAACATGATGCAATTACCGCCCGGTGTCAACCTAATAAATACAGTAACAAGCACTCGGAATAAAGAATATCATGGAGAACCAGTAAGACCCAGTTATAACTGGCAGGGAATGCAGACAAACGAAATGATTTCACACCAATATTATAGTCAAGTACCTGCCAGCATGGCTTCCCAGGTACCTGCCAATATGGCTTCACAAATACCTGCAAACATGGTTTCACAGGTAGGGCTACCGACCAACATGGCTTCACATCATGCTTTTGGTGGCACACAGGAAAAACAAATATACGTGTCTGATGACTTGACTAAAGCTAGACCTGTGTACAATGAATTTAGTAAAATGTCTCCAGACCGCTCGCCTCACGGTCCTTCAAGACAAAGTGAGCGTAGGATTATTAAAGTAGACGGGAATCCTGCGGGAGTTGAATCGTTTGCTGAGAGAACCCACCCACAAGAATCTAATCTAACAGAAAAAGAGATCCTACTCCATAAGCTGGCAGATTCTATGTCTGTCTCACCAAGAGAAATCAAAAGACTACTTTCTATGTCACCTGGCAAAACACAGCCACATGATAGGAAATCTAGCCGTGTTGATGAACAGTTAGAAGCAAATGGTGAACAAGCATTTATTAAAACTGTAGATAGACGCCCTGATGGCAAAAATACAAAACGTGTGCAAAAGCATCCCTCATCAAGCCCGGAATCTTCTCGAAGACGTTCCTACAGCCCTGTAGAAAAACCTAAAAGCAGATTTAAGCACGACTCACATTCCGTTGAGCATGAGAAAAGAGTTGTCACTACTGACAGACAGTATAGTCAGGGTTCAGGTAGTGGAAGAACTCGATTACAAAAATCAGACAAGCATAGTCGCAGGAGTAGAAGTTCAAGTAGTCAAGATAATTCCCCTGTACGTTCTTCTAGGTACGACGACAGGGACAGAAGCAAAGTTGATAAGAGATACCATCGTTCGACAAGCAGGGAACGATCAAGAAACAAGAGATCCAGGTCACGAGACCGCGAGCAGTCACCCATAGAACGACGGTTATCAAAAGATGGTAGAACATTGAACGTGTACCGAACAGACAGCGGGGAAAGACTACAGTTCAAGTCACGGGATTCAACTCCCGTGAGAAACGATAACTTGTATCATCACCATCACGCAGATACACGCAGTAAAGAATACCCCAGAGATTCTAAAGGAGCATTACGTTCTGATCATAGGCAGCAACATTCTGGCACTCCAGAAGTTGTTGAAGAGGTTCCTTTGGCAGTCTGTGAAGTCAAGAAAGGCATGTTTGTACAATCTAAGTGGGACTCTGATGAAGGAGATAAACTCGAGAAAAGGGTGATCAATGTCGTCACAAAAACAAAAAAAGGTGATAGGAAATATTCGACACATGATTCAAAGCGTTCAAGTCTTGAAGATAGCATCTCGAATAAAGATAAACCTATAGAAGATTCAAAGAGAAAATCTTCTGATCAAACTTCCAGTAAACCCAATAAAATTAAAATTGAAGAACCGAAACCAGACGCAAAACAGGATGCAGGCAAATCTAGTGATAAAATTGATAAGGATGTTAAGAAAAAATCACGCTGGGATACTGACGAAAAGCCAAAAGAGAAGAAGCAATCTGAAAGTAAGACAAATTATGTAAAATCCAAATGGGACACTAGTGGAAGTGAGGAAGAAAAAACGAGTAAGAAAAAAAAGTCAAAAAAGAAAGATGATAAAGAAGAACATAAATCTAAACATAAGAAGAAGAAAAAGAAAGGTGACAAGGATGAGAGTGAGGGGGGTTTGAATGAAACGTTGGAAGACATGGAACAATTTTTAAAGATGCTAAAAACGAAAAAGAAGAAATAATGAGAAATAATGGGAACAATTGTGATCACAAACTGATACATGTATCACAGAAACTTCATGTATAATATTTCCCGGTGTAAACAGTAGTTAGATAAACAAAATATATACCAAACACTGCCTATGATCTTAACCCTAATGCTGCCGATTATTTCAGACTATTTTTCATTCATTTGAAGCTGGAATTGCTAACGCAATTTCCAGCTCCAAATGACGAAAATTGGTATATTTATGAAAAAATATACATCTTTGAAATTTAATTGTTAGGCTAACTAAAGCATCCACCACAAAACATTGTAGCAATTCGAGTTGTATTTATTGGTCTGCAATTTGCTTGAAAACGGATAAATATGGTGCAGGTAGCCTGAGGGTTAATAACGCAGGATGTCGATACAATTTTGTTTTAACCCTTAAAAGCTACATTAAATATTTTAATTCCGACCCACTTGAAGTTGTGACTCGCGACCAACAACTATAAGTTGGTGAAAATTATTCATAACTGTTCAATTTAAGACGACACGTCTTCAAATCTTGATGTTTAAGTGCTTATATTGTTCCCATTAACAGTGATTTTGATCAGCTAATATAAAAAAACGACTATAGTCGCACTTAGCGGTTTAAGGGTTAATGTTGTCTCATTGTCTATTATGCTGAGCCAACATTAACCCTTGTAGCGCGGGGACCGGCTTTGAGACGTCCGGTCAAAAGATGATTTCGCAGTGAAAAAAAAATATTTATACTGGCCGTAGACCAATAACATAGGTATTCAAATGAAGCAGAAAGAGCTAATTAAATATTTATAATAATTTCAAATTGAAAAGTAAACCTCTGTTTCCATGGTTTATACAAAAATATTTCAGTGTTGTAAGGGTCAAACCGACAATCAACTCAACATGTTGTGTTTTATAGGTAAGAGCAGAGGCCTAGTGACTGAGCAGACATTAGGCCTACTAGACTCCATCCAAACAAACACGAGGCATTTATCCAATGTTGTGTCAATGTTGGGCCAGCGTCGCAGACGATGGGCCAACATTGAAACAACCTTGGGTGAATGCCTCGTGTAAGCTGGGATGTGTGTTACTTAATTTACAATGTTTATGTAACACCCCCCCCCCCCCCCCCCACTGTACAGTATGTATATGTAATACAAATTGTACAAACTGGTGCATTTTTGGCGGTGGATTTGGCCTACTTGTATTGCTTGCCCATGCAGACATGATCGGTAAGTCGAGATAAAATAAAAGTGTATGTAGAAACTTGTGTAAGTTGTTTAGTAGTTGAGTTAATTTCGTCAATGTTTTAAGCACATCTGCCATGAAGTAAGAAATGTAGGCCTATGTATGTTTTAAATAGCAGAGACTGGCTGCTTGCTGTCACAAGGCTGGAGTAGCCTTTTCAAAGAGGCCAGTAAAAAGTTCAGTTTCAAGATACCTCTCCTATATCAGGTAGGCTTGGTACGTGCCACCTGTGTGAGCTCCTGGATGGATGATGTAAGGCGCGGTGGACGGACTGAGGATAAATCAGAATATCTTTAACCCTTTAACCGCCGGTGCCGCATATATTCGGTTTTTCATTTTTTATTAGCACAATAAGTACCACCTTTTAAACATGTCGAAGATAAAATGTGACATCAATCAGCAATAGTTGAAAACATTTGACCTCCATTTTGTCAAATCTTAATAATTTTCACTCACTTGAAGTTGTGGATCGCGTCAGCGAGACACAACTTCAAGTGGGTGAAAATTCTGATTGAATAATTTAGCGGTCAAAGGGTTAACCCTTACAACGCTGAAATATTTTTGTTTAAAACATGGAGACCAAGGGTTTTTTCAATTTTAAATCATCATACCCCCGTCACACGGGCACACTTTAATTCGGATTGAATTCGGGATAGACTCGGTTTAGTTATACCGGGTTTATACCACAAAATATAACTCTGGTGAGTCCACATTTCCTGGTCACACAAACAGATTTTATAGCGGGTTAATCCCGGTACAGACACGGATTAGTTCTTTTTCTGGTCACACACATTACATGTTTTGGGGATAAACTCGGGATAAAATAGTACTGGCGCAGTTTAAGGCACTATGTTCAAAAATTATTTCTTTTTCAGATTGTCCAATGTTTAAAAGATCCTTTTTCAGACGGTCCGGTGCTCAGAAGGTCATATGTTCAGAAGGTGCTTGTTCTGAAGCTTCTATGTTCAGCAGATCCTATGTTCAGAAGATCCTATATTCAGTAGCTCCTATGTTCAGAAGGTCTTTTCTGTTCAGAAGGTTCTTGTTCAGAAGATTCTATGTCTAGAAGGTCTCATGTTCAGAAGTTCCTATATTCAGAAGCTCCTATTTTCAGAATGTTCTGTAATAAAAAAAAAAAGGAACAACACAAAAAACGCCACACAAAGAGGCGCAAGATGTGGTGCAAGAAACATCGCAAGAGGCGCACAAGACGCGGCACGAGGAACAAAAGCAAACAGCGGTGCATAGGAGTAGGCTATGTAAAGCAAGATACAGCACCCCCTAGGACTTAGAGAAATAAGCGGCACAAAATACGGCGCAAAGATGCAGTGCAAGAAGGGACGAGGCGCGAATCACAGCGCATGACGCAGTGCAATTTGTAACGCAAGACTCAGCACAATAAATTTCATTTTTAGGTCTGCAATTTAATTGCAGAAGTGTGATCAGATATTATTGTAAAAAAACTCAAATATCAATCAGTCAATTACAAAAAGATTTGAAGTTCCGAGAACATCGTAACTTTGAAACTCACTCAGGTGTATCCCTAGAAGAAGTGAATAATAAAGTTATGAAGGAAAGAAAAAACGCGAGATGTTTTTATACCTGAAGCTGAAAGATGAAAATGTGTTCCAGCATTAGACCTTCTGAACAAAAAGGATCTTCTGAATATAGGACCTTCTGAACATAGCAACTTCTGGATATAGAACCTTCCAAACAAATCTTTCTGAATATAGGATCTTTTGAACCTATAGGACCTTCTGAGTATAGGACCTTCTGAACAAATACTTCAAAACATAGGACTTTCTGAACATAGGATCTTCTGAATATGAGACCATCTGAACATAAGACCTTCTAAACAAATATTTTCTGAACATAGGACCTTACGAACATAGGACCTTCTGAATATAGGACCTTCTGAACATAGGGCAATCATGTAAGAGAATACAACGTGACCTTATGCAATATTTTTCGAATACAGATTGAGGTACACTGGATGCAGTAAATTGTCCTGGAAGACAAACACACAGATGTTCACATTAGCATGATTTGAGTCAATCTGCTAATAGCTCTATCTGTCTACTCTACCACTCGTCTTTATTCACAATACAAAAGGTTCTTGAGGTTCTTTGGCTTATGTCAAATTTATATGGAGTTGTTTCAGATGCATATATGTATACATTTGGAAACTTTTTTTTCTAACAAAATGTGCTATACTAATTTTGTGGCCCGGATTCGAAGGGGTCTGCAGAGTGTATTGACAATAATGTAAGACATAACCAACACTTTATCACAACAAACATACATTGTGTTGCTTTCTGTTATTTAATAATATATTAATAATATATTAATATTATATTAATATATATTTTTGTGTAGGGCCTACTTCATCTTCCTGGAACGCTATTACCAGGTTAAACCCGTGTCTGACTCATCTTGTGGTCAGATGTACAATATATCTCGGGATATAGTATCGGTCACATGCTTTATCACGGGATAAAACATTTGCCACACCTCATGAGTAGGGTCGAGAATTTTCAAAAATATCCTGTGTTATCTCATTTAACCCGAATCTGCCCCGCTTATCGTGTGAACGATCCCGTGGTAAACCTGGGATATATTATTTATCCCAGATTCAATCCGCGTTAAAGTGCTTGTGTGACTGGGGTAATAGACTCAGATCACCCAAGGGTATGTTGGAACTAGTTTCAGCCTACCGGAGTTGTACCCAGGGTTTTACGTTGTGGGCCTATCCCCCTGTATTTGAAACAGAAAAAAACACTTTTAATTTAACTCCACTCATTTATAGGACCAACTCACAAAATATGATTATCACTAGGTCTAGATTAAATTAAAAATAGTTCAGTCAAATCTATTTCTTCTGAAAAACAGTCAAAATCTACCAGGTTGCAGCACATTTTTACATTATTGGAACTCATTCCAAGAATGTTTTAATATGGTTCACAAAACGGATTCTGGGCACTGTTTTTTTGTGTCCATATAATGTGTGTCCCAAATGACTATCACTCACATCTACTCAAATACGGCAAAACGCATAGGTTCAATTTTCTGTCATTCCATAGACTATAGTAGGCACACTGAACGTTGTTTCTGAATAAGCATAATTTTTTGTATTTGCTGAGTTATCAGGATTTCCGTTGTCAATGTTACGTCAGTTAGTGGTTTCCAATTTTTGAGCTGTTGGTTGAACCATCAGTTTATACCCTGTAGCCAATAGATTTTACTGAGGACACTGCTTACCTTGGGATCAAACTTGTCCAATATAATCTTAAGAAATTGCCACAATGAGAGTCTAAAAACTTTGGGAAGCTGGCAGATGTTCCACTTTCCAAAGCAAATATATTATGATATAGATGCAATATTTTGCAATGATATATCTTGCCTTTGAATATCTAACCCTTGGTCTTAATAGCATCTAGCGCCACAGCCAATATTGTGGTAAAAAAATTCTTAGTGCTGTTGATCTACATCTTAGGCAAACCATTGGACGAGATGGCCTTCCCTGACCAATGACACACACAACAAGGTCACTCACATATTTCAACATGGAACACAGACACGTGACATTGATACAGTGCAATGTCAATGAGGCTGAACTAGATCTCAGGCTCATCATTGGTCGAGAAAGTCATCTCGACCAATCTTATGCACAATATCTGGGTCAGTCATATGCTGAAGGGCCATCCCACTTTCTGTAAGTGATCTGATACTGCTACACACTCGAAAAGCAGTATCTACTTACTTGTAGTGTAAGCAGCTACTGTGTTTGTTAATTGTGGCTGTGTATGTCAGTGTATACACATGATACACACCCGGCTCCTGGCTAACTGTGATTATGTAATACACAGGACTCGCCACCTTCTCACTTCTGACTGTGAACCAAATCTATTTAAATTGTAAATATATCAGGATTCAAGATATATATTTGTTCTTTTCAGCTCAAGCTATTCAAGATTGATATATTACAGACTTCCTTAGTGCCAATATTGATGAAATGATCAATTTTTAAGTCAGGATCGAGCCAACTGTACAGAGACGGAAAGGCAGATGTGGTATGCCTTTGATCAGCTATCACCCGCCAAGCACAACTCATTGCCCCAATGCTGGGCTAGTCTTGGCCCAGTGGTTATTGTGAATCAATGCACACGGTTATACAGATACATAGCAATGCCCGTTATATATAACTTAACTTCTTCATTGCGACTATTTGACATGGAAAAAGGACAAAGTATGGTGAAATATTAAGCCTTACACTGCTGCATCAAATTTGCAGCATGTGTGGTTTCCCACTAAGTAATATTGGCACGTTTTTTCTGCAAAAAAACATCTGATGAAAAACTGATATTAAAAGCCATTATATTACAAAATTAGTCAGAACATAGCTATATAAAGCGCAAATAGAAAGACGCCACAAAACGGAAGTGAAAAAAAAAATATTATTATTATTTTTTTTCTTTGCACATTACAGTATAGTTCCCTCTGATATGACTTTCATGCTGCAAGAGAACCAAAGTCGCATCAAAGGGTTAGTCGTATCTGAGAGGGGTGAAAAAAACTCTAGAAAAAAACCCCAAGGACAGCACCCTTTAAACACCTCAATTTTCGTTGTGACATTCTAATGAGCGCAGTTGACAGCCTGCGTTAGTTGCCGGTTCTAACGGTAACACACATAATTTAGAAGTACTGGAAGTTGCTTGTGTTTTCATAAGAATTGAGGCAATGTTTTTCCCACATTCAATATAGGCCTATGATTAGCAGTACAAAACATACATGTGACACTGATTGTGACAGCTACTTTCAATTGATGTTGACACGTCAAAAGTTAAGACTAGGCTGAATACTGAGTCATAGTTTTCCATTCTGGGCCAGCAAGACAATGTACCTTATTATCCATAAAAACGTGCCAGGTAGGGTGACGCAGTAGGGGTTGGTTTATTGTATATGTGCACGAAGATCATTGGACGATACCACGCTACTTTTTTTTTATCTTAAGAGCTTGTGGGTGATTTTTAACAGCGACGCGATATTTATGGCTGAAACGATGATTAATCTGTCTGACTCAATGATCACTTGAGTCAGTGCAATGACCATGCAGTCATCACTTATCCTGTAAGCAATGCTGACAAGCTAACGTCATTTTGACACAGCTCAACGTACAGCCTAGTAGAGCCTACTTAATCCAGGTGTCGACATCAGGTTTGAAAAATAGCTGTGAGAGATCAAGGCTGACACTGTGCACGCTATGGTTCTGTTAATGTGTCCGCACACATTACACTATAACTCAACCCAAAACTCTAGTATTGATCGATAATACATTGCTGAATAAATTTTTTAAAGCAAATGTTATGGATGTACACTGTATTCTCAATGCAAAATTCAATGGCAAACAGGCGAGGCGGGCGTCTTCTATGTTGACCAAGATTGAAGTTAAGCAGACAATATAACCAACGCACACACTAGCATGGATATTATCTTCAAGTGTATTACACTCTGAGGCACTGTAATGCACGTTACTGTGAATATGGTCGGTGCGAGACGTTGGTGCGGTGTTGTTCTAATTCTCGGCCATCGTCATCAATGGCGGCATCGGCTTGGCATCTCGTGGCGGCATACCCCGTTTACGTTTATTCTCAATGATGATAGACTGCACTCTGCCTTATTTTTCAAATCAATTACTTTGCGAATTTAAGCGCTATCATTATCTAATTTATATCATTATTTTCAGCATTGAATAAGTATTCTGGGAATATTTATTACATGTCCGTACAACCATAATTGAAAAAGTTAGGTATTTGAAGTGGGATGTTTATCACAACTAGCAGACACACGGACACCGTTGACGTCCCCTGCTAATTAGTGGTGGATTACAATAGTTATATCGCCGGAAAGCATTTTTCAGCTACTATAATCTGATATGCGTCCCAACGATGTGGAAACATAAAAAGTCGTATCTTGTCAATACAGGCCGGCAGACATCTGCAGACGTGACACAGTCTGTGAACAGCTAATTTCAAAAAGTCGTATCTTTAGAAGGATATCGCTATCTGGTACGGTGATTTGAAGCTACCAGTACACATCTGCACACAGTGTCAAGATTGTGTCAATATAACCATAAGCTGATTACCCGGTTAATGACGATGGATAGACAGACTTGTATAAAAACTATGCATTTTTTGCACTACGTATTATATTGTCTATTCAAAGGTGTGTACTAAACGGTACAGGCCTACTCCGTGAAATGCGGTAGATATGTACATTATTTTTACTGGAAAACCTATAGAAACCTATAGTTTTATGTCAAAAAAACCTATAGGCCTCAAAGCCTATATTTTTTTCTAAAATAAACCTATAAGAACCTATATTTTGGCCTAATTGGACTTTTGAAGTCTGGATGACGCTGCCCTCCAGACACAGTAGGTCTATTCGAAATTCCTGGCTGTCTGAGGCCGAGAATGCCTACGTGTCAGCAGTAGATACAACGTGATGGGGGTTTACCGATTAATGAACAGATACAGATCTGCTACTTCTAAGTCAGGGAGTCTCCCCACAATATTGAATCTTTACGAGTGAGTGTTTGAACCCGCAATCTCTGACTTTCCAAGCAGGCAGCTTTAACAGTAACCACCACCCCCCCCCCCCGGGATGTGAATGTGGGGATAACTGAAATCATTGAAAGTTAACCGCTAAAATTGTGGGAGATTTTAAACTAGAGGGGGTAGCCAGGGTTAAGGTCCCGGTATTTAAATATTTATATATAGTTTAGACGTCCAAAGCAAGATCAACGATTGTATTTGCAAGGATTAGCCTATCTTCAGAATTTACAATGTGAACAGGTTAAAGCGACACAATCAGACTAGCGCTGATCGGCTAAGCGGAGCGAGTCGCCTGGTCCACGGCTGCAATCAGACTAAAATCATCAAAAAAACAGTATTTTTATTTTCGCTTTTCAAAAATAGCCACTATGATGTAAACATGGACAAATAAGTAAGCGTCAATTTGTCTTCCAGACTAAGCTGGACAACATGGGTCATGACTGCCCTCCAGACACAGTATTCGAGCCGTGGTGGTCTGAGGCCGAGCACGCTACCTCTTGGTCACGGAGGTTCCCCACAGTTTGAAATGTCCAAAACTGCTAATTTTCCCAATTACTGGTGTCTACTATATTAGAGGTTTGCTATAGATCTATAGCCCAGGATGTTGGTGTCGTCTAAGACAACTCTGGAGATGGTCGATGTAGTAAAAAAAAATTAAATAATTAAATGAGCAATTTAGCCATCACAGAGACATTAGTTTGAAACAATTTTTCTGCCGGAGTTAGCATAAATCGATGATATTACCATTTGTCACATTTTACAGGTACGCCACCCAAAATGATGGGTGTTATCACAAAATAATTTTAGAGATGATAAAGATGTTTAAAACCATGATGGCGGCCATAAAGCAAACAACATGACGCTTCAGTGTCATAGCCTAAAAGAAATGTGTAGGCCCTATAGCTTTCGCTGAAATATATAGATCAAAGGTTTTGAAGACTGAAATATGATTTTTAGATGTACCAGACACATACAACTTAAGACATGGTTAAGGTGTTAACAACAAATAAAGTGACCAGCAGGAGACGATATTAGGTGCTACATGGCCGTGACAGGAGAACGTATTTTTTTTAAAGGTATAGTCAACTGTCAAAATACACTGAACAATACACATCGCCGTATTGAGAGAAAGTTCCCAAATATATACACTCTGTATACTTGAGCGACATCTATGAGAAAATTATTCACCAATTCTCTCCTGTGGGCTTTGTGTTGAGACACAAAAGGTTGTGTTACCATGGAGGTCTTGAAACACTTTTAACAGTTGACCTCCAGCATATTGAAAGTGCATGAGAGCTTTCCCAGCCAACAAAGCACACTCTACAAATGTTGGTTTAATGTCTACCGGTCTAACATTAAAACAACATTTGGTCTATTTCTGGTTGGAGTATAGTATCTTGTGATCAGTTCAGTGGCTGATATTAATGCCGTCAAAGTGTACTCTATAGGCCTACACCTGACCGTCTCACTCATGCCCATTTCGCAGTTGTATGAATCGTCAAGATTGTTTTAAGCAGGTTATTATACATCCCTCTTTTTGATAACGAATTGTGCATGTACATGCAGACTGTTCCTGGCTGGAGAATAAGGAAAATTCTACAGAAAAGACATTTCGAATTATTTTTTAAAGGTGTAAAATCTATGTCTTGAATAAGTTATAAAATGACCTAGCGTAAAATACGAAGCCCAAAACAATTGCAAGCAAGATGCCCATTATTAGACAAAGTTTTGATTCCGTTACATAAAATTCTTCCCCCCCCCCCCCCTAGTAATGGGGTAGTTGTTTGCAGGTCATTTTAAGGTCTGCGTGCACATGACCGGTTTGCATGTTCGCTTTTTTTGGTATGACTATCTGTTACTTTAAAATGACCAGTCATCCTCGAGGACTTCTAAGTGTCTTCCGAATAACCACATTTGTTATCCCTCCTCCCCCGCCCATAGGGGAAGGATAATTTTGGTCGTGCCAAGATCTCATCAGGCGTCACACACATTTTTGTTGGAGCAAAAGCTAGTGGTCAATTTTTTTTAAAATTTCAAAATCACAAACCCAGCAACATGGGGATGTGCAAGTGATTTTTTGAAAATGCTTTCAAAATGGGCGCGAGGGATTAATTTCTATTTTTTTTGAGGCGCATACTTGAAAAATTAGTCAGAAATTGTTCAAATTAAAATCACATTTACCCCGATATGGAGATGTGCAGGTGATTTTCTCAAGGTTTAACTTGAATTCAAAATTGCCGCCACGTATCAACTTCATATTTTTGTGGGCGCAACGGATCAACTTGTGGGCGCAAAAAATTATCCAAATTTTACAATCTTATTCCCCACGATTTAAAGATGTGCAGGCGATTTTTTAGGATTTACTGAAATTCAAACTGGATGAACTTCATAACTTCTTGGGAGGGGGGAGGGGGGCATTTTCAGCTCTAACAACGTATCTATATAGGGAGGTCGCTGAGGATGGAACCTTGCAAATGGGTATACACATTTTGATGCATGATATATGTCCATTGTTGAATCAACTTGCACAAGCATATGTCTTGACCAAACAGTTATCCAAAGAGCATTTTAATAAACCGACTGGAAGCGATGCTGGAAAACACGAAGTTGAATCAATGTTGATTTAATGCTGTCCCATCGTCGCAACTCAACAGATACAACAAACACGATACCGGTACGAGGGAACGTGATTATGGTAGGCCTACATGGGCTACACATACGACT
Organism: Flabesymbios commensalis; assembly: GCA_964017125.1. Lineage (NCBI taxonomy): Eukaryota > Metazoa > Annelida > Polychaeta > Terebellida > Flabelligeridae > Flabesymbios > Flabesymbios commensalis. The sequence continues at coordinate 59,759,068 of OZ024916.1, read as the reverse complement.
AAATGAGTGAAGAAATTGTAATTGTTAGCATGTTATCTAGTTTTAGTAAACAAATGATATTGGTATTGCATTCCCCAGATATGAAACACTATAAAAACGATTGCATTCATATTTTCATATTGTGAATTCTATCTAGGCCTATGTCCATCTTGAATTTGGAACATTTCCCAATTGTACGTTTGTGTCCACAAATGAATTTACAGTCATCACCAAGTTCGTCTAAAATGACACATGACAGCTCATTTTTATTGATAACTGATGCCTAAAATGATATTATTGATGCAAAAAATGGATTCAGCGTCACAAAATTAGTCAGAAACGATATATCACACAACTATTGGACTACCTATGAAAAAGTTGTATTTCCCCTATGACTGCTGTTGATCATAAATTCGACTTTCATACAGAGATTAAAGGTCATAGAATAGGGTTTTTACATTGTGTGTACCTGGTACACACAATGTAGGCCTACCCACCCAATACCGGTTCAATGTTGGGCAAGCGTCGCAGCCCATTGCTGATTCAACGCCGGTCAATCATATTCGACAATGGCCAAACATTGAAACAGAATTGGGTAATTGTCCGTGTTTGCTCTGACTGCCATAAGGGTGACGTTTTATACCCCGAAAGGCCGCTACCCAGATGACACGATACATCGGCCCAATTGTGAAATAATGTTGAGCCACTGTCCGGGCAACATTATTCCAACAAAAACCTTTTAAGCTCTTAACCATGAATATAATTGTGAGTATCTTTTTTTTTCTCAAGACTTTTTAAACACAAAAGTACTTAACCTAGGGATCTTAAACGTTATATTGCAATTAAACGTTATATTGCACATGTTCATAAGGACTGGTGTACAGAAATGTCAACCGTTTCCCACTCGCAGCACCCCTCTTTTCTCTAAATAGGACACAAACTCAAGCAAAATAGAATTGATAGGATACCGGCTACAGCCGGTCTTAATGAATAATTTTTATTTTATACTGCTCTAATATATATAAATTTTACATCTGTTAAAGCGACTCATGCGATCAGGCTAGAATAATTTAAAAAATCGGTGTCATATTTGGCTTCTTAATATGACCATATATGATGTAAACATGTCCATGGATTAGAGCAGAAAAACTTTTTAAATTCCCGATTTCTCATTTCGGACATGCATGTACAAAATAAGAAATTTCGTCTCATATCTCGCTTAACTGGTAAATACGCAGCACAAAAAATTAAACTTTTGCAGTTCTAATCCATGAACATGTTTACATCATATGGTCATAAGGAGCCATAATTGTGATTTTTTGATGATTTTAGCCTGATTGAGTCGCTTTAATAATAAATAAACAAATAGTCTTAATTGATCTATAAAGGTAAATACATTATTTAACAATGTGATACATTATCAAAGCTGTGGACAGACCTGTGGCCGCGTCGGAACATTGCATTTCAGTTGTCTTTACTGTAGGCCTAAATACTGTGATTGTGAACGCATTTCATCATACTATATTCTTTGCTTACCTGAGCTTTTGAAATATTTTGCCACTAAAATTTCACCAGAATGACCAACACATAAGTATTTGAGAGGCCTCTACTAGTCGGGGAAGGTGAGGCTAAAAGTCACAAAAACTAGGAACGAGCTCATATATATTTCATGCGTTTAATCAGAACCAGTTTGACTATAGCAAAACATAGGCACATATCTACGCAACGTAAATTCCTTTGAAACGAACATTAAGCAAAACTGCAAAAAACGTTGGTTGTCCTTGCTGGTGAGCTTGTGACATTTAACCTCAGTATGGGGTTTAATGTCACAGCTCGGGGTAAAAAGTCACAGTGTATGAAGGTACAATGGGGCTAGATGTCACAAGAAATAAAGCAACTGGTGTAAAAAGTCACATTATTGACATCGACAAAAAAAATGAATAGGACGTACGTATAGTAGGCATATTTTGTTAAATTACAGGTCAGAGTCCTTGTTGTTTTGTCCTTTACAAACATTTATTGTGAATTACATCCTACTTTATTGTCAAGTATTGGACAGAAACATACTTTTCATAATCTATGCATTCACATCATACTGCTTGGAATCGCTTTAGCAGCTTGCAGATAACATCTTCTAATGGGTATCTGTAGGCCTACAGATATTTCGCCTCGATGAAAATGAAGACAAATATGTCTACCCTTGGGGTTAAAAGTCACAGCCTGTGACATTTAACCCTGTAGCTGTGACTTTTATCCCCATGGTGTGCAGCATAGTTCATGCCTAAAATCTCAGAATACCATTGGGTTTGCATATAAATCATTATGCGTGCCAATAAATACAGTATATATGTAAAGGTATAAGCTCCAACACGACCTTGAGATACTAACCTTAAATGTTGACGAAGTCTTTTACCAACTCCGAAATCTCGTTTCAACAGATGGCAAGATCACATTCCGTTACATTTCTGTCTTTATGTTCTTGGGGGACACTGATAATGATATGTATAGATTGGGAAATGATTTCTAAACTTTTAGGCGACATCAATTTAGTGATATCTACATATAGCGAAAAAGTAACTTCAAGCCCCTGTGACTTTTAGCCCCACCTTTCCCTGGTAGTTAGGTTAGGTTGAAAATATGTCTTGAAGTGTCAAGTGAATCAAAATTAATAATGTTTTATTTTCATAAAAATAGGTCTCAGGAGTAAATATAATAGGTTTGGGAACAGTACACTATTTACCATGTCTGTGCGATTGGCGAATAAGGCGTAGATATCACGCTATTCACTATGTCTAAATGAAATGAAATGAAATAAATCGGGCTTTAGGCCACCATTGTGCACATATAGGCTAAACTGGGCCAGGAGAACCTCCTGAGGATGGTGAGATGATTGAGATGACACTGTCCTCCAGACACAGGAACACTATGTCTAAGTGAGGGATAATCCAGTAAACATGTCCATAGAATAGAACTGCATTTTTTTCAGTTAGGCTAGATATAGAGACAAAATTCCTGATTTCTAATTTTTGACAACCAAGTCAAAAATTGGAAAAACGGGAATTTCGTCTCTATATCTAGCCTAACTGGTGAATGCGCAGCAGTAAAATAAATAAACTTTTGCAGTTCTATTCTATGGACATGTTTACATCATATGGTCATATTAAGAAGCAAAAATAAAATCACAGATTTTTTTATCCAATCAATATGAAATTTGGACACAATATTCCCAGAGTACTCAGGTATAGACTACTGCTATGACTTTTCCAGGTCATACATCATGTTCTTCCGGATTTATCCGCGATTCTCTGAATCCTTATAGGCAAAAGGCAGTTTCTGCTTACTTGTGAAGTGAGCAGATACTACCATTTGGCTTTGCACGACAGTAGGCCTATACTAGGTACAATTGCGTGCGTGGCGAGTGATTCTCCATTCATTGCCAGGAGGGTGAACAGTGTGCCCCTATGTCCACACCGACTCCACCCTTAAGTCTCTAGATTTCATAATAAAAATACATTTATCCAATGTTTCAATTCCGGGCCAGCGTCGCAGACAGTAGCCCAGTATCGAACCAATATTGTGTATTTGGTATGGACAGTTGAAACATTTTAAATGCCACTATTAAAATAACAGTTGCAATTCTATTCCAACACAAAACGGTGAATCAATGTTGTTTTAATGTTGGGCTAGCGTCACGGATAGTGATACAACATTAAGTCAACAGAGAGACAAGTGTACTGGGCACTCTGAATACGATTCCATTTGACAAACAAATATATATAAATTTAAAAGTGAAAAAGCTCAGTGGGGAAGTCTGAAATTCCAGATCAGAATGGCTGCCAAAAATATGCGAAATTCCAATCAAGCTGTCATGATAAAAATAACCAAACAAAAATCAAAATGGCCGCCACAAAAACTCATATAACCAAGCCCAAATATTATTGTTACTTGAAAAGTCACAATTCATGTCTAGTTACAATTGTAATACATAGCCTAACTATGCCTATTTTAACATAATTATACAGAATATAATCCTTTTCATACTGTCCCATATATATGAAAAACTAAAATCAACCTTACATTGTGAGAAACGATTTATCGGGTTATCATGGGAAAAAATATTTTCAGTGTATCAAATTATTTTTGAAAATGGTGTGTACATGTATGTGAACTGGTACTTTTTATGTTACTATAAATTAACACTTGTGTAAATATAAGGTGATGAAATCTGCGACGTTCAACACAGGAACGCCCTATTTACACACTTGTTATCTATATTTAGCGAGAAATAAAAATATATTATATGAAAAAAAAACAATTTAAACATGTTTGAAACCAAAAAAATGCAAGTTTAGACTGTTTTAATAAGCAGAGTAAATTAAACATACTTAAGCTTTTTCTCGTCAATTTTACGACACTTGAGGTTTCTGTCTGTTTAGCCTGTAGATAGCCAATTTGTTTTCAATATAGCTCTTAACCAGAGCCAAATCCTCGCACCACTCCTACCCCTAACAACCAAATTCTTGGGAGGGGGGGGGGGGGAGAAAAAAATAAAAAAATTTATCCCAGACTTAGAGCAAATAATGACAGGTGATTTACCGGGGTACAATATTCCAATGTCACACCAGGGTTAGATTAAGGTCATATCGATGTCATTTCAAGGTCAAATTGGCATGAAAACATAATTTGTTTTACTCTTACCGATTTCAAACTCAAGTGTGGTGCAACGGCTTGTTAGGGGTAAGTACCCCTTTCCCAAGGCTGGAATCAATAAAAAAATAGGCCTACTAGAATGTAACAGTGTGAACTTTAGCTTGGGCTCCCATGACAACAGCTGTTGTGCTTCACTGGGGTACCACTCCAAGGTCACTAAAAGGTCATCTCAAAGTCACTGCAAGGTCAAACTGGCAAAAAACATGATTTTGTGGATTTTTTATCAATTCCAAACCCATTTGGGGTTCAGGTGAGTATTACAAATGAATATGGCTGTCGACATATTATTGGTCGGGTACCATTTCACCACGCATCACAAGGGGTTTGTATGCAATTTCAACCTTGGGGGTAATTACCCCCTTGGTATTCCCCTTATCACACCCCTTTCCCAAAGCTGGAGTGAATCAACAAAATTACTGATGTAACAGTGTGGAACCGCAGCTTGAGCCCCCATGACAACATATATGGATACCGTATTGGGTCGAAAGTTGCAATGGGCTGGTGTTGTGCTTTACTGGGGTATCACCTCAAGGTCACCTCAAGGTCACTACAAGGTCAAACTAAAAAAATTATCTATTCCAAACCTTTTTGAGATGAAGGTGAGTATCACAAATGACTGCTGTTGGCATATTATTGGTCAGGTACCATTTCACCACGCTAGGGGTTTGTAGGCCTATGCGATTTCAGCCTTGGGGGGTGATTATTCCCCTGGTATTCCTCTTATCACACCCCTTTCCCAACGCTGTAGTGAATCAACAGACTACTAAAATGTAGCAGTGTGGAACATCAGCTTCAACCCGCATGACAATATAAGCCTATGGATACAGAATTGGGTATGAAAGATGACATGGGCTGGTGCTGTGCTTTACTGGGGTACCACCCCGAGGTCACCTCAAGGTCATCTCAAGGTCACTGCAGTGAAAGGTCAAACTGAAAAAACACCAATGATTTCTTCGTTTTTGTCGATTTTAAGTAACCCCTTTGGGGTCCAAGTGAGTAGCCTATTGCAAATGACTGCTGTTGACACATTTTTTGTCGGGTACCATTTCACCACGCATCGCAAGGGGTTTGCATGCAATTTCAGCCTTGGGGTGATTACCCCGTTGGTATTCCCTAATTAACACACCCCTTTCCGAAAGCTAGAATGAATCAACACAATTACTAAAATGTAGTGCTCAGTGTGGCAGAAATTGACCTTGAAGATGACCTTGAATAACCAAAATAAAACTATGATTAGATTTTTCAGTAAAAATCCCATGAAAAAGAGTTAGGCCCCTATCATACAATTTCTTAAAATTGACTATTTGAATTTGAAGATTACATTGAATATTCAAAATAATTTTAGATAGGCATTGCCAAGTCAAAATTACATAAAAAGGAGGTATTACACCAACATGTTCCTAGCTTTACTTGTTAGAAAAAAATTATTTTTGCTTACTTGACCTTAATTTTAACCTTGAAGATGACCTTCAGTCATGAAAATAATACAAGAAATTGATTGCCCAATCACATGGAAATGAGGTATTACACACATGTTCCTAGCTGTATTTGTTAAAAATTGTATTTTTGCTCACTTGACCTTTAAATTGACCTTTAACCTTGAAGATGACCACCAAACGGACCCAATGGGACAATATTTTGCAATGGGAACATCAAAATTCGTTTAGGCTAAGGGTTAAAATATAAGTTTAAAAAATATATCTTTTGAGTGGTCTCTACTGGGACGCTCCTTCCTGCCCTAGTAAGCTACACACTGGTGAATCAGTGACCTACATGATATCAAGGAATTTACTAAGATCTTGGTACACAATTACGTGGGACACCTACGATATGAGTCAATCTGCCACCACACTGTATTCGGGGGGGGGGGGGTGACCATCAGTTGTTTGGGGCGGGAGTTCTTTCAGTTTTTTTTCTTTCAGTTTGACCTTCTATTCAACAAATAAGTGCTGGTAAAAGAACGAAATCATTGTTATTTCGTATCTATAACCCTACACTCACATGCAAAATATTTGTTAAATAAATATTTCCATGGCCAACCAAAACCCCGCAAATCCCCCCCCCCCCCCCCCCCTCCCAACATCCCTCCTCACCAGCTCACAGATAAGTAATGTTATGCACATTACATAGGCTACCAACCCTGCCTTGTTGATTTTGTATGCACCACTACATTGATCAATCTGTTTGCATAATCACCACAATAGGCTGGTGCCTTATATATGCGACACCGGCTGCGTAGGTTAGAGCTGTGGGGATGCGACACCGGCGTTAAAGGGTGATCTGAGATGAAACTATGCCTATTATTTTTTGCAGTATCATATAATATTATTGCCTTTCAAAATCTTGATAGAATTGTGGTACAGACCATTCTCAAGGCTGACCTATATCTTAGGCACATCACGACGACAATATAGTTAACTTGTTGTGTAGTGTTTTTCCAGAAATTATTACGAAGATCAATTAATTTTTTTTATTTTTATATATATACATGTAATATACGAGGTATGTATAGGACCCATAAAGAATATTTAGACACAACATAGAATTTAGCATATTTTAAATGTTGTGAATAAATGTTTGAAAACAATCTAACTTATGTCGATCAATATCCCAGAAGTTGAATTGTTTTCAAATTATGTTTGCAGCATAACCCACTGCATTCAGAGCTCATTGGCCAAAGAAAACCTAGAGCCCCACAGGGGACGGGCATTGTTAAAAGTAAGCATCCACCATGACAGGAAGCCTTAATCAAAAAAAGATGCATAAAATATTTATTAAATATTTTGACAGAGCGGATGTATATGTAGGTGAGAATAAATAAGTATTTAAAAATAAATTGTTACAAGCTTTTGATGATAGAACACGCATATTTCACACAGACTGACACAGTTGAAAGAATTATTTTTAAACAATTTCTTGTTGGTGGGCAATAAACATTCACACATCAAAAACGATTATACCGTTTTATTATATACGATATATTTTTGGCACAAATATGTTACAGTATGCTGTGCAATAATCTTCTGAAATAAACACAAAGGTAAAAGTGTTTTTTTTTCAATTAAGAAAGAGACAATCCAGGAAATATTTCCTAAATAGCAAAATAACATGAAATTTTAAGAATTTTTTTTCTATGTAATGATTAGCAAAATCATCCTATGATATAAATATATGTACATAGACAGACATTTTTTTATCTTGTAAATTACACAAAATTACGGGTGTATAATATTAAAAAAAAATGTGTATATTAACTGTAAATGTACCTTCATATCATAAACGATATTAACAATAAATATCGTGAAAGACGTTTTTAAAAGTTTGACCAAAGTATGTCATCTAAACATTTGTCCATACGACATAATATAAATGCCAACCTGCTAAAAGTATATACACTGTAGCATTATTACAACTGTTTATAATGTAAGGATTTAATACTTGACCAGAGATATACATAGAATAATGGAGCATCAGTATGTTATTCCTTGCATGATAATCCAGGTAATAAAAAAAATCCTTTAAAAAACGAATAAATATAGTGCTCTATTTTCTTGACATTTCAGCAGTGATCATTCTTTTTTGACAAGTCACTCATAAATATCACAGACATGCTTTTCAACAATAATAACATAGAAATCGAAGTAGACAATTAAAAATTAAATAAATTTAACATTTATTTCGTATGGTGTGCATTCAATTATCCTGTATAACTCAAAACTTGTAAACAATATAGGCTACACTGTATATCGACAAATTGTTGTTGTTTTTTCGACATCTATGAGGTAAACAAGGTTATCTTATGTAATTTGCCATTAAAATAATATTGAAGTACTGTTAACAACAACACCTTCATTACAAAAATACTGACCTTGGACATGAAAAAAATATAAATTATAATCTTTAATCCAAAATTAGTTTGTTATAAGTGCTAATAACGTAACACAGTTAGTGACAAGTATGTAGTATTTCATTTTCCAAACCGGTGTTGGTTTCTGTTGGTCCATCGTTTGCGATGCTGACCGTATATTAAACCAACACTTAATTAGTGATAATCACAGCTAGGTGTTACCATTTTTTGTTAGCACCTCACCATCTTTTTCAATAAAAAATCTAATATTCGGAGTAGAATCTGACAAATCTGGGTGATTTTTATCCACTTCACATTGGTAGCAGTACGACCAATTCAGGGATTATTATTTACCAAATCACTCCATTATTAGGTTTAAATCAGAACTTCAAAGTTAAATTTTTCAAATATCATTTATGCAATAAATTTGGTTGAAAAATGTACATGGAAGCTCACGTTTTTGTAAACATATAAGTTGTGTTTTTCCAAAAGGACTAATATTTATTTTGAATATCTTGACTTTTTTATTTGTATGGCTTGAAGATTATTGCTTATATTTCACGAGTTAAATCACACTTGTATTTTTATAAGTTTTGTATATAATGTATACATGTTTTTTTAATTTATTTAAGGCTGTACTTCTCTAACAGTTCAATCTACAACAATACATCATGAAAGTATTACTTTCTTTACGTTGGTTGACAATCTGTCTCAGTTGACTATTACAACAGGTTGCGTTTGTGTAGAATCTTTTTTATCTTTCATCACTTTTGACACTGGTCTGGTAGCCGCTGGTTTAGGTGTGAAAGGCATTGGTGGCGGCGCAGCATTCGGCGCAACAGGTGGATCCTTCCACATCTTAAACTTTGGTGACTTTGGAAACTTCAGCACATTAGAAACTCGGTCAAGAAGTAATCTGAAGTAAAATGGTATCACATTAAACATATGGAATGATTCTGTTCATTTATCATAGGCTAGTTCATGATAAGAAAACGCCTACATTATTTATTGTTTGAAAAAGCATTTATTGCACGTCAAAAATATTAGCCTCATTTCAAACCGTTTGTGATGATGTGATCATCTTGTTGAATAGTTGGAGAGAATAAAATGCCTAGATGCAATGAGATGTGTGTGTTGCCGATTCAATTACTATTCACAAATTAATAAGTGGATGCACAAGAACTGCCAATTTTAAAAATCCCAAAATCGACTTTAAAGATTTTGTTCAAATTCCAGGTTTTCCAGATAATGTGGGATCCCTGCGGGTTCCGATACTGTTTGAGTATAATGCGGTATTGGTAATCTTATACAGCAAGATGAGATTAAACTATACTATCACAATGACTTCAGATGCCATCACAATCACTTTATATTTCAAAACGTGTTGTGGAGGGTAAGATCTCACTAGCTGGTAATACTGACATCACAATCAGACAAGGTTCCTACTCCACCGTGTGAATTTTTTTCATGAGTTTTCCATGACGAAATGGATTTTTTCCCTGACAAAATTCAGGCATATACCGTGCATAAAATTGTTGAAGAATGTATCACATCACACAGACTCAATAAAAATGTGCATCACAACATTTTTTTTATTGACAAATATTTTTTCCATGAGTTTTCCACGAGTTTTGGCATTTTTCTCAAATTCTATGACTTTTCCAGGCCTGGAAAATAAAAATGGAATATTCCAGGTTTTCCATGACGCGTGGGAACCCTGTCAGATGATATCACATGACATCACAATCAGAGTATATTTTGAACAAATGTAGAAAATAAATCACACAAGTCCAATCTCTGATGTGTTATAATTAGTGATGGGTATTGGTTAGAATTTTGTAAACGATGATTGGTTATAATCAGCCGATGATGACAGCTAACTCTTAGAACACTGATGTCAACTACACGTAGACATTCTGTGTTTTTATTAGCACCTGTAGGCCTATAGCCAATTGTTAAAAATTAAATATGCTCTCAATCTTGAAACACAGATAAAAGTTGTGACTCAAATTTCATAAATAACACAAATTTTCAGTCGCTAGCGAGACATAACATAGCTGATGTCATAAGTACCGTTCTCATTCCAATCATTTCACTAATCACAGAAGCAACTGTGGTTGCTGTAGGTGTAATTTCGAATTAAAAGTGTTTGGTGAAACTAGAAAGGCATCACTTACTGTACATGAGACATAACTTCATGTCTATAAATCTCATGTTCATCGGGTTTGACAACAGGAGGCGAAACAAGCTGCAAAAACAAAATGGATATAATATCTTAACCCTACAACGCTGAAATATTTTTGTCTAAATCATGTAAACCAAATGTTTTTTTCCAATTTAAAATAGTCAAAGGTTTTCATTAACTTTTTCTGCTTTAACTGAATACCTATGTTATGGGTTTACGGGCATTATTAATATTTTAATTTTTTCAGTGCGGGACCATCTATATATGTCAGAATCCATCGTCCTCTTATAAAGAAAGTCCCCTCGCTGAAAAGGTTAATATTAATCTTTATGAAATTAGAGAACATTCATGGAGAAATAACCCAGCAAACACAAAACATTTGTTTAACATATGTACAATGTTGGACCAACGTCGAAGACGGCGGGCCGACGTTGTACAAATGCCATGCAGATGTTTTGTGTTTGCTTGGAAGTGCATGATGAAATACATGTACACATAAAAGATTAGTACTGGTTATCTATCATCATTGAAAGTCACAGTATATTTACCATCTATAATCAACATAATTATTAAATATATAAAATAATAAATATATCAAAATTAGGCCTATATGTTCTTTAAAGTATCTCCGGACAGTTAATTTATAACTTTGTGCTTGAGTGAAACAATGTTTTCTGTCAACAATGTCTTTTTTTATAAATGTTTTTTATATGTTGCTAGCATGAATGGTCGCCTCACCTTTAATTTGGAGGCCACCTGAAAGCGACACCCACGTCTTTGACAACTAAATGTGAGAGATATTTTGTCCTGGGCTGCAATACGAACAGCAAGATGTCTAGAAAGAGCAAATGTGATAGGTTGTATGGGTGGGGCGTGAACATGTGATGTTTGGTCCCTCCATGTCCAGCGCCGCTTTGGTATCCCTGCTGTGTCCATCTCCAAACCTCCTATTTGATCCATGTGAAGTCTACAACACCGTTATCATTTATTTAGAATGAAAAAGACAAAAAAATTGAACTGATTAATAAATGTGTACCGCGAGTTATGTAACTCACCTACCGTAATTTCCGACAATATCAGAGAACTTTTTAATTTGGAAAGGTTGATACAGAATTTAGTATTTTATGAGATCTGCAATGTCTATGGTTCAAGCATCGAATAATCCCTCTTACAGCCTAATTACTGTATTCAGTGCAATGAGCGGTGAAAGGTGAGTACTTTTGTCATACAGCTGGGGTGTGAATGCAGCATGTACATAAGCTGTCTCATGCCGGCACATACATTTACCGACCATGTGGATGCTATATAGTGGGCAGTAGTATTCAGTGAATGAATCATAATATCCTAAATCCTATTGTTCGAAATCTCTAAGTTTTATTATAAAACAAAAAGGGGAGCAAGGTGAATAATGTCCAGAATCCATGCCAGAGTAGATTATAGATGCTCCAGCACAAAGTTAGTTTCTCTCTTTTACATATTATAATGTGGCATTATCCATACAAAGACATTAGCCTGTGTGCTGCTGAATTGTTTTTTTTTACAATTTAATCATCATTTGAAGCTGGAATTGCAGACTTAATTCCCAGCTTCAAAAAAAATATTTGTGATTATGAAAAATAGAAATCTCGCAAATTGTATTATTTTATTACTGAGCATTTTGTCAAGTTGAGTAACATTTAAATTTCTTTTGAAACTACCTTTGAACCTTATATATATATATACAGTTCTAGCAGTACAAGTATTGATTAAACAACGTACCTGATGGCACCGTTAATGAAATGGGACACAACATGGCCAGTAGAATCAAACACGGCCAGAAGATGAGCATCCTCATCTTCCTCCGCCTCCTCATGAACAATGTAAGTATAGAGGCCCTGCTCTGCAGATGTGATCGTTATGGCCACCTGTCCCGATGGATAGCTAATGTTCTATGTAAGAATAACAACTACAGCGCTGGAATAGTCTGATAAATACTACCGGGTATTAATATCAAGGGGTTTTTTTGAGTTGAAAACATCATAAATGGCTTAGTTAGCCCTTTCTACTTCAATTGAATACCTATTTTTTATGTCTAGGACCATTATAGATAAATATTTAATTTGAAATAATTTAATTCTGTCAGTGCGGGGATCAACTTTAGACATCAGATTCTGATGTCATAAGTTAATTGATCCGGTGTCAAATGACGAGGGAAAATATGCGTATTTATGAAATATAGACAATGGCAAAATTGAATAATTTGATGAACTGGGTTTCTGCCAGACTAATTTATCATTTCAGTTGCATTTTATTTGGTTTAAAGCTGGATAAATAATTTTAATACGGTCCCAGCAGTACAAGGGTTAAATGTGAAGATATCTGTCACCTGTGGGCTAAACAATTAGTTGGCCAAACTATAATACAATACATTCATATTTGTTATCTACAAAGCCACAATCAACCATTGCTCAGCCTATATTTGGAGATTATACCATGCCTAAAATTGTATCGTCCCACATATCAGCCCGACCTAGTTGTATTCTCCAGAGGGTCATGGGTCTTGTATCGCCCGAAGACCGGTCTAGGGCAATACAAGACCCATGACCCGAGGGAGAATACAACTAGGGAGGGCTGATGTGCGGGTCGATACAACTTTAGCCATGGTATTGTCTTTTTATCTCATACCAACATTTTCAGTCAAAGTAGGCCTAGACTAGAGAACTGCAGTTTAGAACATAACTTACCATAGCCTAGGCCTATGTCTGTAACATAACTTATAACTTCATACTATAGTTAATGATGAGATTAGTAGCAATAGTCTAGCCTACTATATATATATTCACATATTCAAGTTGAATGGTGAAATAATTATTTCCAATTCATGACCCGTGATCTGATTCAATAATGTGTAGGCCTATGGATTGTTTTCCGTCTTGTCTTCGTCTCAGTAGACACACCACCTGTCGGGCGCGCAGTAACCAGGTAACAGAGGAGGGGGAGAGAGGGGGAGGGGTGGGGGGTCTGCCCGCTGAAGGAAGCGTGGCGGTCACAGTTACGTCAGGTTATGCGGGCATGCACGAGACATTGACCCAATGTTGCTGTAGTATTGGGCTGATGTCCTAGACGCTGGCCCAACAGTGAGCCAATCTTTGGTGGGGGCATAAGGCTGTGAAGCGGGTGTACACTTTCAGGTGGTGTGATGCGTAGCCTGACTCTGAACCAATCAAACTCTAATCTGGACGTAGGCAGTAATAACATGCAATGACCAACCATCCCTGCGGGGAATGACTAACCTATAGCCTACCTACCATTATATAGTGCACACAAATTGGCTCCTCTAAATCTTCATAGCTGTATCAGCCGGGTAAAAAAAGCTTGTATTCGGTACAATACAACCCTTGGTATGAGATAAATTGGGATACATGTATAGCAATGCAGGGGAATATGAGTGAGTGTAAACATTTTTGTATTTCTTTAAATAAAAGGATACAATACATTGCCTGTGCCATCTGGGAACATAACAAGAAATATGCTTCCATCTTCATATAATTTCTCAACCAGTTGCCTCTCTCTTTTAGTCTGAAACCAAATAAATCTGCATGGTAATGCTACAGAAAGATGAGAAGAAGTGGGAAAATATGGCTGAATCTACCTATAAAAAATCTAAAACCTGTTAAATTATTCCGATTTAGTTCACACAGCCCTGAGGTAAGGCAACGAACAATAAACTTGAATAATATAACTTATTCATTTTATTCTCATAAACACCCACATTACAATAATTGTCCACCCCCTGATTTGAAAATAAAACCCGCGATCATGGTACAGTATATAATCATTAAAAAACTACTCTAATAAGCTTCCATCCCCCCTGTATACACAGGGGGTATTCTAATTACCACCCATTTATTAGAATAAATACTATAAATGTAGGAATAAATATTCTAAATATAGAAAAAGTTCAGCATTTTACACAGTTGAATCAAAGTAATAGACCACTCGATGTAAATTTCCCAATTGCATCTATCTCTGTAGTCAGTGTGGTGCTTTCTGGGTTCAGATGTGTCCCGCTCTTCGTACACAACAGACTACTCCTTTAAAACTTAAGATCATAGGTCATAGTACTAAGCCTACCAACATAATTCGTTGACCCAACATTGGTTCTATGTTATACTAAGGTCTGCGATGTTGGCCCAACCTTGGGTCAAAAATGCATGCTTCCGTCTAGTTTTGCTTACCTTGCTACCAGCATCAGCCCATGATGGCAGCACGGGATCTGGCTCATACATTTCTGTTCCTTCACTTCCTTCAAACAGCGGACTCGGAGGGCGTAATGTCCACCCCTCTTCTAAGCACTTGTGTGATGATAGCTGATACTGAATTGTCTTCATCTGTCGAGCGACTGAGAAACCGGGAAAAAAAGGAGCAGTAACAAATAGATTCGATGATAAAAAGGCTATTTACATTCTGACCTCAGAGATTATATCTCTGATACCACACGCTCATTTCGCCGTATGCACGCATGGCGATTGACCAAATTTATCAGCCGTTAGTGAGCGTTACCACGTGATTTTATAACCATTCCTATAACCACGGAACTATTTTGGTGTTCACTTCAACTCATTACTTATCCTTTTTTCAATATTTAATTTGATTTTAGAGTTTGTTACAGGTAAGGGCTATTTATTCTGTTTAGTAGTGGATAGATTGAACCAGCACAATTCGCATGTCATTCAGTAATTTATATTTGCCAGTGTTTTGAAGCCGATTGTAAATACTGTCAGAAAAACGTAAACATGGACCTTCTCACAGCAGCGCGTAGGCAGAAAAAGTAATCCATTGAATGTTTTCTATTTCTATGTGAATATAAACTCATATGTGGCGGAGTAGTGGTGTTTTATATTTGCCATATATATTCAGGACACTCAAGCGTGTTTATAAGCCTACAAATGTTATATCAACAAAACTGCTCAAAATGAGCAGTTTTTTGTCGAAACATGGCGTGTGGTTACAGAGAGAGAGCGGGGTTGACCTGAGCGACATCTATGTGTGGAGAATGGGCTATTTACTCTCATTTTTATTCACTTTGAGCTGTGAATTACTGCAGCAAATCTCACTTCAAAGTGAACAAGGGCCTCATGTAGCTGGGGCAAAGGGAAATACTACAAATTGTTCACTTATAAGGGTGTGTCATTCAGAATGGCATACTCGCTCATAACGGCATGCCATTATATGCGTATCAAATCTATGATTTTGATAAAATTGTGATGTTTTACTGTTGATTGCAACACACACCATGCAACGGCGACAACAGTAAATGAACGAGGAATGTTGTGTGCTTATTTTATCTATATTAAGACTGATATCAATGGATAACTAAATGATGCTCATTCTCTTGTCACAGCTTCACCTTGACTGAGGTTGGAAATGTCCCAACTTTAAGTTTGTCATGTCGGACCGGCAACAACTTAAATTTGGCTATTTATCATAGAGCTGAATTAAATCTCCAATTCTAGAGGTTTAGGCCTACTGTATCTGATGTTGTCAAAAGCAGCACAGATCGACTGTTACACAGTAGGCCTATGTGTTTTAGGTAGAGGCTAGGTGGGCCCACATCACCTCAAAATATTAGATTTGTCCACTATGCATATAATTTTTAAATGAATGGCTAGACAACATGAGCAGAAAATCATACCCCGAAGTTATCAAGTAGCATGGCAAGGGGTGGCATGTCTTGAACATTATTTTTTGCAGATATGGGATACTTTACTATGAGATTATATCATTCATACATATCACTAACAGAATTATATGAAAACATTACTGAAAGATATTAAGCAGTCTGCATTGAACTTGAATTTCTAGTCTCAGTTGCAACTTCCATGGTGACACTGTCAGGTCTTGTCTTGACAGAAAAATAGCCATCAATTGATGGCAGGACCCCTCGGCTGTAGGCTCTATCCATCAACATCAAGAACTTTGGGCCTCATGTGTTTGGGCAAAGGCATTGACTAGCGACTCACTGACTACAGCCATCTCTGACAGTGCGCCCCCGGCGGGCTGCTAGCAGCTTAGCACCATCTCATCCACTGCCATATACATCAGCTGGCGGGTCAGCGGTGGGCCACCAGATATTGTCTGGCTGTCCACTGATGATCCACTGGCGGCAGCGGCTGTAGTCAGTGGGTTGGTAGCGGCCCACCAAACAAACCCCCAGAGGTCTGCTGAAGGCTTCACTAGTGGACCGCCGACAGCCCACTGAATTTCTGCTATCTGGGCACTGGCAGCTTGCCCATCAGTCACAGACAGCCCACCACCACCATTGTTTTTTCTGGGTTGCAAACTTTTTTTTTACCTTCGCAAGAAAACAATGTTTTTTTTTTGATGAATGTCCAACAATTTTTTTTTTAATTTTTGTTGAAGAACTGAAATATATATTTTTGTCGTATGCCTTTCCTATTATGTATGTTACCATTTGGTGGTTTTTCTGGTCAACATATTTTTCATCAATTTCATCAAACTTTTTTTTATGGCCACATTTTCAACAAACTTTTTTTTAATTGTTTTTTTCTAGCCCCCTCACCCTCCCCCCCCCCAGATATCAATTGCTGCGCCCCTGAGATGGCTTTGTATGTCAACCAGACTCTTTCCCCCTTCCAGCTTTATAAGCCGGCCTACTCCAATTGAATGTGATGCAGGGGTAACCATGCGGCGCTGAATTAAGTCTGCCAGTAGCCTACCAGGACAGACGTTGAGACTTTGTGCATTAGTAACGTTAACTAGTAGGTCACCAACAGTGACAACCCAAGGTCTGTCCACAACCTTCAGTTGCAATTTTTTTTTTTGCTACGTTGTGTTGTATTGAGGTTTACAATTTATTTACAATGTATTATGTAGGCCTACAACAGGAAAATCGGGAAACAAGGTGTGGATATGTCTATGAGGTGACAATCAGACTCAAAGATCATGCTGATCAGCTGTGGTGTGTAGTGCCTATACCCCAGTCTACGACGCTGGACCAACGTTAAACCAACATTGATTCACTGTCTTGTGTATGCTGGGGGGACTATAGGCTAATGTGTGTCGAGACCAGATGAACAACAACATTGATTACAAGTGCTCAGCAGACCCAATGCGATTTAATGCTGGCCCAGCGTCTTCGACATCGGACCAATAGTGTATCGGCATCGGGTCAACGCATCGTTGTTGTTGGGTTGACCTGAAACCTTGCGGGATATCGATATTAATGGTAACTGAATACCACCCCTCCCTCAGTTCATCTGCAGTGGGGCCATATGTACAGATAATTTTGATCTTAGAGGTTAGGTCAGCTATTGAGTTCAGACATGTTTTATAAATGATGTCATTGCTGGCCAATCAGCATGCAGTATGTCCCAGGAGGGGAAATCCTTGACACCAATAGGGCATACCATATTTGGAGATGGATGTCAGCTATTGTGTCACATTTAAAATGATGTCATCACTGGCTAATCACTGATCAGGATACAAACCCTTCTCCCTAGAATAATGCTTGTTACCGGGCCCTGTAATTTGCATAAGTTGCGCCCAATCAGAACATAGCTGATTGATTATGCTGGACAAGGGCCATTGCTGATCAGCCAATAACATTTCTGTTTGGACAAACTTGAGTACTAACCTACTACCAGTAGTTAAGGGACCGTCAACATCAAACAGTCTAGTTTTGTATCAAACTGATATAAGAAGCTTTATGCGTATATGTATCTATTGATAGGGTCCCCGAAACTAAGGCCACTGGTCAGATTTAACCCTTTAACCCTCAAAGCGCTGAATTCTTTGTGCAAAATTCATGAGGACCAATGCATTATTTCATTTTAAAATCAGCATAAATGGCTAAGTTAGCTCTTTCTGATTCATTTGAATACCTTATGTTATGGGTCTACGGCCAATATACCTATTTTTAATCTCTCAGCATGGGAAGCGACTTTAGTCATCACTATCTGACTTCTACAGTCGATCCCCACGCTGTAAGGGTAACCCACATAAAAGTTTTCAATCAATTTTATTAGCCGATCAAACTTGAAATGGGCGTTCAAATATCAAAATTTGCAAATGATTGGTCTCACATTAATATAAAAAAATGTGAGTAATGTTCACGCACTTGAAGTTGTGGGTGGCACACGCACTTGAAGTTGTGGGTAGCAGTAGCGAGACACAACTTCAAGTGGGTGAAAATTTAAATTATTTAATTTAGTGCTTTTGTGGGTAGCAGTAGCGAGACACAACTTTAAGTGGGTGAAAATTTAAAATATTCAATTTAGTGCTTTAAGAGTTAGATGACAGATCAGAATGTCTTTATTGTGATGGCTTGCACAATTTGGCCACCTGTGAAAAATACTCACACTGGTAGAAGTTAGTGGGTCCACCGCCACCCCCTCCTCCACCAGCTCCTCCTCCCCCACCACCACCGGGTCCTCCCCCCGCTCCAGAAATACCAGCGGCAATCACTGCCTGCTGTCTGGCCAGTTCACGCTCACGCATCCTGCAGTAATAAAAGTCACAGTGAGAGACATAACAAACATATATTTTTCCCCTTAGACATGAAAGGGTGTGTCTGCAACTTCACAAAATGACACTTTTTCATATCCAAGGAGAATAATTTATATCCTGTCTACAACTTCACAGAGTGGCATTACATCGACAAAGGTTTTAAAATCTGGATAAAAAAATTATATCTCGAACATAGTCGTATAAGCCATACAATAAATGTAAATTGTCAATTTGTCAGGCCGACATTCTGTTCATATCATTGGCATTTTACAGATTGTATAATAATTCTACCAACAGTTTAAAATTTTGATATACATGTATATTGATTAATATACTATACCACAGCCACATAGTATACCTTTGTGCAGCCCTCTCTTTTGCAGCCCGTCTTGCTTGTTTGCTACCAAATGGAGCATGTGGCTTAATATCAATCATTTTCTTGTCCTTTTCTTCCAACAGAGGGGTTTTTACTACATAATCCACAAAATTGCGGTAATCATCACAACAGTATAGCTCAGCAGGCGGGACAGATTTCTGTTCATTCACAGAAGGAAATGTTTTGATGTCTTTCCCACAAAACTCACATGCTCCTTGAAAAATGCCACCGCTAATACTTCTTTTATTCACAGCCTCTGTGCTAAATTGTATCAATTCTCCATCTAAGTCCTCCTCAGGTTGAGTATTCTCCGCCTCTGCCTTGCGAGTCTCTGGAGAACCACTGTCTAAATCTTTAGTCAGACTCTCTTTTTGGTACTAAGAAAATACACAAATGCATCCATTTATTAAAATCATGCCCATCTATATGTAACTTAACCCTTAGAGCACTGATGTCAACTACAGTAGATATTCTGTGTTTTAACCCTTAGAGCACTGATGTCAACTACAATAGATATTCTGTGTTTTAACCCTTAGAGCACTGATGTCGACTACAGTAGATATCCTGTGTTTTAACCCTTAGAGCACTGATGTCGACTACAGTAGATATTCTGTGTTTTAACCCTTAGATCACTGATGTCGACCACAGTAGATATTCTGTGTTTTAACCCTCAGAGCACTGATGTCGACTACAGTAGATATTCTGTGTTTTAACCCTTAGAGCACTGATGTCGACTACAGTAGATATTCTGTGTTTTAACCCTTAGATCACTGATGTCGCCCACAGTAGATATTCTGTGTTTTAACCCTCAGAGCACTGATGTCGACTACAGTAGATATTCTGTGTTTTAACCTTTAGAGCACTGATGTCGACTACAGTAAATATTCTGTGTTTTAACCCTTAAAGCAGTGATTTCGACTACAGTAGATATTCTGTGTTTTAACCCTTAGAGCACTGATGTCGACTACAGTAGATATTCTGTGTTTTAACCCTTAGATCACTGATGCCGCCCACAGTAGATATTCTGTGTTTTAACCCTTAGAGCACTGATGTCGACTACAGTACTTAGATATTCTGTGTTTTAACCTTTAGAGCACTGATGTCAACTACAGTAGATATTCTGTGTTTTAACCCTTAAAGCACTGATGTCGACTACAGTAGATATTCTGTGTTTTAACCCTTAGAGCACTGATGTCGACTACAGTAGATATTCTGTGTTTTAACCTTTAGAGCACTGATGTCGACTACAGTAGATATTCTGTGTTTTAACCCATTGAGCACTGATGTCGACTGCAGTACTTAGATATTCTGTGTTTTAACCCTTAGAGCACTGATGTCGACTACGGTAGATATTCTGTGTTTTAACCTTTAGAGCACTGATGTCGACTACGGTAGATATTCTGTGTTTTAACCTTTAGAGCACTGATGTCGACTACAGTAGATATTCTGTGTTTTAACCCTTAGAGCACTGATGTCGACTACAGTAGATATTCTGTGTTTTAACCCTTAGAGCACTGATGTCGACTACAGTAGATATTCTGTGTTTTAACCTTTAGAGCACTGATGTCGACTACAGTAGATATTCTGTGTTTTAACCTTCAGAGCACTGATGTCGACTACAGTAGATATTCTGTGTTTTAACCCTTAGAGCACTGATGTCGACTACAGTAGATATTCTGTGTTTTAACCCTTAGAGCACTGATGTCGACTACAGTAGATATTCTGTGTTTTAACCATTAGAGCACTGATGTCGACTACAGTAGATATTCTGTGTTTTAACTTTTAGAGCACTGATGTCGACTACAGTAGATATTCTGTGTTTTAACCCTTAGAGCACTGATGTCGACCACAGTAGATATTCTGTGTTTTAACCCTTAGAGCACTGATGTCGACTACAGTAGATATTCTGTGTTTTAACCTTTAGAGCACTGATGTCGACTACAGTAGATATTTTGTGTTTTAACCCTTAGAGCACTGATGTCGACCACAGTAGATATTCTGTGTTTTAACCCTTAGAGCACTGATGTCGACTACAGTAAATATTTTGCGTTTTAACCCTTAAGGCACTGATGTCGACTACAGTAGATATTCTGTGTTTTAACCCTTAGAGCACTGATGTCGATTACAGTAGATATTCTGTGTTTTAACCCTTAGAGCACTGATGTCGACTACAGTAGATATTCTGTGTTTTAACCCTTGAAGCACTGATGTCGACTACAGTAGATATTCTGTGTTTTAACCCTTTGAGCACTGATGTCGACTACAGTAGATATTTTATGTTTTAACCCTTAGAGCACTGATGTCGACTACAGTAGATATTCTGTGTTTTAACCCTTGAAGCACTGATGTCACAACAGTAGATATTCTGTGTTTTAACCCTTAGAGCACTGATGTCGACTACAGTAGATATTTTGTGTTTTAACCCTTAGAGCACTGATGTCACTACAGTAGATATTCCGTGTTTTAACCCTTAGAGCACTGATGTCGATTACAGTAGATATTTTGTGTTTCAACCCTTAGAGCACTGATGTCGACTACAGTAGATATTCCGTGTTTTAACCCTTAGAGCACTGATGTCGACTACTGTAGATATTTTGTGTTTTAACCCATAGAGCACTGATGTCGACTACAGTAGATATTTTGTGTTTTAACCCTTAGAGCACTGATGTCGACTACAGTAGATATTTTGTGTTTTAACCCTTAGAGCACTGATGTCAACTACAGTATATTTTCTGTGTTTTAACCCATAGAGCACTGATGTCGACTACAGTAGATATTCTGTGTTTAACCCTTAGAGCACTGATGTAGAGCACTACAGTAGATATTCTGTGTTTAACCCTTAGAGCACTGATGTCGACTACAGTAGATATTTTGTGTTTTAACCCTTAGAGCACTGATGTCTACTACAGTAGATATTTTGTGTTTTAACCCTTAGAGCACTGATGTTGACTACAGTGGATTTTCTGTGTTTTAACCCATAGAGCACTGATGTCGACTACAGTAGATATTTTGTGTTTTAACCCATAGAGCACTGATGTCGACTACAGTAGATATTTTGTGTTTTAACCCTTAGAGCACTGATGTCGACTACAGTAGATATCCTGTGTTTTCATTAGCACCTGTATAACCAGTTGTTAAAAATAAAATATGCTTTAAATTTTAAAACACTGATATATGTTGGGACTTATATTTCACAATTCCCACAAATTTTCAGTCACTTGAAGTTGTGGATCGCGATAGCGAGACACAACTTCAAGTGGCTGAAAATTCAAATTTCCTAACTCAGTGCTCTAAGGGTTAACCCTTACAACGCTAAGCACCACAAAGTACAGTCGTTTTTTAACATGTTTAATCTGTTTTATTACAAAGTCAAATCACAGTTATTGGGGATTAATGAGTGTTTAAATATCAAGATTTGCAATTGTTTGGTCTCAAATTGAACCAATAGGACTAGGAGTAATTTTCACCCACTTGGAGGTTGTGGGTGATAGTAGTGAGACACAACTTCAAGAGGGTGAAAATTTAAATTATTTTATTTAACGATTTAAATTACAAGAAATTATTATGTAGCCGAATCATCAAGTATGGCTAAATGTTACACAAAATTGTATAATTTTATGTCATGAAACGTTTACCACTTCTTCTTAAAAAAATTTATAATTATATCTACTCATATTTGGATAATGCCAACCAGTGACTATGCTTCCATAAGGGGCCGTTCAACAATTACTTAACGCTTTTTTGGACGATTTTTGACCCCCCCTTCCCCCTTGTAACGCTTTTCGGTTTTTAATGTTACTTTGAAATGACTATGGCTCTGCGTTCCGTAACGCATCCCTCAACCCTTCCCCTCCCCCCTCTAAGCATTAAGTAATTGTTGAACGGCCCCTAAGATGAATATTCTTACCTGAAGAATTTGCGGTGGACCAATACTTGGCAATGAATTAGCTTCTGTCACTTGAGTAGTTTCTTCATCGCCGTGATACTGATATACAGAGTCGTCATCATCTGACGTCTGTAATAGTCAGATAAACGTTATACATAGGGCCTACTGGTATCTCACAAATAAATCTTCTAATACACGACTATGGGTACAGAAATATACATCTGAAAAAAATGTTCAAGCAGTAGGACATGACTGTGGCAATAAAAAAAAACATAATTAGTAGTTCAAGTGGAAGTTAAAAAAATTCTGTTCCCTCATAATTCTAGTGTTTCAAAACATACAAGAGTTTTACTATACCCTGATGCGAATCCTCCCACCCTTTCAACATGTTAGAATAAGATAATTCCAAATAAAATGGATACTCAAAAAAGATTTAGGCCATATAGCATTAAAACATATTAATAAGTTAAATGAGAGAGTTTATCATAGTAATAATTAACCCTTGTGCTGCTGAATTGTTTGCTCCTATTTTTCATTCATTCGAAGCTGGAATACACCCTTTTCAATAACAATACGTACGCCACACGGTCAGCAACGCTGAACTGTTTTAATCAGACAACTGTCACATTTCAATGACAACACGCCACACAGTGAGCAGCTCCGAACTATTTTAATCAGACAATTGTTCACGCGCAAACTCGTGCAAGCAGTCTATTATTCATTCTTTCGAAGCTAGAATTGCTAACGCAATTTCCAGCCTAAAATGACGAAAAATATTTATATTAGGAAAAAATTTACATCTCGGATATTGAATTATTAGATTAAAGGTGTGGTCAACTGTCAAAATTCGTGGGACAAGGGTCCCCCAGAAGGCAATAGTGCCTGTGGGTAGGCCAAGGCCCTATTCCATATTAATACTAAATATGCGTTTCATACCCAAAGCCTCATTAAGAGCAAGTTCTCACAGCAAGTTCATATATACTTGAGCGACATCTAAGAGTTAATAATTCAAAGCTATTTGCCTTTGCCCCTACATGGTCGCTGGCTTGCAAACAAACTGACTGTATTACTGCGGGGATGTTGAAACTGCTTGACCCCAAGCTTATATTGACATCCCAGTAAACACAAAACATTTGTATGACTTTATGCAATGTTGGACCAATGTCGAAGACATTGGGCCGACGTTGTATAAATGTTATACAAATGTCTTGTGTTTGCTGTGGCAGGAGGACTTTCTCTCAAACATTATTCATTTATTCAATTGAGCAGATCTAACAAAAAATACTTTATCAAATTTATTGCTATTTCTATTGATCTAAAACATGTTTTTTTTTAAATTGTATATATGTGGACCTAGCAGGACAAGGGTTAACAACAATACGTAGTACTTCACCTCAGAATCACTACTCATATTCAATACGGGGATGCCATATTCATCTTCTCTGGAAGGCACAGCATGTGCAGGCTCCGAAGCCGTGCCAGCTTCAGAGCCAAGTGTGCGTGACGTAGCAGCTGATCGCCTGTCCAGAGCAATACTAACAGACTTGCCAGTAGATGCTGTAAAAGGAATGGAATTTTACATAAATTTTCATTTCCATATCACCTACCATCACCATATAAATATCTCATCCAAGTGACACTCTTTGAACCCTTAAGGTGCCAAGCACTAGCCTACTAAAGTCGTTTAAATTCAGTTTATTAGCAGATTAAATCACTCTGATTGGGAATGAAATGTGTGCTTAACCCTTACAGTGCGGGGATCGACTTTAGTCGTCAGATCTGACATCTGTAGACGTCACATTCTGTAAACGGAGAAAATATTTTTAATGGCCGTAGACCCATAAAATAAGTATGCAAATGAATAAAAAAGATCTTACTAACACATTTAAGGTGAATTCAAATTGTAAAAGTGCTTTGGTCTCCATGGTTTATACAAAAACAATTCAGCGCTTAAAGGGTTAAAAATCAATATTTGAATTATTTGGTCTGAAATTAAACAAATATGAATAATTTACAACCATTATGATTTGAAGTTGTGGGTCATGGTAGCGAGACACAACTTCCAAGTTGATGAAAATTTAAATAAGGTAAATTAGAGGGTGAAGGGTTAAGACATGATATAAAAATGGGGGGGGGGGGCGTAGGTATCATGGAAAGTATACTCAATTATGCGGCACACCAATAATATCAGTAATAACTGGACAATAAAAAAACCAGAAATGCACCAGTGGGCCAAACCTAGTACCAGCAAGGCCACGACTGTATATAAAATCACTGTACAAAGTACAATATAATAGACTGAAGGCATGCTTTAACCTAATTTGTATTAATTGAACTGGTTATCAATACATGTATATATCACATTTACCACTAAGTTTGTTTGAATATGGTAATTAGATGAGATAGGCTATGGTGACAGCAAGTTATTGAATCCACATAGTTCCAAGATGAGTCTTACATAACTGCTTATCAGAGGTGTAAAATGGCAAACCATCGCAATACATTCAAATGAATTCAAAGAAGTACTACAATAACAAATGGAAGTGAATCTCCCACGGAGAGAGAGAGCCAATTAGTTAAGTGTTTTTTTAAACAGTTTAGTTAGAATCTTATCTTTAAAAATTATTTTTACTTATTTATTATCAAGAATTTTTTTTTTTATGAAGTGAAGTGACACCAAATAAATAATGCATATGTGGTTTTATATGTACTTACAATACCAATTGTACATCATATCATGTAGACCAGCTAATGCTAGGTCTATTGACATTTGTAGCGATTAAATAATGGTGTTTGAACTTAATTTGATCTACTTTTGTATATTTCCCACACAAAAACATAATTTAAAGTGGATATGTAAAATATATCGAACAAACTGAAGCAATTTTGTTAGAATGTGGCAAGAAATACCTGAAAATAAAGGAAAGATTACTATTATCATAATGACTTATTATTAGCTAAACTCAATTTGAGTTGTTCTTTCATATTAAACTCTCATTCACCATTCAAATAATATTTCAAAAGGTTTATTTGCTTAATTATATTTTTAAACAAAAAGATTAAGGCTCTTAAAACATCTGAAAAAGACACCTAGCCCTTGTCTTGCTGAATTGTTAGTTATTTTTTCATTTATTTAAAGCTGGAATTGCTAACACACTTTCCAGAGTCATATGACAAAATTCTTTATCAATTTTAGTGGGTATTGTTATAGTTTGTATATTACCTGAAAACAGCATATACAGGCCTAGCAGGAAAAGATTTAACCCTTCTGCTGCTAGGTCTGCATATGTTTTTAAATTCAGCACTGGGGATTTCTGAATTTCATAAATACAGATATTTCTTGACATCATTGCAACCTGGGAATTGTGTTTTAAATTCCAACTTTATATAAATAAAAAACACCAACAGACAACTCAGTAGGACAAGGGTGAATGAGTATCAATATCGGGTACTTACACACCTTTTCTACCCATACGACTACTGATACGACTGATGACAGCCACACTGTTTACTCCACTGCTTATTCTATCAGCTACCACCACACAGTTAAAAGCAGAAAGCAATGTATAGTGATTGCAGAAAAAGAAACAAGAAAATGAAAAAAATCAACAGTTATCACACCAATCAATATGCTGTACATAATGTGAAATGTGAAAAAAAAAGAAATCAGATCCAAGTGAATCGCAATTCGTTTTTAAAAATACTGTTGTACATATATGCTAAATGTTCAACAAATATTTCATGTACCCATGGGATAATTCAATATTTGTTTGTGCACCAGTTGCTATATTTGTCCTACTTCTTGCTTAATTAAGTCACTATGCAATAAGAACCTGACTCTGCCTTACTTTTATCCGACTAGATGCAGATGTATAAATAACAAAAATGATGTTGTAATATTCTCATTCAGTACATTCTTGACAATAATTAAATCAATGAATTCATCATCACCATTCCCTAATTGATGTGTAAGAATTGCGTCTTTAGCTACATTACTCATAGGCCTATTCACATAAGCATTCTGCATGATATCCATAAGTTCCATATGAAGGCAACACATCTGTGTCTTAATAAGGGCATCCTGATGAAATGTTTTCCATAGTTCATCGTATTTTGTCTAATAAATAAATGAAATCTATGTAGGAGGCCTGAAATTATATGCTGTACGGTATAATAAATTATTTAACATTTCGAAACACTCTTTTCAAAATCTGAGGAAACTGAAAAAAAAGTCGGCCTCGTCAGAAAATATTTTTTTATAAATCAAAATGTAATCACAAAGATTATTGAAAAGCAGTAACTGTCAATATGCTTCAGCATGGTACAATACAACAAAGCCAATTCTGCAAATGCCATAAATCTATATACAGGTATTATCACCAATGATGATCAATAATGTAAGGTTAAGCACATATATTACAAAGCTGTATGGTTCTAAAAAAGGTTCAGTTGCCAGCATAGAAACTGTCATAAATATATATCCTGCGGAAATAGTTTTACCAGAAATAACTGATCGTTGAGACTTAGAGCTTGATGTAGTACATCTTTTGACATGAGCTCTTTCTGTGTCTGAAGTCAGGGATAGGCTGCTTGGTGAATCATCTGTTAATGTTACATAATTTTATATATAAAAGCAATGACACATTCAACTGTACGTGTCAACAAATGATAAACATCTCAGTAGAGGTACGTCTGCCCCTGAAATACTGTTAAAGAGGGCTCAAATAGAAATGTAATTTTACTCTTGAAAGTTAAGAGCAGAGATGGGTTATCAAAAAACCCTCAGCCAAGGTATGGACTCGTTGAATTGACTCAGATATTATAGGTATACTGCTGCTACCTGTTGTGTTTGCGGCCTAAACAAATATTGATAATAAATTTGAGTAATAGCATTTAGCAATTTCATACTATATGCAGTTTGTACTCATACATTCATGACCAAAATATTGATTGCCACACTGCTTAAATTAAATATAGAAATTCTGACACAAAATATTTTTATATAGTTATACTATTTTCTCAGTTTTATGATAATCTAAATTTTGAGTCGTATTCGATATAATAAGTACCCATTCAAGCGAACTATGATTCAAATCTGATAAGATTTTTTTTCTGCTTAATCATACAAATGTCACCATAGTTGACCTGTGACTCCATTTACATTTTACACATAAGTCAGGAAGCAGACACTGCCTGTAAACAGAGTGATTGCCGAGGATGTTTGTCTCTAGAATATGCTGTTTCATGTACACAATATTTTAAATAAAAGATCCCATGAAAAATCCCAGATATACATAACATAGAAGGTGTCAAATGATAAAGTCTAGCATAAAAGTTGTGAAAGTATCACACATCTAATAAAAAAGAATTACATCTATAAACTAAATGCATTGTGGTGCTTTGATAATGCAAAAACTAAGAACAATTTTCTATGTTGTGTGTAAGCTGTATACTGTTACGGTGACTGAGTAATTAATTCTTTAATAGCATTGACTTATCAAATGTGCTAGTGAAATTAGGAAATCACTTATATCTTACATAAATTTGAATGTAATTTGATCATATGCATAACAAATAATAAATCATGTTTAATCACATTTGATGGGTAGAAATGTAATTAACTTTGATTTACTATTTCAATGATTTGCATGCAGCAAATACAATATTATTGTCAAATATCATTCATCTTATCTCTTATAACAACAAATAATATACTTGTAGGACAAAAGAAAACAGGGAGTAAAATACCTCTGAGAAAACTAGCACGAGAGGAAGGCCCACTCTGTTTAGTCATAACATCCACCCAGTCCCAATCGGTTTGACAATCCTGAGAGATCATCACATGCTCCAATCCATCGAACCCTGTCACACGCTTAACCTCTTTGGTTGCAATAACATTTCTGTCAAGAGAAAAAACAGTGATATTTGTATGTTGCAGCATGCAAAATTTAACCCTTGACCTGCTACGCCCTTACATAAAAGGTACCAAGCATTCTTCAGATCAATAGGAATATCATTAAATTTGATCAAATAGTTTTTGGTTGATGCTTATTTAATAATTCAATACTTCAATATTGGAGATGTCTACTTTTCGCCTTTTGAAGCTGGAAATTTCATTAGCAATTCCAGCTTCAAATTAATGAAAAATAGGAACAAACAATTCAGTTAATTGAGAACAAATTTATCTATTTTAGTAGAATTTGCTTGCCCCAAAATATTCACTTTGTTTCATAATTAGCAGAAAAAATATTGTTTGAAGTGAGCAAGCTTGTATCTTCTTAAGAAATAGACAGATATAGGTTATGTTAGAGTCATGATGAAACAAATATTGTGCCTTTTATTACAGTATACAGTGATGAATTCTATTCAACAGTACTTGCGCTTCCTTCGAGAAGTTCTCCCAGACTCTCCACTGCTACTTTCTGAATCCGTGAAAGAAGAGTCCTCTAGTTCACGTCTATAGGACACAATACGTGGAGGACGAGACAGGGACCTCTCAGTTTTTTTTGCAGCCTCTGTGGTGGCTGAAAAATATATACTTACATCAGATCTTCACACAAACCAAGATGTATAAGAGAGCAGCCCCCCCCTCCCCTGTATAGCCACTACAAGCCAGGGCAGATGCACTGCTTTGCTTTATAAGTTGCATGAAGTTATGTGTTTCATAAACAGTCATTAGGCGCCCACAACAAACGAAGATCTGATATCTTGACACATCTTCAACCGCAAGACAAATACAAGAAATCATTCAGATGGTGTTGAACGTAGTCTCAGACATTGAATCAACAAGAGAAAAACTGGTATCTGTCTATTATACACACACTTTCAAAACAGTTTTTATAGAACACTTGTAGGATATACACAAGATTTAATTCACCTATGAATTACATGAAAAAATCGTGAATGGCTGCAAATCCTGGGTGTACTGAAGCCCACAATATATTGATTTGAAGAGCACTGCTAATACATGAATTACATGTATTGAATTGAGAGGGTAAAGCATGTGTGTCTTTTTGCTTCACTGCACCATAATATAGGGCAGACCCCACTCTTGTGGATGTTGCATGACCATGACGCGCATGCGAATCTTGACGACCCACCTACTTAAATTAACCCTGTAAGCCCTCAGGATGTATTAAAACATCATTTTACATCCCTAAAAAGAGACATAATTTTCCTACAACAAAGGGTTTGAAAACGAAAAATTGTCCTGAAACTGATTTACCAATACATGGTTATTTTCTTTAATTTTTCACTAACATCCAATCATCTCCATCCACTACAAGTCGAGAATTGCGACAGCGCTTCGCGGCTTGTAGTGGATGAGGATGACAATGGTAAATAAAGGCCTGAAAGGGTTAAAACACAATATTAAATTTTAGTGTTCGATTTTTGATGACAAAAAGGTCATCAGCCATTCCTCCAAAAAATGACAGAGCATCAGGTTTGCAAGACTTTCCAAGTGAAGACACCTAAACCTCCAAGCCCAGTATATAACTCAAACAAGTCGTAGTGACATGCTTTAGTATCATTAGTCAGTCTTCACTATTTGTTGGTTGTTTGGTTGGTATTTTTGGTTCTATATTTAGTTACAACTACAAGCAGAAATTGATACGTTATATCTGATTTGTGTCTATACATCTGTTTATACAAGTGAGAACAAAGAAGTTTCAATTTAATTAATCTGTTTTATTTGTTAATTTATTCGAGTAGGCCTACATAGTCAAATTCTCACCCAGAACTTCACTGTTGCATACAACAGGGTCTTGTTCTTCTAATTCCTCTTTTTCATTGGCATCATCCACCTTCTCAGTTCCAATCGGAGGCAACGGATTTTTCTTTTTTTTCTCAAGAGATTCACTAGTGATGGATGTAGCTGAAGTCGGACGACTTCCAGTAAATACTTGTGTAGGTGTTTCTCGTCCTGTTCTGACTGGGGCCAGATCAGAAGCACGGGAGGCCACAGAGGATGCCGAAGATCTCCTGGAAGAACTAGCCACCTCAAACTCTTCGGCAATCTCTTCTTCAACTTCCATGATGCCTGATATTTTTTCCCTAAATGTGGTAAAACCAAAAATATTATGTTCTTTGGTGATTGGATAATAATTATCACCCTCCCTTAACCCTTTCAGCACTGGGACTGTCTTTATACGTCAGAATTTGAGCTCTGTAAACATCAGGTACTGACGTCTTTATACATCATAATGTGACGTAGACCTGTAGACGTCGGATACTGACCTGCTGACAGCCTTTCAGATTTGAAGATCGGTGGCGAGTGAGAAAAAGCTCACCTAAAAGTGGTGAGGTGAGTGATCACTCACCACAATTAACTATGCCAAACGGGTTAATGAAAATTGAACAAGGCCCGTCAGCGACGGAAATAGGCCTCAGCCTCTATTCATCGTTTAAAAGTGAAAAACATTATTGAAATTGTCCAAGAACTGGTTATGAGTAACATGCAAGTTACAAATTTGAGCAGGATACATGGGAAACCTTTGAAGTTATCGCGCCCATAAAGCAAGATTATTAACGTCAAATGTGAGATTCGTAATAAATCGGTCATTTTGAATATTTTTTTGATTTTCAATGATCCACCTATCCAGCACAAATTACTGTGTATATTACAGATATTGTAGTCAATGATGGTCGCAAGTGAGCATTTTTTTATTTTAGGAAGTTGCCATTAAGAGGGTATATATTGGAATATTGCGAATAGATTTAATGAATTATCCATGTGAAATTTTGTTGGCTATTTGAATTTATGTGTTTTTCTCTGGCAAAAAAGACTATCTTTACCCTAAAAAGTGACCCATTTTTCGCGTGCGGCTGCTCTAAAACTATATTCTTGGGGTTCCGAAAGGGGCACAGAAACGGTGATGGTACACGGTTGAGACAATGACTCACTTTGCTTCTCCTGCCACGTCTGTGTTTTTTGTCCGCCATCTTGAATTTATGCAAATATGGACCGAATGTCCGTTACTTAAAAAAGGTAAAATCACATTATTTTTCGGATCATAAAAGTTAAAGAAGTGCACAAATGATATTCCAAATTATGCCAATTTTGAAGGTTAGAGCATCTAACTATCCGGCACAGTTTGTCCGGTATCAGGCATATTAAAGTTAATTATATGACCAATAATCGACCATTTTTAATTTGATCAAGTTGAAAATGTTCAGAGCATATCCCCACCTGAAACCGCACATTTTGTTTTGTAGTAATGGTCTAGCTATATGGCACGGTTTGTCAGATATCAGGCATATTACAGTTAATTATGGCCGATAATCTGCCATTTTTAATTTGATCAAGTTTAAATTTCTTAGAGCATATCCCTACCTGAAACTGCACATTTTGTTTTTTAGTAATGGTCTAGCTATCGGGTCGGGTTTTCCAGATATTACGCATATGAAAAAAATAATGGCCGATAATTGGTCATTTTGGCCGGCATGACCTAGTTTCTGTCCAAATCTTGCCCAATTTCAAACTCATCCGAACTATTGGTGAAATGGTTACATGGTAACAATTTTGGAGCAAGACATAGAAAAATGTTGAGTGAATCGCGTTAACGAGAAAATTTGTCGATCAGAATTCACTGCAGGTCGGCCATTTTGAATTTGATAAAGTTGAAATTTTTCATGATATATCCCTCCCTAAAACTGCACATTTTATTTAATAGTAATGGTCTAGCTATCTGGTCTGGTTTCCCAGATATTACGCATATTAAAAAAATTATGGCCGATAATTGGCCATTTCGGCTGCCATGACCTAATTTTTGTCCGAATCTTACCCAATTTCGAACTCATCCGAGCTATTAGTGAAATGGATGTAGAGTATAAATGTTGAGTGAATCGCGTTAAAGAGAAAAATTGTCGATCTGAAAAAAGTCAAGGTCATAGGGGTCACAGAAAGGTCAAATGTGAAATGAGTCAAGCTTTAGTCATGATTAACCTCTATATGAAGTTTAATGTGCATTCCAGTTACGCGAAACAAGTTAGTGCTAAAAGTGGCGGACAGACGGACGGACGGACGCGCCTGGTGACGACAATAGGCCTAAAAAGGGATTACAGTTTAAAAAAACTGACAACATCTAAGGCCAGAACATATCATTACGTTTGTTGCCAAATTGTTGTCATTTACTGAAATTTATATTATTTAAATTTTATTTTGTGTCACTTTAACCAATCAGAGATTTATTTTATTTAAAGCAACATTCACTTCCATGCATGTCTTGTCTGTATATTGTACATGTTGTATTGTATTGTAAACATATTTATTTCAATTGGATGACCCAATAAGATGCAAAAATAGTTAAATAAATACTCTTAGCTATTATTTTGACATACCGTATTTCATCAATTTAAAATATTAGCACACTGCATAGTCTAGGACTTTGTAGATCTTAGCCTATTTAGGTATAGATATGACATTAATTCTAGTGTTGGTCTGCATTAGACTACAGGGGTTTGCTCTCTGGAACTTGATACGGTCAAAGCAACATTCATACAAACTGAGCTAATTACCTGGTTATGCACATCCTGTCATAATGTAGTGTGAACTACACCTGCCAGTGGAAGGATGGTTCATGCACAAACAAATGTTTCGCCCTGGCCTGATCCTCCAATTGGAGGGCTGTTGGCTTATAATTTCAAAGTCAAAATTTGTGCAGCAGAACGATACAATCAAATAAACATGAGACTTTAAACCGATGGTGGAATAATGTTGGCCCGCACTTTGCGAATCTGGACCAACATCAAATCAGTATGGGGCACTGTCAGCGCGTCGTGTTTGCTGAGAATATTTTGTCCTAAAATCAATCATTCTCACACAATCAACTTACACCACAAGCATGACAAACAGTCAGATGTAAACAATAGCACGTGCGCATGCGTGCAGTGCACATCTGCCACACATGCGTATCAGTGTAATACTGGAACTTTCAAACAAACACAGGACAATCGAATGGCTTTTGCGCTGTTTTGCTATGACACGGATAAACATATTAATAGTTCGTATTTTTATAAATCGTTGAGATTTTTTCTGCAGGTAAAAAAAGTTGTTTGATCAGGTTGACACAAAAGTATCGACAACGAAAACAGCCACTCGAATGGGCCTATAAATGCATTTGGGAGGTTAGAGCGCCTGGTCAGGCAGCCAGCTTCCAGGGCTAGCTATCAAACAGACATGAAGTTGGATCGCTAGCGCTTGATAAAGTTAAAGATAAATCTCTAATTTGTCGGGAGCAAAGCTATAAATAAGTTGAGCTTACATAAGTTTCGAAAGGATCGGTCGGAATCAAGCAATATTTTACTTTGGAAAATCAATAAAAATAAGTTTGACTCGCATATTATGCTTTGATAGGGTCTGTCAGAAATCGGAAACAAACAATATTTTTTTCTAGGCCTGACGACGTGAGGTGCGCTGTATTTCACTCGCCTGACCTCACCTATGCATGAGTTATGGTGCGCGTGCGCGATCGCACACGCTAAATCTGATAGCCTGTACTGACGTACAGACTGCACTGAAAGAATTAAAAAAATTCTAATGACCATAGACCCATAATATAGGTATTCAAATGAGGTGGAAAGAGCTAACTGAGATATTTATGATGATTTTAAATTGAAAAACCCTCTGGTTTCCATTGTTTATACACAAATATTTAAGCGTTTTAAGGGTTAATTATTGGCACACCCGAAATAACAAAATTAATAACAAAATAGCTAAAAAGTAAGCTCCCCTGGCATGTAATGCAATTCAGGGCTAAAAACAAATCTTAACTTAACCAGTTTAGTGGGTTTATAGAGGGATGTCTTGATTACAAAATTACTACATGTCAAACAAGTTAATCTGATATGTTTCTGCAGGGTTCTTACACCTTGGGCAGAACAGAATTTCAAGGCTTTTTCAAGGCCTTTCAAGGTCCAAAAGTAGATTTTTCTCCAGGCCCCACACAAACCAAGTAAAACATTAATACAAACATGCAAAAAGCAAATTGTGTTCAATAGCAAACATGTAGACATGTAGCAAACCCACTTGCTAAAATTGACTCCAGAAAAAAATGCATGATCACTGGGGATCTTTGCTGTCATTAAAAACCTTCCACGGAATGGCTTCTTGGCTGTTTTAAAAAAAATTGTGAAATAGCTTTTAAAAGGTTCATTTTCAAGTCTTTTAAAGGCCTTTGGAAAAATTCAAGCACTTTCAATTTAAAATTTAAGGCTTTGAAGGCTTTGAAGGCCTCGTACGAACCCTGTTTCTGGGAGAGTTTTCGTGCAGTTGAGGGTATTTTCGCGCACAGCATTGTGCAACAGCGTGGAGACCCATGTTGCATAGAAAGACACTACAAAATGAAAGTAAAAAAAAATTTTTTTTAAAGAATTTACGTGGTGACGATAGTCGCCCACCATGCCCACAGCAGGCTGAGCTTGGTTTATTTTGGGCGACTATAGTCGCCCATAGCAGTGACAGTGTAAGAATAGAATAAAAAACAACTATTTTCATGGCAGATGAAAGAAAAAGTTTGAAGCGAAATGACGGGATTTTTATATATGCTGCATTAAAACACAGGTATGTTAACGGCCAAAAATCAAAACAAAATGGAAATATACAGAATCTTTTGGGAACTAGGTCAAAAAACAAACGAGGTGCGCAAAAATACCCCCTGCGCAAAAATACCCTCTACCACCCTAGATTTATATTCGCCTTCAAATTAAAAATGATCAACCAGGATTGCATGATTTTCGGCGATTTCTTCATCAATTTTGAACCAATTTCTTTGAAATTTTGCAAAGGCCATTTTCTATTCAAATCCTCACATAATATAGACTAAAGCTGGACCATTTGACATGCAATAAATTGAAATTACGACGTCCCTCTATAACCATAATAAACTAATTGATTTTAATAGAAAATGGTCTTTGCATCACAAATGGTTAAAATGGCCGAAATATTTTTCGGGAGGTGTTTTAAAAAT
This sequence comes from Flabesymbios commensalis, assembly GCA_964017125.1. Lineage (NCBI taxonomy): Eukaryota > Metazoa > Annelida > Polychaeta > Terebellida > Flabelligeridae > Flabesymbios > Flabesymbios commensalis. The sequence continues at coordinate 59,722,609 of OZ024916.1, read as the reverse complement.
GCTCTCACTTGATAAATAACTGACGGAATGTATCAAAATCAGCTGAGTGGATGCATAAAAGGTCACTAAGGTAGGTCAACCAAATGAAAATGTATATCGAGGGCATTAATAGGGGTTAAATCGATCGCGTGTCGCCTGCGACACGCTATCTTACGATTCAGCTATGGAATGCTTGCTAACCCATAACACGTTGTGGAGGGTGGCGTTTGCTAACTAGATACATGCTGCGTTTTAACCCGGAACATAGTGGAGGGTGAGATCCTTCTAACTAGATTTCTCAGGTATAGCAAAGACATCCATCCACGGCCTCAGAGAGGACGACATGGCAAGGGAACCCCCAGAACAGGTGATAAAAGTGCCATTCAAAACAAATAACTCTTTTAATTCTACAATGATGGCTTCATTTCTACCATTAATATTGAGCAAAAAGAACAAACAAACAAAGAAAAATATGTCTTTTATTGCAGTGTATCACATAAATCCTGAAAAAACACCAAAAAAACACCAAAAATGGCAAAATGACGTCTTCGGACGAAGTCGTACCCGACGTAGCCTCGTACTATACCCGCCGTCAGATTAACTTGTATCGCATGTTTTTCGCCAATTTCTCAGTCAATTCTCAACCGATTTTCATGAAATTTTGTATGGACTATTTGCGAGTCACTCGGCGATTACCGGGATATTTTCATCGGAAAATATTGTATAGCTAAAAAGTTAGACCATCTGTCATGTAATGCAATTCGGGGCTAACAACAAACTTTAATTTAACCAGTTTAATGGGTTTATAGAGGAACGTCGTAATTTCAAATTTACTACATGTCAAATGGTCTAACTTTTGAACTACATGATATTTTTTTATGAAAATTTCACGGTAGTCGCCGCGTGACTAGAAAATACTGCTTGCAAAAATTTCATCAAAATCGGTTGAGAATTGACTGAGATATCGACGAAAAACATGCGGTACAAGTTAATCTGACGGCGGGTATAGTTGTAGGCCTACCTAGGCTAACTCAGTGACTGATACAGTGATAGTGATACAGACTTATAAGTTATAATAAGTTACAGTTACACTCACTGTCTGTGACTCGTCTCACAGTCACAGACTCACTCTAACGTCTCACTCGAGTCACTGTCTCAGACAGTCACAGTGTCAGACTTTCACTTTCACTGACAATGTCTGTGACAGTGTGAGTGTGACAGGCAGATTCAGGAATGAATGCCAGAAATGGTCAATCATCATTCATGATCATGTTCATGATGTTGAATCGACTCAATCATGATATCATCAATGGGTAGATCTAGTCTACAGTCTACACTACGCAAAATCAACATAAATAAGAATTTTCCAATAAACAGCCAAATAACGAGAATATAAGGCTATACATTTCTTAATCTGTTAAAATAATTACAGACGTTTATTCTGACATTTTGTCGTGTAACATTCCTCACATCCTTCTTGTTTTAGTGAATAGTGGCCATATTGTTTACATCTGTCGATAGCGACTGACACGTGATAATTTGGCGCAATATCATTGGCTTTTACAAATCATGGTTGATTTCGTACTCATAGTGTATCGTACACAAGCAAAGTTAGTGATATCGGATCCCACCCCAGCTGGGCTATAATACTGTCATTTTATCAGGGCAGTGCTTTTTCACCAAAAGACTATGAAGAAGAAGAGGAAAACTGTTTATTCGACAAATAACACTTTGAAATAATACAAATTAAATATCATGTTAGGATGACTCGATACCATACAATCTGCCTATATGTAAACTTAATTCTTACAAATTAAAGGAACATGCCCAGGTCTAGCGGCTAGGCTAGATATATATATTGGTTTGTATGAAATTCCCGTACTTCTTATTTTTGACATGGTTGTCAATAATTAGAAATCAGGAATTTCGTCTCATCATATGGTCATATTAATAAGCCCAAATAAAATCACCGATTTTTTAATGATTTTAGCCTGAGCATGTCTCTTTAAGTTAGGACGTCGCCGTCCAAGCGTATTGAATTCTACAGGATTAGCCCCACCTGGGGCGATAGAGCACAGATTTATAGTAGATCATTATTTATAGGTCTGTGCTATAGAGGATGCTTGCGCCCCTTATGTCATTCACTGAAGTTGGGGCTGCATATATTCTATGAAATATATTTTTTGTACAATAATTGAAATAATTCATTAGTAATTGCCTTTCTGAAATTTTAGATAGAGTGCTAAGAATGGATACTGGTGTATAGTTATCCGGTTCTAATTTGGAATTCTTTTTGTACAAAGGAATGACTCTGGCAGTTTTCATTTCATCTGGAACAACACCTGTTTTTAATGATAGATTAATAATGTATGGAATAGGGTAGGCAATACCTTCGGCACCGTCACGAATAAATCTTGCAGGTAGGTCATCAAGACCACTAGCCTTTCTAGGTGATAAACCTCTAAGCATTTTACACACTTCGGTTTCACTGAGCAAAAAGAAAGAGAAAACATTTTGAACAACTCTTTTCTGTTTATAATATTTCTGAATAAATTTGATGTTGAAAATGTTGACTGCCGTCGGCAGTTTAGACATCAGTTTATTACTCGATATTTCAAGCCCTATTTTCCATTAATAATATATATTTATGGGAGGTGGGTCATATTACTGATTAGTGGTGGGGCTATAGTTTTAGCACAATTTTTCCACTCATCAGTGACTGCATGTTGCCTACATGGGGCTAATCCGCTACCGGTGGTATAGGCCTATTGAAGGAACCTTTTTAAAATTTAAATTATTATTAGATTTTAGACAAGGTGTCTTTCTATATAGGCTCATCACTACCAGATTAGCCCCATTTCCCATCATTAATATATTGGAGGTGGGGCTATATTTTTAGCCCCATACCCTCCATATATCAGGGATTATAAACGGGGCTAATCCGGTGGTAGTAGGCCTATAGAGAGAAATAATTTACTTTTCTCTAATCGAAATAAAAATTATTTGACGCCACTTTATTTCTACAACAATAACAATAATTCTTAGCTGACTTACCTCCAGGGAAAAGATCACCGGGGGTAAATTGGGACTAATCCGATACTACTAGCCTATATAGACGGATCAATCAATCAATCAATAAATCTTCTATAGCACCTATATCCTCAGCGGACCGAGCTAAGAGGCGCACAAATCCTTAGCGTGATCATGTGTCATAATCGAGGCCAAAGAAGGTTCGTCAACAGGGAGCCGGGCTGCTGAGGGACTAGGGTGGAAAAGCCAGGTCAAATAGGTGAGATTTAAGTAATTTCCGAAATGTTAAGATTGTTTTGGCATTACTAATTGGCACATGCTGGACCAGATATAGAGAGAGCTCTTGACCCAGTCTTAGTCTTTATACGAGGAACAACAAATCTATTCGAATTAGTGGAGCGTAGATATTTTGACCATTTCGGCCGAACAAGTAAATCAGCCAGATATTTAGGTTGGTTTTCTTTTAGGGTTCGGAAAGTTATTGCACATATTTTAAAATGAATGCGAAACTTGACAGGAAGCCAATGCAATCGTTTTAGAATTGGTAAGGAACGACTAAATCGTGGGGCATTGGTTGCCACTCTTGCAAGGCAGTTTTGCACGCTTTGTGATCTAGCGATATCTTTTTCTGGCATATTGTGAGAAAGTGAGTTACAATAATCTAACTTACTACTGACGAGTGCCACTGTAATTTGCTTGGCAAGATCTAAGGGCAGACTTTTTCGAATTCGACGCAGGTCACGGATATGATAGAAGCATGCCCTACATGTTTGGGATATGTGTTTTTGGAAATTCAGGCTACTGTCGAATAGTACACCAAGATTTTTAGCTGATGTAGATGAATTTGTGTCTTGACCTAGAAGTAAGCATGATAAATTATTCAAGAGTTTTTCTCGCTGAAGTTTGGTCCCAATAAGAAGAAATTCTGTCTTGCTAGGATTAAGCTTCAGCTTAGATCCTGTCATCCAGCCCGACACACCCACACCCATTAAACAATGTTGCAACCTATCAAGAGATTCCTTAGCATTTGAGACTGATAAAGACATGTAAATTTGAGTATCATCGGCATAAAGATGGTGGTTTATGTCAAAACTTGAGATAATAGCGCTGAGTGGTGTAGTGTATGTAGTAAAAAGCGCTGGACCTAGCACAGAGCCCTGTGGAACTCCATATACCTTTTTAAAATACAAATAAAAATAATTTGATGCCACTGGGTAAATTATTAATGTGGGACTAATATGGAAGCTCAGGTAGATAGAATGTAAAATTATGAAAAAACTGAATGACGGCAATCAGTGGATTATTGAGATGGTGCTAATTAGTTAGTAGTAATAGGCCTATGTAAAATGAGAGATTATGTACAACTGACTTACAGTAACCTTCAGTAAATTATCCAGATGGAGCTGAAAGGGTAAAAAAATCTGAAGATTGTATACACAACTGAATGACGGTAATCACAATGGGACTGAAGAGTTAACCTAAGGTGGGGCTAAAGCTGGATTTTGAACATTTATGAAAGAATCTGACGTCTATAGGCCTAGACGTAAGATTCTGAGGCGCTGAAAGGGTTAAATATATCAAGATTCGATTTTAATCGAACATGTAATTTTAGAAAAAAAGTCAAAACGTCTTGAATATCACGACACCATGGCTCATTCCTGACTCAATGGTGGGCCATTGTCTTTTTCAAAAAATATTTTGCCAAATTTTAAAGTTATCTCAGCCACTACAAAAGTTATCTTAGCCACTGAAGAAATGATCATAGAAACTTTAAACGTAATCTAAGGCACTACAAAAATGTTATTGGCCACTGCTAAAAGTTATCACAGCGACATTAAAAGTTATCTCAGCCACTACAAAAGTGATCTTGGCAACTGAAGAAGTACGTGATCACAGCAACCTTAAAGTTAACTCAGCCACTAAAAAAGTGAGCTTGACCACTGAAGAAAAAATTAAAAACACTTTAAAAGTTACCTCAGCCAATACAAAAAGTTATCTTGGCCGCTGCAGAAGTGATCATAGCAACTTTTAAACGACTTTTCAAAGAAGTGAATACAGCGACATTAAAAGCTATCTCAGTCACTACAAAAGTGATCTTTGCCACTAAAGAAGTGATTACAGCAACTTCAAACGTTATCTCAGCCACTACAAATGTGATCTTGACCACTGAAAAAGGTTATCTCGCCAATACAAAAATTATCTTGGCCAGTGAAGAAGTGATCACAGTTACTTTAGAAGTTATCGCAGCTACTACAAAGGTAATCTTGGCCACAAACAAACTAGTATAAGCCACTTCAAAGGTTATCTAAGCCACTACAAAGTGATCTGGGCCACTGACAAAGTGATCAAAGCCACTTTAAAAAATATCTAGACGACTACAAAAGTGATCTTGACCACTGCAAAAGTGATTACAATAACTTCGAAAGTTATCTCTACCTCTATAAAAATGAAAAAAAAATGGCCACTGACGAAATGCACATCGACTTTAAGAGTGATCTCCACCACAAAAGTGATCTCGGTCACTAACAATCTTATGTCAGCCCCTAAAAAGTGATCTTGGGCACAAAAAGTGATCTTAGCCACTGAAAAAGTCACTTTAAAAGTTATCTCAGCCGCTACGAAAGTGAGATTGTCCACTAACCATCTTATGTTAGTCGCTAAAAAATGATCATGGTCACTACAAAAAGTGATCTTGACCACATAAGAAGCCATCACATCTACTTGAAAAATTATCTCAGCCACCACAAAGGTGATCTTGGCCACAAGCAAACTGATCTTGTCTACTGATGAAGTGATCACAGGAACTTTGTAGTGGTTAGTATAACATTAAAAGTGGCTGTGATCATTTCTTCAGTGGCCAACATCACTTTGCAGTGAATTAGATAATTTCGTCAGAGGCTGACAACAGTTTGTTAGTGACCAAGATTACTTTTGTAATGTCTGAGATAATCTTTCAAGCGGCTGCGATCAATTATTCAGTGGCCTAGATAACTTTTGTAGTGGCTGAGATACGTTTTAAATTGGTTTTAATCACTTCTTCAGTGGTCTAGATCACTTTTGGAAAATAACTCCAGAGAATGTAAAAATAATAGCAACATTTATACCATAAAAAGTAAACATGAGCGATAAGTCCCGCTGGTATTCACTAAAAAACCTTGGATTGTTCAAATGGAGGGGAAAATATAAATTTGGCGCTTTGTTGTACATTTCGTATTTAACAGAAATAAAATATTATGTAACCACGGTAAAACCCTTGATAGTGACTTCCAACTGATATTGAAGATGCTGGTATTTTTTTTTTAATTTGGGTTCTCATGAGCGCAACAATGTGAAGCACGTTCACAAATTAAAGGAACATGCCCAGGTCTACAATCATAAAAAAAATCGGTGATATTATTTCAGCTTATTAAACACTTGAAAGTGAAAGTGAAAAAATCAATTGTTACAGGCAAAATGCACTAAAAATTACTTATTTTTTAGAAAACAGATGGCGGCCATTTTGTATTTTGTCATTTTCTATATAATGATTTTTTTTAATATAGCTCTAATTTTGATTGATGTCCATTATTTCGATGCAGAATTAAGTAAAAAAAATCAATTTTTAAGGCAAAATGCACAAAATAAATATTCTTTAAAAAACAGATGGCGGTCATTTTGTATACTAATTGTCTCTCGCCAAAATTGTGGGAAATTTAAAATCACACATAACATCCAGGTCTATTTATAAGCATATCTGGATTGAAAAACCGTGGCCTACATGTGGATACATATATAAAACGTTTGATGAAATGGCGTTTTCCAGCGGGGGTTTTTGTGGTGGATTTCGCTGATTTTTCAATTTAAATTATGTTTAGGCATACATAGACCGATCAATATTCGCTATTTTGCAATGATTTATATACCATAATTGGCGGAATATAAATACCGTTAATTATATGGTATATATCAGTTGCAGATCGGTTTACTAGAACAGAAATAACATACAATCAAGTAACCCTATCCCCTTATTTAAAACTGCGCGACGTTTTTAATAACATATTTAGGGTACCTCTATAAAGTCGTCAAAATAGAGTTTGCATTCCTATATTTTCAATGTTAACATTCGATTTCGTGTTCAGTATATCCCAGGGCTCCAAAGCTTCGTTGAGATGTGGGGGGGGGGGGGTGCATGATAGCCATATCTAACCCATCGCCTAAAGTTGATGTACAAAACGGTGTCTAAATGGCCGTGATACCGTAACGACATTTAAACTGAAGACTACATAAAAAATATACCACCAATCACACTGACTTCAATTCAATTAGATACACAACACTCGTATCGGCTTATAACTTCTTGTTCTCCGGTGATCGCCTCGTCATTACATCCTCAAAATATACATTGAAGTTAGAAAACCTTGCTGCGGCAGTGATACCGCAACGATGGAATTCACGCCTTGAGTAGTCCAGCTATGTAAAAAAAATAGTGGCTTAAATTCACCTTCCGTCTGGTCTAGTATTTATTCCTCGATTAAAAAAAACGTTGAAATTCAATATGACTAAGCCTAAAATAATCATAGGAATATGTAGGCTTACCGGTACAATTGGCCTGCTATTTTCACAATTTTTCTACAACCACAAGATATATAATAGCGGTAGTATGACAAAGTTATCATAATTTTGACTGCAGGTACGCGTCTCTCACTAAATTTGAATACTATACGCTCAATAGGAATTACCGGTTAAACTGTTAAAAGGGATCGATAAATACGAATGAATATACAGACTCCTCCCGTGCTATGCAGCATAGCCATTGGCTGTAAAAGGTGTCAGTTAAGTTGCAAGTGTTTAAACATACCTGTTGCAGCCGAGGGGTGGAATTGCCAGCAAACACAGCGGTCCAACCAGGGTTGGGTTAGTGATGCAGATGGTTACGATTATGAAGTAAAATTATTTACAGGTCATGCCATGCTGCGCTGAAATTATAGTATTTACCCAGAATATGACTAGGTTATCATTTCATTTCATCGCCGATATTTGTTGATGTCCGTGTTGTACTTGGGGGACATTTTTTTCACATCTATAATGGTCGCTCATTGGCAGGTCAATTTTGGACATTTATTGTAAGAATTAAATAGAAGCAGGGTTGGGGCCAAATACATCGGTACTTGTACTTACCTGTACTTAAGTACATGTTTTCGAGTACTTGCTTGTACTTTGTATTTGAGCTCCAAAAATGTACTTGTACCCAAATACATTACGAAGTACTTGATACTTGAAGTCAAGTACATTGCAACTACATCCTGTTTTGTTCACAAAAATATATAGTATAATTTACTTTTTCAGTTATTTAGTGCACTATTTTCTCTAGAATATAAATTTAAAAATATTTCAATTGTTGAATGCAAAACAAATTTAGTTTATCCAGATGTATCTATGTAAAGCGCTATATTATGGCACATTCTTGCTCCCTGGTGTTCTGAATATTGTCCTTTTGATCTTTTATTTACACTTCTAGTGAGCCGGCCAAATAGAAGTACTGATACAATTGTCAAACAAACACACAGGTGTAACAGCAATGGTTATGGTCCATCGTTATCTAACACAGCTATGCACAAGCCTTATCCGGCAAAAAACTACACATTAACCCAGTGTTGGTTTATTCTTTGGGGCAGCGTTGCAGATGATGGCTCAATATTGAACCGACATTGGATTAACGTCTCGTGTCTGCTGTAGATAAGGGGTGCACTTTCATTGTTTGTGCGATTACCCCTTACAAAACCCTATAATTGCGAGGGTCATCTGTGTTCACGTTTCGAAAAGTACTGTTCATCGATATTGCAACATGGAAGCATTACAGGTATATCTTAATTGGTCTGAGAAACCTATATTATTATCGCCTGTGGGGCTAGAATTATCGTAAACACGCCGCATTATATAAATAAAAAAGTGATTTATTTCAGACATCTTAGAGTTAGAAGGGTCAGATTGACTGGGCGCATGTGAGAGCAATTAACAGCAGAGTTAAGAATCACGGCTTCATTAACACTTTCAGTGCGGCGAGCTATTCTCATGATTATATTCATGTGTCAAACCACAAAAAATACCCCTTAAGATTAAATAAATGGGCAATAATTTTGAGAATATACACGCTGAATTTACTAAACCATTTCAGCGCCAAACACATTATTGGCATTATAATAATTGTATATCCTCTAGTTAATCATTTAAAATTATTATATTCTGCTGAATTACTTCATATTTGATGTGTTTATTTGAGTGGAAAATATGGTTGACCATGGTGTTTTTTGTTCGCAAATTAAGAATTCTAACAAATGAAGTTTAGAGGGACATGCCCAGGTCTAAAATCATAAAAAAATCGGTGATTTTATTTTAGCTTTTTAATATGACCATAAATTTCGTTTCTATATCTAGCCTGACTGGTGAATGCACGCAGCACAAAAATAAAAAAACTTTTGCAGTTCTAGTCTATGGACATGTTTACATCATATGGTCATATTATTAAGCTAAAATAAAATCACCGATTTTTTTATGATTTTAGACCTGGGCATGTCCCTTTAATCGTATTCCTCGTTAATAACTCTGACATTAGTATCTAGTGAAAGGATTTTTTTTTTCGCAATACATTGGTCATCATGTCTTATGTCAACAAACATAGGCTACCCGGGGGGTGGGGGTCGGGTTAAGCTCCCTGTACTGCACCCAGGGAACACGAGACGTTGTCTTAGTTGTGGGTCAACATCGTCCATGACTACCCAGCAATAAGCCAGCATTGGGCCATTGAGCCATAGTACTTAGTGATCATTCATTACCCGAAAACAAATATAAATGTTTTCCCCAATTTAAGCAAACTGGCGTTAAAGTACCTGACTGTCTCTGCATCACCTACTGCAGTCGAGAGACTACATGTATTTAGTTTTGCAGGAAAGGTATTTCGACCAGATATATACCAACTGAGCGATTCACCGTTTCAAAAACATATGTTCATCAGATGCAATTCACAGAATGAATAACTTTATAATTGCATTCAATACTCAAATATGCAATAAATGAAAAATTTATTGAGCTCACATTGACTGCTAATAAGCTCTAATATCAGTCAATACACAACTTTTTATTGAACTCAAAGCGACTGTGAGTATCATTGAATACACCAAGATGCATTGAATTATAAACAGTTTATTGATCACACATTGACTGCTAATATAATTCAATACACCAATATGCAATGAATAAACAAGTTATTCAACAAGTATTACCTTTGTTTCTTTAGTTATGCATTTACCAGCTTGGCATTTACCGTTATATTATACATTTGTACTTGTACCCAAGTACATTTCGCAAAACCCTGTACTTGTACTCGAATATTTTTAATGTACTTGTACCCAAGTACTGAGTCGATGTACTTGACCCAACCCTGAATAGAAGTGGAGCAGATAAAACGAAACATTATTTCGGCGACCGTGGCTATATGACGTCCATGTAAGCAGTGCAGTGGGTCTGATCACTGAGCGACAGACCACATGTATACCTCATGTGTGTGAGCGATTTTTTACATTCGTTGTCGCTTTGGATATTTTGCACATTTATTTTAGGAATTAAATAGAAATGGAGCAGATGAAGAAAACCTAATTCGGCGACTTCTGCTACCTAGTAAACACTTACTCGCTTACTCACTGCTTGGCCAGCGAAGCGGATGGGGGCCAACATTTAACCAGCATTGGGTGAAGTCTCGTGTTTCTTGAGTATGACGGACCGCGCTAACAGTGTAGACATACAGGCATAACAGTGAATCTGATCACTGAGGACCGACTGCATAATGTAGGTCTATCTCAGACGCGGGACCGTTTTTTTCACATTTATTAAATGTTCGCTCAATGGCAAGTCAATTTTGTAATAAATGAAACTCAAACTTATTTTGGCGACCGTCGGTATGACAGTCCGAGATATGCAGTGAGGACATGAATGAATGACAGTGAATCTGATCATTGAGAACCCACCACATATCTCAGACGTGGGAACGACTTTTTGACATCAGTGGTCGGTCATCAACAGGTAAGTATTAATTAACAAGAGGACTAAAGTCCTATATCAACCCCCGCCATAAATTAGGTTAGAGTTATTGCGGTCACAAATATTTAGAAAGTCGACTTGTGGTGGCCATTTTAAATTTCAGTAAAATCACCTGCTCATGATTTCTGACTTCATTTTTTTGCGTTTTTGCGTCAACAAAAAATAATGAAGTTCAAGCATGGCGGCCATTTTGAATTTCCGTAAGACCTTAAAAAAATCACATGCACATCTCCATATCGTGGGGAATGTGATTGTAAAATTTGAATAATTTCTGACGTTAAGTTTTAGAGTTTTTGCGCCCACACATTTTTTTGGAGTTGACCTCTGGCGGCCATTTTGAATTTCGGTAGCATCTTTAAAAATTCACTTGCACATCACCATGTTGCTGTAATGTCATGCTAAAATTTCAAAAATTGACCAGTAGTTTTTGTGCCCACAAGAAAACGTGACGCCGGACAGAATCCTTGCGCGACTAAAACAAAAACCGTGGCGTTGGTCGCGTTGTACAGGTGGTCGCTCATTGCAGTGCACTTTAAATACAAAAAAAAACATTCGTCATTATGTGTTCGTCAATGACAGGTCGTCGCCCATAGCAGTGTTTGTTGAACTCAGGTTATACTTACAAACATAATATTTAAAGCTTCTTTAAATATTGTATGTGGTTGAAAGATACGTACCACATGTTTAATGTTAAGCCTACTGTATTTTCATGAGGGTAAAATCAAAATGTAAAGTAAACTGCTGAAGAACAGTAGGTAACATTTATTCAATTAACAATATATATAACAGTTCATTGAGTATATTCATCATATATACTAGACTAGGCATGATTAAAGAAAACTAGGAAAATATCACGATCCATGAAATTTTTTACTGAATTAGTAGAAGCAAATGATAAATAAAACATGCTTTCCTACTCCATGTGTTAAATGCAAACATATCCCACAGTTCAAAAACATGCAGATGTATTTTGACCATGTTGCCTAGTTTCTAAATGGTTGTATTGTCACTAGAAATAACAATTTTTAAAATACATGTAACAGTTTTTAAATGTGACAAAATTGTTAAGCCATCAAATTTAAATAACTTGCACTCATTTGAAACTGTGGGTCACAGTAGCATGATATATCAAGTAGTTGAAAATTTTAATAATGCAATCTGTTTTTTAATGGTTGTAAGATTACCGGCATGATTGTAGCATATGTCAGACTATTCGTTGAAATCTCACCTCCTGTAGTTTACAACTGCAATAACTCTCATGGCAGTACCGTGGTATGTCATTTAATCAATCTTGTAAGATATCAGTTTTGCTAATTTGAACAAGAAAAACGAAATACATGGGGAGAGAACACATGTTGCTAGGAGGCTAGAATTCGCGGAGTCATGGCTATTTCGTCCATGGACAACTCTTGTGTCCATTCATACAATTTCTGTGCTTCTTGGTCAAGTTCATCATCGCCTACATTAGACAAATCATGTCCACCCACGGATTCCATTGTCTTGGTTAAGAAGAAATCATTTTTCTGTGAAGCAACAGTGGCTATTCTCTGATCTGCATCTTGCACAAGGTTACTGTTCTGCCGTGGCGAAACCTGCAGAAAACACACACAAATATGGTAAAACTATGAATACTGATACATAATTTTATATAATTATTATGTCTTTCCATTCATAATTGCTTATCTTCGCAACTTTTATTTTCAGGTTACTGCTGCAAGTACATTTCTGTCATTTTAATTATCAAATCATTGTGAAAACAATTTAAAGTTTCATTTCGACACAAGATATATTGCACTGTATTTAGGGTAGATATCACTGCTACGCATATCCCTACCTCGAGCCCTCCTCAATAATTTCAGGCAAATGTCTACATTGTTTATTGTGGCCAACTCTTTGAAGGTTCCTTGATCAAATGTGATTAAGATTTATTTGAATCAAATAAATTATGTCTCACCCCTTTGTCCAATTCATAGAGCTGTCTCATTTTACGTATTTTTTTTTGTGCTTGTTGTGATCGTCTGCCAGTCTGAAGCCCTGGAGTGAGTGCTGCCATAGCCTTGGAGCGATATGCAGGAGATACTGCAGAAGGTGTTGATAATCTATAACAATCAACATAGGAACAAATAAAGTAAATGAAAACTCCTCATTTCACAATAACAACAACAAACACGAGACATTGACACAGTTGACTATACTGCTAGGACACGGTCTGCGACGCTGACCCAACATTAATCCAACATTGTCTCAATGTCTCGTGATTGCTTGGAACCAACAATGTGCCATCTTTGTTCAACCCTTTACATGCTAGGGACACATGTATGTATGAGTCTTCTGGTATAATTTGCCTAACCCTTTACATGCAAGTGACACATGTATTTTCAGATATAATTTGAACGGAATTAATTGAATTTAATTAAAATACCACCAGAACATTTTGAGTGCCTGTTGTAATGAAGGAGTGAGGGTGTGCCTCACATAGAAGTCACCCCTTACGTTATTGGTGAGTTGTGTAGGTACCAGTCAGACATGTTTTTTGGGGTTGCTGAATTATTAATTTTGAAAACTATGACCACTGTTGAAAAAATATTCTTTGTTTACACTTGGCCATTTTATTTCAGAAATCATATGTCATATGTGTCCTGTGGTGACAGATTAAATTATGTGTATAACGGGATTTTGAATTCTTTAAAAATTGTGTTATATTTTCGTCTGACTGGTTGACCCGAAACCATACAAAAATAATCTAAGTGGGGAAGAACTATTGGGTTAAACATCAATTTGCATGTTTCTGGGGGAATTAATGAGGCAGCCCTTTTCAGGGCTCCAATAGATCTATTTGCTTTTTTTACGGATGGTAGTGATTTGGTCATTACAACTTACATTCTTGTCACATGCCTATAGGTATAATACATTAAATGAAAGGTCAGAATATTATTGTCAGAGATTATGCTACAGTTAGAATTTTTTTTTTTCAAAGTATTCTGTGGAACTCAATGGCCTTGACCTCCTTTGTTTTCACCGAGCTGGCTAATACAATGAAGTATGAGGGAGGGGTCTTATATAACCTTGTTTTCACTGAGTGAAGTCACTGAGTTTCACAGAATGTTCAGTATGGGGGAGGGGGTCTTATATAACCTTGTTTTCACCGAGTGACGTCACTGCGTTTCACAGCATGCCATGCAGTGCAGAGTAAAAATGGCATAGGTGATTAAATGTTTGCTAACGTTAACACTATTTTCAATGATTTTACTCATGTCAAAGCGACGACCACATTTAGGTAAGCAGTTGTACATGGGAGGTCATAATACACACATCACATTTTCAAACATGCGTTTTGTAAACAGATTTTATTTCCAGAAGGTGACTGAACATTTTGCAGGTTCTACTATATCCCTGCTATGTGTTTCAATTATGTAATATTTGTCTGATATGACAATAACCATTATAGCATGGTCACTTCAAAGTTTTTTTATCAATTTGAAATCATCATAAATAAAAATAGTTGCTCCTTCCGCTTTATTTGAATACCAATACTATGTGTCTACAGCTAATATAAACTTTTAATTCTTTCAGTGTCAGAATCAACTTTAGACATCAGATTCTGAGATCTGAAGTAGGTCCCCACACTGAAAGGGTTAAATTTTAAGAATAGATATAAAAGCATAAAGCAGCAGTTAATGCATGTAATATTGGTCGACCCAGATAATCAATATTTCAAGATAACTGCATGGTATAGTCCAGCACTATATATTCCAATGCAAAATAACTGCACTTCACAGACTGCAGTCATGAGCATAGGAATACTGTGGACCTCAAATAATTTTTGCAACAGAAAAATATATTTATGTTTATATACATAAATATGTTACATTTACGTTCATATAAAGATTACCAGCACTTACCTGATTTTAGACATAATATTCATATGAATTAGCTGTATGTCTCGACTGATAGGCTTCACAAGCAAATTAGGAAGCGCTTCTTCTAACTCTGGGGACAGCTTTTGACTATATAAGAAAGCTACTACATCATAGAAGATGGTCTGTCGTGAGAGAACTGCAAGAAAATAATTTGGATTAAATATAAATTGACAATTTATAAGTAGAAAAAAAGCACATCTTTTTATTTATAATATTAAATGGACATAAATGCATTGACAATAAAGACCAGCTAACTCATCTGAGAACCGAGTACCACAGCTAGACAGTAGACTACTCATCTGAGTACCAGGTACCACAGCTAGGCTACTCATCTAAGTACCGGGTGCTATGGCTAGGCTACTCATCTGAGAACAGGGTACCGCAGCTAGGCTACTCATATACCACGTACTACAGCTAGCTAGGCTACTCATCCGAGTACCAGGTACCACAGCTAGGTTACTTATCTGAGTACCAGGTACTACAGCTAGGCTACTCATCTAAGTACAGGGTGCTAAGGCTAGGCTACTCATCTGAGAACCGGGTACAGCAGCTAGGCTGCTCATATACCACGTACCACAGCTAGGCTAGGCTACTCATCTGAGAACATACTGGGTACCAGTGCCACAGTAAGGCTACTTATCTGAGAACCGGGTACCACAGCTAGGCTACTCATCTGAGTACCGAGTATCGTAGCTAGGCTACTCATCTGGGTATCGGGTACCACAGATAGGCTACCCATCTGAGTACCGGGTACCACAGCTAGGCTACTCATCTGAGAACCAGATACCACAGCTAGCTGGCTTCACTATCATACTCACTTAAAATTGCACATGTACATAAATATGTAATACACGTAACGGGTATAGATTTTTAAACATACCTGGTTTACAGTTTTAATCCAAATTAAGTGGCTACTAATAAGCTAACATTTTTGGTGTTCCCACCACTGCACTCAAACTGTACAGCACTTGTCATTACAGTTTAATCTTATGATGATTTGGTGAAACATAAATCATGGTTATTAGAAAATAAGGCTCCCAAACTTTGTGACCCCTATTAAGTTTAAATTTGCTTTTATGCCATCTGTAGGGCATGATACATGCATGTATCTGCATTATCAATGGGAATTTTGAACAAAATTGCAGTGGCGTTGAGAAGAACATAATGTTTTCCTACCTTCCAATGTCAGCTTTCTCCATGAATTTTCTTTTCCACCCATATATGCTGGTGTTTCATCAAGGAAACTTAAATACTAAGAATACATAAAAAACTAGTTGATTATTTGATAATATCATTTAGTAGTTTAATTGAATAATTAATGAATTTAAATATTCAAGGGGGAAGATGGCAAACAAAACAGAATCCGAGTTTTAATAAAATGATTATGTTTTCTTACATTTTTATTAGGCTACCCTAGCCAATGACATTGTATATCATACAAATCATAGGGTTTGTATGTTACCTTTTCAAGGAACCATTCAAACATCAATACATAGATCAGAATAAAGCTTGTCAATGTGGTGTTTTCCACAGTGACATGCCGTTGATCTCAAGGCCTTGCAAGGTGGGATGCAAGGTTTTCAAGCACCTATATGAACCCTGGGCAGCGACTGTGTTAAATTTACCACTGTCATCTTCATCCACTACAAGTCATTCTCGTCTTGTAGTGGATGAAGATGACTTTCAGTAAGTTGTTGAAAAATTAAAGAAAATTGCAATGTACTGGTAAAACAGTTTCATGGAAATTTTCCTTCTAAAACACCTTAAAACCCCAAATTTGTTTCAGGGATATAAAATGCTGCTCTGATGCATCGTGAGGGCTTAGAGGGTTGAAAAACCACTTTCACAGTGTTCCAAGGGCGCTTGCATTATTATCAGCTATTGACATTAGGATTAGACAACAGGGCAGGTAAACTGTAATTTTTGTCTGCCCTGGTGACTTTTAGCTGGACCTGGAAGTGGTACGTAGGGCTAAAACTATGAAAACTTTACCCGACCACCCGGGCAGCCGATGTGGACAGTTCATCCGACCTGGGCCTTTTTAACCTGTCTCAGGCGGCCGGTCGGACGTTAATGTCAATGGCTGTATTATGTGTACATTGTATATATATCATGCACTGAAATAAGCTCCTAATGAGACACATAAAATACATGGGACTGACCTGCATGTAATCTTTAAGTGTTGTGACATCAGTCTCATCAGTGACTCCCCTCTGCTGATACTGTACAGTGTCTTGCAGGACTTGACCGTAGAAATTCCTTGCACCCATCAAATCACATGCATCTCGAGCAGCCTGACACAACAGAAATTTTAATATTAATTTACTACTGCATGGTCTTTTTTCTATTTGGATGGAAGAAATAGGTACAGTATTTTGATAAAATTATGTTAGGATGAGTTTTACACCCATAGCTACAAGCCCTTTAACAGCCAAACTATTGAACTGAAATTTTTACCCTCTTGAAGTTGTGTCTCACTGACACGATCCACAACTTCAAGTGGGTGAAAATTATTCAGATTCGACAAAATGGTGGTTAACTATTTTCAAATTTTGCTGATTTATGTCACGTTTTATCTTGAACATATTTAAAAGGTGGTGCCTATTTTTCTAATAAAAATTTTTTTAAATCACATATAATTAGTACCGGCAGTTTAAGGGTTAAATGATAAATGTTTTGACAGCTGAAAAACAAACATTTCATAAACTCACTGATGATGCAGGCTGTATCATTTTTCTGCCACTGACATATTTAACACCCATGCCATTAACTGTACTGCTGAACACTTTGAAGAAAATGAGTGGAGGAAACTCGCTACCACCAAATCTGCCAAAATAAAAGGCAACATCAATCAACTGATATTACAAAAAAAGCCAGAAATTAATTTGTTACAGAAATTTTTTTGAACCTGTAGATCTTATAATATCGGTGGAGACATATACCTAGTGAAATGAGCAAAAGGCTTGTTGTCTTGCAAAATAGTATTATACTGGTTATAATAATTCGCCTAATACAAATTTTAAGAGATTGACAAAAATCGAATATGGTTTGTACAATATTCAATAGTTTATTTCAAATATCTTATGCTAACCTGAACCGAACCTTGCATCTCATACATTTATCCTGTAGAAGTTCTGCTTCCTTTGGGCAAACCTTCCGCAAGATCTCTGTAGAAAGTGAATGTTCCTGCAAGATACAAGTGTATAATTTTACTTTTTCAGATAGGCACATCGATTTGACTTAAAATATACTGCCAGATTTATAGAAAACGTGTGTTTGAATGATCTACAATGACTCAAAATAAAATATTATGATGTAATATATCACAATGCTTTATTAAAAATCATCGTGTACATAATTATTAAAATGGTTTAACACATGCATACTCAACCATTTACAAATTTCATATTATGGCGTAAGTGATTTTCGACTAAAAAAAAACAATACAAACAGCAGCGCAAATGGAATGCTTCAAAAGTTTGAACATCTGCCTGTCTCTGAATGATAGCCATGCCCGTTCAATAATGCGCACTGAAAGAAGTCTGGTCAATCTGAAAAAAGAAAAATATAAAAGACTTCAATATAAGTATTAATTTCCTGATGAGCATGTTATAATTTTATATACAGTTTTCAGTGTCTATGTAATCTCAGGACCTTAACCTTTTCAGCTTTAGACATCAGAATCTGACATATAGACGTCATATTCTGATGTCCAAAGAGTAAAACATTTGGCCGAAGAACCATAAGATAGGTATTCAAATAAAATGGAAAGAGCAGACTAAGACATTTATCTGATGACATCAAATTGAAAAAAACCCTGTTGGTCTTTTGTGGTTTGCACAAAATTATTTCAGCGCTTTAAGAGTTAAATGTGGTACTGATTCAATAGACAGACGATACACATACAGGTTCTCAGTGATCATCATAAAATGTTTCCATACATTAACAGCATGTCATGATTATACTCCATCAAACCTCAATCAAGCTGGACTGGCAATTTTAGGACTGAATTAATATCTCTATCTGTGTTTTGAGTTTTGAAATTTATTCTGTTACAGACAATTTTCAACCATGCACATAAAAAGAACATGCACATGCATCTATCATTAGGGATGTGATTGTCTGTCAGTGAAAAAACTCCAGAAATAACCAGCTGCATGTAGGCAGCTGTCGGCACCAGCTGAGCTGTTGGCAAATGTAACCCCCCCCCCATTCAGAAATAAATTGTGTTTGTGGCTTCTGAGAGCAGAATATAACCCAGTGGCGGATCCAAGGGGGAGGGGGCGGGGGGTTTCCTTATGATTTGGTGATATGCTGAGTGAGAAACAGTGCTCAATATAATATGCCATAGATTGCTCGAGAAAACCATTGGAAATCAAAAATTTCCCCTGGGGCGGGCCCCACGATCCCTTTAGGCCTAGGCTACAACAAAAATTTGTCTTTCAAAGTTTAAACCCCCCCCCCTTTACTCAAAAACTAGATCCGCCCCTGTAACCTGCTAACATCAAGATCACCTCAGATGCTTTTTACTTAGAATTGGATTTACAAAAAGACAAGTTTTGTTCTCAAAGAAGGTATTATGGAAAAAAACTGAAAAATCACATCTCTGAAAGAAATGGAAATCTCTTCGACACTTTTGCCACCAAGTCCCACTTTTAGTTTTAATAAGATGAATGGCATAACTAGCATTCAGCTTTTAAAAGTGTGCTCTGGTGGTGAAATGGTTAAAAAGGAAAAAAATCATCACATCCCTGTATCATTGTGATCATAGTGATTATGTTCATTCTAACATCTGTCACTTTAGACATCAAGCTTTTCAAATTGTGCTATTTATAAATGTTCTGCTTCGGAATACTTAATTAGGCACTACAATGAAATTAATGATCAGGAGTTAATTTAAATCTGTGTGATTATTGCCCCATTTTTCTACCTATTATTACATTTTGAATTACAGTACTGGGTACAGTCAAACTCACTCTTTATCACTTAAAAGGCGATCTGCTCCAGTAGGTGTGCCTTGTGGGGGGATTGTGCCGTTAGATGGTGATATACCATTGGAATGATACCCGTCTGGATTTTGTGGATCTGCAGATAATTTTCTCACTTGCACAGGAGATTGGCGACTAAGTGCTTCTGCACTTGTTGATGGTAAGGTAACATTGATGGAAGCTCTGCTGCCGGAAGAACTCTTTACACTTTTCCCACTTCTTGTACGTTCACTTCTCACATCATTCTCATGCATGTCATGCAATGACATCTTTTCTCCAAGCAATTGAACTATTTTTAAATTTCTATAACACAAAGTCAACAAACAATAAACATGCAGATCTATATAATGTTTAATATCTCAAACACAAATATATATATCTTCTATGGCAGCATGCGTGATGGTCATTTTGAGTCAATTAATACACAATTTAATATGCAAAATGCACAAATTATTTTGCAGATTCACCTATATTTTATTAAAGGTAAAGGTGCAGGTTTATAGTCTGATATCAAGTCTGAAGACCTATCATCCAACTTTACATCTTACCCCTTGGTCACTGGACCTGTTCATTCGTGTACCATTTCAACTCCACGAAGAGCATACAATCCTGCAGCCATTACGGCGCATTGTATTTATCGTACACATTGCCATCTCCTTCCTACCAGGTACTTATTTTTACCTGAGTCAAGTAAAGCATTTTTAGGGTGAAGTGCCTTGCCCAAGCCTGGGCAAGGACACAACATCGAAACAATGTCCCAAGATTGAGAGGGGAGAAATATTAAATTTATCTGAAAATCCTGCATCCAGCGGGGTTCGAAACCACACAGCAGCTAGCGACATCGGCAAAGTGCCACGTTCTAACTATTGCGCCATGTCCCGCTCTGTAGGGCATATTTCGGAGACGCTGCATGGTTATTTAAAATGTGAACGTTTAAAATAGTGTAAAATTGAAAAAAAACGTGAAAAAAGCGAACTTTGATAAGGCTACGGTAGGCCGCCTACTTGTTTTTGCATGGCACTTTTATCAACTTTTTTTAAAAGATGATAAAAGTGCCATTCGAAACAAATAACACTTTTGATTCTACAATGATGGCTCCATTTCTACCAGTAAAAAAGCGAACTTTGATAAGGCTACGGTAGGCCGCCTACTTGTTTTTGCATGGCACTTTTATCAACTTTTTTAAAAAGATGATAAAAGTGCCATTCGAAACAAATAACACTTTTGATTCTACAATGATGGCTCCATTTCTACCAGTAGAAGTTAGCAAAAAGAACAAACAAATAATAATAGTTAGAGAAAAAAGGCCTTTTATTGTGGTGTCTCATAGTCATAGCCTATAACCATGATAACATAGCCTCATAGACATAGGATAAATCTTGAAAAACATGAAAATAACATCAAATTCAAAATGACTTTTTGTGATGTAGTCTACCTAACCAGCTAACTATGCAGAGCTGTGAGTGTGAGCAGTGACTCACTGACTCAGTGACTGTGACAGTGTGAGTGCGAGTGTAACTGTGAGTGACACTGACAGTCACACTGTGTGACACCAGTCAGACTCACAGACACAGTGTCACTGTCAGTGACAGTGAGACTCAAGACTAACTGTCACACTGTGACTGACTCACTGAGTCTCAGTGACACTAGGGCCTACCATAGTTGCAGAGTCCCCGGGCCGAGGCCGAGACGGCGAGAGTCTCGAGAACGCCGCGGTCAACGACAAGACAAGACAAGTCACACTCACAGGCGATAAATTACACATTAACGTTATATGATTCGCACAATTTATCAATTTAATCAGCACTCACTAAATCATTGTAAATGTTGACATTATGTTTTAAAATATTCCTGTAAATAGGTTAAAAAGTTGCATTAACAAAACAAGTGCACGTTTTCATGATTCACGTATCCAGTCACAACAACAAACATGGCTTCCGTCGATACCAAGTGAAATCTATACACCGAATTTGAAAACATGGTTTCTTTGTTCCAAACAAAATTTATATATTTTTTAACATAAAAGGAGATATCTGGTGTATTTTATATACTTTTAAAAATAAAAATATAAGGAAAAACTAAAAATATATATATATTTCGTCTTGTTTTATTTGGTAAAAATATTATAAAATATTCTTTGTTAATGTTGGTCATTTATACCACAGTTTGTATTATAGATCCCTATATCAACTTCCTGTCAGAATTCCACACATGAACAGCAACAACATATCGCAAAGGGGTAAAAAATATTAAAATTGAATAATTGATCATTTGTAAAGGGTTTAGGAGTGCAATAACTGTGAGATTTAATTTAAATGAAATTGAAGAATTGTTAGGAATTATCTGCCTACCAAGTTTCTTCAGACTCTTCTCAGAATTAGGCCTAACGGTTAGGTTAGAAGTTTTAGTCTGACTCAGACTCAGAGTCAGACACTGACTGTGTCCGAGTCTGAGACAGTGTGTGACACTGACTGAGTGGCCCTGAAACTGACAGTCATCTGCCTGATCTGGTCATGACAGTCAGACACACACAGTCACAGACAGTCAGTCACAGACACAGGGTCAGTCGCACTCTCTGACTCTGTCTGTCTCAGAGTCGGACTCTGACTGAGACAGTCACCAGTGCCGTGGGCGTGGTCAGAGTGAGACTGAGAGTCAGTGTCGCCTGTCACACTCACAGTCACCAGTGGCACTGTCACTGCTGTCAGTCTGACTCTGAGTGACACACTGACAGTGACACTCACAAATAACACACTTAGATCTACACAGTGAGTAGTCTAGTGGGGTTATTATTATACTACGGAGTAGCTAATCGTACCGCAAAGTTATAATGGGAGTCGATCCCCGGGAAGTCAATGGGAGCCCGTCATTTTGTAAACGAGGCTGCCCATTGGCCATGTTGGCACTGAGTTACATTATAAAAAATAAAGTGGGATTTTTAGCTAGGCCCACTGCCTATTTTTAGTAATTCTTTGAAATTAATGATGTTCCTTCGGGAAAAAGATCGCCAGGGGTGAAGGGTTTTTATTTTGTGTTTATGAGTTATCTGCAAATAGCACTGAATAAGGGCATGGTAAATATTTATGGTTTAATCTTATTGGTTACTGGCACCTTTATTAATTAAATGTTATTTCAGTGATGAAAAGGTGAATAATTTAAACTTTAGCCCCACTTCCCATATCTACGCGGTCTCCCTAAACACCGGAATACAGGCACTTACCGGAATACAGAAGACAATTACCGGAATACACCGGAATACACCCATATTCTGTTTTAAACCACGATAAAATATATCCCTACTATAGAAGTAATCCCATTTGTTAAGTACTATTCTGTATTTTAGTTATAATGGGAGTCGATCCCCGGGAAGTCAATGGGAGCCCGTCATTTTGTAAACGAGGCTGCCCATTGGCCATGTTAGCACTGAGTTACATTATAAAAAATACAGTAGGATTTTTAGCTAGGCCCACTGCCTATTTTTAGTAATTCTTTAAAATTAATGTGTTCATTTGGGAAAAAGATAGCCAGGGGTGAAGGGTTTTTATTTTGAGTTTATGAGTTATCAGCAAATAGCAAGTGCTGAATAAGGGCATGGTAAATATTTATGGTTTAATCTTATTGGTTACTGGTACCTTTATTAATTAAATGTTATTTCAGTGATGAAAAAGTTAATAATTTAAACTTTAGCCCCACTTCCCATATCTATGCGACTGGAATTTGGGGCTTCCTATATCTAGTGACTGGAAACTTCAGCCCAACTTTAGTTATCAGATATTTGTTTCTTATTATCTGATTATTGAATAAGTAATCATTGAGATATACTTGTATTTTTGGATGACAGTCTGGGTGATTACATACATGTATGCTAAAAGAGTTACTCATTGTTGTATATATATACACTGTACATGGTCATCATTTAGTTAAGTGTAGACTATTGAACTAATTGTCCTCATAATTTATACATAGCTGTCATTCAAGTATTCAATATATATGCTACCTTTTGGTTTCCATTGCAAACCATGCTTTTAGTTAACTGAATGTTGAGAGATTGATGGATTACTGTAGTTTATGTTGCATATATGTGTATACAAAGCCATCATTTATTTTATTTTAATGATTACAACTAAATGTAAAATATTAAAGATCCTATTTACAAAAAGTAATACAGATTTTTCAAAAATTCTTTCAGGTAATAAAACAGGGAAGGACACAGAGCTCTATTGAATCAACTAAATAAATACATTTTGAAAATTTGGAGCTAACGGGCCTTTTCGCGTGGCGGGTCACAAATGACCACATACTTTTTACATCTCAGCTGTCATTTAGTTATCCAGTATTTGCTTCTTATATTATTAAAATTGAATGACTTTTTTGTGTGTGTTCCTATTGTATCCTTAAGTATGTTTAGTCAACTGAATAGATTTTAGTCCAGGTAATTACAGGTGTATGTAAAGATTGATGGATTATTTTATACATACATAGCTGTCATTTAGTCCTGTAGACTACTAAGTAGTCTACATAATTATAGACCTTTAGCCTACACTATTTATACTCTCTGCTCTATCATATCCATACCAGCAAGTGCTACCAGTACCGAGCCCAAGTGTAGCACTCGACACCAAAACTGAGTGACGGGTGCTGATCTTTTCATTTGATGAGTTTCAATAACTACACCGGGTAACCAGATTATATGTAATGATAGTGTAGCCCTTTTTAGTATATTATTTTCATTTAAGGATATAAGGCCTACTTTTGCACTTCCTGACTGCTGGTTTCTCCGAAAGTATTCATGAGCGATTCATGTTTATATTTTTTAGTTGTATGATTATTTATGTTTATGTGATATACCTGTAAGTTTTATTACAGGATTAAAAGGCAAGAAAAATGAGGTTCAAGACAACTCTCCAGAAAGAAGTTAAACATATCCTTTTTGTATATGTGATGGACATAAACACTAACAGTGATCTTTTTCCATTTAAATACTGGCCAAACTTCAATATTGAAAACCGGGCCAGGCATGCATGTGGGTTATCAATCTGTTGTGTTTTTTGTTATTTTCACTTTTTTAGAACAACATTCCTCTTTACAAATCCTAGGGTTTTATTGGCTTTGGCACTAATGTTATCAAAGCGAGTGTTACAATTTAGATCACTTGTAATTGTAGGCCCCTCATTCCTAAATATTTTGCAGATTTTACATTTTTTAGAGCTGATGTTTATGAATCATATATTGGAAGATCTTCCATCTCAATCCTACTGAATACAACGTTGAAGAGTAGTTTGTAGCCCCTCTCAGAGCATTGTTGTAGACTATTATTATTCTTAGGTTATTGCCTTACTGCTTTTATTTTTTGACCTTAAGTTCACAAATCCAAGTAATTTTCAATCACTTGAAGCTGTTGATCTATGAGACTATCACGCCCCACAACTTCAAGTGGCTGAAAATTACTTGTATTTTTTTTAATTTAAGCACAAATATTTGCAAATCTTGATGTTAAGACACACATTTCATTCTCAATAACAGTGATTTGGTTGACTAATAAAACTGATTAAAAACGACAATATTCGTGATCAGCTTGTTCACTATAGTCAGTTTGAATTTGATTAACATATGAGCAGAACTACATAACTTATTTTAACTTTTAACTTATTTTAATTTACTAGTTAATGCCTGAAATTGTCCCTGATAATATTATGAATGCTTCCTTGACTGCGGCATACATTCTGAGTTAGTAAGCTCTGTAGGGTGGACAACTCCAGATGAAGTGTTTTCAGCCGGTGATGATCATCAAATCCTCAAATGGAACTTGCTCAACAATGAATCTACAACCCTGATGAAGCTACCCCAGGATGTGTTTCCTACTGATATGCATTGGTTTCCCAAAGGATCAGGGGCTAAGAAGCAGGCTGGTTCAGATGTGTTTGTGTTGTGCTCCACTGATGGTTAGTCAATTATATTGTTTTACATATCTACTATCTTATTATCAAGCCCATTTTTCAAATCAAATTAGAAACTTTTACATTTTGTAAACCTCAGAACACTGGTGTCGACTACATAAGAAATTCTGTGTTTTCACTAGCACCCGTATAACCAGTTGTTAAACAGTTAAATGTAAAATACTGATATATGCTTTGGACCTAAATTTTGCAAATAACACACATTTTCACCCACTTGAAGTTGTGGATCGCAGTAGCTACCTCGATCCACAACTTCAAGTTGTTAGAAATTTAAATTGAATAGGTCAGTGCTCTAAAAAATTAGGTGGATTTTAAATTGTATAAATCTATCACAACAAAATTGTTCTTTGATATGCATGGCTGACCTTTGGCTAACCCCTAGAGCACTGATGTCGACTCAGTAGTGATAAGTCATTCTGTGTTTTTATTATTTTATTAGCACCTGTATTTCTAAGTGGTTATTTAAAAGGAAAAATTTGTCTTAAATTTGGCAATGTTCACCGCTTTATATTGGCAGGGAATATTTTGTTCAGTATAATGTAGCAAAAAGCTATGCAATTTTAGACATTTGCTAATCAACTTTGAAATTGATTCTAAGTGAAATATTTATGAATGATAACGATAAAGTGGGAGTGAGACATTGAAGACAAATCGCCAATCAATTATTTTGTAATGTTCAACATTTTCCCTGTTTGGGACTTTTATTTCACAAATCATATACATTTTCATTCACTTGAAGTTGTAATTTAAGCTGGCATAATTAGAATTAATCCTTTATTGTGTTTTATGTAAATTTCAGATTTACTTCCTTATCTGGTTTATTGTCAATATATAATTTATAATCCATGATATTAACACTTTAAATAATGTCTGTAGTCATTTTCAGCCTTTTTGATTGTCCTTCAACCAAGAAAATATGAAAAAAAATTAACTTCAAGGGGGTACACATTTTAATTACATAAATGTGTGTTTTTAGGTTTTGAATTGGTTGTTATGTCATGTGTTTCAGGTAAATTTCTTTTGATCTCCCGTTCTGGACGTGTTGAGAAAAGTGTAGAAGCTCATAGAGGTGCTGTTTTGGCCTCGCGATGGAATCACAATGGACAAGATCTAGTCACAGGTCAGAGGTTTATTACATCTCATATCTAAGTTTTAAACCTTATGCTTCTAGAACCGTGTATATGCCGGTTTCAAGATTGTTTAAAGAAAAATAAGATGCAGCTAAAAAGATAAAATTGTTTGTGATTGATGCGCTTGTTAATAAAATAATTCAATTTGTGAATTGTCAACTTTTCATTAATAAACACATTTTTTTTCATCATTTAAAGCTGGAAATTGCATTAGCAATTTCTGATTAATCATCACATGTGTTTATATGAAATAATGCAATTTCAGTGTTAACCCTTATCCTGCTAAGTTAATTTATTCAAATTTTTACCCACTTGAAGTTGTGTCTCGCTACCGCGATCAACAACTTCAAGTGGGTGAAAATAACTCATAAATTTGTTTCTCCTTTGCAAATCCTGATGTTAAAACACATATTTGGTTCCCAATATCAGGTCGCAGTAGCGTGACACAACTTTAAGTGGATGAAAATTTAGATTTTATATTGTCATTGGCTATTTTCAGTTGCAGTTGATCATGCAGTTGATACAGCTTTTAATTTTTTTTTTTTTGATAGACTGATATTTAAAAAATTAAGAGACAATTTACTGTAAAATTACCATATTTTTTTGTTTTTTTCTACATTCATTTGATTAATAATTAATTGTCCTTTCGATTTTCATAGCTGGTGAGGATGGACAGGTGAAAGTTTGGTCTCGAAGCGGCATGCATCGCTCAACACTAAGCCAAAATAGTAAGTTTATGGTGATTTGCTATAAGCTAGGTTAGTGACAGTGTTGTAACCCTGAGGTTAAAATCAACATGTATGCCAGAAGTTGGGTTAGGCTCATCTCAAGTTTAACCATTATGGATTGCTTTGTTGCTAAAAGTTAACTTTGCTTGCACCATGTTAAAGAAGTTGACAAATTTAACCATTATGGATTGCTATGTTGCTAAAAGTTAACCTTGTTTGCACCATGTTAAAGAAGCTGCTTGTAAGGCCACTAAGGCCATTAACTTAGTTCAAAAATAGGTCCAAAGTTTTTATTTCGTCTCCCTCATTAATTTTTCAAGAAATAGTTCCAAAGTTTTTTCTTAAATTTTTTTACCGCCTTCCATCATTAGATTTTGTATTTTTTCATCTAAAACAGAGGAAATAATCATAAATAGAATTTGACATGCATTAGAATGTATTACACTAATCATGATTGAAATTGTTCATATTTAACAAATGAATATTTGTATCGTGTTGTGTTATACCATTTTACTTAGATGAATTTTATTCAAAATATTTCATGTTGACTACCAATGTTTAAACATTATACAAAGATAATATACAGCCTACAACAGCATATTATACATTTAAACACATGTTTTCAGGTTCACCTGTCTATTCAGTTGCTTGGGGTCCAGATTCTGAGCAAGTCTTATATACCTTCGGCAAACAGTTGGTGATCAAGCCATTGTCACCAAATTCGAAACCAAACACAGTGAGTACATCATCTCTAATTCAGCCATGCAGAATTATACAGAACAAGATTTTGAGGAGAAATCAAAAATAAATTTGCTAGATTGGCAAATTTTTTGGTTTGAATTGTACATTTATATGTAGTTTTTAACCACCTTGATTTGTGGGTCGCGACAGCGAGACAGACACAATTTGAAGTGGGTAAAAAGTTAAATTGTATAACTTTAAGATTTATAAAAAGTGAGTGACCTTGAAATTAATCTGTCACCTAACCTTTGTCCTGCTACGCCCGTATATATACGGTTTCAAGCATATTTTAAGCCAAATTATATGTCACTGACATGGATAATATAGTGGTGGATGCTCAGTTAGTCAAATTATTTAATTTAGATGATGTATATTTTTAAAAATATAAATATTTTTCGTCAATTGAAGCTGGAAATTGCGTTAGCAATTCCAGCTTCAAATGACGAAAAATACAATTGAAACAGTTCGGTAGTTCATTTAACCTCGAAGGCGCCAGAGTGGATATTTAACATTTTCGCCCATTTGAAGTTGTGTCTCACTGCCACAACCCACAACTATAAGTGGTTTAAAATTACTTATATCTGTACCCCATGTAGCCCATACTACCATCATTTACCATACATTTTCCCCTGACATTCCCCCCCCCCCCTTCCCTAATTTCTCGGGAGATCTGACGCCCAGTTGATGACTTGAGCTTTAAATATCGACATTGAGTTGATTTTGATTTGGATTCTGCGCCTATAAGCTCGTATGTCCGAGGATTTGGGCGCTATAGAAGTTTCCGAATTGATTGATTGATGATTGATTGCACTAGCCTTGGGCTACCAGGCTAGTTCGAATTGGCATCCCTGTATTGCCTTTATAACTGGTATTGAAATATTGAAAAATATATTAAAAAAAATAAAAAGGTGGAAAGATGATCAGTCTATCAAATAATTTAATTAACATTTTTATCGTCACTTGAAGCTGGAAATTGTGTGGAAAATTAAAAATAAAAGAATTTTTTTGCAATTCAGTAAGATAACAGTTTGTGTAACAGAAGACCTAGCGGGTTAAGTCATTACTGTGGTGTATATTTTTTAGTAAATTAACATTTGCCTACATTTCAGTGTCTCTTTAGATCGCCCCATACTGTGAAAGTATGTCAGATTATTTACTACTTTAAATCACATGCATTATGTGCCGCAATCAATGCATTTATTTGCATCTTGGCATCTTTCACATTGTGTATGTTCTTGTGTACAGACAGGCAAAATTTCACCTCCCCACAATTTATTTTATTATGTACACTTTTTTGATAATTATCACATTTAAAGCTACTTGGTTAGTCAAATGAAGCACATCATTCATTTCGCACACCTAACTATTCTTTATTGTGTGGTAAAAAATGTCACTTTGATAGACATTCCAATTCAATTATTTTTATGATAAATTTTAAATTATGAACATATTAGGATGTATTTTTAGTGGACATGATTTTTTTTTCAACAAAGATTTTTTTGTTAAATCTGCCATAATTAAAGAGTAAACCTAAAGTACTCATTAAAGTACTTATTTTTTATCTTTCTGAATTTGTGTCCCATCTCCATGCTATGCCTCTGCAGCTTCAGTGGTTACAAATTTATTTAAAATGCATGCAACTATTACTGAATAATTGCACATTAATCCCTTGAAAATGATTGTTTGCAGTGAGAATGTACTGTTAGCAGATTATAAATTTTGACAACTCATTAAAATTGTATGTTAAATTATAATTATATTCATGTCATATGATATTCATGTTTTTAAATTTCAAATATACGCCTTCTAATACCAAGATACCTGTATTTTTTATGTAATACATTTTTTTAGTGGAAAGCTCACGATGGTGTGATCCTGAAAGTTGACTGGAATCCTGTGAATGGTTTGATCCTGTCTGGGGGAGAAGATTGTAGATATAAGGTAAAATATAAAATATAGATCATTTTATAAAAGTATGTTTTATCTGGAACATGGACCCAATTCTGCCTGTAGTCTATACTGTATAGCCCAAATCATCTGCACTATTATAAACTTTTATTATATTTTTATGCGAGAAGAGATAAGTCATAGCAATGTAATGGTAATGTCATCCTGGGATCCTTCACCCACCAGCCTTAAACTGCATCATTGGAACTTTATTCAAAAGATTATATTTTAATTACTTTTATATATTTTCTTTCTAGGTGTGGGACAGCTATGGCAGGCTTATGTACACCAGCCAGCCACATGATTACCCGATCACCTCTGTAGCCTGGAGTCCTGATGGAGAAACATTTGCTGTGGGCTCATTCAACACTCTCAGATTGTGTGACAAAACAGGGGTAAAATATTTACTTACAAGTCCCTCCCATGCCCAGCAAACATTGCATGTTCTCTCAATGATGGTTTAATGTTGGGCCAGTGTTGCAGATGGTGGTCCAACATTAATACAGCAATAGGCCAAATTTTTTGTTGTGTTTGCTGGTTGTTGATTTTAATTTTACAAATGCAAATAATTCTCCCATTTTGGCATTATATATTTGGCATACTGTAGATCTGGTATTTTCCCCTTTTTTAGATTTCTGCAAATTTGTGATTTTCAGACTTTTTTGCAAAGTCTAGAATTCACAAATTATCGATTTCGATGGTAGGTAGCGCAATTATAATTATAATAACAGTGTTAAAATCGACTGCATCTATTGCGCACAAAGATGAAAAGCGTACCCCTCACTCTTCATGCATTAATTGAACAGCATGGGAGAAGAAACCACGAAAAAATAAACTACAAGAAGCACTACATGTACTTAATAATATATAAGCATGGAACTGAAAAGGTGTGATAGTTGTCTAAAAACGGTCTTTGATATTTTGTTTGTTCTTACAGTGGTCGTAT
The DNA here is from genome assembly GCA_964017125.1 of Flabesymbios commensalis. Taxonomy (NCBI): domain Eukaryota; kingdom Metazoa; phylum Annelida; class Polychaeta; order Terebellida; family Flabelligeridae; genus Flabesymbios; species Flabesymbios commensalis. The sequence goes on along the minus strand of OZ024916.1, from coordinate 59,691,170 downwards.
GCACTTGAAAAGCCGAACACTGGCAGCATCTTCAGTTTGAACTGGTCAAGTGACGGCACACAGGTGGCCGGGGCATGTGGTAATGGCCAAGTGATATTTGCTCACGTCATTGAGAAGTAAGCTGGCTATTACTCGATCTGTTTGTATATGTACATGATTACCGCTACATGGAGTTAACATTTTCAGTGCAGGGATCGACTTTAAACTTCAGAATCTGATGTCTAAAATTGATCCCCACCCTAAAAGAGAAAATTATTTAACCCTTGTCCTGCTAGGCCTGTATATGTACGATTTCAAGCAGATTTTCAAACAAATAATATGTCACTGAGATGGATAATATACTTTGTGGTAGATGATCAGTTAGTCAAATAAGGTAATTTTGAAAATAATTTTTTTTTCATCAATTGAAGCTGGAAATTGCGTTAGCAATTCCAGCTTCAATTGAATGAAAAATGCATTAGAAACAATTTAGCAGGACGAGGCTAAAATGGCTGTAGAGTGCTGGCATAGGTTTTCAAGTGAAGCGGAAAGAGCTCACTAAGACATTTATGATTATTTCAATTGTGAAACAAGGCCGTTAGTCTCAATGGTTTATACAAAGATATTTTAGCTTATCTCGGGTTATGTTGATATTAAACATGTAATATAGACATATTCATCTGTTTTTTTACAGACATCTGGAGTGGAAAAATTATGAAGCCACAGTGACAGGCCGCAAGACAATTAATGTTCGGAATGTAAACAATGATGCTAAGGAGAAGCTGGAGTTCAGGGACCGTATCATCAAAGTTTCTTTGGCATTCAATCATATGGTTGTTGCAACATCTTCGCAGTGTTATATTTACAAGTGAGTCTGTGTGAGATCTACCTGTAAACCAGCTTTAGTTTTCACCACAATAATGAATAACTTTTACCAATGGTGGTATTTTTTAAAGGAGTAACACTTTGATTGAGATAATTTATTAATACTATGGATAAACTGCAAATTTGTTGAATTACTAAGCTAAAAATGTCATAAATTGAAATAATGTCAATGCATTGCATAAGAAAATTCAACTGAAAAGTTGATTACATAATTTACACCAATTTGTCTGTGTATGGTAATTAATTTAGATCAACCATAGATCAACCACAGTGTATCATCCAGCTATCGAGGCATTCCCAATAGTATTATGCTGACATTGATAGTTCCTTATTATGAATACCTTTTTGTGAATATCTATGTTTTGATACAGTTAACCACATTTTCTTTACATATCTATTAAACTTTAAAAATTCAATTCAATACAAATTCACGAGTAACGAAAATTGCAATATTCATGTCTATTCATCATTTGAACCTGGAGATTATATTAGCTACTAATGAGTAATACTTACCAAAAATTGAGTAGAATAGTGGGTAAGATAGTATTTCTGTCCCGTTATGAATATTATATTTTTATTTGACAGTGTGAGAAATTGGAATACTCCCATGCAATTTGATCTGAAGGAAGGCAGTGTCACTCTCATCACACAATCAGAAAAGTAAGTTGTCTAAAAAACATGGGATGTTTACCCAATGTTGGTGGAATGCTGGGCCAGCATCACAGACGTTGGGTGAACACTATGCCAGCATTGCGTCAATGTGTCTCGTGTTTGCTGGGTGTTGCTGAGCAGGGTAGATTACTATCAGCTCTCAAGCAGCCATGACATGCTTAGCATACTTTTATTTTAAGATAATATACCACAATCCATAGAAATAAGATCTCATTCAGACTATATGTACTGTATATTATGGGTAATAATTCAAAGCTAGAATCAGCTAGAATCCACTAATATGGTACTTAGTTGAGCTCTCGAATGACATTAGGTTGTAAATGGTGCATGTAGGCTTGTTCACAGTTTTGTCTTGACATGGCAGCCTGGCTGGGGCCAGCAGCGGAGTCTCAACCTTGTAATCAGGTTTACTCAAGCCTATATACAGGCAGAATCAGGTCACTGGTGACATTTTCACAGCCTGTAACCTGCTGATTGCAGGTGAAATTGAATATATATTTTTAAACCCAGTGTGAAACCCTACACATAATTAATTGTTTATTTACAACATCTGCGTCTTATTGTTCTGGAGTAGTCCCTTGTCATGGCTATTTATAGACACTGGCCTGCGCATGCCAATTTTTGCAGTAGACCACAGGTTTAAGGTTGTAAACTGATTGATGAAATATCAATGTTATATTGCATATGTACATGTATTTAGTTTTAGATCAGATGTTTGACATGTATTATTTGTTGACAGACATTTCCTACTGGTAGACAGTGCCAGTGTATATATCTATTCATATGAAGGTCGTCTGGTCTGCTCACCTAAATTCCAAGGGATGAGAACTGATATCCTGAACATGTTAACTGTTAGCATCAGTGATGATACTGTGGCCATCAGGGACAAAACAGATGAAAAATGTAAGATTTGTTTATTGAGACTTAGTTCAAATAACCAAGTTAACCCAATTTTTGCATATTTTTTCAATATTTTTAATTGGCCTTACCTACTGTAAAAAAAAATATTTGCGCACATATTACTGTGGGTTTATCATCGTAGACTCTGACACGTTTACTGAAAAGATTTATTTCCCTGTGGTTTTTACTCTGATCTACTGCTTTTGTAATGGTACACAGCTCTGGATAGTGTGACATTACTGTTGACTTCCTTTGGGCACACAGTCTTGTAGCATACGTGGGATAAATCAAGTAGAGCCTTTCGGGTGGCTATATCACTGGGGCACAGTTTTAATGTGGTTTGCAGAAGTTTATAAACTCAATGATAATTTTTTTTCATTCAGCTATATACAGTATGTCAACAACATTTTTTTCTATTTTTTTTAGAAACAGTTTTTACTTTATCTATGTATTCTTCTAATTGCAGTAGTTCATTTATTTGAAACATCGACAGGAAAACCATTAGGCGATGGAAAACCTTTCCAACACAAGGTAAAATAACAAACAGACCATTGTGTTTTGTAATCACCTTGTCACTGTGGTTTTAAGTAAATCAAATATAAAACGTACTTAGGCTTAAAAATTAATTATCAAGCTCCCAACAAATCTCCAAATATTGATATAATCACTACTGTTGGTCCAACATTACACCAATATTGGGACAATGCCTTGTGTTTGTTTGGTAACCAACCTGTTCATTTCAACATGAATAAATCTTACGCATAAGGAGTGTATTTTGTAACAATGGAAATGAGCAAGAACTACTTTGATTTGAATACAATAGAGCAGCCAACAAAAGATGTTGACCCAATGCTGAGTTTAGTTTAGTTGTCATCTTCACCCACTACAAGCCGCAAATTTCGACTGTAGTGCAGTGGCAGATCCTGGATATCAACAAAGGGGGATTGCCCGTGGTTATTTGGCTGCACCCTCCCTGGATCTGCCACAGTTGTGGATGAAGATGACTTGCACCGGGTGGTTTTAGGAAATTGTGTCATTCTCCAGATGCTTTGATGCATTGTCAGGGTCTAAAGGGATAATTTTTGTGATTGGTTCAATGATGTTTGCTGAGTAATAAGGCTTTTTTCAAATTTAATTAGAATTAGCATGATTTATGATTACAACATTATTTCTCTTGTTATAGTTAGAGATTATGGAGGTGGCATTGGATCAGTGTGGGACTCCTACTGAACGACGACTGGCTGTGGTGGATAAAAATAGAGATCTTTATCTCACACAATGCCGAGTTTATGGCTCATCTAGGAAAACAATCAAACTAGGTATAGTAACGCACACACCTAGACAGTGAACCATGAGCTATGATTCTAACTGAAGCCAAATGTTGTCTGATTAAAAATCATTTTCTGGTAATTTACAGAATTTTAGCTAATTATGAAATCATGTGAAGTACAATGCAACCGAAACACAATACATTAAATATTGTAGAAAATACAAAAAAATACAGAACAATAGAAATCCTATGTTGATTGTTAATAATAAATTATTGGGAATACATTATTTCATATTATTAGAAGGTTAACCCTTGGCCCATATGTACAGTTTCTACCTAATTTCTAATCAAATGTGTTTGGTAAAAAAATTGTGATAGATCAATTTGTGATATGTCAATAAACATATTTTCTCATTTGAATATTTGAAGCTAGAAATTATATTACCTAGCAATCCAGCTTAACCCTTACAGCGCCGGGACCGACTTTAGTCGATTATAACGACTAAATTCGATCCTGGCACTGTAATAGTGAAAATATTTCTAATGGTTGTAGACCCATAACATAGTATTCAAATGAATCGGAAAGAGCTGAGTAAGACATTTTTGATGATTTCAAATTGAAAAAACCCTTTTGGTCTCCATGGTTTATACGAAAGTAATTCGGCGCTTTAGGGTTAAGAGGAACAAAAAATAGATATTCAGCTGCACAATGGTTAACTCTTATGCTGTGGGAACCATATGGTTTCAAGCAAGTTTCAGATCAAATCTAATGTCACTGAAATACACAATATGGTTAGTGATAGATGCTCAGTTATTAAAAATCAAAGAATTACATTTTGCAAATGACCAACATGTTTTTAATAATTTGAAGCTGAAAAGTGCTTTAGCAATTCCAGCTTTAAATGATGAAAAGTGGAGTCAAACAATTCAGGAGAACAGGATTTGGTATATGACAGCATCTCTACCTCCTTGTAACTTATGTGTTGTTTTAAACAATCTAGAAAGTTGAAAATGACACACCTTAGTACCAAGGGGAGTGATTTTCAGGCACTTGGCCTTGAGCTTGTGGTAAGGAAAAACAACTACAAATACAATGTTCTCTTTTTATTCATAGTACTAAAGTTTAAGATTTGTGTATTTTGCTTTATAGTTATCATATTCTGATTTATTTGTTCAGCCACGATGATCCAGGGGCAGAAGTGGAGTGATGAAACAAATATGCTCGCTGCTTTGGCTGACAATAAGTTTATAGTATGGTACTACCCTAATACAGTCTACACAGATAAGGATTTACTCAGTCGTACTGTGTTTGAAAAAGAAGCCAGGTCAGTTATATTTTTTTGGAGATCATCAACTGTATGATTCATGTCTTCTTCCTTTGGCTACTGCATTATTCACCTATTTTTTTAAATTTTATAGACACCGGGCTAAATCAAACTATGGGGGTTCTCTATGTTAAATGTTCATATACATTTACAGGTAATACATTTGTAATTAGAAATTGCTAAAACGTATCATTGTGGTAAATAAGAATGCAGCTAAACATATTAAAAGCACATACGGCATAGAAAAAGTACATCATGTAAAAGATTTCAAATTTTTTTGTAGTGAATTTGGCAGAAATCCACAGCTGCTGAGTTTTCTAGGAAAGCATTTGACAATCAGACGAGCGGAAGGATCCATTGTAGGCACCAGCATTTCACCATACCCTGCGATGATGCACAACTACGTGAACCTGTCCAAGTGGGACGATGCTGTCAGGCTCTGTCGCTTTGTCAAGGTGAGAGCTGCAAATTTAATCTTTGAAACTTTCTAGCAAACTTCATTTTGTCTGGCTTTATCCATTGTGTTGATTTATTGTTAGACATTATTTTTCATTCATTTTAAGGCTGGAATTGCTAATGCAATTTCCAGCTTCATATGATGAAAAATATTTCCATGAAAAAAAGCTGCAGTTACGCATAAAGGTTTTATCTTCGTTCTTTCACATTATAATTCATTTTCAGATCAAGGTCAATGATATTTATTAGCAGTCAAATTATGTATTTCTGTTATTATGTATATCATTCTTTTAGGTAACCCAACCCTAAATTTTATACCATGGCAACCACGAATAGTACAGGAGTCAACTGGCCTGACCATGAGGTTATGATAATGTAATTGTAATTTTTTCCAGGAGGAAACCCTGTGGGCGTGTCTAGCTGCCATGGCGGCCTACGCCAAGGAACTATCCACTGCTGAGATAGCCTATGCAGCAATAGATGAGGTGAGGATATAATTTCAGCAAATTATTTGACATATTCATTACACAAATTTATATTGATGTTTGAGTTCACCACTTTTTGTTTTGTGTAAAATTGTTAACAGAGTTTTGTTAACACTTAAATCCTAGTGATATTAAATTAAATTTTCCAGTCACTTGAAGTTGTGCCACTAGACTGTTACCCACAATTTCAAGTGACTGAAAAATTGTGTAGCTTGTGAAATTTAAAATTGCATTATGTTAATGCATGCATCAGCAATTTATGACACATTCTCTTTTTAACCCTTACAATCCTGAAATACTTTTGAAATCATTATAAATGTGTTAGTCAGCTCTTTCCCCCTGATTGGAATACCTATGTTATGGGTCTACGACCATTTATAATTTTGTAATTCTCTCAGTACGTGGGTCGACTTTACACTTTAGAATTTGATGTCTATTGACGTTAGTCCGTCCCGTGCTTAACTCTTTCAGCGCGGGGACTGTCTTTATGCGTCAGAATCTGATGTCTGTAGATGTCAGATTTTGATGTATAAAGACGGTCCCCGCACTAAAAGAAATAAAATACCGGTATGTATAATGTTCGACCCATAACATAGGTACTCAAATGAATCGAAAAGAGTTTACTAAGACATCTATGATGATTTCAAATTGAAAAAAACCCTTTTTTTTCCATGGTTTAAACAAAAATAATTCAGCGTTGTAAGGGTTAACCCTTTAACCGCCAAATAATTCAATTTGAATTTTCACTCACTTGAAGTTGTGTCTATTGTCAAATGAGTAAAAATTATTCAGATTTGACAAAATGGAGGTCAACTCTTTTCAAATCTTGCTGGTTGATGTCACATTTTATTTTTAACATAGTTAATATGTGGTACTTAATGTGCTAATAAAAAATGAAAACCTGAATATATGCGGCACCGGAGGTTAAAGGGTTAAAGTGTTAAAGTTAGTCATGTGTGTACAAATACTATACAAACATGAAAAGAGTAACTGCTTCGCAAAACATCACAATGCCTGAATTTCAAAAATATTTTTCCTTCAATTGTTTTCTAACAAAAAACTAAAGGTATTATGTATTCCAAAATAACTGCTTGTATTCAATCAGACGGACAAGGTACAGTTTATCCAGCACATTAAAGAACTGCCGAGCAAGGAGGCGAGAAATGCAGAGATGGCACTTTTCTGTGGACAACCACAGGATGCAGAGGGTGTTCTTCTGCAGGCCGGCCTTATCTTCAGAACTATCATGCTGAACATCACACTGTACAACTGGGACAGGTAGGTGACCAGCTACATCCCAGTAACCACAAAACATTTGCCTAACATAAAGTTATACAACATCGGCCTAACGTCAACATTGTATATGTTAATGTTATACAAAGGTTTTGTGTTCATTGGGATAACACTCACTATGTCACTCCATCATGCTGAAAACTATGCACAGAGCTGCCTACCTTTACGAATGTTGACTTGTGTTTTTTGTCACAAAAGCACCATTTCAGTAAAATTTACAAAATACAGAGGGATCCATACGTATATTGCATTTTGAGTAGTTTTTATACACAAAAAAAATGAACTTCGGCTAAAGCTATTCCAGTGCTAGTGATGGGATACTCACGTGACTCTACACATGTTTTGTAAAGCTTAATTGTTCAGTTTTATTGTTGAAAGATTTTGTCACGTTCTAAATACAAACAATTTTTTGTTGTGTATCTATGGATATAGGATTTTTTCATGTTCAAGTCTTTCAAGATCATCTATGTAGCTATTGTCATTAATGTTGTCATGTGGCGCCAGGATAGCTCATTGGTAGCGTGGTTGACTCGGAGACTGGGGGTACCGGGTTCGAGTCCCGCTGCGACCGATATCTTTCTTCGGTGCACACATATGCAGTGACCCAAACTGTTCAAATTCATGGGATAATAATGACAACCGAACGCATAACCGATTTGTGCCGCATAAAAAACGTACAAAAAAATAAAGAAATAAAAATGACCAATATGTCAAAGTTGACATGTGAACGGTCAATAAAACCTTTAAAATTAATAAAATGTATTTCAGATTGTAAACTATGCACATATTTTTTGAAAAATTCTTGGTGAAAAAGTGTACACCTAATCACCCATTTGTACACTAAATTGGAAGGTCAAATACACATTTTGATTTTTTAAGGTAGGTCACCAGCTACATGGCACTCGACACTATCTCACTGTCATTGCTTGATGACACAGAAATACCACTCCCAGAAATGCCAACATCTGTGATTTGGGTATTACACATCTCTCCCTTGGTGGCTGTGGTGAATTTCACCTATACCCGCATAATGGAATTATCAGGGAAAAGTCAGCGAAAAATCAGGGAATTTTTTTCTATGAAATGCTGTGAACGCTGACATTGTATCTCCAATATATAGCGACTACATTTTTACAATTCAATTAGTATAATGAGGTGCATGCAAACATTGGAAAAAAATATAATACTTGGAAGGAAATGGTAATCCCAACTAACAACATTTTTATGTTGCAACCCTGCCCCATGTGCAACCCTCGCCCTCTCAACCCACCCACACCAATTTTTTTTTAAGCTTCGGTATATCCAAAACATGAAATGAGATGTTAACAGTAAAAAAAAAAATAGGGACCAACTTTATATTTGGACCTCCTTTTTTATGGAAGAATCCCCAAATTAAGGGTAGGGTTATGTAAACGTCTGCCATTGCTGTTCTAATTAACCAATCTGCATAAATTATGCTTTGTACTACATGAAAGGGAATTGTGTTTACCAGTTAGCTATACAGTATCTTTGTTTTTTGAGCCTTTGCTCGTTATTAATACATTCACCAGGTGGTGGTGTTGACGGGGAAATTATAAGTGCATTCACCAGGTGGCAGTGCTGACTGGAAAGTTTTATTGCTCCACAAATTAGAGGCTATATTTTTGATGCTCTGCCCAGTAAGCAAGAGGTGTGGACCCCGTGTTGGCTTAATGTTGTGCCGATGTCGCAGGTCACCTCAGTCCCTACTGTGTGTGATACGTGTACATGTCATTATATTATTTACATCCCATATACATGTCATTATATAACACTATTTGTTACCTTTTGTCGTGCTAAATATTGTCATTCAATATTTTCTTTTATTCTAAGCTGCAATTACTAGCACAATTTCAGCTTCAAATGACGAATTTCCATTTATGAAAAGTATCTCGACAAAATGTATTATTTGATTAACCCCTTAACATCCAAATTATTTAATTGTAATTTTCACTCTCTTGAAGTTGTGTCTCATCCACAACACCAAGTGAGTTAAAATTATTCAGATTTGACAAAATGGAGGTCAACGATTTTGAAATCCTGTTGATTGATGTCAAGTTGTATTTTTAACACGTGCTAAAGCGGGAATTTAATGCTAATAAAAATATAATAAACAAACATGAGGGTTAACTGAGCGTCTATGTCTCTGATACAACTGTAAAATACCTGAATTAACCCTTTGCCTGCTAATCACGACAATAGTCGTTTCTAGTCCGATTTATCAGCTGATTAAATCAGTTATTGGGAATGAAATGACCGATTGAACATCAATATATTGTTAATGTTTGGTCTCAAATTAAACAAATATGAGTAATTTTTAACAACTTCAAGTTGTGGATCGCGGTTGAAAATTTAAATAAATTACCTTAGCAGGATAAGGGTTGAACGTCCCCTCGGAAGATACGAGGTGTCTATGATAACAAAACAGTACTCCGATTACTCGGTCAATTCACGGTGTGTTTATACAACAGGATTGGCGTTACATCATGTAGACCGCGGAAGGGCTGTTTATTTTGGAGCCAGCGATGCCACCCACAATAAAAACGCGGTCGGCGCCGTAGGCTGTGAGATCTTTACATCAGAGTGTCATCACAGTGTGTGCTTGTTATCATATGATCTAAGCCAACACAAGATATTCAGCAAGTGCTGGTTTAATGTTTTCAACGTCGTAGTGCTGCTAGGCCTGTAATTAATATACGTTTTGAAGCACTTTTAAGCCAAGTAAAATGGCTTATATTGGTAAAATAATAATATTATGTATTGGTGGTACATGTTCAGTTATCAAACAATTCAATTTGTAAGGTATCTTTTCTGTAACTGAAAATATTTCTTGTTATCTATATCTTGAAATTGCTGACGCAATTACAACCTCAAACGAATGAAAATATTCCTGCTGACTGCTCAGCGGGACAAGCGTTAATTGATCTGATTGCCAGCATTTTTTTTATAGATTTTGGAGATACATGAGTAATTAACAATATTTATTTCAACATGAATTATTTTTCATAATACTTATTATTATTTCACGGCGGCGCTGACCGGGCAGCCAGGTATTTTTTTATCTGATATCCCAATTTCAAAGATCTGAATAAGTCACCTGCGAGAATGATGGTAGATTATTGATTGCCGAGCTTTTAACCCTCGTGCTAATTATGTCTATAGATATTTTTACCCTATTTTTTTGTCAGTCAAAGACGCTGGTCCAACATTAATACAACATAGGGACAATGTGTCTTCTTTGCTGGGATGGAGAAAATAACAGTGTGTTAGCTGTGGTCTCGTCTCGTCTGCAAGAAGTATTTCAGACAACTCTATACATGACTCCATCTGATTGCCGTGCCCCCGACACCCCCTCCTTGTCCCGCTATCCTGGAAAGGCCGACATTATCATTTCACCTGGTCAGCAAGATTTCAACATCGTTGACTTACATTTTTAGAAAACTGAAAAATATTCACCCACTTGAATTTGTGAATCGCGTCAGCAAGACATAACGTCAAGTTGGTGAAAATAAAGCGGCTAAAGGGTTACTACTTCCGCTTTGTTACTTTATTTACATTTTCTTCGTCAGGGAGACAGAGTTAGCCAGTCTCCTTGGTTTGCCGCCTTATCCGGATTTAAAAAGTTAAATGATTTATCTAACCCGGTAGTAACAGCAATTACTGGTTTATAGTATTAGATTATACTCGTCAATAGCATTTTGTACAGTTTAATATCAGATATTTGATTGTATCTAAAGTGTAATATTAGATATTTGATTGTATCTACAATGTAATATTAGATATTTGATTGTATCTACAGTGTTATATCAGATATTTGATTGTATCTACAGTGTAATATTAAATTGTTATATCTACGTTCAACATGTTCAATACCCGGTTACTGTTTTCTCTCGCTGTACTCTGGTCGACATTGCTGGGGCGCCATTATTGATCGATCGTTTTAAGACAGGATGCCATCTGTACTGGTTGTCAGTAATAATACCAGCGAACACCAAGCCTTCGACCAATGTTGGTTTAATGTTGGTCCAGCGTCGCAGACGCTGGGCCAACATTAACCCAGCATTGGTTCAACGCCTCGTCTTAGATGGTTGGCCACGGGGGACAAAAAACTGCCGTCACAAATAATTGTGGCCAGACGACGGGCGCCCGCCCCACCAATCTCCGCTAACTAATTAATTTGTGAGAAATTATAAATTGACGAGCCACACCTTTTCTGATTGTATTAACCCTACTCCCGCTGAGTTATCTTGTTTAAATTTTCACCCCCACTTGAAGTTGTGTCTCGCTACCGCGACCCACAACTTCAAGTTTGTGAAAATTACTCGTATTTGGTGAATTTGAGACAAAACATTGGAAAATCTTGTTGCTTAAACACGCATTTCGTTGAGCGGCTTTTAAAATGGGCTACAACAGCCACAGTCGTGCTCGGCGGTATAAGGTTGATAAATCGGCGCACCGAGATCTACCCCTTGAATTCTGGTACCATTGTCTCATCAATGCTGCACATGGCATATTTTTTAATACAGTTATTGTAGGCACTTGACCCTTATATGTGTTTATAAACCATGAAGACCAAAGGGTTATTTTCAATTTGAAATCATCATAAATGTCTTAGTTACCTCTTTTGAATATCTATGTTATGGATCTACGGCCGCGCGGCCCGCCTTTGACGTCTGTAGACGTCAGATTCTGACGTCTAATGATATGACGTCCCCGCTCTGAAAGGGTAACTCCACAATTTTAGCTTACTTACAAAATCTTTTGAGGTAATTTGTTATCAGTCACCAATTTAATTACAACTGTTCCAACTTTAAAGTAAATTTCCCGATTTTGGGCATATTCGTGTGAATATATGTTAGATGGTACGATGTGTTAAAAGACGCAGCCCAAGACACAACGCCCAAGACACTCCTCGTCCACGTAAGTTTGTGAGGAAAAAATACCTAACTCCCGCAATGAATCACATTTGTCAGTGAGAGGTGGGGGTGAGCCTGTAAGGGACAGAGTGGCAGCTACGTGATGCAGCCGCTGATCGAGATGTCGGGGCAAATTTACCGAAATGATTGCCACCAATACAAGCAGACGAAGACAAATACGAGGTCCACGTCACCCCAGTCAAAGACGCCAGTCTGCCAGGGTTCCGATCCTCGCCAACTCAACTCTGTGGTATTAAAGGGGGCGCATCTGCTACTCTACAAAGCGACAGATGCGCCCCTTTAATTGTGACAAATATCTTTCATTGTCTGAGATTGGCTGGGTTCCACATACATTACATGCAATGGATAAATTCTATTTTTTCTTTATTTGGAGCTGTAATTGCTAACGCAATTTCCAGCTCCAAGAAAAATATTTATATTTTAGAAAAATAGATATCTCCCATATTTAATTATTTAATTGTATGAGCATCCACCGCCAAGTATGTTATCAATTTCAGTGGCATTATATTGGGTATAAAAATTGTTTGAAACCGTATGCGCCTAGCACTACAAGGGTGAACAGGGATATCTGATTTTTTTCTGTAGATAGACTGATACTCCAGGACTTGACCGGATACTTGTCCTGCCTGTAAAGTTCGACGGAGATCGCGGTTTGTCCCCCTTTCTGCCATTCAGGTTAAAGAGAAAACAATATTTCTCCACCTCCCACTCATAAGTCATAATTATTTAGTATTGCGGGGAGTCTCTGTGACAGAGATGTAGCGTCCTTGGCTTCAGACATCAAGGGTTCAAAATTTGACTCCCGTGTTTGGAGAGCAGTCTCGTCTGATTCAGCTCACCATCCTCAGTAGGCTCTACTGGCCCAATTTAGCCTGTTTTCATTCATTTATTCATTTATTCATTCATTTATTCGTTCATTTATTCATTCTTTTATTCATTCATTTATTCGTTCATTTATTTATTCATTTATCCATTCATTTTTTCGTTTATTTATTCGTTTATTTATACATTCATTTTTTCATTCATTCATTCATTCATTCATTCATTCATTCATTCATTCATTCATTCATTTCAGACATAGTAGTCCCAGGAAACACGAGGTGATGAACTAAATGCCTGCAGCACTATCTCAACATTGAACCAACATTGTTTTAACGCCTCATATTGCTCTATATTACCTCTCCCACCTAACGGTGGCGCCACGCGACACTGTCACGTCTGGATGGATTATTAAGTCATCTTTGTCCCCGCTTTTCAACAAGTGACGCTGCGACGCTGGCCCAACATTAAGCCAACATTGTCGTGTGGTGTTTGCTGTTGATGACCTCAGGCTCTCGTAGAGGTGAGGCCATTATTTTTCGGGATCATCATTGTCTCCGACTATTCCAACAAGTGAACATGAGACATTGACCAAATTTGGTTTATCGTTGGGCTAGCGTCTGCGACTCTGACCCAACATTCAAACAACACTAGCGCCTCGTGTGTGCTGTTGATGACATCTCTTACGTAACGGTGGCGCCACTGTCTCGGCTACATGATCAAACCACCATTGTCTCCCACTTTGTCACAAGTGAACATGACATTTTGGCCCAATATTGTTTCAATGCTGGCCCATCGTCTGCGCCGCTTTCCCAACATTAACCCTTTTAGCTCAAGGTCGGTCTGATGTCTAAAGACGGTCCCCGCACTGAAAGAATTAAAACATTTATAATGTCCTAGACCCATTACATATAGGTATTAAAATAAAGCGGAAAGAGCTAACTGAGACATTATTTTGTGATGATTTTAAATTGAAAACACCCTTTGGTCTCCATGGTTTATACAGAAATAGTCATTATTTTGTGATGATTTTAAATTGAAAACGCCCTTTGGTCTCCATAGTTTATACAGAAATAGTCATTATTTTGTGATGATTTTAAATTGAAAACACCCTTTGGTCTCCATGGTCTATACAGAAATAGTCATTATTTTGTGATGATTTTAAATTGAAAACACCCTTTGGTCTATACAGAAATAGTCATTATTTTGTGATGATTTTAAATTGAAAACACCCTTTGGTCTCCATGGTCTATACAGAAATAGTCATTATTTTGTGATGATTTTAAATTGAAAACACCCTTTGGTCTCCATGGTTTATACAGAAATATTTCAGCGCTGTGAGGGTTAAGCCAGCATCCCCAGCAGACACAAGACGTTGAATCAACGTTGGTTTACCGTCGGTCCACCGTCTTCGACGCTGGACCAACGTTAAACCAACATCGGTTCTACGTCTCGCGCCTGCTGGGTTGTGTTTGCTGGTGATGACCTCTCTTACGTAACGGTGGCGCCACTGTCTAGTCTGGATCACCGTTGTCTCCATCCGGGGAACATGAAACAGTCACCTAATGTTAGTTCAATGCATGGCCACTGTCTGCGACACTCGCCCAACATTGAGCCAGCATTGGGTCAACCTTTCGTGTTAGACGACGCCGGGGGCCGTTTTGTCCACACATTTGCGGCTGTAGCCTGTGAAATAATAATGTGCTCCCCCTAAAATTACAACAAAGCCAGTCGTTGAAAGAGAGGGGGGAAGGTATTTATGGTTGGAAATTTGAGGAGATGCCATCGTCACCCCCTCCTACTCCTCTATCTGAGGCTCTGCACACCTCTTTCTCCTCGCTCGTGAAATGGTCTGTCTCAGACCGCCAGGTTTCGAATTTGGAATCGTGTTTCTAGAGGGCATAGTCTGATTATCATAAAGGTAAAGGTGAAGGTGCAGGTTTATAGTCTGATATCAAGTCTTAAAAAGTCCACGGAGAGCATACAGTCCTGCAGCCGTCATCATTAACGTAGTGTCTCCTTATCATTATTATGACACTTATAATATGCCTTTGCCGTTTTTGACACAAAAGTGATATTAAAGTGAACTATCACCCCTTATATAGTATGATAAATAATTTTGTGACAAATAATTCTAAGTTGCCACAATATGGGGCACAATTGTTTCCTTATATGGGATGATGGGCTATCATGTGACCCATGTGAGGGTCACATGGTCGGTCACATGATAGCCAAATTTGATATCACGTTGCACCTTTAACATGTTTGAAAGCTGACATTTAAATGACATTAAAACAATGATAAAACGAACATAATGGTGACCGGCGGTCAAAGAGTTCACAGGTTAACGGTATCTACCCCTGTTGATGCTTTATTCACCTGAAGTCGAAGGTAATATTCGACAGCATTTTTCACCTCTTTTCTGAGATCTGACATAGTTTCAGCGCTGAGGGGGGGGGGGGGATACACTGTTTTACGCAATTTCATACGACATATTTTTTCTCACAGACGAACCGCGAAAACGTGACTTGGCACGTGTAGATATGACCCTCAGCAAAGAAGAGACTCACGATATCTACCAGAAAACACAATGCGTCCGACCAATGCTGCTTCAACCCTTTCAGTGCGGGGACCAGCTTTATACGTCAGATTTTGACGTCTTTAGACGTCAGATTCGGACGTCTAAAGACGGTCCCCGCACTGAAAGAATAATAAAATATTGATAATGGCCGTAGACCCATAGCATAGGTATTCAAATGAACCAGAAAAAGCTAGCCAAGACATTTATGATGATTTCAAATTGGAAAACCCTTTGGTCTCCATGGTTTATACGAAAGTATTTCAGCGCTGTAAGGGTTAATAACGGGTCAGCGGCTCGGACGATTGGCCAGCAAAAAAACATCGTTGTCTACTGTTTCAAGTCTAAGTAATTTCTTAACTCTTGTGTTGCTGTAGGCATATATGGTTTCGGGTAATTTTCATGCCAAATAAAATGTTACTAAAAATGATAAGAATGTTTGTGGCAGATGCTCTGGGCATGTCTGTGGCTAAATCCTTAGACATGCCCAGAAACCCTTATCGGGCGGGCGAGCGATACGAAGGAACACGCTTTCAATTACCCACCATGCCCTATCATCCCACCCTCACATCATCATCTGTACATCTTTCATCTCTTCAATTGACTACAACGTTTTTATCGTATTACAATGTCATTCAAATGACCATTTGTGCCGAAAAGTGACGTAAAGCAATAATTTACTACTACTGCTCAGTTCATCAAGCAATTCAATATACAATAGGTCCAGTTTATGTTTTTCGTCATTTGAAACTGGAAGTTGCGTCAACAATTCCTGCTCCAAATGACGAAAAATAGAAGTAAACAATTCAGCAATGATACGAATTTTAACAGCTAGAACTCTTGAGCTAATCAATTTAAATTCTCAGTCACTTAAAGGGACTCAATATGGCTAAAATCATCAAAAAATACGTGATTTTATTTTCATTTCTTAATATGCCCATACAAGGGCAGCTGCAGCCTCCTCGTATCTGGCTATAATCTTCGGGCGGATTGCCAGTGGCGTACCCTGGTTCCTCCGCTCAACAGCGGAGCCAATGCAGCACCCGCATCAGTGCTGGAGCTGATGTAGGCCGTGGTAGCCTTAAATAACCGGCAATAGCGTGTTTGACATTAGGTCTCTCACGTGGGATGAATGGAGTTACCCAGAGGGAGTGATCCTTCCTATTGTTACTCTGGGGACTATCCGACCCGAGGATAGCGGAGCTGCGCGAAATGCCTAGAGTTTCTTCATTAAATTGTACAGCGAAACTCAAGTCTCCGGCCGTCTGGGCATGTCTGGGGGTATATCTCCCAGAGATGCCCAGAACCCCTTATCGGGCGAGCGAAGGAAAACGCTCTCAATAACCCACCATGCCCTATCACCCCCACCCTCACATCATCATCTGTACATCATTCATCTCATCAATTGACTACAACGTTTTTATCGTATTATAATGTCACTTAAAAGACCTTTTGTACCAAAAAGTGACGTAAAGCAATGATTTACTACTACTTAATATGCCCATATGATGTAAAAGACGAAATTCCAGATTTCTTATTTCTGACATGTATGTCCAAAATAAGAAATACGGGAATTTCGTCTCTAATTGAGTCCCTTTAAGTGACTAAAAATTGGTTGGATTTGATCAATTTGTCTCTAAATTTACAGGGTCATCGCAGATTTTAGACATATTTAACTTTGAAAAGTGTGTTATATAAGGCCATTGAAACAAACAAAAAAATACTACTACAGCTGACTATGGTCGACATCAGTGTTCTAAGGGTTAACCTTTATCCTGCTAAGGTAATTTTTTTAAATTTTCAACCACTTGAGGTTGTGTCTCGCTACCGCGATCCACAACCTCAAGTGGTTGAAAATTACTCATATTTGTTTAATTCTAGCACAAATGTTTACACACACAAATGTTCAGACACACATTTCATTCCCAATAACAGCGACTAAAACAGATTCAAAACGACAATAGTCGCGATCAGCAGTAGAAGGGTTAACAGCTGGACTCAAATTCAGCCTTTACCTCACATATGGATTGTCATTCACATTGACGTTTAAATCTCTGGACGACGACAACAACGGACGACACTATTGATGTTTAGACACACATTTCATTCCCAATAACAGCGATTTTGTCGAATAATAAAACAGATTCAAAACGACAATAGTCGTGTGATCAGCAGGATAAGGAAAATTCAGCCTTTACCTCGTATATGTATGGTCATCGGTGGTAATCGCTGGACGAAGACAACAACGGACGACACTATATGTGACAGCGATATCTGAGTAAAAGTAGAGTTATGACATTAAACTCACACATGTAATGTTTGGCTATATGGAGACTACTATTTATAGTAAGCCCCGATTGTCTTAAAACTAGTCTCAGGGTTCCATCAATCAAAAATCTATACATAAGGTCATTCTGCTCGAGCCCAGACGGCCTCCGTCCCGATAAAAAATAGACGTTCACCAGAAGGTGGCTTACAAATCCTTTCAACGTCTCGTGTGTGTGTTGAATTGTTACAGCTTGCTGGGAAATAAGATTAATAAGGTATTGTAGGCCTTTCCACAAGGTACAGCGGCGCCTTCTGACCAAGATAATTTACTCTACACTTTGAACAATATAGGTTCTTTAAAAAGAACCCTTCAGTACCATTACCATGCAACTCCAGGAGCACCCTGCAAGGGTTTTCCTGGGGTTGCATGGTAAGAGTACTCAAGGGTTCTTTCTAAATAACCTGTATTGCTTAGAGTGTATGCTGGGCCGACGTAGTAGACACATTTCAAGAAATTGTCATTCGTGAACAGAAACGTTTTCCTGGGTTAAAATGTAGCATTCCCTTTTCTGGGGAGAGTCTACAGACGATTTTAGCCTTTGGTGGCACGCTTGGTGGATTCAGCTACTACACGGCTGGTCGATCCGTGCATAGGAATCACCTCATATCCACACGCCGTCCTACATAATCCCTATACCTCATGTGATCCCATACCTCGTGTGATCCCTGGCCTCTGCCACACCGACGCCGCATACCATGCAGGCAGTGGAAGCGGAACTCTCACCAACAATATTGTAAAGCAGTTAATTAAATTTTCACTTAAATTTGTATTTCGGTACATGATCCACAATTTAGGTGACTGAAAATTACATGGATTTGTAAAATTAACCCTTTCAGCGCAGGGACCGTCTTTATACGACAGAATAATCTGACGTCTGTAGACGTCAGATTCTGACGTCTAAAGACGGTCCCCGCACTGAAATGTAAGTCAAGTCCGCATCAGCGTTATATGGTTTTAACCCTCACAACGCTGAAATAATTTTATATAAACCATGGAGACCTAAGTTTTTTTTCAATTTAAAATCATCATAAATGTCTTAGTTAGCTCTTTTCGCGTCATTTGATATCTATGTTATGAGTGTACGGCCATTATACATATTTTACTCTTTCAGTCCGGGGATCGACTTTAGACGTCAGAATCTGACGTCTACAGACACTAGCAGCCTATAGTAAGTCAAGTCGACGCCAGTGCCTTAGGGGTTTCAGAGTTTTTTGCAGACTTAAATTCATTTTATTGGATCTAAAAAGCAAATAAAGATTACATATTTGAATTTAATCTGACATTGAGACCTTTGCTAAAACCATAATGCTGCTAGCGTGAAGGCCACCTCTAAGAAGATAATAAAAACGGGTTATGTATGTCGAAATACTATATAAACTGATAAACGTGTGTCACCCGCCAGAGCATGAAAAGCTCAATCAAGCACCACACACACAGAAACGGCGCTATTTTAAATTCTGTGTCTGGATGACAGTGTCATCCTATTCATCTCGCCATCTCCAGGAGGCTCAGTCCTGTCCCAATTTAGCCTGTATTTGCACCAAAAGTGATTTATTGTGGTGATCTTCTGCTGAATGATATTGTAACCAGGTTGTGCGTTCGTCCGTGCGCCCGTCCATCCGTCAGACTTAGTCAACGAGAGCTACTTATGTATACATGATTTGAGTCGTCTTTGCGCTTCGAAAAAATCACACCTTTATCTGATTGTTAAAGAGGCGTAACTGCCACTTAAAAAGTGGCAGTTACGACCTTTGACTCTGGAGGACTCAGGAAACCATGTGATGTAACGACTGGGCTCAAAGCGAGATGGTCGGGGTTTTTTTTCCAGCTCGATTAAATCCGAGAAAGAGAGAAAAGTTAGTGTTGTTTTTTGTCTCTACTATTGACGTGCAGCTGAGAGGAATCGATTTTCTAAGATTCCACCCTTTACGTGCTTGGGAAACATATATCTCGAACAAATTGATTTAAATGGAAAATGCCGCTACTTACTAACCCGTTAAGCCCTAAGCACGATTTTATAGTCGTGTTCAACCTCTTTAGTATTATTTTAAAATATTCTTAACCGTTAAAGCGCTGAATTTTTTAATAAAAACCTTGGAGACCAAGGTGGTTTTTCAATTTGAAATCATTATAAATGTCTTATTTAGCTCTTTCTGATTCATTTGAATACCTATGTTATGGGTCTACGGCCATTAGAAACATTTTTACTTTTACAGTGCGGAGATCGACTTTAGTCGTCAGAATCTGACGTCTACAACGTCAGATTCTGACTAAAGTCCATCCCCGCGCTGTAAGGGTTAAAAGTGAAATGTGCCTTATAGGAATATAATTTAAAAATACTTCTTGGTCTCTTAATTTCACAAATTTGAATAATTTTACCTATTTGAAGCTATGGATCGCGCCAGCCAAACACAAGTGGGTGGAAATTTCAGCTGAAATATAGCATTTAAAGGGCTAAAATTACGAGGTTTGTGGCTTCAGCTTGAGATAAATTAGGGTATTTCAAAGAATTTACTAATTTTCATTCACTGAAAACGAAAATATGATGAAATATCCGCCTAGTTCAAGATTAAATAACTTCTAATAGAAAATCTATAAAAGCTGTTGTCCACAAAGATAGTGTGACGAACGTGGAGTGAAATTAATCGTCTAGAAATCAGCTTATTACGATTGATTACTGGCACAGAAAAGTACCCATCGGGGGTCAGTGAATCAATCTCATCAGACAGGATGAAAACTAGCTGATTCAGAATGTATTTGAAGATCCAGACGAAAAAACTTGGCAGTCGTTCGGATTTGTCATCGTCTGGCGCCGAACCGAATATAATCACACCTGTAATAACCATTGTGCAGCTAGGCCCGGTTTCTTTTATTTTTTTTATTTATTAACCCTTAGAACACTGAGCTATTCAATTTAAATTTTCAGTCACTTGAAGTTGTGTCTCGCTACCGCGACACACAACTTCAAGTGACTGAAAATTTATGTGATTTGTGAAATTTAAGTCCTAATATATATCAGTGTTTCAAGATTGAAGGCATATTTTAATTTGAACAGCTGATTATCAGGGGTTATGCAGGTGCTAATAAAACATAGAATGTCTACTTTAGTTGACATTAGTGCTCTAAGGGTTAAAGTGTATTTATGTATATAGTGTATAAGCTTATACATAGCTGCAAAATGATAACATATATACATTCAATAAGACAAAAACAACAAAGTACTAAAATGCAACATAATTACAGCTGTAAGTGTCCTTGTCTCCACCCTGCTAACTATTAAGTGTTCTGGATATATATGCAGGACAATATATGGTACTTACTGGGCAGTACAAAGCGCTTCTAAGTCATTCAAAAAGAGTAGAGCATCCTCCCGATTCCGGCTTTCCTTCTGTCGCGATATTGCCATGTAATGTGCAGAAAACTTTCATTCAACATTCACACCATAGAAAGTAATTTATACTCGCCATTTTTTCACCCACTGAATACGCTGATAGCGTAGATGAAAATGTTAATTTCAGACGTATCTCGGACAACAAAGGATTGCTATGTTGTGTGCTATGACTGTATCATCCTGACAACACACGTAACCCCTCCCCTACTTTGACCGTATATATACACGGGTTGAAGCTAGTTTCAAACCAAATATAATGTCACTGAAATTGATAAAATAGTTTGTGACAGATGCTCAAATAATCAAATAATTCAATTTGAGAGATGCCAGTTTTCATAAATAATGATATTTTCCATTGATTTGAAGCTGGAAATTGCGTCAGCAATTCCAGCTTCAAATGAAGAAAATACTCAAACAAATCGGCAGTACGAGGCTTAACTCTGCTGTCCGGATGCCACTATGTATGCACAATGTTCACACCAGTTTTAAATCTGTTATTTCTGGAATGTATAAATTCGTACTTTTTTCCCACTTTTCTGGCGCTAGTTACATAATTTATGCTATCAATGTTTCATTCACTTCCATTGCAAAACAGCGCACCGCGAATCACCGCGACGAAATTGCACGTCTCCTTTCTGGAATATTGTCAGTCATGTTTTTTTCACATCAAACCAGCAAAGTGGCATACGGCATCAAGTGCTCTGACGACACCTCTACCCAATGTCTGACCAATGTTGGTCCACCGTCTACGCCGTTGCCCCAGCATTGGTCAAACATTGGGTAGATGTGTCGTGTTTACGGGAAAGCGCTCTGACGACACTCTCTAATGCACTTAGACAGGTCCATTTAACTCTCCAAAATGCGGGCACCATAGTACACGGTGTCCAACAAACCCCAGACGCTCAGACATTGTTGCTTTAATGTTGGGCAAACGACGCACTCTAACATTAACCCTTGAAGCGCTGACAATTTGTGTGTAAACCATGGAGACCAAAGGTTAGCTCTTCTCGATTCATTTGAATACCTATGTGTTATGGGTCTACGGACATTAGAAATATTTTTACTCTTACAGTGCGGGGATCGACGTCTGGTCAGATTCTGACGCCTACAGACGTGAGATTCTGACGCCTACAGACGTCAGATTCTGACGCCTACAGACGTGAGATACTGACGCCTACAGACGTGAGATTCTGACGCCTACAGACGTGAGATTCTGACGCTTACAGACGTGAGATTCTGACGCCTACAGACGTGAGATACTAACGCCTACAGACGTGAGATTCTGACGCCTACAGACGTGAGATTCTGACGCCTACAGACGTGAGATTCTGACGCCTACAGACGTGAGATTCTGACGCCTACAGACGTGAGATTCTGACGCCTACAGACGTGAGATTCTGACGCCTACAGACGTGAGATTCTGACGCCTACAGACGTGAGATACTGACGCCTACAGACGTGAGATACTGACGCCTACAGACGTGAGATACTGACGTCTACAGACGTGAGATTTTTACGTCTAAGGTCTAATCCCCGCACTGTAAGGGTTAAGCCGGCATTGGGTTAATGTTCCATACATGTATGTGCCGATGAGAATGTTCTTCTGCCTTAGGACGGCATGGCGAATCTATTGATAACCGCGCTCTAGTATAATATAATAGTAATTTGTATAGGCCTATACATAGATCTGCGACCTGGAGTAAATCTCATAGACATGCCCAGAACTCCTTATTGGGCAAGTGAAGGAAAACACTCTCAACAACACATCATGACGTGAAGCAATAATTTACCACTACTACATAGATCTGCGTATTTACCAAATAGACCAGTTTATTCGCCAGCAACTCATTGCGCCCAATTTCAGTTTCACTTTAGATGTAAATATTTTAATACCAGGCAGGCAGACTGACAGAAAGTTTTCAAAATATTTCTGCTCACAAGCTTTCTTGGTCGGCCATCTTCGAAAACATTTTATTGGTTTAGTGCCAAAAATATGGGAAAAGTTTCACGGTTATATTGTTCAAATTTGAAAAAAAGCATAGCTATATCAAATAAACAGAGCATTATCAATATGCGGCGCAGTTTGCGGTTAAAAAATGCATAGCACTATTAGCATCAGTATATTATCGGGAATGCTCAATTTTGTTACTTTTGCCATACCTTTTCATTTATTTTTTGCTATTTTTAATCCTACTTTTATCCCACTTTGTCACTGTACTGGACAGCCTTGGATGATACGAAACAGTGATCGGGTTCAGTTTCTGACACTCTGCGCAATTGTTTTCACAATGAGACGTAGGCCTATAACTGTATCAGCCTATAGTATATCGCACTCTAGCTGTGGTTAAAACTGCAATCTATACATGTGACTTGATCGTGTGTGAAAATACAAACGTTGTTCATTTTTCTTGCGATATGGGAAAATACAGCACATGTCCAATGAATAAGGTATTCGCCCAAAGGCTCACACCTTATTCATTGGACGAGTGCTGTATTTTACAATAGCGCACTCAAATGAACACCGTTTGCATATCTTGTGTATAGTTGTGTTGGTTGAGTCTAGTCACAAGTGACAGCCATTTACAGGATGACCAAAGCTGTATCAGTGTCAGGTGTGCATTATGGGCCAGCATTGATACAACATTATATCAACAGTTTGTATAGTATAGGCAGACCTGCCATTGCGTGGGGCGGGGGCCCTAGGGTAGTGGTTAGCACCGCTGCCTTTCACGCCAGAGTTCGGGGTTCGGTTCCCGGTCTCGGCGGTTTGAAAGAAACAAAAATGTTTCTTCCCCATCCACGTGTGAAAGTCAGTATTGTGGGGAGCCTCCGTGACCGAGAGGTAGCGTGCTCGGCCTCAGACCGCCAGGGCTCGAATTTCGAATCCTGTGTCTGGAGGACAGTGTCATCTCAATCATCTCACCATCCTCAGGAGGTTCTCCTGGCCCAGTTTAGCCTATATGTGCACAAAGGTGGCCTAAAGCCCGATTCATTTCATTTTCTGCCATTGCGTGATGCCGACTATTTGCGAATATCTCAAAACTTTAAATTATTCAACATATTTGGTTGCGCCGCTTTGGACTAGATTTACTCTGTTGGGAGTGTTGATCGTTGGGCCTGCGTTGAAGACGTTAGGCCAACAACAGCCCATTATTGGGTCAATGTTTCGTGTCTGCTGGGACCGCACACTGGAGTCACGCCTCGAATTGGGAGCATGAATATTGAATCTAGTTGATTTCACACGCTCTGGGGTGCTCAGGGACATACTGGGCTGATGCTTGACTATCTTTCTGTTTTTAACCAATAAATCTCTGAGATATGTGTGCAATACCACGAAGATCAGGGTTTTTTTTAACTTTGATATCATCATAAATGTCTTAGTTATCTCTTTCCGATTCATTTGAATACCTATGCTATGGGTCTCCGGCCATTATAAATGTTTTTGATCTTACAGTGCTGGGATCGACTTTAGACGTCAGAATCTGACGTCTAAAGTCGGACCCCGCGCTGAAAGGGTTATAACATATCCTGATTGTTTCTATTTTTCGTCATTTGAAGCTGAAATTGCTGACGCAATTTTCAGCTTCAAATGACGAAAAATATTTCCATTTATGAAAATATATACATGTTCAATATTATTTGATCAACTGATCACCACAACTATTCAATTGATTTCGGTGACAAGCTGTTTTGTTTGAAACTTGAAAACGTATATCGGCCTATATATACAAGGGTTTAAAAGCCGGAAAGGGAAGATGAAAATGAGGCAAGTTATCATGTTTTCCAGTCATCATATACTCTCATAAAGTTTGACTGACTTCCAGGTGCTTTCTGCTGTTTTAAATCATATGTGATTGGTTTTGACGGATTTGTGCCAATAATAACTCGACGCCCGGAAGTGTTACAGGTTTAGCCCACTCAACGCGTATTAACCCTGGCCCTGCTATAATGTCTGTCAGTAGTTTCCAATTCATTTGAATAAAGCTTGGATTGCTAGAGCAATCCAGGTTCAAATGAAACATCTTGAAAAATTGAATTATTTCGTCAACTTAGCATCATCTACCACAAAATATAAATTTCTCTCGATTTTAGTGTAATTTGTCTTCTATTTCAGAAAATATCTTCAAAAATAGAATTATTTCATTAACTGAAAATCTACCACAAAATATGTTATCATTTTTAGTGGCAATGTATTTGCTATAGCATCATAAGGGTGTATGTGACTCTGACCCAGCATTTGGTTGATTTAGTCCGCTGTTTTAAGCATCAGACAGTCGCCGTGTGTCAAGTCACGGAAGTTTTACATCTTTTTTACCTGTCGATACGTCACCCGTGCAGAGCCAAACGGCAGTAACTGCTTACTTTTCAAGTAAGCAGTTACTGCCCTTTTACCTGTGCACGTCAGTACAGGTCTGGTACACGTGGCCCTATCGCCTATTGGTGTGACCAACCTCATCTATCACTAGTGTTTGCTTTGTTGATCTGACCAGACTTCTGAACGCAAACCACACTCCGTATGTTCACAGGTGAAAGTTTAACCCTTGTAGTGCGGGGACCGACTTTAGACGTCAGAATCTGACGTCTATAGACGTCAGATTCTCACGTCTAAAGTCGATCCCCCGTTGAAAGAATTATAAGTTTATAGTGGAAGTAGACCCATGACATTAGGTATTCAAATGCAGAGAGGATATAGCTAACTAATCATTTATGATGACTTCAAATTAAAAATAGATATATCGTGCAAAAATAATCCAGCGTTGTAAGGGTGAAATTAATATCTGAAAGGTCATCTTTTATGTGAGTGAATCATTTCTGGAAATGGACAATTGAAGGAATGCTGCACACACATTTGACTATTTGCAACAGCGAAAACACCAAAATATTTGTGGCCCCAATGTTAAATTTTGCATTACCGAAATAATAAATAAATAATAAATACTCAGTATTATGGGGAACCTCCGTGACCGAGAGGTAGCGTGCTAGGCCTCAGACCGCCAGGGTTCGAATTTCGAATCCTGTGTCTGGAGGACAGTGTCATCTCATTCATCAACATACTGGCCCAGTTTAGCCTATATGTGCACAGAGGTGGTCTAAAGCCCGATTCATTTCATTTTTTTACCGAATAAAATATACTATATGCGGTCCACATGATGCGATCTGTTTTATGTCCTATATATGATCTGTCTTACGAGATTAATCTACAGGCGTTTTGAATCTGTTTTATTAGCAGGTTAAATCACTGTTATGGGGAATGAGATGTGTGTTTAAACATCAAGATTTGCAAAACGTTGTCTCAAATTAATTTTCACCCACTTGAAGTCGTGTGTCGCGGTAGAAATGGTAATGATTTAATTTAGCGCTTTATGAGTTAAAGATTACTGTGATTCATACTCAAAACATTTTGTAGCACCATGGAAATAGTAGGAACCTTTACTATCTTCATGGTAACATAAACTGACTGATATTGCATCACCGGTCCAGTACTACAGTAGATAAGTGACCTAGAACAGTGCGTCCTAAATAGAGGCTGTCATTGAGTAGGTTCAGTACAACAGTAACCCAGTGACCTATATCGCGGTGCGTCTTAAATTGAGGCTGTCATTGAGTAGGTCCAGTACAACAGTAACCCAGTGACCTATATAGCAGTGCGTCTTGAATAGAGGCTGTCATTGAGAAGGTCCAGTACAACAGTAACCCAGTGACCTATATCGCGGTGCGTCCTAAATAGAGGCTGTCATTGAGTAGGTCCAGTACAACAGTAGCCCAGTGACCTATAGAGCAGTGCGTCTTAAATTGAGGCTGTCATTGAGAAGGTCCAGTACAACAGTAACCCAGTGACCTATATCGCGGTGTGTCTTAAATAGAGGCTATCATTGAGTAGGTCCAGTACAACAGTAACCCAGTGACCCATCTAGAGCAGTGCGTCTTAAATAGAGGCTGTCATTGAGTAGGTCATGTACAACAATAACCCAGTGACTTATCTAGAGCAGTGCGTCTTAAATAGAGCTGTCATCGAGTAGGCCCGGTACAGCAGTAACCCAGTGACTTATATGGCATAGCAGTGCGTCTTAAAAAGAGGCTGTCATTGAATAGGTCCAGTACAACAGTAACCCAGTAACCTATATAGCATAGCAGTGCGTCTTAAAAAGAGGCTGTCATTGAATAGGTCCAGTACAGCAGTAACCCAGTGACCTGGAGCATAGCAGTGCGTCTTAAAAAGAGGCTGTCATTGAATAGGTCCAGTACAGCAGTAACCCAGTGACCTAGAACATTGCGTCTTAAAGGTCCAGTACCACAGTAGTCCAGCGACCTATATGGCAGTGCGTCTTAAATAGAGCTGTCATTGAGTAGGTCCAGTACAACAGTAACCCAGTGACCTATAGAGCAGTGCGTCTTAAATAGATGCGGTCATTGAGTAGGTCCAGTACAACAGCAGCCCAGTGACCTATATAGCATAGCAGTGCGTCTTAAATAGATGCGGTTATCAGTAGGTCCAGTACAACAGTAGCCCAGTGACCTAGAGCAGTGCGTCTTAAATAGAGGCTGTCATTGAGTAGGTCCAATACAACAGTAACCCAGTGACCTATATGGCAGTGCGTCTTAAATAGATGCGGTCATTGAGTAGGTCCAGTACAGCAGTAACCCAGTGACTTATATAGCATAGCAGTGCGTCTTAAATAGAGGCTGCCATTGATTAGGTCCAGTACAACAGTAACCGAGTGACCTATATAGCATAGCAGTGCGTCTTAAATAGAGGCTGTCAATAAGTAGGTCCAGTACCACAGTAACCCAGTGACCTATATAGAGAAGTGCGTGTTTGATAAAGGATGTTATTGAGTAGCGCCGCGTCATGAATAAATAACGGACGACTTGCACTTTAATGTGGATCGGATCAATGAGCTAGTTTTGCCCTAATCCCAGACGTGACTGAAAATGAATGTTTCTGCCACAGATCGCGACGGTGCAAAACGTGTACAGATTCATTTAATGCTGGTATCTAAGATACACCTAGGATTAATTTTATTAAGTCAATAATGTGTTTATTAGAATCTTTTAGATCATTTTCCACTACCTCGTTAAAATATGTTTTTTTCGGATCTTGAAGTGGCACTGGCGCACCCACGCACCGCCATGTTAACACTTGCAGCACGGGGACCGACTTTGGAGGGAGAATCTGACGTCTATGTACGTCAGATTCTGTGGGTCCCAGCACTGAAAGAATTAAAACGTATAATGGTCATAGACACATAACCCAGCGACCTATATGACAGTGCGTACTCAAATGAAGCAGAAAGAACTACCAGTGACATGTATGATGATTTCAAATTGAAAAAACCCTTTGATCAAGTTTGATCACACCATGGTTTCTACAAAAATATTTCAGCGTTGTAAGGGTTAGTAGACGTTGATTTCCCAGTTAGAACTAAGTTCTCGATCCACGGCCCACACCTTTACGGTGTGTGTCTGTCCATGGCTAGGATCCACGACCCACACATTTATATTACGGTGTGTGACTGTCCATGGCTAGGTCTACCCCGCCCGCAGACAGGCTCCAGGATGCACGCAATACAAACTGTCCAGATCCAGAGTCTGCTGTAAAACTAACTGGTCCTCACTGGCACGCAGCAAACACGAGGCATTGATGCAATGCTGGGGCAATGTTGGTCCAGCGTCGTAGACGGTGGGCCAACATTGCCCCAGCATTGGGTTAATGGCGTCTGTTTGCTGGGTGCACGCAGTGTTTGCTGTAAAAGCATATTACACCTAAATGACGGTCACGTGAAGGAACTGACTGATGCAGCGGAGTAGACGGCACGACATCGCGAAATTTCTGCAGATTTTGTGATAAAATATTTCTTACTTTAAATTATTTTAAATAATTTACATTTTAATTAAAATAACTGAATGGATAACTAGACCTCTAGAGCGAGCTCTGCAACCAACAACATCAAAATTACTTACATATATATGTACAATTTCAAAATTACTTACATAAATATGTGCAATTTTAAAACTACTCACATAAATATGTGCAATTTCAAAATTACTTACATAAATATGTACCATTTCAGAATTACTTACATAAATATGTGCAATTTCAAAATTATTTACATAATAATAATAATAATAATAATCTTTATTTATAGAGGGTTGCTCATTGAGCTTTCGCTCATCTGCCATGAGGCCCTCTTCAGAATGGTACATAATGTTCAAATAACATATCATACAAGCATAGATTATCAATAAAATAGATTATTACAAATATGAGCAATAAAAGAAGGTCAATAATATACATAGTATAACTACATATAAGCATGCACATAGTAGGAATATAGTATAACTATTTTATACATCGATCTATTCAGTAAGTTTATCACAGTTAAGGCCAGATAAAAAATTAAATACTTTTGACTGAAAAACAGAAAGAGAAATTGCTTGTCTTGTTTCGCTGTCCAGGCTATTCCACAATTTAGGGCCATTGAAAGATAAACTCCTGTTGTGTTTTTTCGGAACATCTAAGCGACCTGTGTTTGAAGACCTTAAATTATAACGCTTTGAATCTAGTTTGATGCTAAACATGTCATGTAAATATTCAGGAGAAATTTTGTAAATGCACTTGTAAACTAAGCTAACTTGGTGGTATTTAACAATATCAGAGAACGGGATCCATTTCAATTCTTTAAATAAATTTGCGCTTGGTGTGAAAATAAATAAATATGTACAATTTGAATCAGAACATGTGTAAATTCAATGCTTCAATTTCTGCTTCTATTTATCTTATTTGAAGCAGAAATAATCAAATCCAAACGGTTTTTGACGTGATGAGCACTTTGATTAGCACACTGACAGTCAGTCCGCAGGCCGTGATTATTTTAGCGAAAAGGTCGCTTTGTTTTGTATTAATTTAAAGGCTTCGCGGGGGGTAAAAATTTGGCGCGGAATTACAACATTTATCCTGCATTTTAACTGGTTTTAATTGTTGCTGTAAACGATTTAAAATTGGCCTTGAGTCATTCTGCCAGTTGTTCACGTAAGACCAACATCAGCTAATTGTTCTACGTATTTTGTGTCAACAATATCTATTTAAATCAGTGAATTTTAAAGGATTTAATGTGACACCCACAGAGAGGTTGAATAGCTCTCTCTAAATTACAGCTTTTCGTTGTTGGTTCCTTTTTTTGGCCAGAAAAAAATCAATTAACTGATTGAATTTTCATGTAGTCTAGAATTTAAGGCGTGCCCTCATGCCGTTCGGTGCGACCGCCGGTTAGCGGCAAAAAAAAGAACCAAGATATTCGAGAGGTGGTATTACACTAGGTTCAATAAATATCCGGTCATGATCTTACAGCTGTTTATATCACTTTAAAACCATTTTAATGGAATATAGATGGCTTGAAGTTGTCTTACGCAGATTTAATTCGAGCGTGTCATACTACACTGACTGCACTGTGATATTAATAGGCCTACCGGTATCTCATATCATGTTCAGCGGCCGGCAAACCCTCACACCAGTCACATGTATCATGTGTATAGGCTACATACCAGTCACCACCACTGCTCACACAGCCTCACAGGTGAAGCACACATTGACACAATCATTGCCAATGAACGTGCCGCCGCTGCACTGGTACTGGTGGGCCCGGCAGTTACTCGAGTTAGGTCCTGCAAAATGCTGTTTGATTACAACTTCAAGTGAAGAAGTGACAGTGTGCGGGGTGGTGCTGAACTAGACTCTCAGGCTTTAGACAGTCATGATAGAAGGGTTAGCCGAGAGGCCAAACATGCCATGATCCCGTTTTGATGTAGGCCTAGGGCCTAACACTAGGCTATAGACCCTATTTGGACCCCCATCTAGCTATAGACCCTGGTGTGATGTTAGGCTAGGCCTATAGGCTTAGCTATATAGCCTATAGATCTAGTCATACAGCAGCCTTTGTTAAAGTAAACGTTTAGGCCTACCCGGAACAATAGTCTACAAGTACATGTAGGCCTATAGGCTTACAATACTGTCATTAGGCTACATGTAGGCCTACACCAGATTTAGACATGGTCTGGGTAGATGCGGGATTTGAAAAAGAAGGGGGCGCAGGTGGCTCGAGGCCAATGTAAGGGACTATTTAGGCCTATTTGTTTAATTGATAAATCAAAAATATTCCATTTATTAATATAGGGGGGTATTAAAAACATTTGGCAAAAAAAGAATATATCCCACCTGGATCGGGCGAAAAAAAATCGACATCTGTTGTGGGTGGTTATTAAATATAAATTTTCCAAAATTTGTTTGCCCCCGCAAAAAAAATACAAACAATTCCTCTTGAGTTACACTTTAGGTCTGGATGTGACTCCAACAGGCTAGGAAAAATTAACTGCTTTTTAACTAGGAGGTCAACCTTGCTATTGGCTATCAGTATTTTAAAATTAGATTGATTGAATAGGAATAAAAAAAATGTTTCAACTTTTATTTTACCCTCATCATGCTCATTATCAATACAAAAACTGTATATTACACATTTTTCAAGTAGGCCTATCTTGAAATAATTCCTTATCTGTCCAGAATTTTTTTTTTCTGTGAAAAATAAATCTGGATAGCAACATTTTACAAATTGCTGCAATATATTGCTAAAAAAAAATATATATAGACAGTAATATCCCTTGCTACTTATCAAGCATATGCCTATTATTTCTAAAATGTGAGAGAAGTTAACTTCACAGACTTAATTTACATTGCCATAAACATGATAAATTCTTAACGTTTGTTTTCATACACATTTGTTACCCTATTTTTCAGTTCTGATTTTCCTCTCATTTTTTTATTACATTTGTTTGAAGATATTGCATGTATTGTAGGCCCTATACACAATTATTGACCATTTTTAAATGAATACAAAACACACACTGAACTGCACAAAAAACTTGAATTCTTATATATAATGATACTATAAGTAGGCCTACAACATGTACAAAGTGCAATCAAAACATTCTACATTAATAAATACACTACACCAGATGAATTATAACTCATTTGTAAAGGCAATTATACCCGAAGAAATGTACTAGACTAGTATATTGATTAAAATTGAATGCTTTTTGTGTAGCTATTTGCATTTCGTCTTAATGCATAATTAATATTTTATGAATAACATTCTCAAAAGTTCATACATGCCTGAAATGACTGATTTCTCATAACTGAATACAAGTATTCACATCAATGTCATTTTTGTTTTATTCTTGATAAATATGTGGACTATTTCTAAATCAGTCAGTGATGTTGTCATTTGTTATGCATGTATTTCCCTTAGCATGACTTTCTGACATGACAAGATATACATATTTGACACAATATAAAAAAACTGGCATTAATAGTACATCATGTCATGAACTAAGCCTACATACTCAGCAAAAGATCCGCAGAAATAAATTTAACCCTTGTTCTGCTATGACTAAATATCAGTATGTCTTACAAACAAATTTCAAACCCAACAAAAACATAGTCAAACCAAAAAGAGTCGTTCGGAAACGAACACGAAAGCAGCCCTCCTTTATTGCCAGTCGGCCATTTAAAATTTGATATAGATCAGTACATTTTTTCAGAGCTTATTTTATATTAGCGCTTTAGCTATTATGCAAGATTTATGAGATAATGCGAAAAAAAAACAATTAAAAATGACCGTCAGTCAGCTATTTTGGATTTTATTTCAGCGAAATTTGTCATGGGTTATCCTTCTGTGAGTCATTACGTTTTGTTCTATATGCTTGGTCCAGCTATTTTCCTTTGTTTGGGATTGACGAAAATATTACAAAATTACTGAAATTAAAAATGGCCGCTAAACGGCCATTTTTAAATCTATTGCTCTCCAAAGTTAATCATGTCATTGGCTGACATCACTGTGCCTATTTCCCAAATAAAAAGAAGATATGCTGGGAACTTTTTCCTGAAATGAGTATTTCTT
The DNA here is from genome assembly GCA_964017125.1 of Flabesymbios commensalis. Taxonomy (NCBI): domain Eukaryota; kingdom Metazoa; phylum Annelida; class Polychaeta; order Terebellida; family Flabelligeridae; genus Flabesymbios; species Flabesymbios commensalis. The sequence goes on along the minus strand of OZ024916.1, from coordinate 59,657,882 downwards.
TGTTGTTGGCGCTATTACAGGGAATAATTTGCTTCAGAAAAATTGTGTAGCAGTTTAGCATACTGGCATGTGTCAAGCTACTATTCTCCATACGAAGAACTGCTACACCAACATATTATTGTGTAGCATTTGCCCAAAATTGCGTAGCAAACTGCACCGCTACACCAGACAAATTATTCCCTGTATTATAGTAACTAGAAAGAGTTGTGCGGAAACGAACACGAAATCAGCCCTCCGTTATCGTTTTTGAAAACGGCCATTTTAAAATTGTTTGATCCCCAAAGTTAATCAGGTCATTGGCTGATATAGCTGAACATATTTGCCAAATTAAAAGAAGATCTGATGGCAACTTGTTCCTGAAATTCGCTAATGAGCATTTTTTTGTTAGTGCTCATAGTAATTGAAGGGTTGGTGATATGGGGATCAAAATGTCACCAAAACAATTTCCCAGTGGTATGTGATGGATATGTGAAGTACATGTATGAGGAAGCAGAAGTTGATAGATCAGCTATCATGCCAGTTTTCCGAGATAATGAGAAACAAGAGGCCTGAAGTCCAATGTCATCCCCAGCATAACTTAGGTTCTGAATTTTGGCGCCTACAAATAATTAAAAAAGTAGACTTGTGGCGGCCATTTCAAATTTAATTAAAATCACCAACACATCTCCATATGGTGGGAAATGTGATCGTAAAATTTGAATAATTTCTGACTAAGTATTTGAGTTTTTGCGCTTACAAAAATGAAATTGATCCGTGGCAGCCATTTTGAATTTCAGTAAAACCTTTAAAAAATCTCCTGGACTGTATATCATGGGCAAAGTTATTGTAAAATTTGAATAATTTTTTACTTGATTTTTTGCGCACACATGAATTCGGTTAGCATCTTTAAAAACTCACTTTCACATCTCCACCTAGTTAGGAAGGTGATTTAAAGATTTTGAAAAAAAATTCGCAATCACAAAAATGATAACTTGACCTCTGGTGGCCATTTTGAATTTTTGTTGCATCTTTAAAAAATCTAAACATTACGGACGCTGTACGGAATCCTGGCACAACTAAAATCCCCCTTTCCCTACGGGTAGGGGATAAAAACAATTAAAAATGGCCGACTGCCATTGATCAATATATACATATATACATAAATGCATAGGACATTATGGTTAATTCACAATGTAAACCTTTATATATAACTAAGAAGTTCTAATTTTTTATATTGTTATAACTTGTTTACATGCATTTTCTTTCTCATTCTCAGTTCACTCTGTTTATGCCATCAATTTATACAGCTTGTATCAATCAACTACCTTTTCTTATAATCTAAACATAACTTTTCTCATTAGCTGGACACACACATTTTTAATAAATACTGGTACGTTAATACCTGATATGATGTATTTTTTCATGTATGATGTGTATTAACCCTTTAACCGGCAAATTATTCAATTTGAATTTTCACTCGCTTGAAGTTGTGTCTCGCTGACGCGATCCACAACGTCAAGCGAGTGAAAATTATTCAGAATTGCGAAATGGAGATCAACTTTTTTCAGATCTTGCTCATTTAAAGTCACATTTTATATTTAACATGTTTAAAATGTGGTAAATGATGTAGTAATAAAAACTGAAGAAATTGAATATATTCGGGACCGGCGGTTAAAGCGCTAATTTTTAATTGTTACCCCTTAGCAAAGATGTTAAAAGTGGCATAGATTTAACAGGTTTACGGATCAATACAATCATGATATCCAATTACTACTCAACATTGTCATTTACAATCGCTTCCATTAATTAGAAAATGACAGATGAAATAAGTGAGGATCCCATTTTAGATTTTACCATTGTCATGATTACTTTCACACATATAATATACAATATGATCATTGGAAGGATTATGCTATGCATTTCATGACCCATGGATTTAGCCCATGTCAAATAATTTGAAGAAATAAATTTAAATATGTTATTGTTCTACTCTTTAATTCATTATAATAACTTTATTATTTCTAAAATTGGTCAATTCATTACTTAGCTACTGCTTCATGAATCTCTGTAAATTTAAATTTATAATCAAAAATAATTTCAATTCAAATATTCCTAATTTTTACATTTCCTTCAATTTTAAAAGTGTAAGATATCACATTTTGAGTCTGAATTCCCAAATCATATCACTCCAAATTGTTTAAACATTATTTGACACTCCTGACATTAACTTAGGGTGCCTCTAAACCTAATTAATAGGCTGAAGATTGAGAAATCATTGTTTGACAATTCCTTATTAAATTGATCATTACATTCATTGCTTGGAGGCTGAATACCAAATTTGTATATGATTTTGATGATGTGTCCTTAAAAAATGCCCATACCAAGCAAAATAATTCATGAACATTAACCTATTAAGCTTTTACTTGTAGTTTTAATTTTAATTTAAAGGGACTGGCCCAGGCTTAAATCATCAAAAAATAGGTGATTTTATTTTGGCTTCTTAATATGACCATATGATGTAAACATGTCCGTAGACTAGAACTGTAAAAGTTTTTTAAGTGTTCTGCTGCGCATTCACCAATTAGACTAAATATAGAGACGAAATTCCCGCATTTCTAATTATTGACATGGTTGTCAATAATTAGAAAGCGGGAATTTCGTTTTTATATCTAGCCTAACTGGTGAATGCGCAGCACAAAAATTAAAAAACTTTTGCAGTTATAGTCTATGGACATGTTTACATCATATGGTCATATTGAGAAGCCAAAATAAAATCACCGATTTTTTTATGATTTTAGCCTGGGCCAGTCCCTTTAATGTGGAAAATAAAAATACATGTACATCCTCTTTATAATTGGGATGTAATATACTACTACAATTAATCAGATGAATAAACCCGGTATTCAAAATATACAACATGTGGCTCAAACTGTACATGTTAAATGTGAGTAATATGTGCTGTTGTAGCACACTTCTTTCCAGTGAACATGTTGCATGCACGAAGAAGCCTCTCACAAGTCTGCAAACATATATATTTCATTGTATGAATATAGAAGTATTTTTTCCTATAATCAAAGTAATTAAATATAATAATACACTTAAGACTAAATGTTCACTTTTAAACAAAACTACATAAAATACAACATTAAGTACTATGAAATGACTGCAACAAATTTTATTCAACATGTTGTACCTCCCCCACAAAGAAATTTCTGGAGTTGATTATTATTCAACGTTCACTTGCCTAGAAGATGAAAACCAATAAATGCATGCAATAATTTACAAACTGTCATTTAACTTTTCATCCCCTTCGAGAGAAATTAATCACTTTTAGTGAATTGAATGTAATTTCTTATACATGTAACTGCTTTAACCTGCTAATAAAAATATTAAAATCAATTCAAGTGATGATTAGTAGTTAAAGGATTGATCGATTTGACTTACTTTTAATAATCAGTGAAACCTCATACACAATGTAGCACAGAACATATTCACTGCAATGTATCTCACTGCCTAGTTTATATCTGGAATATAGAAACAAAAAATCTAAACAAAAAATCAATGCAGTGAACATGGTGAAACACCCCAAATATGATTATTTTTTCAACAATATTTCTTTTTCTGTAACTAATATTTTTGTGATTATTAACAGTTCTGAACTTCACAATGTTAGAAGAATAATTATGATTACATTTAGAAAATAGACATTTAATATGTCAGTGCAAGTGGTGAATTATTTAAGATTACACATATTACAATGTACAACTGTGTATTATGCATAATTTCAGTAAATTGGTTAATTACTTTAGATCTAATCTTTACATGTACAATTGGAAAAAATGGTTAACATTTAATTTCTTATATACAATTTCCAGTATCAAATGAGATGGGATTAGTTATAAAAAAGACATATTTATACACAGTGGTTCAAATATACACAGAATGGACAGTTGATTACTTCCACATTTAACTTGTGGTGATAGATACTTTTTTAATTATGCAAATAAATTAATCAAAAATATTAATACATATGTATTACCAAAATTAGGGATGTATCCAGGTTTTCTTTTTTACATGTGGCCCAATGTGAATTTGGTGGGCCTAGTGCCTTTTTGTGTCTCAAACATGGTTTTCTAGGTTAATATCTCAGCTGTCAGATAAACTGAGTTTGGAAAGTTGTGTAAAAAGCTGTGATAGTAAAATGAAGTAATGATTCCTCCATTATTCAAATTGAATTCTAAATATTATTCATGATATATTTGAAGTTAACACATTTGTCTGACATTTATTTCAGGTAAATGTTATTGCAAAAACATTAGATGGTGAAATGGCCAACTTACCATTATTTTAAACTAGGATGGGGCTGTTCTAATTATTCTGTTAGGGTGCATTGATTGCACAAATGTACACATGTATGAAGGTCCATGAAAAAACAAACATTTTAGGAGGTAAACTTTTAAATTTATGTAGGGGTACTTTCTATTCTTTTTTGTATATGTTAAGGATATGTAGACCTCTAACTATATTATGTAGATGTATAAATTAGGCCTAATATAAGACCTAGCCATATAGGCTATTTTATACACTTTAAATTTAATTACATTAAATACTGGTCTGGCTAGGGAAGCCACACCTGTTCTAATGCCTGGTAAATTATACAGACCTGACCTAGAAGCCTAAAATATTCACTACCCGGTAATTGCAACACCATAGATATGGGTCAAATTCAGTATCTAGACCTGAGCCCTTGTAGGCCTAGTCATTGAATTATGTTTTACTCTGACAGATGTACCCCCAGATTGTGGGCTGTGGGCCTACTGCACAACACATTAAAACAAAAGGCTTACATGCTACTACTATGTAGGCCTACAGCTAAGTTACAGATCCAGAAGAGGGACATCCTGACCCACCCCCTCTTTTGAAGCTAACTGTACCTCATCAACCCTCAGTCACACTGCTAATTGAATAATATATTCAATTATCACCTAATTTTTAAATTTTGTCTCGCTACCGTGTCGCTAATTTGCATTATTTTACTGTGTTATTTGTCAAATAAACATTTTCTTCTTCTACTGTGACCCACAACACCAATTGGGTAGAAATGAACCGTAGTTTGGCACCAAAAATTTGCAGATGTTGATGTTTACAGTGTAGGCCCCTAACAGTCATTGCATTCTCAATAGCATTGACATGGATTTCTCTTATTTTGCACACACACTAACCTTTCAGGGGGTGTAGATGTGCCTTTTGTTTTGTTTTTAATAAAAATGCCTGATAGCTGACAAACTGTCAGATACATGTAGCTAGACCATTAGGCAAAGCTATAAAACAAAATGTGTGGTTTCAGGTAGCCCTGCCCTGAAAACATTTGTCCAACATTGTATAATGTTGCCTTTAGCCATGGGCATTGCTAGAAATAAAAATTGTGACAGTTACCAAGCCCATAGACTGGGGCAGACGAGGCAACCGCCTTGTCTGTCTTTTCACATTTTTTTCTTTTCATCACTGAAAATTATCAGAAATTTAGGGTTTTCAGAAATTTAGGCTTGGCCACTGAACTCGCCTTGTCTGATTTCCGACCGTGACTACGGGCCTGGTTAGTGCAGAATGGCAACTTCTTTTACGGACTATATATTTTCCCATCACCGAGTTGAGTACTCGTAGGGTTATAAGCTAATGCAGGGGCGGATCTATGCGGAGCGGGCCGGGGGCTTTAAAAATAGACAAAAGGTTTTCTGGAACATTCCACTGTAGGCCTGGGGGTTTAATAAAATAGGCCTATAGTATTGTGCGCCTCTAGCTCTGTCCGCTGAGGATAGGCGACATAAAGTTTATTGATTGAAGATCAAAAGATATCCAGGCACAAGGGTTAATTTTTAGCTCTAGATCATGAATATGCAGGGTTGGGCAGGCGAAATGAGTCCTGTCGCCACAAATGCCTACTTTTAGGTGTTCTGAATGGTCATTTTGAAATATTTACATTACAGATATTTTGCTTTTGTCGCCACATGTGGCGATGTGGCGACCACTTGCCCACCCCTGAATATGTAGAATAGGCCTATAACGATATATTGCGAAGCCAAAATACAGTATAATCACTGAGAATTGTTCTAGTTGTAAAGCAAACAGATATCAGTGGCAGATCCAGCATCTGAAGAAAGGGGGGGGGTCTATGGGGCTCGCCCCCTAAATTTTTTTGGTAAATTTTAGCCAGTTAAATAGGGTGATTTTCAAAGTATTTGGCGAAAATAAGGGGCGCACGCGCCTGCTGCCCCCCCCCCCTCCCTGAATATGCCTACTGCATTTGGGCTTTGTAGGTAACTGTGCACAGTATAACATGTAGCTATATGCATGCCTAATATAGGCTTATTTAAACAACTTATAATTATATTAAAGACTATCTATAATCTGATAATGTCCATGGCCTATAGTAGACTCTAAGCCTATTTCATTATATTATATTAATTTGGTAGGCCAGGCCTATAGCCTACCAGGCCCTAGACTATGACAAAGTCTATGTAGGCGAGATTGCAGGGTTTCCACAGGGGGCCGAGGGAAGGATTCGGTTCAGACCCCCCCCCCCCCCCAGGGCGTGCATGGGGGGAGGGTCAGAGGGGTCCTGCCCCCCCCCCTCGTTGAGCTTCAGATTTTCAACAAATTCTGTGGATTTTGGGGGGCGAGCCCCCGGACCCCCCTGTTTTTCTAAATATCGTACCTCTTAAACCCCCCTCTATATCGGGAAGCTGCGGACGCTGCTGCCCCCCCCCCCCCAACCCCCCTCAGGCCTAGGCCTTAGTACAAAAGCTGGTTATTTACTAAGTGTTTGAAAATATATAGTGACCTATTCCCTATTTTGTTGTAATTTCAGCTAAGTTAAAATAGGGGGTCTAGGCCAGGGGGTCTAGGCTGTCACTGTGTCTGTGGAATCACCTTCCTCCCCACCCTTTTGCCAATTTGGAACCCTCTCACACTCAAAACATTCCTGGTGGAAATCCTGAATGGTCGTAGACATACCGGTACATAGAAAAGACACTGTTATAAAAAAAATTGTGTAGGCCTAAACACTCAAATAATACGCCCTTAGCCTAGGGGGTCTATTAGTATTAGTGTTAGAAAAACAAATAGCACAGCCACAGGCACAGGCCACAGACACAGTGTACATTGGTGTAGGCTAGAGTTGATCCGAAATCACGTGAATGGGAAATAGCACACAACATGACAAGGTGAGTAGTTTTCCGTTGGCCATAACATTTTTGGCCAAAGTTGTCACTTTCCACGAATGTTATCAACTCTTAGTGAATGTAATAATGCACCATCCAGTTAAATTGCTACGACCGCCGGTTAACAGTTTTTATAACAGAAGTCACTGAACAGCAACAACAGTCTGTCACAACATCGGCCTCTGACAAAAAGTACGACATCACAGAATCTTAAGGCGATAATAATCATACTTTTGTCCTGTGGAACTAGCCCGTTCTGGGAATATGACCGTTGATTTCTGTTCTCCATTGTTTCATTGAACAAGTTGTAACTTATTTCTGAGACGGCCTAATTATATTGACAGAGAAATTATATCATTTGTAACGTTATCGTTGAAATCCGTGGCACATTTGCAAGCCGTTTCACGACGTCGTCTTGCCGACAACACTCGGAATAAATTGCCGATTTCGCAGACCGGTTTATACCATTGAAATAGAAGCTTTCATCACACGCTGCGGACTGACTGCTGATGACGACTACAGTAGACATTGTGTCCTTTTGTGCACCTGTTTAACCAGTTTTTCAAAAGTAATATATGCTTACAATCTGGAAACACTGATATAGGCTATGCATTGGAGTTGTGTATCGCGGTAGCGAGACACAACTTTAAGGGACTAAAAATGTAAATCGAATAGATCACTGCTCTAAGGATTAGGAGTTAACCTGAGGGCTATGTCACAGTGTATCTGTAGCGGGCAGGGGTGGGTATACGCTGTGTTATGTAGGCTAGGGATGCATATAAACTATGGATGCGTGAGGAGGGATTGGGTTATGTAACCAGGATGATCCCCATACTCAACACACGAGTTTAGAGGAGCAAGGTAAAATAATCTCTTTAACCCGGATCTGACATGTCTGCCCCCCCTCCCCCCTCACCCCCCCCCCCATCACCCCCGCCGCACCCGATCCGGATCAGCTCCTAAATATCCCAGCAAACACGAGACATTGACACAATGTTGTTTCAATGTTGGGCCAGCGTCGCAGACGTTGGTCCAGCATTGAAACAACATTTGGTCAATGGATCAAATCCTACAGTCAGGGGGACGGGTGAGTGAGGTGTCAATGTATCACGACGCCGCTAACCCCGAACGTTGGCACAATGCTGGCTTGATGTCTACTACGTTGGCCCAACAGTGGGACAACGTCTGCTAATTACTGGGACCCGTTTTCCATCTGTGATCATGGAAAATTAGATGCAGAACTAGTCTGCTGTTTGTAGAACGTTGACCCAATGTTGGCTTGGTGTCTAGTACGTTGGCCCAACACAACATCAAACGAACAGTGGGCCAACGTCTGCTGATCACTGTCACTCGTGTTAAATGCATAACTAAGGTTGGTAGAACGTTGGCACAGCATTTGTACCGTTGTCCTGTTTTTGGTCTAGACATTTCTTACAGTCCTAGGAATCCCACGACGTGACGTCATCACAATACGTTACCCAGTGCTGGCTTAATGTTGGGCCATCGACGCTGGCACAACATTAAACCAGCACTTGCTGGTGTTTGCTGCAGTGATCCCGGCTTCTCGGGCGCCAATCGCAGCACTGCATCTTTATTGGAGGATGTCTGACAAAGCGCAGACAATTTACGACCACAAGACATTGGCGTCTGAGGCCACCACGTAAAAAACGATGCTCAACACTACCCACATACTGTATGTCACCAAGGATACTAGAACAGGAATCACTCGTGTTTGACTATTTTCACGGAAGGCTTTATGTGACTATAAGGAGGAGAGTCAGGGGTCGAAAAAAGGGTTTTTTCTATTTTTTCACCCCTATATTTAAATGCACCAGCTCACCACATAGTTTTAATAATGGTTGTCAAGAAGTGTAAACATGTCTGGTGCACTAACTGTTGAATAATTTCATTTATGGCAGAGCTGAGCGAAATGTCTCGGCGTTTTAGTATTAAATTGCACTGCGAAACGCAATTCTCCGGCCATCTGGGGGTAAATCCAATAGGCATGCCAAACAACCCTTATCAGGTGAGTGAACACTGGTGAAGGGAAACACTCTCAATAACCGCCATGTCCTATCACCCCACATTCACGTCATCATTTGTATATTATTCATTTAGGAATTACTCTGTTTTTAACGTGTTACAAAGTCACTTATATCATCTCGTCAACAAATTTTAGAAAATATACATTTTTTTTATTGTTGTTAAAGAGACCCCTTGGGATAAGACATTTTCAATGTTGTCAATTTTGAAAATTTAATTTATATGAAGCTATATAGCCTACTGATCTTAACTGACAATACGAAAAAATCAAATAACAATTTTAAAGCACCGAAAAAGAGTGAAATAGTTGTATTCCCAGGTCGTATATTGCCATGTAAACAGAAAAAGTCGGCAATATTCAGTACTTTACATTACATATTCCCACGTATCAGACGGTAAGATCAGAGCAGTCGCCGCTAATTGGTGTCTTATAGCCAGGACACGTGAGGACACACCTGCAGCACTGATTGTCTACCCAGCGCTGGGCCGATGCCATCAGTATGTGGCCCAATGCTGTGAAAACATTCAATCGTCCTTTAGGTATACAAATAGTTTGTTTGGGTCACTTCTGGTTTCATAGAAATGTTGATTAAAAATATTTGTAAAAATATTACAATTCTGAAAAAAATAAAAACATGATCCGTGGGATACACTACTTCAGTACGGAATTAAAAACGAAAATTGATATCATCCCAAGGAGCTGCTTTAAACTTTTGTATGTCATTTTCATGTCATTTTTCATTGCAGTAGAATACATCTTAAATTAAAAAAACATCTAGGGGAACAGAACCCCCCCCCCCTCCCGGACACAATCCTGGATCCATATCTGTCGCAGAATGACGTTAAGCTACTGGAATAACGTGGAAGACAAGCAGAAATATGGCGTCTTACCTTTTACCTTTGAATTGTCAAATAAATAATACGGTTATGTCTAGACAGTATCAATGCGGTGGTGGCACCTAGCCAGTTGAGTATAAACTACCCTGCAAAGCGCAGGCGCAGAATTACTTCCTGAAAGTCAGTGGGGGGGGGGGGGAGTGCAGCCAAGGTGATGTTTTCTAATGCCACACATTTCTGTAGCGCCAACGTCTTTAAAGTTGGCCCTAAATCGGACATGTTTTTGACAACCTTTAGTCGATGTCGCCCATCACATTACATTATTTGGGTCACTGTGACTGTCATAGTCTTCAGTCGTCAGATTATGATACCATGGCTTAATGTCAGTCGTGACCCAGGTTATGTCACCACTGTCTGGGGAAACCTGGTAAGCCAACGTCATTGTATACCATTTATGCAACGTCGGCCTAACGTCAATACAAATGTTTTGTGCTTGCTGGGATTTTGTCCACGGTTCTATCAAGGAGGTTAAATATAGAAGCTACTCCCTAGCAAATACTAGACGTCAAACAACTGTTCTTTAATGTTGAGCCTGCCAACATTAAAACAGCAGTGGTTCAATATATTGTTTCTTTGCATATGAATATAAATGTTTCACATATTATCACCACACACGCTTTGAAGGTGCCTCCACCAAACTTGGCCCACACAAGTTGCCCGGGGCTGTAGTTTTCTCCCTTCTTCACTCTCGGACGAATAATGGTTGCCGTCTTTTGCGTTGACCAGTTCCTCTCGTTTTTATACCAATAAAATAAACCGTACATAGCTAAACCTAGGCTATAAGACGAAAAGTTTATAATTAAAGATTCGTTTGGACTAGACTTGCATGAACGCGTTCTCTGAGTTATCAGTGATTCTCCCAGTCATTAGAGGTAGAGACACTGGTGACACGAGTGAAACCCACGCGTGGTAGCCTAGACTCTAGTCGCACATGTCGTAGACAGCGCTAAAATGGGAGTATTGTCCAATCAGCACTCGCAAAAAGGACATGTGATTGTTTGTGTTGGGGACATTGATGTAGAGGAGAGCGGTGCTGGTTTTCACATTTTAAAATCTAAAATTGAATTACAATGGATAATTGAGTTTGTGAACGAAATAATGTTATCAAGTAATGAAAAGCATCTCATGTATAAAATAAAATATCATTTATATGAATATCATCAATAGTTGCTAGGCCTATGTGTTGCCTTGAAACAGCAGTCCCCATGGTCTGAGCTCATTCTCACATGTGGCATACTAATTGTTAACTGTAGATAAAAGTTAGTACACACTTCGCCATGTTTCCTGACCATAAGTCTACGCTAGACATGTATACAATCTGACAAAGATAGAATACAGGTTGATAGCATAGACTACTCTCGTCACTCCCGTCAGTGATGGCTGAGTCTGATTTGGCTGATGCCTGCGGAGGCACGGAACCCCATCATGTCTACCATGTCCAGAACATGCATATTGTGTGAGGGCAGTGATGTCACTACATGCACTCATTATCAGGATTTTCAGAAGATTCACTACTTTAAGTTGAAGGTCGATACGAGTGTAATATATGCAAACAAAATAAATCCAAACAAAATATGCTCAAACATTTAAGTAATATGCATGATATGTGCAAGTCTAATATAGCCTTGGGCCTTATCTTTTTGTAGGCCTAACTCTTAGTAATCATATCAGATTCGGCCTAGCTCGGAATTAATAGTCTACAGCAATCATCCAAGGGCAGCTGCAGCCTCCTCGTACACCTATCTGGTCATAATCTTCGGGGGGGGGGGGGATTGCCAGTGGCGAACCCTGGTTTCTCTGCTCAACAGCGGAGCCAATGCAGCACCCGCATCAGTGCATGCGCTGGTGTAGGTCATGGTCGCCTTCAAAAATCAGCAATAGCCTCAAGTCTTCGGTTGTCTGGGCATGTCTGGGGGTAGATCACCTAAAAAATCACTCTGGAAAAGTGTGGAAACTTAAATACCATTAGGGCATCTTCATATTTACACAGGATAATAATACATAAGTAGACACAAACTTTTTTTTGAACATCATATAAGTTATCAAAATGATGCCATAGGACGAAAATTACTTTAAAAGTGCACACACTATTTGTAACACGCCACTATATCAGCATAAAATAGATGATAACGCTCATTTATAGTCCCATAAAAAATATAAATGTATTATTTGTCAAAACTATACACTCCCACATATTTACCATTCATCACACACGATTACAGCGCCTTAATGTTACAATAAAATGTAAGTTTTTAAAGTTACGAGTGATATAAAATGGTGTTTTGAGATGATGATTTATACAGGAATAACTTATTATAATTTAACCAAATAATAACCCAAATGTTGATACTAGTATCGGTTCTTAGTTGGGCCAGCATCTCCAAGATCGGACAGAACATCAACAATCGCTGGTCTTCTGATTTTTTGGGCGCTTTTTTGGAACAGTGTCTATGGCTTAGACGCGATGAAAGCTGCCAATATCACATAAAAGGGGAAAAACGCCGACAAAACCTGGAGTGGAATCCAGATGGTTTAGTCTGGACCGGATAGCTCCCCCGGCAGCAAGCAAATCCACTTGGTGGGTCCGAGCTGGATAGAGTGTCCCGAATACAAAGCACCCCTAGCTACCCCCAAACCACATATAATGACGTCACACATTCACCCAATGGAAATTCTAAGTTGGGTTAGATCTGCATACGGTAGCACAACATTAGATGATTTTTTTGTCGATGTCTCGCCTTTTCTGGGAGCAAGCTCCCAGAATTAGGAGACATTGAACCAATGCTGCTTTAAGGCTCACTTTAACACCTTTCTCGCTGAGTTATCATACTTAAATTTTCACCCACTTGAAGTTGTGCGTCGCTACCGCGACCCACAACTTCAAGTAGGTGAAAATTACTCATATTTGTTTAATTTGAGACAAATCATTTGCAATTCTTGGTGTTCAAACACTCATTTCATTCCCAATAGCTCTGATTTAATCAGCTAATAAAACGAATTAAATCAATTATAGTCGTGCTGTGCGATGAAAGGGTTAAACTAACTCCAGCTCCACGTCTGGTGTTTGCTGAACCTCGCGACGTGAGACTGTCGTGTTTTATTGCTGGGCCAGCATCACAGACGGTGGCCCAACATTAAAACACGACTGGTCCACCCCAGCAAACACAATACCCTGGTTTGATGTTGGCCCGCTGGACCAACATTAAACCAGCATTGATTAACAATTAAAGGGAAGGGATCGTCTGTAGACGTCAGAATCTGACGTCTATAGATGTTATTTTCTGACGTCTAAAGTTGGTTCCCGCACTGTGAGAGTAAAATATTTAGACCCACAACATTATTCAAATTAAGCGCAAAGAGCTGACTACGAGATGTATGATGTATTCAAGTTGAAAAACCCTTTGGTCTCCATGGTCTATAGCAACATATTTCAGCGTTGCAAGGGTCTATTCAATTCTAACTATATTGTTGGATATAGTTGCCCCGCGGTCATTTCCAACTAGTCACGTGTCGTATGTTTAGCGTTGGCTTAATGCCGGGCCACCATCTGTGACGTTAGCTAAATGTTAATTCTAGGTCATCTTTCTGGTTAGTGGATTCTAATCCGCTCATTTCCCATATTTGCTTAAAAAAACGATTTGAATTACATTTTGTGGAGAGTGAATGCATTATGAACCTCAGTGACCTTTGCCCAAACGAAATTATCGCAACTAGTTAAAAAAACACATTTTAACAGACAGTGGCCAATCGATGGAGAGTGAATTGATTTGAAAAGGGCATGAACTCTGAGAAAAATAATCAAAAATGCAGCTGTGAAAAATATACAAAAATGCAGCTGTGAGTTATGTGGCACTGCTAAGCCTAGAAAATCCTGTTCGAGTCGGAGGAGAGGTTTTATGTAGTAACAAAAATTCATATCGAGCGACAATCCAATGCTTAGGTTACCCGCGGATTTATCATCCTGTCTCATACTAGTGGAGATTTAGTTCCGTCTGAAGTCATATATATCATGGACGACCTTAGCGTCAGATTCTGATGTCTATAGACTTCTAAAGGCGATCCCTACACTGTAAGAGTGAACATATTTCTAATGGCCGTACACCCATAACATAAGTATTCAAATAAATCAGAAAGAGCCAACTAAGACATTTTTGCCGATTTCAAATTGAAACCCCCCTTTGGTCTCTATGGTTTATACACACGTATTCCAGACTTGTAAGAGTTTAATGGCCGTCGCGGTCCAAATGTGACGCTAATCCACAATTTTAATGAATAATTCACTTATTTCACTCTAAACCTATAAAGCTACATCTGTTGATTCCACAGACAATAGAATATTATGAGATATATTATGTAAATTAACTGCGTAGTGTGATAACGCCAATCGCACAGAGATAGAGTACATTTTGTTGCAAACTAATATGAATAATGAATAATCTTTCATAATTTGCAGCTGCTCTGCCTATTCCACAAGGTGGCTGGTGGTATCTCAGGTTTTGTAATATAAACACATCTACACCGACCTTTTTCTTCCACTGACAGGTTGTTCCATTTTCTTTGGGAATATCATAGAGCTCTTGAAATGTACTTCAGTTGCACCTGGCGTTTGTGACGCTGTTGATAGTTTCAAATAAAGGAATTGAGTCGGAATTTTAACCCTTTCAATCCTAAATTTACTAATAGAAATTGCATCCACTATATGTATACGAGTCGGGAATTGCGATAAGCCTGAAGATGACCTAAGCTGGGAGACTAAACTAAACTAAACTAAACCGTATTAAACCATTTGTTTTTTCTTTGATGTTTAAACCTGCACGGTTTTTTTTCAGTAGAACGTCCATATTGTGGGACAATAGTTGAATTCCAATGTATCTTTGAATTTACTGGCAGCAGACTGTCCATAAATCCTGCCTCCAAGCTGGAAAAACACTAGACGTTCAACCAATGTTAATGTTGATAAAACAACTCCTGTTCGTTGTTTCTTGTTTCCTAGTACACTGTTATAACCCTTCCAGTGTGGGGACCGACTTTACACGCCAGAATTTGGGCGGGGGCCCTAGGGTAGTAGTTAGCACCGCTGCCTTTCACGCCAGAGGTCGGGGTTCGGTTCCGGTTTGAAAGAAACAAAAAATGTTTCTTCCCCATCCACGTGTGAAAGTCAGTATTGTGGGGAGCCTCCGTGACCGAGGGGTAGCGTGCTCGGCCTCAGACCGCCAGGGCTCGAATTTCGAATCCTGTGTCTGGAGGACAGTGTCATCTTAATCATCCCACCATCCTCAGGAGGTTCTCCTGGCCCAATTTAGCCTATATGTGCACATAGGTGGCCTAAAGCCCGATTCATTTTATTTCATTTACACGCCAGAATCTGACGTCTACAGACGTATAAAGCGGTTCCCGCGCTGAAAGAATCAAAATATTTTTAATCGACGTAGACCCATAACGTAGCTATTCAAATGAAACGTAAAGAGCAAACTAAGACATTTATGATGATTTTAAATTGAAAAAACCCCACTTTGTTCTCCATGGTTTATACAAAAGTATTTCAACGTTGTAAGGGTTGACGCTGGCCCAGCATTAATACATCATTGTGTGAACATCTTGTGTTTTTTAATGGGAACCCCTCCAGGACAGATTTTCTCTACATTAAGGCTTCTCGTAATTCCCCTGTTTACGATTCTGTAAGACGCAGTGTTTATCCCCCGCCCGTAAGGGGGATTTTAGTCGCGCCAAAATTCTGTTCGGCGTCCGGCGTCTGGCGTCCGGCTTCACGTTTTCTTGTGGGCGCAAAAACTCAAAAACTACTGGTCAAATTCTTTTGAAATTTTAACATGACATTCCTAGGAACATGGGGATGTGCAAGTGATTTTTTAGTGATGCTACCAAAATTCAAAATGGCCGCCAGAGGTAAATTCTAAATTTTTTTGTGGGCGCAAAAACTCTAAAATTTAAAGTCAGAAATTATTCAAATTTTACTATCGCATTCCCCATGATATCGAGATGTGCAGTTTATTTTTTCAAGGTTTTACTGAAATTCGAAATGGCCGCCACAGATCAACTTTGATTTTTTTGGGGGCGTAAAAACTCAAAAAATGTGTTTGGTCAATTTTTTTAAAAAATTTTGCATCACATTCCTTGCAACATGGGGATGTGCAAGTGATTTTTAAAGATGCTTCCAAAATTCAAAATGGCCGCTAAAGGTCACCATCTGGAAATGTGCATGTGATTTTACTGAAATTTAAAATGGCCACCACAAATCGACTTTTTAAATATTTGTGACCGCAAAAAGTCTAACCTAATTTATGGTGGGGGATGATATAGGACTTCAGTCCTCTTGTTGGCTTAAGTTTAAATACGCGGCATCTTTTTGCAAAGCAAACACGGGGAGTTGACCTAATGTTGTTTTAATGTTGGGCCAGCGTCGTAGAGTTATATTCCACAGTAGCTCATGCTGGCAGTAAAAGAAACCTTAGCTTGTCAGGGAAAAAATATTTGAAAATTATTGATTTGCAATTTTCTCCTAAGTTGTAATTTGCTAGATATCATTATCATTGATGTATAAATCTGTTGCTAATCAATTACAAATTTGATTAGCAAATGGGCAGAATTGCACAGCATTTTGATAGTCGATACTGAACAATTTTTCCCTGCTTGTCACAAAGCATTTATTTATCCCGACAGCTCCTGTGGGTCTTTCATTCAGAGGAGTAAGGGTATGTTTAACGGCTAGCTGAGGAATGTTAGTCAGATTGACAGTAAACGTTACGTTACGAAATATCGAAACGCAGGGATGATGCGACCGATGTGTGAGTGACGGTTGGGTGAAGTGGAGCGGGACAGCTGAGTATAATGAGAGAGGAGATGCTTTGCTTTTCAATTGGAGCAGAAGAAATCCCTGGAGCAGGCAAGCTGTTTTTTATGCTGATAACATTCACTGGTGTATCGCCTCAGTGAAAACCGCCCGCCAAGACTAATTCACCTCACCACACCCATGGTTGTTGGGCATCATGATATGCCATCACCAAGAAAAATCAAACGGAATTGCTCACGCGATTTCCGGTTACAAACGACGAGAAATATATCTTTGTTGTGTATCTCTGTTTCGGAGTATTAATATGGTATGGTATCGTTTATTTGACTGACATGTACATTAATCACACATGACATATTTAATCAAGAAAATACAAAAGTACCCAGCCTTCTGGCTTATAAGTCAGTTTGAATTATCAATAAAAAAATTAAATATAATGTAGAAATGAAAAGAATGAGCTCTATGTGTATTCAAACTTTTTGAGATATGACCATTTTAAAGTATCTTTTAAAGTCTCTGGACGTCTCGGTATGCCTGTGGGTCATTTCCCTTGAAATGTCTAAGACCTCTTATTGGGGGGAGAGTGAAGGGAAACACCATCAAGTCATCATCTGTACATCAATCATCTCATTAAGGGACTCCACTGTTTTCATCGTATTACAATGTCACTTAAATGACCATTAGTGCCGAAAAGTGACATAAAGCAATAATTTGCTATTACAACTACTAAAGTTATGGAGATAGCGTCTCAAATCATGGGTGCTAACAACCTCTGAAATCTACTATAATGTAGAGAAGCATATAAATACATTAGCGAGCATGATGACCATTATGTTATTTGATGAATGTTTTAAGAGCTGTCAAATCCACAGCCGGTACCTAATATGTTTCCGCAGAACTCAATGTGGGTTAAGTGATAAAATCATGAAATTTAACAAGACATCAACCAATTTTATCCTGATGACAATGCAAGGTTCTGATACAGATACCTCCCTTTTTTAATGAAATAGTTTAACCCTTTGACTTCCAGGCCGGGGTGCATGCCAGGATCCAGATATACTGGTGTAGGAGTTCTATTTTTCGTCATTTGAAGCTGGAATTGCTAACGCAATTTCCAGCTTCAAATGACGAAAAATACATAAATGTAGTATATATTTGACGAAAATTTGTGTCATTTTATGGTTACGTTCATTGACGAATGACGACGGAAATTTCCGTCATGTATGGTAGTGAAAAGGTTAATGGAATATGATCACTAGATTTTGCCAGCTGAAAATGGCCTAGTTTTAATAGGCACTCGAAATATAAGTCTCATTTTCATCGCATCGGGGCGAGTCGTTTTAACACAGCTTGTTGTGTCAATAGAATGGCGGTCACTGTGACCGGGTCTGCCGCGAAGTGAGTTAGGCAGCTAGGTCATGTCGGGTATACTCACGGTCAGAAAAAAATAAGGAAAATTTTATTTTTTTGGACAGTGAAAGACGAAATTTACAGAAAAGTCAAGGAAAATTGCGAAAAAATTGTCGAAGATCAAGGGAAAATGAGATTTCTTAGATATAGTTAGACAGACACGGTATTGATAAACAGCCTAGCAGGCGAACACCTTATTCATCGAACATGTACCACCCTCTGTAGACTTGGCATGCAGATACTCTTTCTAACATGGTGTCATACGTGATACTCTTTCTAACATGATGTCCTGCGTTCTAGTGGTTCGTCAACAAACGCATGCTACGCATATTTAGCATGTTCTACTTCTGGTTTAGGTATTTTATGATTAGCTGTTTTACCACCGTGCAAACACATGTACTATACAATTTGAGATCCACACGGTGTGTACCTGAAGTGAAATAGATGGCTGCTCACGAAATATCGGCATGAAAATCGACACTTTTGTTGATTTTATTTTGACTAGGACAAGCCCGTCGCTGCATAAAATCTGATCATACAATTATTGTCCAATAAATAAAATAATTATTTCACCTTCTCAAATACTGTTATCCAAATCTATGATTTATATCAAAGTAGGCCTATTTTCGAAATTTGTCCTGCTTTCTAACAATTTCATTTCAGGGATGTTCTGCATTCCAAGAGCAAGCTAGAATGCAGAACACTTTCTCAATATACTTTATTGAATATCGTAGATTTGGAAGATAATATTTGAGCAGGTGAAATAACAATTTGTTAAGTTTGTAACGCGGTATGATATCCATGTTGAAATAAAACAACAAAAGTGTCCATTTTGCATGCCGATATTTCTTGAGCGACGATCTATTTCACCTTTTTCACCAGGTACACATCAGTTAGATTTTAATAATCGTATGTGCAAGGTGATACAACAGCTTTTCATAGAACATCTACTAGTAAGCAAAAAATACAACACTTTTAGCAAAGGTGAATAGTGTATATCTGGTAATATTAGCGAAGTTTTAATTTTCGCGAGGAGGAAAAATTTGCGAATTTTAGAATCTCGCGAAAATTATTATTTTAATAGCGCTACTATCATCGAAATTATTGATAATTCGCGAATTCTTCACGAAAAGTATCTAAATCACAAATTCACGAAAATGTAATCACGCGAAGATTACCAGATCTACAGTATGCGAAAAACTGAATCAGGGCCTGCTGATCGTCATATGCGTTTGTAATGTCGATTGTGTTGCGATTTACATTTGTCGCGGACGATGTAAAAAGACTTTACGATTTGGATTCAGAAGAGATGACGTAATAGCTGACAAGATGTCCTGGAAATCCATATGCGCGTCACTCTGTCTGGATCCATCCCCCCCCCCCCCCCCCACACACACATGATGAGCAAAATCCAAAAAGGTTTACAAGGCGCCTCACTAGAGGGGGTGGGGGTGTCGCAGAAACGAGATTAACCCTTTAAGCGCCGAAATATTTCAAATAAACCAAGAGACCAAAGGGTCATGTTCAATTTGAAATCATCATAAATGTCTAAGTTAGTTCTTTCTGATTCATTTGATTCCATATGTTATGGGTCTACGGCCATTATACGTGTTTTACTCTTTCAGTGCTGGGATCGACATTCTGACGTCGGATTCTGACGCATAAAATCGGTCCCCGCAGTGAAATGGTTAAATGACTCAGTCGCTGTCTGCGATGCGTCTGGCAGAATTAGGAAAAAGGGGACTTGAGACGCCGGCGAGAGTCTCTATTATCCTCAGGTTTTTGTCACAGCACGTGGCATCTCCTAGAATATACTCCAGTTTCTGTCCTGTCATTTCCCTTGTTTATAGTGTAAACATGAAGCGATATCATTGCACTGTGTATGTCCTGCAGCCATTTACGTGCAGGACATATACAGTGTCAATATTTTATTATGAATTGATCCTATGGGGCTACAAGGGTTGTCTGGAGACTTGGGAACCACACGCCTGAGGAATAATAAGTCGGTGGAGACTGAGAGTGGTCAGTGATGTAGGTGGTCTAAACGTTAGGCAATGACAGAGAGGTAGGCAGACTAAATGAACAGGTCTTCCTTGTGGTGTGTGCCGCCATTATTTAAATACTTCACAGGTTCATAAACATGTTTGGTCAACAGATAAAGTACAATCATCATAATATGACCCTTCATCTAAGGGGCCACCATTCCTTCCCCAAGGGGGGGGGGGGGTATTTGGAGTATTTTGTCGCTGACAAATTATTTATTTCAAGCTGGCTCGGCGGCGCACTGGCAATTTGAAAATGTGTTTATATCATGTATATAGAACAGTTCAAAAGTTATTTCAAAAATGTTCCAACCCCCCCCCCCCCCCTCTGGAGAATGGTGTCCCGCCCTTAGTTGGAGTTTAGAAAAACAGCAGTTGTGAAAAATGGCAGTAAAGTTTAATGCATCGGTTACGGCCTTTTGAAACTTAAAGGAGACAATAAATCTATTGTTACTCTGGGGATTTTCCGACCTGAGGATATAATAGCGGAGCCGTGTTTTCAGGTATATGCTCTGAAAAATGTTAACTCGAGCAAATTCAATTTTGCCATAATTACCTTTAAAGGTGATCTATCACCCCTTATATAGTATGAATAAATTAGTGACAAATAAATCAAAGTTGCCACAGGATGGGGCACAAGTGTTTCCTTATATGGGGTGATTGGCTATCATGTGACCCTCTGAGAGGGTCACATGATAGCCGATCACCCCATATAAGGACATAATTATTCATACCATATAAGGGGTGATAGATCACCTTTAATATACGTGATATCTGACAAACCGTGCCAGATAGCTAGACCATTATATAGCAAAATGTGTGGTTTCAGGCAGGAATATGCCCTTCAATTCGATCAAATTCAATATGGCGGACTATCTGTCAATATTGACTTTATTGTGCCTGATAGCCGTGCCAGATAGCTAGATGATTACTGTAAACGATATTTGTGCTTTCAGTGAGGGATATACCCTAAACAATGATCAACTTGATCAAATTTAACTTGCGACCATCATTGACTTCAATATCTGTAATATATATAGTAAAACTGTGCTAGATAGGTGGATCATTATTGTGAAACAGAATGTGTGACTTCACGGAAGTATGCACCCTGTATAATTTATATCACGCGCTTTTTGAATCATTTATATTGTGTATTTTGTAGTGAAATAAACAAGTATTCTTCTTCTTCTTCTTCACGCGGGCGGGGCGGGGCTTATGGTGGCCGTCTGGCCTCTTGTTTTATTACCTGAGCATCTACCACAAAATATCTTACAAATGTCAGTGGAATTTTATTTGTATTAAATCTCCTTCAAAACATAACCACACGGTGCCAGCAGTTAAGAGGGTTGGGGTTCTTCAGGTTTTCTTCCACCGTATGAACTAACCCTTGTCCTGCTAGGACCTTATGTATATGGTTTCAAGCAAATCTCAAACCAAATAAAATGTCCCTGAAATAAAAATAAAGTTCACAGTGGATGCTCAGTTAATCAAATAAGTCAATTTGGAAATGTCTATTTTTCATAAATAGATATATTTTTCATCATTTGAAGCCAGAAATTGCGTTAGCTCTTCCAGCTTCAAATGAATGATAAATACTGCCAGACAATTCAGCAAAACACTGAATTACCAAATCCTGAAGATTCGAGGTTCACGTCAGTTTCCGTCAAAAATAAATAGTTACATGTCAGGGATCTGTTGTGATAGATGAGGGTACAATGACAAAGCCTGTCCCAAGTCTAGACAGACGTCTGCCCGTGAAATCCAGCGTCAAATGTCACTTTCTGGAAATGAATCTCCACAAAGTCTGATCGGGCTGGCAACTGACAGGACAGGGAAGTAGCGGGCAGGCACGAGAAGCCCTCTAATCATTGTAACAGTCAAGTGTTTCATCTAGCTATTTCTAGCATTGCGCCGCGTCATGCCGCCCTTCTTGTGCGTCATGTTGCCCTACAGCCACAGATTGCGCCTATTCAAGAACCTAGATATGCCCTTTGTACGGTCATATCTAAGACTTTTGGCCTCGATTAATCAGGTCGAAATAGGCTGAATGATCCCGTGCTCAGCTATTTCCCGCAATTTCATTAAAAAGTTTTGGACATTTTTCGAACCTTGGGATCGGGATCGCTCCCAGTGACCGCCATGTGAAATATGTTGATTTTCCCTGGTATTTACGAATACAGCAATCCACGGTCCACACCTTTACGGTATGGTCTTGTCCACGGTTACAAACTGCCCTTCAAACTACAATGTTGCCCTTCGTGAGCTTCATACTACCCTTCGTGAGAGTCTTATTGCCCTCCCAATATTGCAATCCACGACCCACCACTTTACGGTGTGTGGCTGTCCACGGCTCCGATCCACGACCCACCACTTTACGGTGTGTGGCTGTCCACGGCTGCAATCCACGACCCAACGCTTTACTGTGTTTTGCTGTTCACGGCTTCAATACACGACCCACCACTTTACGGTGTGTGGCTGTTGACGGCTGCAATCCACGACCCACCACTTTACTGTGTTTTGCTGTTCACGGCTGCTATCCACGACCCACCACTTTACGGTGTGTGGCTGTCCACGGCTAGGATCCACGGCCCACCACTTTACTGTGTATGGCTGTTCACGGCTCCAATCCACGACCCACCACTTTACGGTGTGTGGCTGTCCACGGCTCCAATCCACAACCCACCACTTTACGATGTGTGGCTGTCCACGGCTCCAATCCACGACCCACCACTTTACTGTGTGTGGCTGTCCACGGCTCCAATCCACGACCCACCACTTTACGGTGTGTGGCTGTCCACGGCTCCAATCCACAACCCACCACTTTACGATGTGTGGCTGTCCACGGCTCCAATCCACAACCCACCACTTTACGATGTGTGGCTGTCCACGGCTCCAATCCACGACCCACCGCTTCACGGTGTGTGGCTGTCCACGGCTAGGATCCACGACCCACCACTTCATGGTGTGTGGCTGTTCACGGCCAGCACAATGCCCTGTAGCACAGCCAGGAGTGGTCAACAGGATAGATCATCCAGACAAGTCAGCTTGTGTTTGCTGATGTCACACACAGGACCAGAGAAAGTTAACCCTTCTCCTGCTAGACCCGGATATATACGTTCAAAGCTATTTTCAATCGAAATAAAATGCTTTGAAATTGATAAAAAGCTTGTGATAGATGCTCAGCTAACCAAATTATGTAATTCGGGAAATGTTCATTTTTCACGAGCAGAAATATTTTTCTTCATTTGAATTTGGGCATTGCGTTAGCAATTCCAGCTTCAAATGACATAAAATTGTGAAAAAAAACAATCGCGCAATCCACAATATCTATCCACAATATCTCCAAAATTCAATTATTTGTTTATCTAAGCATCTACCCAACAATCTATTACCAATTTCATGGGCATTTTATTTGGTTTGAAATTGCAGCACAAGGGTTGAGTCCGAGGATGGCGTCAGCAACAAAGCGAGCGTTCTTTGTCCTTCTGTTTGTTAAGGATCAAATTCATTTCACCAGGATATCATCGCGTTTGTCTGCTACATGTCTGATCAACATTCTAAACGCTCTTTATAATTATAATAAATATAATACATGTACCTCATTGTGGGAAATAAATACAACTACATTTCATCCATGTATTTGTCATAGCATCTTATTGTCTAAATAAGACTTGCTTCATTTGTTTTATTCGATTTGATTTATGTACAATATTTTATCGTGTACATTTTAGTTTGCTGAGTTAGTCCTTTATATCGTTGACTGAGTTAACCCTTGCAGCGCGGGGATCGACTTTAGACGTCAGATCCTGCCGTCTAAAGTCGATCCCCGCGCTGAGAGAGTTATATATTTATAACACAGGTATTCAAATAAAGCAGAAAGAGCTAACTAAGACATTTATGATGATTTCGAATTGAAAAAAATCCCACTTTGGTCTCCTTGGTTTATACAAACATATTTCAGCGCTGAAAGGGTTAAATCTGGACTTTTATGACATTGTGTTTAGCGGATCTCTCTTGCGTTTTGTATCAAGTCAAAATATGTAAATCAAAGAAAATACAGCCTCAGGGAGATTCAGCTATAAAATTCGGTGGGTATCCCGTTAAAGCTAGAATTCTTAGCGGAAATTCCAGTTTAAAATGACGAAAAACATTTTAAGTTTTGAAATTCGATATCTCTAAACTACAAAATATTTCTAAAATATTATCAATTTCACTGGAATTGAAGTGGTTTGAATTTGCTTCATAGCGTATATATGCCGCTCTAGAAGGACAAGGGTTAATGTTATTTTTGAACAGATAACTCAGGTTATATTCGACACTATATAATTACCAGAATACTGCGATGCTTTGTTTTTACACCATTAAAATATAAAAATGGAAACTCGCGCGGCCTGTTTAAGTGAGTCATTTCATAGTTATATAATACTTGATATGTCTATGTGTTTTTGCACGGTGTCACAGTTGACAGCTTTGAGTACTACATGTACCGTAGTACTTGACCATGTCAGTATATGTTATCTTGACAACGTCATTGTCTGACATTGGATTCTTCGGCGTCAAGTGTCACTGTCGTTGATGTCTCGAAACAGTGCAAAATACCAAATGTGTACGATGCGAGCTTTTAGCTTGATATTAACCGTCATCTCGATTTACTTTTCATCAGCAATCCCCACATTTTAAGCACTTTCTGTTCTGTTGGCAGGACGTATTTTCATTCATTTGAAACTGGATTTGCCAACACAATTTCCAGCTCAAATGACGACAAATATTTTTATTTATGAAAAAGTCATTATTTCATTAATTTTACGTTGATTTTACATCAAAGTTTTACATTTTTAAAAATGCATTCAAGAAGACTATACAAAAAGATTATTTATACACATGCAATTTAATTTAATATAAGCATGTTATTAAATTCTTATTTGTGACCAAAATATTCATATTTATTTAAACCCAGCCTGCCACAGAAAATTAAAGCGATACAATCAGGCTAAAATCATCAATGAATTGGTATTTTTTGGCTTTTTAATATGACCATATGATGTAAAGATGAAATTCCCGATTTCTTTTTTCGGACATGCATGTCTAAAATAAGAAATACGGTAATTTCGTCTCTATATCTCGCTGAACTAGTATATGCGCAACACACAAATTTTAAAACTTTTGCAGTTCTAGTTTATGGACATATTTACATCATATGGTTTTATTAAGAAGCCAACATAAAATT
Organism: Flabesymbios commensalis; assembly: GCA_964017125.1. NCBI lineage: Eukaryota > Metazoa > Annelida > Polychaeta > Terebellida > Flabelligeridae > Flabesymbios > Flabesymbios commensalis. The sequence continues at coordinate 59,632,256 of OZ024916.1, read as the reverse complement.
ATTAATTTTTTGATGATTTTCGCCTGATTGTGTCACTTTAAATGGTGCGCATACCAAGTCTGATTTTGTCATTAAAATCTTCACCCAATTGTTTTCCCAATTCTTGACTTCTCGTGGTGAAGAGGACATTAAACGATTGAAAAATTAAATAAAATCGCCATTTTATCCCCCGCCCGACGAAGTTGGGGCGAGGGGTTATGACGTCAACTCGAATATCCGTCCGGCCGGCCGGCCGGCCGGCCGTCTGAGCGCATTTCGTGGGTGTAAATTTAAATTATTTAATTCCGAGCTTTAAGGGTTACGGATGATCTCATCTATTTCACAAGCTCGTCAATTTTGTAACCGCAGACGTCTGGCTCACGTGCAGCCAAGGTCAGATTTAGGGAGCACGTACAGCCGTGGGCGGGGGCGGCGGCTGCGGTCAGACACCGGACAGCATGATGTCAGCCCCCGGACAATGGGCTGGCACCGCAGACAATGAGCCATCACGGATACCACACCTCTGACGCGACACAAACACTCCAATCATTGTCATGCCGTGCATCTAGAACTCTTGTCATCCCCAATCCATATTATATATAATACGGTTACCTACAAAAAGTTTCTATAGAATCTCATTAGTACTAGAAAAATATGTACCGGATTGAACAGTAACTTCGTAAATGACACTTAACAAATGACACCTAAGTTATTTCATTTGATAAACTATATATTAAAAGTAGTACGTGCAAAAGTTTTGATTCGAACATCCCATCACATGTATATCATATGAGCTCTTGGATTAAATAATATATTTTTTTTTTTGCTTCATTGTATATAAAGCATGTAAGTTATCAAGTTATTTATTATTTTACTTTGCTAAATATAATGGGGGCTCCCATTAGATTATCTTTTCAATGAGTGTTGAATAGAAATAGTTCGGGCATAAACCTTTTTTTTTTCATTATAATCTATAAATAATGCGCCTATATCATTTCCAGAAATGTCGTATATTTTCCAAAGGAATTCGTGATTGCATTAGTTGTTATAATGGCAGAAATACATATGAGAGGATGTATTTCTGCTATTAGTGAAAATAATATATCTGCTGAAACCTAATTAGTATGATTAATCTGTATCAATTTGATGTGTTAATAAACCGTATCTAGGAAGTCTTGATTTGAAAAATCAAATTGTGTCATTCAGTCAGATTTCAATAATGATGAACCCCAATGCTGCCGAATTGTTTGGTAATATTGTCATCGAATTACGAAAAATATTTATATTTATGTTGGACATATCTAAATTTGAATTATTTTATTTAATAACGGAACATCTATAAATATTAAATAGATTTATACCCAGTGGTGTTATATTTGAGGACTATAGCCATTCTCAGCGGTATAAGTGCTCAAACCGCTAAATTAAATAATTTAAATTTCCATCCACTTGAAGTTGTGTCTCGCTACAGTGACCCACAACTTCAAGTGGATGACAATTATTCATATTTTTTTAATTAGAGGCCAAATATTTCAAAATCCTGATGTTTAAACGCTCATTTCGTTCCCAATAACAGTGATTTAATCGGCTAATAAACGAATTAAAACGACTATAGCGGTGTAAACATATTTAGTAATAAAAACAGTAATCCGAGGTTTCGTCTGCTAATGAATAAATCAATAACCATGTAGACGATGATTTTTGTTTGTGGGATGTAGAGGGTTAACCCCTTAGGACAGCAGCAGCCGCGTCAAACCCGCAGCCTCTCCGTCTAGACGCCATCTGCCCCAGCCCCTCCCACCGACACACCCTTCTCGTACCATAGCTAACCCTTGTACTGCTGGGACCGTATTTAGACGTTTTTAACCCCTTTCATTCTTTAGACGTCAGAATCTGAGGAATAAAGATGGTCCCCTCACTAGAAGAAATCTGACGTCCGCAGACCTTAGATTCTGACTGTAAGAATTGAAACAATTATACATTTTGTTGTAGACCCATAACAGAAGCATTTAAATCAAGCGGAACTAAAGACATTTATGATGATTTCAAATTGAGAAAAAACACATTTTGGTCTCCATGGTTTATACAAAAATATTTCAGCGTTGTAAGGGTTGACCCTTTACTCCTGGGACCGTATTTATACGTTGTAAAGCAAGTTTGAGACGGAATAAAGCAGATGACTAATTTTCACGAATAATATTTTTTGTTATTTGATGCTGAGCATGCGTCAGCAATTCCAGCTTTAAAAATTAGAACAAACAATAGAAAAATAGAAACGAACAATTCAGCAGGACAAGGGTTAACTCTGCTGATTACTCACATTTTAGGCGCCTTGAGATGCGAACACTATCTCAAGCAGGAATTTCTAACGCAATTTTCAGCTTCAAATGAAGAAAAAAAATTATTTTGATAAGAAATAGACATCTCTAATAGTGTTAATATTGGATAGTGTGATATTTCTATTAATTTTAAAAATGCTTGAAACCGTATATATACGGTTCTAGCATGACGAGGGTTAAGGGGGTTACTTTAGATTAGGTTTAGTGACTTCTATATAGCGAAAATATCATATCAGTAATATTTTCATATTGTTTTTGTCGCTTTATATATCAAACTGAAGGAGAAAACAAGCGTGTGATTTGCATTGTTTTCATAAAAATGTTTTTGCATAATAGAGTGAACCAGGTTGATATATTGGCTGCGGAACCTTAACCCTTACAGCGCGGGGAGCGACTTTTGACCTTAGACGTCAGAATCTGACGTCAACAGACGTCAGATTCTGACGTCTAAAGTTGACCACCGCACTGTAAGAAATAAAATATTTGTAATGGCCGTAGACCCATAACATAGGTATTCAAATGAAGCGGAGAGCTAACTAAGCCATGTATTATGATTTCAATTGGAAAAAAACATGGTTGATATAAAAATATTTCAGTTCTGTAAGGGCTAAAGTGTCCCTGTCTGCGGGAGTTGTTCCCGGCACATTAACCTATTTCTATGAGATGAGATCATCTATATTGTAGAGGGGTACATCCACGTGAGACGACACTCCAAACGTGATAGCACCACCCATTCCACATCTAGACAGCTCTCATACATATATAAACCACGTATAATTAGCCTTTAGAAAGAGGTTTCCACTAGATTGATTTGCCAATGAGAGCCTATGTGGCTAGTCATTGTGTATACCGGCTTCGTAGTACATATTTCATACATATAATATAAACACCTAGGTATTAAAGGGTCATATACTTTGATATCAAGGTAACGATAATATATAAAACACCCTTATCCTGCTGATCACGAGTATTAATCTGTTTTATTAGTCAAGCAAATCACTGGAATATAATATTTGTAAATATCTGAGCTCAAATTAAACAAATATGAGTAATTTTCAGCCACTTGGAGTTGGGTGTCGCGGTAGCGAGACACAACTTCAAGTGGGTGGAAATTTGAATAAAATAACTTAGCGGGGAAAGGGTTAATCGCGCCACATAAAATCATGGGAACATAGACCCTATACAAAAAATATTTTGCTAATTTTTTTCATCTAAAAACTTTTATTCTGGACAGCAAAATAGACACACTGACCCAATGCTGAATTAATGCTGGTCCACCATCTACGACGCTGGCCCGAAATTAAACCAGCATTGAATCTATATCGTGTTTGTTTAGTACTTTACTCGAGTTTTGTTGCCAAACCTTGATTTTTAAGCACGCATTTCATCCCCAATAACTGATTTAACCCTTTCAAGCCTGAATTTACCATTTTCTTGTTCATCCACCACAAGCCGCGAATTGCTGTCGCAATTCTCGACTTGTAGTGGATGAACATGATTTCATGTGGCTTAAAAATTGAAGAAAATTGCCATGTATTGGAAAATTAGTTTCATGGAAATTTTGTTCTAAAACCCTTTGTTGTAGGAAAATTAAGTCTGTTTTCAGGGATGTAAAATGATGCTTTAGTGCATCGTGAGGACTTAAAGGATTAATCGGGTATGAAAACGGATTCAAAACGACCATAGTCACTTTTAGCGGGATAAGAGGGCCACCATTCAATCTCCGGGGGTGGGGGGGGGGGGGGATTTTGGAGTATTTTTGAAATAAATAATTTCGGGCAGACTCTGCATGAAAAAATAATTTACTTCAAGAACTGTTCTATATAAACATGCCATAAAATTTGAAATTTACAGCGCGCCGCCGAGTCGGGTTGAAATAAATAATTTGTCTGCGACAAAAACTCCAACCTCCCCCCCCCCCTCCCTGGAAATTAAATCGTGGCCCCCAAAGGTTAATTCAACTTGAAAAAAGTGACCATTGTACTCGTATGCTGTCGTGCAAAGTCGAAAGCAGCAACTGTTTCCCTGAAAAGTGAGTGCTTGCTGCCTTTTGAATTTGAAGATAAATTTATTGATGAATGAGACGTGCTTGCACTGTTCACATCCATCATCCCCTTGCTCCACATAATATGGATCTGACAGTAATAAGAAAAACATGCACAATAGAAAATATGTTTTATCATACCCGTATCGTTTTCTACAAATAATAGAAAATATGTTTTATCGCACCCATATATTTTATCAGTTTTTAACTTTTTCCTTTTTTTTGTGACGACGAAGAGACAACAATATGGTCTCACCACCCTGAATAAGCCGAAATCCAGATAGGTGTCTACTAATGATGGAATCATCACACAAAATATTTTTAATGCGGCTGTTCCAACCTCCAGTGAAACAAAAAAAAATATCTAGAAGTCATTATTTTGTGAATATTTAATAAGCACACGTTATCGTCTTTGTCAAGGATATCAGATATAACTGTTTGATGATAATCTCGCAGGGATACAGTGAGTTAAAATGATGTGTGTCTGTTCTGTGAAAGAGAGTACGGATATTAGCCCAATTTGAAAAGTAGTGATCTTTTTACTCGCTAGGGGGCGTAGCTCAAAATCTGTCTGGTAAGCATACCCATAGCGAGCCTGTTTTCGAACAAGGACATCTCAAGCATTATCCTGATATGTCACACTAAATATCTAATAGGGTGAAAAATGGTGAAATCGGCCTGCGGAATTGAGGCAGTTTACATGTGTTTCCATGGGACTGGCATTTGGGGTGGTGAGACCATATGCAATTCATTGTCCGTGGATAACGTGGATTGTGGATAATAATTTACATGTTTATTTTGCTATATATGTATGTTATTTTGTGTATGTCGAAACAGAAAAACACACGGGACGCGTGCGTCAATCTTCACACGTTATAATAATAAATTTACACAAACTTCCTAAAATTGTGTTCTATGCAAACACGAGACTGTGATACAACGCTGCTTCAATGTTTAGTCCCAACATTAATCATTGTCCTGTCTGTTGCTGTTTTCATTCATTTGAAGCTGGAATTGCTGACGCAATTTCCAGCTTCAAATGACGAATAAATATCATGTTTTAAGAAAAATAGACACATCCCAGATCTAATTATTTGATTAAATAATCAACTTCACAAACTGTTTTATCTATTTTTGTGGCATTTCATTTGATTTGGAACTAGCTTGATACCGTCTATGTACGGAGCTAACAGCACAAGGGTTGAAATAACACTGCAATGTAGTGCGTTATTTCTTAAGAAGGAAGATACGGTACGGTAACAGTAGGGTAACAGAGAAAGGTCGGTTTTCTTTCACACCACTGCAGAATCATTTGTCAGAGTAGTTACTGCCATATGTGTAGAATTGTCGTGAAAAGTCTTTCTCGTGGGACGGACACTTCCGTACAAATACATGAAATATACATTCCCTGGGGATTGTCTGGGGATTGTGATGACGTATCCACCAATGTGGGAATTAGTTGCATCAAGGATAATGATATCATTGGTTGCATGTACAATGGAGATCTATGAAACCCGGCGGTGTGATGCACCAAGCAAAATAGTTGGTTCTATTTTCCTTGAGTACATCTACAAAATAACGCAGTATCCCAGTAAACATAAAACATTTTTATAACTTTTGTACAATGTTGGACCAACGTCGAAGACGTTGGGCCGACGTTGTACAAAAGCTATACAAATGTTGTTGACACAGAATACGGCTCTCTATAGACTGTAACTGTGGCGGTTTTTTTTCTAATTACCGCTTGTTGCTGCCATTGGACGCGGGACGCTCGCAAGCGATGGATAATAAAGGCTTCATCATTGACGCTGTGATTTGCTTTACGGAGCCAATTTACATGCTTTACAGTCCTATCTCTGCGCGGCTGTGTCGGTGAATGCATTACCCTTTGGAGTAATGTGGCCCAACATTCAGCCAATGTTTGTTGTCACCTGTACTCATCCTGTCAGATTAGATCCGGTCTGGTACGTCCATAGACATACAAGCTACCGTAAAGTGTCCTAATCTCGATGGTTCACAGACACACAAATTACCGTAAATCGTCTTTATCTCGGTGGTCCACAGACACACAAGCTACTGCTAAGCGTCTGAATCTCGACGTCCACAGACACAAGCTACAGTAAAGTGTCTTAATCTCGAAGTCCACAGACACACAAGCTACCGTAAACCATCTTAATCTCGACGTTCACAAACACACAGCTACCGTAAAATGTCCTAATCTTGACGGTCCGCAGACACACAAGCTACTGTAAAGTGTCTTAATCTAGAAGGCCACAGAAACACAAGCTAGTCTGGACGGGCACTAACACACTCACTTGTGTGAATCATGCGTGAAAGTCCACAAACCTCCTTGCTACCAGCCACTGTTGCGTGGAAAACCTAGATTATATTTTTTGAAAAGGGGAAAATTTGATAAAAATCTGTGAAATCTCTTGACTTTTATTCGTTTTAATTGGACTACAATGCCAAGTACACCATAGCGTCATAAATTTAGGTTGTTTCATATATATATAAATATATATGTTTCATAAATATATGTTTTTCATTCTACTGTAATCATATAAGTATTTACTGTAATCCTATTCCTAATTAAAACATGTATATAAATGGAAAACTTTTAAACTCTTGTCCTGCTAAATTGTTTGCTTCTATTTTTCATGTATTCGAAGCAGGAAATTACTTTAGAAATTCCAGCTTTAAATGAATGAAAAATATAAAAAAAATCACCATGACAGAGGTTACATGGCTGTGCTGCACGTGGTCATCGTATTGAAATACAAACTAAAGTGCTGTATACTCAATTAAATAAGACACCGTAAAAAAAACCCGTATTTCCACCTTCAAGTTTTAAAAATCACTGTCTGTAGGTGACCTCACGTGCATTTAGATAAATCTAGCATTCGCTAGGTGGTGCTACAGTACATGAGGCTACACGTGCAAGCCAGAGTAACATAAGCTCAACAAACTCGAGACATTGTCCCAATGCTGGGTTGATGTTGGACCAGCGTCGTAGACGGTGGACCAGCATTAACCCAGCATGGGATCAACGTCTCGTTTTTGCTGGGAGTGTTTTCTTTGCTTTGTCATAAACAACAAAATTACACCATTCTCGTTGAATCGTACCATTACATTATCTCATTGACTCAGTAATATATAAAAGATACATTTTTACACGAATTACATCTCTTGGTGTGAATATTATCATTTCTAATTGATCAGTATTCTATACCAAAGTGGGAGAGAGAAAAAGACAATGAATATTCATTGTGTTTGTGTTGTTTAATTTAAACTAATATATGGGGAGAAAGGCCTGATTCAGAAGGGACAGATATAGAATATGAGATGAGTTGTTATAGTAGTGGTACTAGTAGTAAATCTATATTAAAGTCTCATCCAGTTTGCATTATACATATCATCCATAAATTTCAGACTAATATAGTAGTGACTGGTCACTCAATGTGAGTTACAAGAGACTGTAAAATTATATCGACTTAAAAAGATGCATAAAATAATTGCGTATGGTAAAAAATAAGATTACATGATAGCAGAAATGCATAATACAATACAATTGTATTTTGCATTTCTGATGATAGTTATGATAATAATGAGGTGATATAAATGAAATGATTATATATAATCAGCTCACTTGATGAAAGTAGTGGTCTAGTCAATTTCTCTGCGAATTAACCAATATCTGTGAAAATTTGCACAGAATGTTTTGTAGTCATCATCAACACACCAGATAATCGCATAAAATTATGTTAAAATGTTGGCCTCCATAGCGTATAATAAAATTATCAAAATTACACATCACAAAACGCCATGAAAGTGAAACAAGATTTGTAATTCTTGCCAATTGTTGAAATAGCAGGATAATTTGAAAAGGCCACCCCCAGTAATTGTTTGTTTCGAATTACTAATTGCTAACCAGGTTTGGGTCTTTTCTGTTACTTACTAACATCCGGATGTCCTGGGACCGGTTCCTTACTCTGATATTGTGGTTTGCACATATCCGCATATTACAGAGAGATATTTTATACATGTTCCTAAAAAAATCTACTTCACAATCGCTAAACTCTAGCGCATGCGCTGTACCAGGTTTTTAAATGTATATTCAAAGTCGTCATAAATACCATCATATTTATTCATAGTTTTAGACCGAATAAATTTTTAGCAAGCTTTTATAAGATGACGTTTTCTTTGTTTTTAAATTTCAAAGTCGCTGAATACTGGCCAAAAAGTGCCGTTAAGAAATCTTTTACTCGATAAACCGTGGACATTTAAATTGTTGTATTATAACTCTGTGGTATTCTGAAAAAAACCCACATGTTTTAATTGAATTGGTGCTATGCACGCATCACAGAAAAATAGATCATACATTGCTTAAGAAAATTATTTCACAATCGATAACACTGGAGACTTGTATTTCCTTCAGTGTTTTATTATTGTGGTTTTCTGTGACTGCTCACGCACGTGCTTTCTAACATCACCCACGTCACGGTCCCCTAGGTGGCGCCGCGCCGAAAAAACAACACACCACGCCCATCAGTCTGGAATAAATTGACCCAGATGAAAAACTGCTGTCTGATTGGTCGACGCAGAAGTCACGACCAATACGTGTGTTAACCCTTGTTCTGCTAAGTTAATTTATTTAGATTTTCAACTACTTGAGGTTGTGTCTCGCTACCGCGATCCACAACCTTAAGTGGTTGAAAATTACTCATTTGTTTAATTTGAACACAAATATTTGCAAATCTTGATGTTCAGACACACATTTCATTCCCAATAACAGCGATTTTGTCGACTAATGAAAAAGATTAAAACGACAATAATCGTGATCAGCATGATAAGGGTCAGGCTGTAACTATGGTTCCTCTAATATAGTACAGTTAGCTACTAGTAACATTACACTTACTGTTTACTGGTAGAAGAGAGAACACTGTTGTGAGCATACTTGTAACATATACTGCATTGATGTACGCTAATATAATATAACGCGTCCTACCGCTGCAGCATTATCCAGCCTACACCAGATCTTCTATTATTGTTGGGCCAAAGTCTGCAATGTTGGCCCAACGTTAAACCGTTATCAGGTCAACATGTGTTGGGAACGAAATAATCATCCGCATTTTATCCGTTGACTTCATAAATTTCCACATTTTTATCGTCTTTAAGTTGGGAGCTTCGCGTAATGATAATTTAGTAGTGCTGTAAAATCTGCGACCTCTTCTTGGCGGACCCGTGACTCATCGGGATTTATCTTACAATTAGTAACTCTTGTATGAAAACATTTTTTTTTGTTGGAAGTGTGCTAATAAGTCAAGAAATCCTACACTCGTGGTAGCTTTTTAATCCTTCTGCTGTTGAATTGTTTGTTTCTATTTTTAATTCATTTGAAGCTTGAATTCCAGCTATAACCCTTTCGCCGCCGGTCCCGAATATATTCGATTTTTTATTTTTTTATTAGCAAAATAAAGTACCACATTTTAAACATGTTAATGATAAAATGTGACATCTATCAGTGAGATTTGAAAACTGTTGACCTCCATTTTGTCAAATCTGAATAATTTTCATTCACTTGAAGTTGTGGATCGCGTCAGCGAGACACAACTTTAAGTGGGTGAAAATTCCAATTGGATAATTTGGCGGTTAAAGGGTTAAATAACGAACAATTATGAAATTATTTGATTAAGTATTCATTTACCTCCGGCTATTATATCGATTTCAGTCCCATATATTTGGCGTTAACCCTTTTAACCGCCGGTCTCGATTATAGTCGTTTTTTCGTTGTTATTAGCACATTAAATGTCACCTCTTTAACAATGTTAAAGATAATACGTCAGCAGGATGTCAAAATTGTTAGCCTCCATTTTGTCAAATCTGAATATTTTTCACACATTTGAAGTTGTGAATCGCGTTGAGGAGACACAACTTCAAATGGGTGAAAATTCTAATTAGAAAACTTGACAGTTAAAGGGGTAACGTTTGCTTTAAAGCATACATATACGGCCTAGCGCCACAAGGGTTAATTTGTTGAATTTTATAGTTGTGTTAGCTTTTTAAATTTTGCTACTTCCACGTGAATGGTGGGGCATTAATTGGATTAACCCTTGTGTTGTTAGAGTATTCTTCAAACCAAATAAAACTACACTAAAATTGATAACATCGTTTAAAGTAAATACTAACTTAACCTTTTAGCCGCCAAATTATTTAGTTCCAAAAACCTCAGGTGTAAGAAATTAGGTCAGTTTTCAAGTATGCAAAACAATGCTTTGTGGCATTCTGAAGTTTAAAGGGTTAACGACATTAACGTTAACCCTTTCACCGCCATATTATTCAATTTGAATTTTCACCCACTTGAAGTTGTGTCTAAGCTGACGCGATCCACAACAAAGTGAGTGAAGACTATTCAGATTTGTTGGAATATCAATGATTGAAGAAGGCCACAGACAAATCACACGATTCCCAGTAATACCAAGGAGATTTGACACATCGGCAATGTAGAAAGATTGCCTCAATATTATGTGATCGTGTATAAACATAAATATCTCCAATTTAGGGTTAAATGTTGGTTTTTTAATACTTTTATCACAAGTGGGTGAACAATTTGAACTAAGAAACCAGGCGAGAATTGACATCCTTGGATCCTTATAAATGTGAAAAAATTGTGTGTTTTTTAAATGTTGAATTTTGAATTTGCATCGGAAAAAGCTACAGAATATTTGGTTTTCAACATCACTTATTTTTTTAAACAATATTACTTTTCTTTACTGTTTTAATAGTTCAATAATTATAACCCTTTCACCATCCAGGTGTTTTTAATATGTATTTTTAATAAGTAAGTAATGTATTTTTAATAACCCTTTCCCTTAAGTTATGTTATTTAAATTATCGCCGACCTAAATTTAAGTCGTAAAAGAACAATCATATTTGTTTTATTTGAGACCGATAATTCAAAAATCCTAATGTTTAAACATTCTTTTTATCCAAATCACTGTGATTTAACCTTCTATTGAAACGGATTAAAACGACTGTAGTCGTGTTTAACCCTTACAGCGCGGGGATCGACTTTAGTCGTCAGAATCTGACGTCTGTAGACGTCAGATTCTGACGACTAAAGTCAATCCCCGCACCGTAAGGGTAAAAATATTTCTAATGGCCGTAGACCCATAACATAGATATTCAAATGAATCGGAAAGAGCTGAATAAGACATTTATGATGATTTCAAATTGAAAAAACCCCAATTGGTTGCGATGTTTTTTACTAAATAATTCAGCGCTTTAAGGGTTAAAGCGGTGAAAGGTATAAGCTCTCTTTTTTCATGCATCTTGAGCACTGAGGGTGAATGAAAATGACATGTTTTGATGGAAGAAGCTCAGTATCACATAATGGATGTATGCACGTTTATAACTTATTATTCTGTATGAATTATAACACAATATTCTCATTATTATTTTGTTAACCCTTTAACCGCCAAATTATTCAATTTGAATTTTCACCCACTTGAAGTTGTGTCTCGCTGACGCAATCCACAACTTCAAGTGAGTGAAATATATTCAGATTAGACGAAATGGGGGTCAATTCTTTTCAAATCTTGTTGGTTGATGTCACATTTTATCCTCAACATATTTAAATTGTGGTACTTAATGTGCTAATAAAAAATAAGAAACCCGAATATATGCGGGCACTGGCGGTTAAAGGGTTAATGTACTAGTGTTATCAGAAAGATCTATTTCTGGTGTTATGTGTATGCAGCATGGATACTCATGGTTTAGATGTGGGTATTTTATTGTCAGATTATCTGAGTATTATTATATGACAACTAATTAAAAAATGACTTTTAACACATGAATATAACATCTATCTCTCTAGCAGATTTAGATATCCGTATCTGTCTCGTTTTCTTGAGCTGTACTTCTCATCCATCCCGCTGTTAGCCACGCCAATTTTCAAAGCCTTTCTCCCCAGTTCCTGTTTTTTTTTTTGCGGCATTACGTAATAGCAGCCAGGTTTAGTTATGTCAGAGGTTAATAAAGGCACGCTAGAGATGTCATGGTGCAGGTCGTAAAACATAAAACAACCATGTCTGCATGTCTGTATTACCCCGCAGACACGGCTGGGTGGTCCACCAGCGCTGAATGATGGGACGATGACTACAACGTCAGCCCATTATTGAAGCAACGCTAGGTAGATGTTTCGTGTTTTTGTTTGCGTTCGAGTAAGTTAACCATGAGGCTATCTCCTGGTCAATGCCACATACTGTGCCTTACAGTCTGAATACACCCTTGCTGATCAAGTGACCATCCACACTGAACATTTGAACATTTTTCCCTAACTAACATTTCCATTATTGTAAAAGTTCCAACCAACTGTAACTTTTCTAATGGAAATAGGAAAAGAACTCAATCGTAAGGATTCTAGTGTATAATGTCCTATCTGGCTTAACGCTTTAAGCCCTCACGATGCATTAAAGCATAATTTTACATCCCTGAAAACAGACTTAATTTTCCTACAACAAAGGCTTTTTGAATGAAAATTTCAATGAAACTGGTTTTCTAATAAATGGTAATTTTCTTTAATTTTCAAACCACATCAAATCATCTTCATCCACAACAAGTCGAGAATTGCGACAGCAATTCGCGTCTTGTAGTGGATGAAGATGACAATGGTAAATTCAGGCATGTCACAGAGCTCGATGTAGATTAAAAGTACTCATTTTTCAGTTGCATTTCAGTTAAAATAGGGGTAGTAAATAATTGCTCTACGTCACTTTTCGGCACGATTAATGGTCATTTCAGTGACATTGTATTCCGATGAAAACAGTGCAGTCAGTTGATGAGATGAATGATGTACAAAAGATGACGTGAGGGCCGGGTGGTAGGGCATGGTGGGTTGTTGAGAGTGTTTCCCTTTACTCGCCCGATAAAGGGGTACTGGGATGATTGCTAGTAGTAGTACTTTTCGCCCCCATTCGGGGAGGGTCATTAGGGATCTGTTTCGTCTGTTGGATGCTGTTACGGCATCGTACGGAAGCACTAGTCTACAGCAATCATCCAAGGGCAGCTGCAGCCTCCTCGTATCTGGCTATAATCTTCGGGCTGATTGCCAGTGGCGTACCCTGGTTCCTCCGCTCAACAGCGGAGCCAATGCAGCACCCGCATCAGTGCTGGCGCTGATGTAGGCTGTGGTAGCCTTAAATAACCGGCAATAGCGTGTTATGCATTAGGTCTCTCATGTGGGATGAATGGAGTTACCCAGAGGGAGTGATCCTTCCTATTGTTACTCTGGGGACTATCCGACCCGAGGATAGCGGAGCTGCGCAAAATGCCAAAGAGTTTTATCATTAAATTGTACAGCGAAACTCAAGTCTCCGGCCGTCTGGGCATGTCTGGGGGTATATCCCCTAGACATGCCCAGAACCCCTTATCGGGCGAGCGAAGGAAAACGCTCTCAATAACCCACCATGCCCTATCGCCCCCACCCTCACATCATCATCTGTACATCATTCATCTCATCAATTGACTACAACGTTTTTATCGTATTATAATGTCACTTAAAAGACCTTTTGTGCCGAAAAGTGACGTAAAGCAATGATTTACTACTACTACGCCCGATAAAGGGTTCCGGGCATGTCCAGGGCCCAGGCATGCACAAACGTCCAGAGACTTGTTCATTTTAATGCCAAGTATCGTCGGCAGCGTCGGTATTTAGTGTTTTCGACATAGAATACCGTCACAGATAGAGATATTATTTATAAAAATTATATAATTTATTTCCAGTTGTGTCAACAGTAATATAATGTATTTCTTGACTTCCTAAATCCACTTTTTTTGCTGCTGGTTGCAATTTTATTTTTTTTAATTTGGGCCTATTAATGTATTGATACTGATTGATATAATAGTTTAATTATCGATTCCTGCCTCGCTTCATGCAGCTTAAAATGTATGGTGCTGTACACTGGTCTGTAAAGTTAAAAGACAGTATCTGCTCACTTGTAAAGTAACTAGATACTGCGTTTTGGCTTTGCACGACAGTTTTATACGCCGCTGTGACACAGACGCTTCCTTCTCTCTCGACAGATGGCGCCATATAACCGGTGTAACGATAAATTGCGGCCGTCTGGACCTGATTGGACGATCTGAGAGACAAAAACCCCGAACCAAGTACAAACGGAAGCGCCTGCAGGTCAGCGTGACCTGATAGGAATATTAACAGACCCCGCTGACATCACACGCTGGTGCAATGCCGGCTCAGTGCTGGGCCAGCGTCTAAACGCTGGCCCAGCACTCAGCCGGCATTGCATCAGCGTTACTTGAGAGTTTGAAAGGAAGGAGGGGTGTTACGTAATAATGTCCGCGTAGAGGAAATAACTATCCAATGTCAGACAATGTACCTTCTCTATAGCCGTGTCGTCCTCTCCGAGGCCGTGGATTGATGCATTTGCTTTACCCGAAAAATTCAACATGGCGGTGACTTGGAGCGATCTCGAACCCCAGGGTTCGGAAAATTGTCCTTATTTTTTTAATGACTGTGCGACCTCTGAGCTGAGCCTGCGGGAATGGAACTGAAATGTTACTGATTCTAAAAAAAAAAAAATTCAGTCCACGATATATTCAGATATGACAGTCCAAAGAAATGTCCCACGATTTTGTACGCGGTCAATCTGTGGCTGAAACCTGTTACAGCCACAGATTGACCTTCTCTACAAACACGGGATGTTGGTTCAATGTTGGACCAGCATTGGGTCAATGGCTACCCATGCGGCGTAATAATTACGTGTCTCCGCGGATGTCACATCATCAACGCAGCCAAAGGAGCTGTTTGATACGTTTTTTATCTGAGCACACTATTACTTTGCTGGTTTTTTCTGTTTATAGCATGATAATGATTAATGTACGGAAAACTGGTTGCAGTCAGAGTTGTGACAATCAGTGCACCATTAGTCTTTGTTCTTGGTGTAGTCATATACATTTTTTGCCTGTCAATACTAGCGTGTGATCTACAGTTGCACGCTTGGTGGACTAGTTCATTGTGGTAGTTTATACTATGGGATGGGAGTATCTACCCGTGCAATCAGTTTATTGTACAATAATATCTCTATCCATAGATTTTTTGACTTTTCGTATTGTTTTTAAGACTATGTGAAAGTTTTAAATGTATGAAATTGAATATCAAATTGTATTATTATATTGCTCATATTGATGTATTGCTTTATGATTTTGAATAGACATATCAATAATCAATCAATCAATCAATCAATCAATCAATCAATCAATCAATCAATCAATCAATCATTTTGTGAAAATACACCACAAGGCCTATTTTAAATGAAATCCTAGTTGTAATACATGACAACATGGGCCTTCTGATGTTTTATCAATTTGACGGGGTCAGCTCGTTATTCCGACAGGTCTATATTCCGACAGGTCGATATTCCGACAGGTCGTTATTCCGACAGGTCTATATTCCGACAGGTCGATATTCCGACAGGTCGTTATTCCGACAGGTCGTTATTCCGACAGGTCTATATTCTGACAGGTCCATATTTCGATAGGTCGTTATTCCGACAGTTCCTTGATGTAAATTATAATGGGAATTAGTCTGTGAGCTGAACCACGTTTAATTACGTGTCTGGGCCCAAAAAGTTTGAAGAGTGTTTCTAACTCAGAATTTCATGCTGATTCTGAAATTCCATTAAATGCCTCAGACGCTGTATTTTCTCAGAATATAGCATATAGCGTGTTTTTTTCATACAAAAATGGTAAAATCGCTATTTTAACCAGTGACACTGTTTAAATGTATCTACATAAGAACATGTGATGCCAAATTAAACTGTCTGATACATGTGATTCAATAATAAGACAACAAATTCTGCGCTGAGACCGACTTGATACGTCAGAATCTGACGTCTAAAGTCAGTCTCAGCTCTGAAAGATTTAAAAATATTTATAATGGCGTTAGACCCATAGCATAACTATTCAAATTAGTCAGGGGGCTTAACTCATATCTACCACCCGAATTGTTCAAATCGTCCCAAAAGCACCAAATTTGAACCACGTATGGCCAAGGCCATAATAATTTTGATTTATCGCGGGAGCCAAGCTGAACACCCGCCGGGGCGCTTTATTTGACAAATCCAAGATGGCCGCCATTCAAATTGGGGTCATTTCATAACGTAGAGACGCATGTGATACCACTTTTCTATGGTTTTCGAATATATAGAATTGATTTATGATGTTGATTTGGGATTATTTAAAACACAAAAATATATGTAAAAGGTATTTCGACAATATATACGACATGATACCGGTTTAAACGACGCAGATCATCAACACAATAGTCTGTATCAGGCATTGATAACGACCTATCCATAAGATTTGATACCAGAGCCTGTCTTTGGAGTTCCTGTGTATCAGCCATATTAGATAAATTCAAAATGACCGCTGTTCATAACAAGCCCACGTCATAACTTGCCAACTAATAGCAGTAGAGACACACTTAATACCATTTTTCTACGGTTTTCATAAACGATTTTAAATATATATTAGTTTAAGGGCAGTGAATATCCTGAAAATCGTACTATCTAAGCAAAAGAGTTGAGTCAGACGTCTAAATTAAGAGCTTACCATTTCATTTATTTGTAAGAGCCCGTTTCCAGCCAGGACAAAAGTTTTTTTTTAAAGGTTTTTATTGACCGTTCACATGTCAACTTTGACATTTTTTTTTTACGTGCACGTTTTTTTAGGCGGCGCGAATCGGTTATACGTTCGGTTGCTATTATCATACCATGAAATTGAACAGTTTGGGTCACATCATATGTAGGCCTACACCAAGGGAAGATTTCGGCTGCAGCGGGACTCGAACCAGGTACCTCCGGACTCTCGAGTCCACCACGCGACCAATGAGCTAACCTGGCGCCACGAACATGAACAAGATAATAAGTAATAATATTTACAGTAAGAATATTATAGTATAATATTATAATTATGACTCAAGGCACAAGAACATAATTAGATTTTCATATTACTGTCTTAGATTTTACGCAACACAGCTATAACACTTCAAAAAAAATTGTTCCATCACAGCTAATACATTCATCCTCATAGAAAAGGTAAAGTTAGGAAATTTTAAGATGATCAATATTAGCTCTGAAGGAACACGATACGAACACGATACATTCTGACTGTATACTTTTACCTCGAAAATAGTATTATTAGTTTTAGTACTGATGTTGATGAGATTGCTAATTTGTACCAGCATTTTGGACGGCGTTAGAGCACTATGGAGGTCGCTCAATAATATTTTGCTCAATTTAATAGTTGGTGATGTATTTTCTGAGCAGTCAGGGGAAAATCAGGGGAATGTGTGGGAACAATAATTAAATGTATTTATTTATTAGGCTGGAATATACATAAATATATACAATAATTGTATACATCTGTAATTATAAAAACAATTTTTGATATCAAATACGTTGACATAAATTTAGTTATGCCATTGATTGGCATATTAAGCTTAACAATGGATCTGAACGCATCTATATATCACAGCTGTACAAAGAAGTGTGGGACTATATACATTACTCTCAACCCCCCCCCCCCCCCAAATGGCTCCCAGAAACTCAGGGTAGAGTAGGTTAACCCTTTCGCCGGCAAATGCGTTCAGATCTCAAATAAAGCACCGAGTGTAAATTATTAGTCCTAACTGGTCCACTTTTAAACGCCTATTTGATGTTGACATTTGCATCACCAATGCAAGCTTCAAATGAATAATACCCAGTTGATACATGTCAAAGAATGATGCAGCACGAAGTAACAACTTTATTATTTTAGATATAGGTCTTCATCGCTATTCGTGACCACAGTAGCTGTTGATAGTGGTTAATCCTCTCATCACTATTATTTTTATGTCGGAATAACGACCTGTCGGAATATAGACCTTTCGGAATATCAACCTTTTTGTCGAACTATCGAACTGTCGGAATAGAGACCTGTTTGTCGGACTGTCGACCTGTCGGAATAACGACCTGTCGGAATAACGAACTGCTTGTCGGAATATCGACCTGTCGGAATAACGACCTGTCGGAATAACGACCTGTTTGTCGGAATATCGACCTGTCGGAAAAACGACCTGTCGGAATATCGACCTGTCGGAATAACGACCTGTCGGAATAACGACCTGGACCCAATTTGACATGCCGTTTTTATCAATCTTGAACTGAGAATGATGTGAAGTAAAGTAAAGGTAGTTAAAACTGAGAAATATCGGGGTAATGAAAGTTGACGTTTTCATGTTAAAAAATAAGGAATAAAATGATTCAAATATTTGTTTTCTTCAACCAAGGATAGTAGAACAGTATTCTTGCTTCAACCTAATTCAAATCAGATGCCATTGGCATGAGCGGTGGATTATTGTGATCCACAGATGGTCATGCTGCCGCAGCCCAACAGCCACCAAACCTCCATCCAATACTGTTTTATTGTTGGGCCTGCGTCGCAGCCGCTGACCCAACATTAAAACAGCATTGGGTTAAGGCTTCTTGCTTTCACGGAGGCAGCCAATCAGCACGTAATCACCACAGGTCAAAGGGCAATGGCAGACCTTTTTCCTGACGCTTTGTTGTCTGCGACATTTCGTATTGCCCATACTGTGTACACAGTCGACTGTCTTAAAACATCTCTCCCTCAGAGGTAAAGGGACGTATCTGACATGGTATAAAGTGACAGATAAAAATTTCTTTGCATGAGCATGATAACACTGTTCTTTGGCGTTGCTAATGCTGGATTATTATGTAATCACTTTTCAATGTGACTGAAATGTAAATATTGCTATACCCCTGGCTGTCCCAATCCCTGGTTCGTAGCTTGATTAATATGTAATCACTGAAATGTGAGCGAAATTGATTACATATAAAAATATACCGATGGCAGAGAAGATAAATGTACAGTGTATTGTCCTTTTTCTGAATTTTTTGCCATGACATTTGCGTTATATCTAATAATTTATTAAAACAAACGCATTCTCAAACTGGCAAAATATATTTATGTTACTTGTATATTTCACTCGTGTCACCAGTGTCTCTATCTCTACGGTGACTGTGACACTCACTGATAGCTGAGTGTACTTGTATATGTGCACACCTTATTCAATGATTTATTACACAGAAATGTATCAGCGCTCATTTATTCCAAGTTGCAGCTAGAAAGATTTTTAGTCCCTGTGAGTGTCTTCCAATGTTGGGCTGATGCTGGCCCATCGTCTACGACGCTGGCCCAACATCAGCCCAACATTTGGCCAACCCCTCGTGTTTGCTGGGTTTAAGAGGTACGCAAACAGCTGGCACAGAGATTACATCATTTTGATGGTTGCACCATTCACTCCACGCGAACTGTATTGTTGTCTGATGCGCCTCTGGTGGTCACACTTAATGGTTTCCAACTAAAACAAATTAAAAAACGCATCAATCTTGCGACATTAGCATGCTGTCTGCCACAGAGTTAGCCGTGGACGAGCCCACACCGTACAAGTGTGGGTCGCGGATTGTTGTATTCGTTTTACCCGAAAAAACAACGTTTTTCAACATGGCGGTGATTGAGAACGATCTCTACCCCAAGGTCGGAAAATGTACCATAACTGTTCAATGACTACGCGACAAATGAGCTGAACATGCGAGCATGTAGCTGAAATGTTACCGATTCTAATCAACCTATTTTCGACCTGATTAAACGAGGCCAAGACTTAAATCCCTCCAAAGAAAAGTCCCACGATTTTGTATCGGCGCAATCTGTGACTGAAACAGTTTCAAATTTTGTTTCAGCCACAGAGCAATCACCCCCTCTACCCGTGGCAGGTCATAAAGCGGGGGGGGGGGTGTTGTGATGACGGTCCAATGCTGTCTGTATTTCGGGCCGACGTCACAGACGTCGCCCTGACATACAGACAGCACTGGGCCAACGTCACCAGCGTGCCTGGGAAGCAAGGTGGAGTTGTGACTGATCAGTCTGAAATTTAGGCCAATGATTTACCCCGTCTGATTTACCCCGTCTGGACGTAACGAAAATAAACGAGCTTTTCCTGGTTGTAGAACGTGAGCGGATTAGTCTGTGATGCATCTGCCGTGTCGCCGGTCATCAAAATAGCACTCGTATAGGGAAAAAATCACTCGCTTGTATGATGAATATAGCACTCGTATAAGGAAATTATAACTCTTTCATCATGCAATCCGCACTCATATAGGGAAAAATTCGCACTCTTATATATTGGGAAATCACTCGTTTTTTATCATGGAGATAGTAAATGCATCTCCATGCTTTTATTATGAATTTCGCAATCGTATAATGAAAAAAAATCAGTCACTTTCATGATGAAATTCGCACTCGTGTAGGAGAAAAACCACTTGTTTTTATCATGGAGATAGTAAATATATCTCCATGCTTTTTTTTACTATATTCGAACTAGCAGGATAAAAGAAAATTCGCACGCGTGTAGGGGAAATTCAATGAATTTATTATTTTTTTGCCAATCTTGATGTTTAAACACACATTTCGTTCTAGCCCTGAATACCACAACGTATTCAGGGCTAATTTCATTCCCAATAACTGAGATTTGAACGGCCGATTAACTGGATTACAAACGACTAAAATTGTGCTTAGATTTGAAAGGGTTAATAAATGATTTTGATTTAAAATATAGCATTTGCTGCTTAACTGAGACATAGGACTGAAAGGGTGTTATTTAGATAGATATCTTATATTTAGATGTAATTATCTCTATCCCAGAAATCAGAGAACATTTGTATAACATTTGTACAACGTCGGCCCAACGTCTTCGACGTTGGTCCAACATTGTACAAATGTCATACAAATATTGTGTGTTTGCTGGGATATTTCTAGGTTTTACCATAAAGATAGTATCTCCATGGCTTTACGGAGGTGTTGGCAGTTGCTCGTTCGTCATCATTGTCTTGTTTGATGCCAAGGAAGAATGTTAAATATCGCCCGTGGACGACTCGTACAAGATAACCATGGAGAGCGTTTGTGTTTATAGCCGCTATTTGAATTGGCTCTTGTCTGGTTGCTTCCGGTCTAGATCGGAGACGGATGTAGCACTAGTTGACCTGCCCTAATACTGGCGGCAAATGGCGTCTCCGCATCCAATTAAACGTGCACTCGGTTACAAATAGACAATTCTCCACATCCGTGCCAATATCGTCCTTGTCTCTTAGACGTTGGCTTTTTTGGTACAATGTCCAGCTCTTGGTTTGCAACTTCAATAGTGGGTAAAGTTGGTACACCGTGTTCTTTAAATGAATCGAGAAGAGCTAAAATGAGACATTTATGATGACTTAAAATTAAAAAACCCTACATGGTCTCTTGGTTTATGTAAAAAATATATCAGCTTTTTAGAGGTTAAGCCATCATTAGTTCAACGTCTCGTGTTCGCATGGATACAGACGCACGCGCTTTCTCTACTAGACGTCTTCACCCCCCCCCCCCCTTCTCCCACGTCTGACTACACTGAGCAATAAAAAAAAACTTTCAGGTCATAAAATATGTACTGGTCTCTCTTATGAATGGACAGGTCCTCAATTAAACGAAGTACTTACTCTTTTCAAGCAATTTGACCTATTTCAGGGTTTGACCGAAATCTGATTGTCATTATGTAGATCTGGGTCATCCATACAGGTGACAGACGATTCGTCACAAGAAGGAACTTTTCACCCAGGATTTTCTATTTCCACCTATTTTACGTTTTATTTTTTATCTCGTGTTCGCTTTTTTAGTCCGACTGTTAATTAAAAAAAATATGGCTGTTGAATTTAGTTGTCGTCAGAATCGAAGTTACCATAACTTCCCTGTCAACAATGACTAGACATGTCGGATTGGTATGTTCCTGAATAGTCAAGTTCACTATGTCAAACAATAATTTCGTTCAACAGTTATGGAAACTAGTGAACCAAAACATTAATGAAAAGCTCATTATACCAGGAACACGTAAAATAAACAGTTACCTGACAAAAGCGATAACGGTCAAAATCCTTCAAATGGTTTAAATTGTTGATTTTTTTTTGTAATTTCCGTCCTTTTAGTTAGGACACGATAACTTGCAATTGTCTATGTGTCTCGCTCAGCTTTTTTTGCATGTTGATCTTAATAATTTTAAATTGGTCAATAATAGTAGAAAATAATTCAAATTATATTGTGACGTCTATAGACGTCTGATTCTGAGTCAACAATGTTTCTCCAACGTCCTGTCTATGTCTGCTTTGTTGACGGTGATTGATTGAAGCTCCCGCCCTCAAGGTGTGGTCATTCCAAGAAACAGCTCAGACTAGATATGATAATATTCGCGTCTAGAGCATTGTACCCAATGACCTCTTATTCTTGTGGATACCCAGCTAACAAAACACATTAAACCAAGGTTACTTTAATGTTGTGCCAACGTCGCAGACGGTGGACCAACATTGAAAGAGCCTTGTTTTAATAAAGGAATCTATATAGATTCCTTGGTCTAATGTGTCTCAACCTCATCTGACAATCCTCACATCGCCATTTATAGAACCCTTGTTCCAGAAAGTCTCCGGCCGTCTGGGCATGTCTGTGGGTATATCCCCTAGACATGCCCAGAACCCCTTATCGGGCGAGCGAAGGAAAACGCTCTGAATGACCCACCATGCCCTATCACCCCCACCCTCACATCATCATTTGTACATCATTCATCTTATCAATTGACTACAACGTTTTTAGCCCGCCTTTTAATTTTAATTAAAAAAGGTGGGCTATTGCAATTGAAGTTCGGCGTCGTCGGCGTCGGCGTCAGCGTCGGCGTCGGCGTTAACATTTACTTGTGGGCGCGATAACTTGAAAAGTTTTTCATGTTTCCTTCCCAAATTTGTTTTGCATGTTACTAATGACCACTTCTCGGACAAGTTCAATAATGGCTGAAAAAAAATTCAAAATGGCCGACTTATTGCGATTTTTCACCTTTTACGTCAATAATTTGACCTTGTGGGCGCGATAACTTGAAAAGTTTTTCACGTATCCTTTTCAAATTTGTTATGCATGTTACTAATGACCAGTTCTCGGACAAGTTCAATAATGGCCAAAAAAAAAAAAAAATGGCCGATTTATTGCGATTTTTCACATTTTACGTCAATAATTTGACCTTGTGGGCGCGATAACTTGAAAAGTTTTTCACATATCCTTGTCAAATTTGTTATGCATGTTACTGATGACCAGTTCTCGAACAAGTTCAATAATGGCCGAAAAAAAAAAAAAAATGGCCGATTTATTGCGATTTTTCACATTTTACGTCAATAATTTGACCTTGTGGGCGCGATAAGTTGAAAAGTTTTTCACATATCCTCTTCAAATTGGTTATGCATGTTACTAATAAGTAGTTCTTGGACAAGTTTAATAATGGCCGAAAAAAAAAAAAAATGGCCGATTTATTGCGATTTTTCTCATTTTACGTCAATAATTTGACCCTGTGGGCGCGATAACTTGAAAAGTTTTTCACATATTCTCTTCAAATTTGTTATGTATGTTACTTATAAGTAGTTCTTGGACAAGTTCAATAATGGCTGAAAAAAAAAAAATGGCCGATTTATTGTGATTTTTCTCATTTTACGTCAATAATTTGACCTTGTGGGCGCGATAACTTGAAAAGTTTTTCACATATCCTCTTCAAATTTGTTATGCATGTTACTAATAAGTAGTTCTTGGACAAGTTCAATAATGGCTGAAAAAAAATTCAAAATGGCCGATTTATTGCGATTTTTCTCATTTTACGTCAATAATTTGACCTTGTAGGCACGATAACTTCAACATTTTCACAAGTATCCTCTTCAAGTTTGTTATGCATGTTACTAATAAGCAGTTCTTGGACAAGCTCAATAATGGCCGGTAAAAAAATCAAAATGGTCGACTTATTGCGATTTTTCACATTTATTTTACGTCCATAATTTGACCTTGTGGGCGCTATAACTTGAAAAGCGGCTGGTTTAACATACCATTTATATCTCGGGTTGTTATTGACGTGATGACATTCGTCTTTACTTTCTTTATCATAATTCGGTGGCGGGCTATTATCGAGTGTGCTCTTGTTATCGTATTATAATGCCACTTGAAAGACCTTTTGTGCCGAAAAGTGACGTAAAGCAATGATTTACTACTACTGTTCCAGAAAGCCGTAACCCAATGCTGATTTAATATTGGACCACAGTCTGCGACGCTGGCCCGGCATTAAACCGATATAGGGCGAATGTCACAAGTTTTTTTAATGTGTGACGTCTCTCAACTCTTTAGCCGCCAATTATTATTTAATTTGAATTTTCACCCACTTGAAAATGTGTCTCGCTGACGCGATCCAAAATTTCAAGTCAGTGAAAATTATTCAGATATGACAAAATGGAGGTCAACGATTTCGAAATCTTGTTGATTGATGTCACGTTTTATCTTTAACATACATGTTCAAAAGCTGGTATTTAATATGCTAGTCAAAAACTGAGAAAAAAAAGATCATAATCGTGAGGTGATAATAACACAAATCTTTCCAGAATCACTAGCTCTTAAAGTATTTTTTCATGATGTAACTGCAAGAATCATTTCACAGATGACGTACCCTTGTAAGCAAGACAAAATCAACCTACATTAACTGTTTCATTGTATTTACCCCGCTTTTTTCAAAGTGACACCTATTATACAAACTTTAACACGTTATTTTTTAAGTGTAATTTTTAAAGTATTTTGACTACTGTTGGACCACCGTCGCAGATGTGATCCAACATTTTAAAGCCCAGCTCACAGTGTCAGATTTTTGTCTGATCAGACATCAGATTAATCAGACAAAATGCTGACACACTGTGAGCTAAGCTAAAACATTAGGTCAACTTCTATTGATATAGGGATTCCCACTCTACCTGGAAATCAGGGGAAACCTAAAAAGTGAGGTGTTTTTTTTCCAAGCAGTGAAAAGTCAGGGAATTTAAGAAAAATGCCTGGAATCAGAAATAATTTGATGAGCCCAATAGTTAAAGTTGTCAGTCTGTTGTTTTCACGCGTGCAACCCGTATTTACTGGATGACTGGCTATAAAAACAGCTCAAAATAGTTATCCTGAAATTTTGAAAATCCATAAGCGAAAAATCACGAAAAAATCAGGAAATTTTGCTCTCCTAAAATATTGAGGCTGATCAAACATCAAACCAACATTGGGTGAACGTCTCGTGTATAGTAGGATCTTGAGACGGCTAAGCTTCTTATATGAACGTAAGTGTGGTGTTTATGATTTTGGGGGAATCCGTGCACCTGTCGACCTATATCTCTGAGACTCAGACCGTGTCGGATGGGTGATATTATTAACCCTTGTTCTGCTGAATTGCTTCAATTGTATTTTTCGTCATTTGAAGCTGGAATTGCTAACGCAATTTCCAGCCTCAAATGACGAAAAATACTACTATTTATGAGAAATAGACATGTCTAAAATTAAATTATTGGATCATCTAAGTATCTACTAAAAGCTATTTTATCAAAATAAAGTGATATTTTTATTGATCTAAAATATCCTTAACCCCGTATATATCCGGGCATAGCAGGACAAGGGTTAATATAATTATCGGATAAAGTACAATTTCTGAATATTTGTACCTATCTGTCGCTTTTTAAATGAAATTTGTCCGATATTACTTTTGCTCCCAAATAAAACTTTACTTAGCACACGATCTGTGCTCAAAATAGCACCGGCAAACTGTTATTTTCTATAATAGAGTGATACAAAATATCTTTAGAATGGCCTTAGAGCATAATGTGGTTTTAAAAAATTCTTAGGAGGGCCGTCGGTTCCCCTCCCCCCAAGTCGTATTTTTTGTCTTGGCTTGTCACAGCAAGTAAAATAGAATCAGATTATATTTTCCTTGGTTAGAGCCACAGGACGCTGATGAGATTTACTTTGCCGAGCCCTGCTTTTCTAGTCCGTAATAACAGACGCTGTGTGCGATACAGAGTCTGTAATCATTGCCATTCGTAATATAAAGTTGTGCCCCAAAAAGCCGGTACGCGGACGATCGATTGCGCAATGAACAAAATAGAAAATCTTTGTTTGATCAATGATTTTTATTTTGTAATGACAGCTTTACATCACACTGGAATAATGCCTCAACGTGGGGGTTTAAACGCCAGTCTTTACAGGTGAATTAATCATTTGAATATAGAGTTACCCTCACATTTTTCATGAAATTGTTGATCTCAGCGTACAATGGCTATACTACCACTCAGCAAACACGAGACATCCACCCAATGTTGGAGCAATGTTGGGCCACAGTCTACGACGCTGGCCCAACATACACATACACATGAAATGTAAGTCAGCTGTGACTTTTTATTGTCAATAAAATTTCTGTATGTCTGTCTGTCTGGTCATCATGCATGTGGTGCATGGTCTTGCATCTGATTAAATAATCAGAAAAGTTACGATGTAATCACTAATCTGTTAACCCTGCTGTGACTGTATACACACGGGTTGAAGCTAGTTTCAAACCAAATAAAATACCACTGAAATTGATAAAATAGTTTGTGATAGATGTTCAGTTAATCAAATAATTAAATTTGGCGTATGTCTTTTTTTCATATAAAGATATATTTTTCTTTCATTTGAAGCTGGAAATTGCGTTAGCAATTCCATATAGGCCTATACAGTTACTATACAGTTACTAATTTTTGCCTATTATTATTTATATTACACAGCTCCACGGGTGATACTAAACTCTAATAAATAAATAATAAACTATAAATTACAGTGTTTAAATACAGTGTAGGATAGCCATGTTGGTAGGATGACTATTATATCATTACGTATATAATGATTGTATGATTATGAATTCTGATCAAATGAACCGCAGAGCATTCATGTTGACTATCAGTAGTATAAGTTATGCGTTTTATTAGCATTTACAATAACTTACTATTTTTTAAATGAAACAGGTGCTTAGATCTACGACACTATTACATGGTGTGATACTTAAGTTTTACAGATTCAAGTACTCTTCAGTGATCCACTACTTCAAGTCACTGAAAATCGTAATGTAATAGCTTTAAACCTCCAACGGTTAATCATGTATGTTAGGACAGTGTCTGTGTAGATGCTGCGAAATATGACAGCAAACGCAAGACGTTGATCCAATGCTGGGCCAGCGTCGAGCATTAACCTTTATAACGCTGACATATGTGTGTATAAATTACAGAGAGCAAAAGTTTCTTTTTTAATTTGAAATCATCACAAATGCCTTAGTTAGCTCTTTCTGCTTCATTTGAATACCTATGTTATAAGTCTACGACCATCCGAAATTTTTTACTCTGTTAGTGCGGAATTCGACTTTTGACGTCTAAAGTCGGTCCCCGCCCTGAAAGGGTTAATCCTATATTAGATGATCGTGGTACTCTTGTGTTTAGATGGTTGTCTGGGTTGTGACATTCGCTATAAGCTACAGTCAATGACTACATAGTACCCCTATATGCATGATTAGTGAGGCAGTAATAACAAGGATTAGTAACAATGTTGTAAAGCTCTATGAATATATCTCAGTAAAAACGAGACTTTGATCCAATGTTGTCGTAACGTTGGTCTACCGCGATCCACAACTTCAAGTTGGCGAAAATTACTCATATTTGTTTAATTTGAGAACAAAAATTTGCAAATCTTGATGTTTAACCATTTCAAGCCTGAATTTACCATTGTCATCTTCATCCACTACAAGCCGCGAATTGCTGTCGCAATTCTCGACTTGTAGTAGATGAAGATGATTTGATGTGGGGGTGAAATTAGAGAAAATTGCCATGTATTGGTAAACCAGTTTCATGAAAATTTTCATTCTAAAACCCCTAGTTGTTGGAAAATGAAGTCTGTTTACAGGGATGTAAAATGATGCTTTAATGCATCGTGAGGGTAAACGCAAAACATTTGTATGACATTTGTACAATGCTGGACCAACGTCGAAGACGTTGGGCCGACGTTGTACAAATGTTATACAGATGTTTTGTGTTTTCTGGATACATGCTCAGCTAATCCTTTATTTCGACTGGAGAGGTGTAGATTATTCGTAAGTAGAATTGTTTTTCGTTATTTGAAGCTGGAAATTGCACTTGCAATTCCAGCCTCAAATGTTTGAGAAATAATAACCGAACATCGAGGATGATAATAATCAAGATTTTAAAACCAAATTCACACAAAACATGCCATATGTACTTATTATTTTTTTATAATTGGGAGACGTTTATTAAGTAAGAATTTTCACATGAATTTATATAATGGAAGACCTAAGAAAATTAATAATTTTATGTCACATAAACCTAAATACCTAAATAATGGGTCACAGAAACTGTTTATTTCGGAACATAATGACGTTATATACTGTTGATTCAGCATTGATAATGATATTAATTTGCCATGCAAAGGGCAGCAGCACTATTTACTAAAGACATTTAAAAAAAAACTAATATTATTACCAGACAGACCTATTGAGAACCATTCTACTAACACTGACTTTAGCCTTCAGAATCAACGTCAGACTCTGACGTTTAAAGACGGTCTCCGCGCTGAAAGGGGTAATCTCACCGAGTTGCTTGCTTTATAGCAGTACATAGATTTGCACAGCATATAGTATACTGACGTGTACTGCAATAATTTCAATTTGCAGCAATGCCAGGGCAGCGCGGGTTAGGCAGGGGTTGTCAAAGGCTAATTGCCTTGCCAACCCATATTTCTGGAAGATGTATATGCCCCAACCTGTACACTCGTGTAGCTGTCTGCCTAGCTGGCAGTACTTGTAATTCTTAATGTGTGCTGTGGTTTACACACGAGACCCTCACTGGTCAGCAGAAAATTTACTTTAAATTTTCAACTCTATTTATACAAATATTGTTTTTATATCAACCGTGGTCCTGGTTCTGCTCCAGTTCTACAGAACGTAGAGCGAACGGGCTCAGTGTAACTGGGCCATTATGGCGATATATAGACGAAATTCGCGTATTTCTTATTTTGGACATGCATGTCCGAAATGAGAATTTCGTCTCTATATCTCGCTTAACTCGAAATGCGCAGCACAAAAATTTAAAAACTTCTGCGTTTCTAGTATATGGACATGTTTACATCATATGATCATATTAAGAAGCCAAAATAAAATCACCGATTTTTGGATAATTTTAGCCTGATTGAGTCGCTTTAGGTTATTGGATTAACTAAGCATCAGCCAAAAATTATTTTATCTAATTTAGTGATATTTCTATTGATCTAAAACATGCTCGAAACCGTATATATGCGGGCCTAGCAGGTCACGGGTTATAGTGGGAGATATAGTGAAAGGAGATATAGATATTCAATCAATCAATCAATAAAACTTTTATAGCGCCTATATTCTCAGCGGACCCAGCTCAGAGGCGCACAAATCCTTAGCGTGATCATGTGTCATAATCGAGGCCAAATCAGGTTCGTCAACAGGGAGCCGGGCTGCTGAGGAGCTAGGGATGGAAAGCCAGATCAAATAGGTGAGATTTAAGTAATTTCCGGAATGTTAAAATTGTTTTGGCATTACGTATTGGCACAGGCAGGGCGTTCAATAAGGCTGGACCAGATAAGAGAAAGCTCTTGATCCAGTCTTAGTTTTTATAAGAAGAGCAACAATTCTATTTGAATTAGTGGAGCGTAGATATTTTAAGCATTTCGGACGAACAAGTAAGTCAGCCAGATATGCACGTTGCTTGTCTTTCAGGGTTCGGAAATTTATTGTGCATATTTTAAAATGAATGCGAAACCTGCTAATGTAATCGTTTAGGAATATTATATGAGTGGAACGACTAAAACTTGAGGCCTTGGTTACCACTCTTGCAAGGCAGTTCTGAACTCATTGTAATCTAGCGATATCCTTTCTTGTATATTGTAAAAAAAAAGTGAGTTACAATAATCCAACTTGCTACTGACCAGTGTCACTGCAATTTGCTTGGCAAGATCTAAGGACAGACTTTTTTCGAATTCGACGCAAATCACGGATATGATAGCAGCATGGGATATGTGTTTTCGGAAATTCAAGCTACTGTCGAATACTACCCCAAGATTTTTGGCTGATGCAGATGGATATGTATCTTGACCTATAATTAAGCATGGGCAATTATTTAAGCTTTTTTTCTGGCTGAAGTTTGGTCCCAATGAGAAGAAATTCTGTCTTACTATGATTAAGCTTCAGCTTAGACCCTATCATCTAGGCCGACACGTCCATTACACAATGTTGCAACTTCTCAAGAGATTCCTTATCGTTGGATCAGCATTAAGATGGTGGCTTATGTCAAAACTGGAGATGATAGCGCTGAGTGGTCCTATGTTCTATACTGTATATTTTTACTTTACATGAGTGACATCAAGAATTTATCCATAAATTCTTGGTGACATGTACACATAAACCGTGATGTAGATCTATATGATTACAATGTACTATTCCATTTGGGCTTATAACACATGACTTATCGTCGGTCTAACTCTTATGTAGCCCTGAATACAAGGCTAACGCTTTTGACGAAACCTCGTATGTACATACATTATATGTATGCAGATAAAGGGAATAAATTGTTTGGTGTAACGGAGCAGTTTGCTAAATGCTACACAAATGACAATAATATGTGGGTGTAGCAGTTTTTCACATGGAGAATATTAGTTTTATAGCATGCAAAGCTGCTAAAACTGCTACACAATTTTATTGGACAAATTATTCCCTGAGATACGTGGTTTCACCAGAAGCCCGACATTATCAGTTTATGTGCTATGTCGCTCAATCAACTTTGTTATTACATTTTGGGAAACCCCTCTGATTATTCACAAGTTAGATACCGAATTACTGATGTATGTACATGTATACCGTGAAATTTTTTTTACAATGTCAATCTTTGGAAATAAATTAACACATTTTTTGGTATTGATATAATGAAATAACATTTCCCCAACAAAATTTAATGGTTTCAGACACACACACGTTTGGATTTTAATTCATTATTTTGGTTTTGCCATTTCTCTTGTTTGATGTGTCTGTCAGCTTCTCAGAAGTGAGCGCGTTTCACAAGGGAAAGTCCCCAGCAAACACGGGATCGTGACACAATGTCGTTTTGATGTTGGGCCAGCGTCTTTGACGCTGGCCTAACATCAAAACGACATCGGATGAACATCTCTCGTATTTCTTGTGGACTTGGCGATAAACCAGCATTAGCTCGGCCATCACGATGTCCCACAGCCCTACTCCCCAGGCTATCCCCGCCTTCCATTCCCCCTCTTCCCATGGGGACGCCAGCTATAAGTCCAGGGGTCAATTTTATCCCGCCATCACATAGACTAGGGACGTCACCTTAACCCAGACTACCCCCTCCCCTCACTTGTCTATCACCGTTCCGAGCCCGGACACTGTGATCCTTGTCATCCTAGGATCATAGTATCCCACTAGATTTTCGTTTGAATGCAGATACAATGTCAGTTCTGTTGATCTATTGATATTTTATGGGAAAGCATAAACTCGTGCGATGTTTAACCTCGAGAAAAATTATCGTTATTTGAATGTTTTTATGGGATGGGTGGACAGTAAGACGTAAGACTTACGGGGGGGGGGGGTGAGATCATTAAAACCATGACCAAATTAATCTGCCATCTGAAACCCAAGTCTCGGCCGTCTGGGCATGCCTGTGTGCAAGTCCCCTAGGCATGCCCAGAACGATCAACACCTTATCCGGTGAGTGAAGGGAACACTCAATAGTCTACTTTAGCAATCCTGCAGTCTTCAGATGTACTCGTTCGTGGGAACTACACCTGCCAGTGACAGGATGACCTTAGCCAAACTGGGTACTGGGATGATTGCTAGTAGTAGTACTTTTTGCCCCCCATCTGGAGAGGGTCATTGAGATATGTTCCTTCTGTTGCATCAAGGATACTAGAACTAGTATCCTTGGTTGCATGGTGCACTGCATGGTACAGACGCACTAGTGTACAGCAATCATCCAAGGGAAGCTGCAACCTCCACGTGTCTGGCCATAATCTTCGAGCGAATTGCCAGCGGAGTAACCCTGCCGCTCAACAGCGGTGCCAATGCAGCTCCTGCATCAGTAGCGGCACTGCCAGTGAAGTGTCACTACAGTGCAGGCACTGGTGATGGCCGTGGTAGCCTTGGAACACCTGGCAACAGAGTGTTTGACACGTGTCTCTCACGTGCATGAAGGGAGTTACCCTCAGCTATTGTTACTCTAGAGACTATCCGACCCCAGGATAGCGGAACCGTGTTTTTGAAGGTAAAAAAAACTTGACGTCTGGGCATGCCTGTGGGTAAATCCTCTAGACATGCCCAAAACCCCTTTTTGGCGAGTGAAGGAAAACACCCTCAAAACCCAATCATGCCTTATCCCCTCCCCCCCCCCCCACCCTCACGTCATGATCTGTGCATCATTCATCTCATCAAAAGACTGCACTGTTTTATCTTATTGCAATGTCACCTTAATAACCATTGGTGCCAAAAAATGACGTAAAGCAATAATTTACTACCATAGCCAAACAATCCACTCTAACGTTATCTTCTGTAGTAGATAATTTTCATTTTTCATTCACATATATAAGCGTATTACAAAACCACTTTAGTCACCATCCCTGTTGAAAATTGAGATAATAATTGTATTTCCTTATTATTTTCTGACTAGTTTCATCCACAAAATACCCAGTAGATTGCGTAATTTTTAAATACTTTATTATTTCAGTCGGTAATTACCGTTCACTGTGCGCTATCTATTGCTGGCCCCATAGGACCGTTAATTAAAAATAATCTTATGGTTTGTAAATGGTGGAGGTAAAACCCCAGACGACATTGTCGTCTTAGAGTTGACCTTCTCCCGCCATAAATTTCTGTTGAACGTCGTCTTCTCGCCAGGTAGCGCCCTCTTTTATGGTTGTCCAGGTGACCTCCAAATGAAAAAAAAACAATTTGTATAACATTTGTTCAACGCCGGCCCAGCGTGTTCGACTTTGGTCCAACATTGTACAAATGTTATACAAAATGTTTTGTGTTTGCTGGGCTGGGCGGATTCCCCGTGACATCAGTTCTCCGTCTCCTCGTTTCATCGTCCTGCGCGCTGTGAGATATGGGGCTCGTGGAAACCCCACGTGTCCACTTGACAGGTTAAATGGGCAGTGGACACTGGTCAATAGCTGCCCACTGACTGCCAGACAACAACTTTTGAGTTAGGTGGGGGACCAGCCTAACTTTCTCTCATTTCCGTTAGAAAGATGCTCTTAACTTTTCTGATGGAAAAATGTGAGGTTTCATGGAGGGATATGACCTGCAGCAGTTTAACTCATCAATTTCAAAATGGCCAATACATTATTTACTTAAACCCTTAGAGCACCGAGCTTTTCAATTTAAATTTTCAGTCACTTGAAGTCGTGTCTCGCTACCGCGATCCACAACTTCAAGCTACTGAAAATTTGTAAAATTTAATTCCCAACATATATCAGTGTTTCAAGATTGAAAGCATATTGTACTTTTAACAACTGGTTATACAGGTTATACAGGTGCCAATAAAACACAGATTGACTGTAGTCAACATCAATGGTCTAAGGGTTAACCCTTTAACCGCCAACTTATTCAATTAGAATTTTCACCCACTTGAAGTTGTGTCTCGCTGACGGGATCCACAACTTCAAGTGAGTGAAAATTATTCAGATTTGACAAAATGGAGGTCAACTCTTTTCAAACCTTGCTGGTTGATGTCACATTTTACGTTTACCATATTTAAAATGTGGTACTTAATGTGCTAATAAAACACGAAATCCTGAATATATGCGGAACCGGCGGTTAAAGGGTTAATATGCGTAATAATAGTTTAGTTTTATCATCTAATATAATTATGTGAGCTTGACACTCATTTGTTAAGGGTAGTGCCTCAAGTGGGTCACTTTGGCAATTTTGAAAAATGTTGAGGCAATTTAGTTTTGAAAAATGCCCCCGTTGTTGATCCGCCACTTGGTAACAACGCAGACGACGCCGCATGCTTGTATATAATTTCAACAAACTCATGTGTTTAATAAGGTCAAATAAATTATGTCTGACTTTGATTCAATTTGTCACATCAACACTGATCAAAACTATTTATGGTCAGTCCGTCGGTCCGTCCACTATCGTTCCCAAATTCACCATCATATTTTCGCAACTACTTGTCAGATCTATGCTACATCAGTCTGCTATCAGAAGTTTTATGTGTGGTGGCCTATGTTTTCAGGGCTTTGGAGTTGGCGGTTAAACACAAGACACACGTGGATACAGTCCTCGCTCACAGAGAAAAATACCTGAACAACTTTGACAAGAAGGAGACTAACAAGCGCTACCTTCAGTACAAGCAAGGGGTAAGTACCTGTAATTCACTTTTCAGGGTTTATGGTTCCAATTTAGCCCTTAACCCTTTTAGCCCTCACGATGCATTAAAGCATCATTTTCCATCCTTGAAAACAGACTTAATTTTTATACAACTAAGGGTTTTAGAATGAAAATTTCCAGGAAACTGGTTTACCAATACATGGTAATTTTCTTTAATTTTTTAAACCACATAAAATCATCTTCATGCCCTACAACAATTCGCGGCTTGTAGTGGATGAAGATGACTGGTAAACTCAGGCTTGAAAGGGTTAAAGCGCTTAATTAAATAATTTAATTTAATTCTCAATTTATTCTTAATAACAGCTGTGAGTTTATCAAATTCAGAATACATGTAGCTGCATATTGGCAATTTTTTACTTCCACATGCCCGATATTTGGTAAAACAGTGCCAGATAGCTAGACCAATACTATTAAACAAAATGACTTGCTCAAATTCAAAATGCCCGCCTATCAGCCATTATTTACTTTCACATTCCCGATAATTGATAAATTGTGCTAAATGGCTAGTCCATTACTATAAAACAAAAGTTTTCAGGGGAGGATGCACCCTGAATTTTTTTAAACTTGGTCGCATTCAAAATGAAGGGTTGAAAGGTTAGCACACATCTCAGTATACTGTAGGCCTACACCATGTACACTGCACCACATGGAAAATGGAAAAAAGCCTCAATCCCGTTTTACTCCTCCAGATTATTTTTTTTAGAAATATTTTTGGTAATAAAATATATTAGTCATATTGATAAATACATATATAGTGGTATTATTTAAAATACACGTAATATATATCCCGGTAGAGAATGAGTCGATAAAAGCTACAATTTTGAGAAATCAATTATTATATTGTTTTAAAGGTGTTTTCGTTTCAAGTCAGAGATTTTTATTCTGTTGAATTATCAGTCAGTTATTTTTGTCATTTTGAAGCTTGAATTGCTAACGCATTTCCCAGCTTCAAATGATAAAACATGTTTTTATCTCCCTTGATGAATTAATTTAGTTATACGTGATCGCCACAGATATTTTATAAATCACCCTTTTATTTTGTTTAAAGCTCTAAGCACGACCATAGTCGTTTAATCCATTTACTAGCCGTTTAGATAGTAGTTGTTGAGAACGAAATGTGAGTTTAAAGGGACATGCCCAGGCAAAAATCGGTGATTTTATTTTGGCTCATTTATATGACCATATGATGTAACCACGTCCATAGACTAGAACTGCAAAAGTTTTTTAATTTTTGGTCTGCGCATTCACCTGTTAGGCTAGATATTGAAACGAAATTCCTGATTTCTAATTATTGACAACCGTGTCAAAAAGAAATACGGGAATTTCGTCTCTATATCTAGCCTAACTAATAAGTGCGTTTACATCATATGTCCATAATAATAAGCTAAAAAATGATTGTAGACCTGGGCATGTCTCTTTAAACATCAAGATTTGCAAATGCTTGATCACATAATCAACAAATATGAGTAATTTTAACCCACTGGTAGGTCGCGGTATAGAGACACAACTTCACATGAATGAAAATTTTCGTTGTTTAATTTAGCTGTTTATGTGTTAAAAACTTCTTTAAAACATGTATGCATATACAGGTATTGCACTATTATGGTTACTGAAAAAGCATGGAGCCACCAATACATGCATGTACGTGGTAAGCCGTTGTTAAAGGTTCAACTCACTTATCAAGTCAGTATATTGGGCTGAGTCTTTTGTCCACCTGTGCCTATGCATATTTTCTTTGACTTGTTGTGCTTGCATGCGACCAAAGAAAACAAGTTGTCTGCGCTGAGATTACATAGGCTAACAAAGAGCTTGTCTGTGCTGCTTGTTTGCTAAAAACACACGTGTTTTCTTGGGTATTAACCCCTTATCCTGTTATTTGATTGAATTTAAATTTTCAACCACTTGAGGTTGTGTCTCGCTGCCGCGATCCACAACCTCAAGTGGTTGGAAATTACTCTTATATATTTTTTTTATTTGACACCAAACATTTACAAATCTTGATATCTAAACAGTCATTTCATTCGCAATAACAGCTAATAAAACTGATTGAAAACGACTATTGTTGTGATCAGCAGGCAAAGGGTTAAAACTAGAGCGCCTGGTATTAATAAATCGTCCTATCGTAATGAAAGGGTGTATTGATATATCCTTTTAATAGATAACGGGGCGAACTTTCATACATCATTGACTGAGCAAAAATCCTAAATTACATAAATATTCGAAATTTATTTACAAATGTCGATCACTTTTGTTGATTTAAATAATTTTAATTAATAGGTTCTGGGTTGAACATGTGGGTAATTATCACATCAAATTATGTTAAGTTATGTTAAATTATGTTAATTTCGTTAATGTTTTATAGTTGCTAGGTATTTTAAATATTCTGGCATGTTTATTTTGAATTTGGTTTTTTAAACTGTATCCCGAATAAAAATATCGACGCTGGACCAACATTAGTGCAACATTGGATCGATGTGCCGTGCTTGCTGGGTAGTGGCAAACAAGGCAAACTGCAGTAACGGCTTACCTGTCAAGTAAGCAGTTACCGATGTTTGCCTTAGCATGTCAGTGTAGGTGAAACCTGTGTGAATCGCTGGCCAGCAGGTGGTGTCTGTCCCGTGCCACTGCTCTGCTCGGATACCGCCAACTCATCTTCCCCACAGCCGAGAACTTTATATAGAGTTCTTGCTACAGCACAGCAAGGCTTGGCTTATCGAGGCCGCAGGTCTTGACCTGCGGCCCCGATAAGCCAAGCCTTGCTGTGGGCAAGATGGGCCGACTAAACATTGCTAAATGAGTCATATTCACATCACACCATCCCAGCTTTATGCCTATATTTAGTCCCCTTTGATATGATAGTATGTATCGGCCACTTTGTGTCAGATACATGTACATACTTTCATATATAAAGGACGAATGTTATATTAGTGTAGTTAGTAGGCTGATAGAAAAGTGCTGCACTGCCGTATTATATCACCGATTCTAAGGAATTCGCCGCTTTACATTGAACATAGATAGAGTTACTTTCATCTCAGTCTCCTTTCTTTTGTTACTGTACCGTTTCGGTTTCAAACCATCATAAAATACGTGATAAAACTTTAACATTAAATTTGTTACTTGATTTCATCGTTATTGACGTTTTTTTATGGAAATATTATGATTTTTCATTTAGAAGTAGCAGCAGATGAACCATTTCTCCAAATTTAATTCAACAGAATTATTTTTCAAATTTTCCACGTGTGACAATGATTTATTGACTTTTACATCCTTGTGTCAAAAGGCAGAATATCTATAAGTATAAGTATTGTGTGACTCGCACGTTTTGTCTACATGTTTTAAAATAAATACATAAATGCAACATTACAAATTAGTGCGTTATATTCCGTGATTTGGGATGCTTTTCAAATAAGTTGACCTGGATTTTAGAATGCTGACTGGTCAGATAGACACGCTGACCCAATGTTGAGTTAATGCTGGCCCACGGTATTCGCCGCCGTCCAAACATCATCCAAACATTGGGTGAATGGCTCTTGTTTGCTGAGAATGTTCGTGACGTAGAACCAGCAAACACAAAACATTTGTATAACATTAGTACAACGTCGGCCCAGCGTCTACGACGCTGGTCCAACATTGTACAAATGTTATACAAATGTTTTGTGTTAGCTGTTGTCGAGACCGTGGAGAGCGCGCTGTAAAAAACGTGTAGCCCTGCTTAAAATTACGGCACCTGCTTATACAGGAAAAAAATGGCATGATTTATTGTCTCGCTAGAGAGGGGGAGGGGGCGTGCTGTATGACTGGTTACGTAACGCCGGCCAGTACGTCAGCTAGTGAAACACGTGTTTCACTGAGAGGACAAGACGGGGGGGGGGTGGTTCTAAACCCGGTTCAATATAATAATAATCACGTTCACGTTCTATGCCCTATATTTTTTAATACTAATATGTTAGCCTGATGTAGTATTTAACAGACATACGGTGAGTGGATTTGCATAGAATTATGTCAGAAAGTCAGCTGATTTGGATAAAAAATGACATTTTTAAAATGTAGTCATTTTGTCGATTTTTTGCGAAGCTATTTTGTGATTGAAAAAATAATTGACACCAGCCCTCAATGTTTCCCGCTTGACGTCGCCGTAGCGAGAGATAAATTCAAATGGTTAAGATAATGAATTTGATAATTCAGCGGTTTAAATGTGACCCTTGTGTTGCAGAATGATGTGTTTCTACTTTACATTCATTTCAAGCTGGAATTGCTAACGCAGTATTCACCTTCAAATGACGAAAAAATAGTATATCTAAAAAATAGAAATGTCCAAAATTGACTGAGCAGCATCTACCGCAAACTAGTCTACTAATTTCAGGGGCATTTAATTTGATGCGAAACTTTCTCGAAACTATATCGTCTCTTTGAATATGAAAGGGTGGCAGATACACCCTTTCTTATCCAAGGGGGCGATATACGGCCCTAGCA
The DNA here is from genome assembly GCA_964017125.1 of Flabesymbios commensalis. Taxonomy (NCBI): domain Eukaryota; kingdom Metazoa; phylum Annelida; class Polychaeta; order Terebellida; family Flabelligeridae; genus Flabesymbios; species Flabesymbios commensalis. The sequence continues at coordinate 59,592,979 of OZ024916.1, read as the reverse complement.
GCACAAGGGTTAATTCACATGTCGTGACATAGACGCCGTCTATTTTTGTCAGGATCCGGGGCACCTGAGGTTCAAGGGGTGTTGTCGTCTGGCGCCCTGGGGATTAAGGGGTGTCGTCTGGCGTGGTCACAGTTTTTGATGCTGTACAGAGCGCTTGTTGCATAACAATGTCACGCCACATCGCTACCTCTGTGTCTGCTCTATTATATATATACATGTACATAGTGCTCACAGATATAGCCCTGAATACAAGGCTATTCCGCCCGAGCTACATATGTAGCTCGGGCGGAATAGCCTTGTATTCAGAGCTATCACAGATATATCTGATCGCTTAGATTTCAATTATCCCTATAAATTTCCTATATTTTTCTATGTAGTAAATAACTCTTGTCCTGCTGTTTCGAGCAGATTTTAAGCCTTTAAATAATTTGTCACTGAAATGGATAATATAGTTTGTGGTAGATGCTCAGTTAGTCAAATAATAATTCAATTTAGAAGATGTTATTTTCAATAAATAGACATATTTTTCGTCATTTAAAGCTGGAAATTGCGTCAGCAATTCCAGCTTCAAATGACGAAAAATACAATAGAAACTATTCGGCATGAGAATAGTCCTGATTTTTTTCATCTTGACCGAGATCATAATTTTATGTAGAAATCGTAATCTAATATGCTGCTTCTGTATGCAAACAAATGCAAATTAGAATTTTTAAATGTTTTCGCTTCTAAATTCATGTTTCCGAACGATTCTTAATTAAAATCAGAGGCCCTGTGCCATAGCACTAGGATCAATAGAAACCAAATTTGGTCTTTTGCGATGCACAGCGTGATTTAAAATGTACATTTGGACATTATACTTTATAGTAATAATTATAATCACTCATACTAGATCGCTATGAATACAATTCCTATAAAACCCCTATGTTATAACCCAAAATTGCCATATTTCCTATATTATTTTGTTTAAAATTGGCTGGAACCCCTGTATCTAAGCGTATACAAAGGCTCGTATTAAAGCACTGAAATAGTTTTATATAAACCAAGAGACCAAAGGTTATTTTCAATTTGAAATCACCTTAAATATCTTAGTTAGCTCTTCGAGATTACATCGCATTTTTACAGTATATATGTAATAATTATATTTCAATTAATCTATTATACTAGCTAATATAGGCCTACTAATTATATTATACCCATGTTTGCAAAGTTATATTTCTATATTTTCATGATAATATATGTACATCATAATTCTATTTATTAACAAAGTCCATATGCAAAATAGCAAGACTGTGTAAAATTGTGTAAAATTTCAGATTATTTTATGAACAAAAATTATAACTATTGCTTTGATATACGATTACCTATTTTGTAGGGCAGCATTATAAATACATGTATTATGGCGTATTATCATTTGGTGAAGCTGCCCTATGTCAGACCTAGTTTCACAATAAATAATTAATAATAATATTGTGATCAATCATTTCCACTGACTGTGTGCATCTACCATATATATCGCATGTATTTACCTGTTTACCATAGCGGATATACCATGTAAATGGATTCCTATGATTCACCTGCACACTGCTAGTGTGGATTTCAGGCGTTGTTAACCCTTTAAGCCCTCACGATGCATGAAAGCATCAATTCACATCCCTGAAAACAGACTTAATTTTCCTACAGCAAAGTGTTTTAGAACAAAAATTTCCTTGAAACTGGTTTACCAATACATAACATTTTTCTTAAATTTTTAAACCACATCAAGTCATCTTCATCCACTACAAGTCGAGAATTGCGACAGCAATTCGCGGCTTGTAGTGGATGAAGATGACAATGTAAAGTCAGGCTTGTAAAGGTTAACTGACTACTTATTCACCCCTTGTAGTGCTAAGAAGGTATAATATACCCTTTCAAGCAAAATACCACTAAAATGTGTAACATATCTTGTGGTAGATGCTCAGTTATTGAAATAATTCAATTTTGGAGATGTTTATATATCACATTATTTTTCATTCATTTGAAGCTGGAAATTGCGTTAGCAATTCCAGCTTCAAATGAATGAAAAATACTCACAAACAATTCAAACAATTCAACAGTTAAACATAATCATTTTCAAGTCCCATTAAGCATCGTTGTTATTTCAATATTGTATTTATTGTAAGTTGCATTAATTGTATTAAATTATTTTTGAAAACCTCTACAATTAAAACGCCTATTTTTGTCTAAATGTCCTGCTAAAGACACCGTTATCTCTACTTAACAACCGTTACTCCTTTCAGCGCGGGGATCGTCTTTAGACGGCAGAATCCGGTGTCTATAAACTGAAAAAAAATAAAAATTTAGAACCATAGCATACGTATTTAAATAAAGCGAGAATAGCTAACCAAGACATTTAAAATGATGATTTCAAATTGAAAAAATGGTCTCCATGGCTATATAAAAATATTTCAGCATTGTGAGGGTTGATACAGCGGCAGACAGACACAGCGAGACGGAAATAAAAAATATTGTTCCATTGGCAGAGCGATACAAGAGAATGATTTAGTCTACACACGCAATCTCACTCAATTCGAATTTCTGTAATTATCGACTGGAGATATGTTTTACCTCAAAAACGGTATTATTTGACTTTTTCATCGCGGGGATCGACTTCAGACGTCAGATTAATTTAACGTGTATGTAAAATAATTTGATATGGCCGTAGATAGGTATTCAAATGAAACGGGAAGAGCTAGCTAAGATATTGCTGGTGATTTCAAATTAAAAAAATTGAAATTAAAGGTATCCATGGTGTATACTGAAAATGTCAGGGATATTATCGCTCATGTGCGTTCGTCATACCCTTTAAGCCCTCGCAATGCATTAAAGCATCATTTCACATCCCTGAAATCAGACTTAATTTTCCTACATCTAAGGGTTTTAGAATGAAAATTTCAATGAAACTGATTTACCAATACATGGCAATTTTCTTCAATTTCCCACCCACTTCAAGTCATCTTCATTCACTACAAGTCGAGAATTGCGACAGCAATTCGCGGCTTGTAGTGGATGAATATGACAATGGTAAATTCAGGCTTGAAAGTGTTAATATATACCGTAAACTGAATGGCATGATTATTAGACATAGAGACATAATAAGAATAATCATCCCCAGCTGAAATGACACGCTAACTCAGTGTTTTATTGATTTTAGGCCAACGCACAATTGAAACGACATAGGGTTAATGTTCTCAATGTGCCATGTTTGCTCTGCCCGCATACCTGTAATGGACGTCATGTCACTTAATGCAGATACATCTCGGGCATTGGCCCAATGGTGTTTTAATGTTGGCATAGCGTCGCAGACGGTTGTCTAACATTAAACCAGCATTGGGTGAATGTTTTGTGTTAATTGATTGGCCATGTAGTTTATGTGACAGTGTACATAAGTAAATAGGCGTGTTATACAATAACGGGATGAATGTATAAATAATGTGTATTTATGTAGCACAATATACGTTGGTACCACAAATCAAGTCAAGTCAATGGATTTACGTGGCTTTCTGCACAGTCAAGGTAATATCGCGACATAAGGAAGCACGAAATCGGGACTATGCCCTACTCTTATGTCAATATGATATAATTATATAATACAATTAGATGTATTCTGCCGCACATATTGAATCAGCAGTAACTGCTTATTTATTAAGGCAGAGATAAAGAAAATTTAAGCAGGTGACCTTATGTATTATTTATAGGGTATATTTGTTGCAAATTGACATTTGCTTACATGAAAGTAAAATGCATCCCAGAGGGGGGACTCTATGTTTGTGCTTTGCAAAGATTGTTCACATGATTGTAGGCGAATATGACAAAGGGCGGTCTACAAACGTTATAATGCAGTTGGCAATGGTCCTGACAGTGTATGAGAAACTTCCGGTGCGATTTATCTGGTTATTGTCAGGAGGAAATTCGGGTATATGATCCACCAGATGGAAAGGGGGTATAAAGTTTTTTATGGTTGATTCAAGTTCAAATAACTCTTAAGGTAAAAATTTCCGGAGGGTGTGTAAAATTTAACCCAATGGCATTTTTTAAAATCCAAGATGGCCGCCAAAACTGTATAAAATCAGTATTCTCACTATAACTTCGTAAGTTTTGGTGGTAGAGTTACAATTTTTGGCTCTTTTTTGTGGTTACAACCACGCGGAGTGATGTATATCTTAAATTATTTCACATTTAATTAAATTTACATTTAATTAGACATTATTTAATATTAAAAATTTTGTGTGTTATTTCGAGCCAATTTTTTAATGTTATCTCTTTATTTACATAGTAGGCCTATATAAGCTGATAACACCCCTCGTGGCTACAAATGTGATTATAAACCTGAATTTTATGACTCTAATTTAAAAAATATGGCGATATTAGTGCAACTGTAAGCGTTTTAGTTGCTAAAAAAATGGATGTACCATGTTGTGTCTTGTGGGGGTGTGGAATCTTGCAGAAACCCTCTAACACATGGTACCATTGACTAATAGTAATAAAACCGAGACTAGTGCTCCAAAGATGTATGGCTATGTTTTATAATAAAACATATTAATATTTCGTCGCCTCGGAGCTAAAGGATCCTATCTGCCACTCTTAACGAGTGTCAGATAGGATCCTTTAGCTCCGAGGCGACGATTTGGTCTCCATGGTTTATACACAAATATTTCAGCGTTATAAGAGTTAAAGTATGAAATCAATGAAGAATGCTTAGCTCAAGACACTTCTGGCTGTTCCGTGAATGACAGCGAAATGGGAAATTCTCCAAAAAATTAATTAATTAATTTTTAATTGAAAAATATTTAGCGAGCACAATGATTGATATCTCACTATTTGTCTGGGTTGTTTTCCGTTAAAAATGTTTGTTAAATGCCAGTTAGCGCTAATATATATCATAGCAGTAGCACGCTCCCATCGAAAGAAATATGTTAAACTGGGCATTTTAGTCAAATCAGTACGGTATTTTATTTTATTTTATTTAGTAACAAAGTAGAATAATGAACGAATTTGTCATGGGAATAAACACCATATAAATAGGGGGCCTAAAATAAAAACGTTCAGTTCCAAATCAATCGCAGTTTCCAACAAAATAGAATATTGCAAATGCAAATATTACGTTTCTTTTTTGTTAAGTTTATATTATAAAGTCCTTAAATTAGTATGTTCCGTATATATACTGAGAGTCACAAGTGTATTATATTAATGTGCTTCAAACCTTAGCCTCAGGATGCACTCTGACTACCACGATGCCCGTACAATGCTGGCGCAATGCTGAAATGACATCTTAGACGTTGGTTTAATCCCAGCACCTCGTGTTCAATAGTGAAAGTATATCTGATCTCTCGCACAATGATGTCATTATTTATTACGTACAATCTGTACACAGTGAGGTCGTCGTCTCAATGTATACGCCCTCCATGTGTTCAGGTAGGTGGTCGTCTCGCTCTGTTATTCCAGGTCAGACGTAAACATCCCTCCCTCTGTTTTAACTGTTCCGGACTAATGTTTTTTGCAGTATGTTATGTACCATCAAGGAAAATAGAATCTGATTTTATTTTCCTTGGTACCATATACAATTACTTACCTTACAGTCATAGGTTTACCCTTTCAGCGTGGTGATCGACTAAAGACGTCAGAATCTGACGTCTACAGACGTCATATTCTGACGTCTTTAGTCGGTCTCCGCTCTGAAAGATTTTTAGCTCCCGCCGTCACCGTAGGTGAGACGGAGGGAGCTATGGATTCCGCCTCCGTTTTCTTCTTTTTCCTATAACTTTGTACGGAAATAAGCTAAGATAACAATTTGTGGTATGTGGGTTACTTCCAGGTGGATAATTAAAATATTTTTAATCTGAATTCAATACGCAAGGTCGCAGAGGAAAAATGATGATGTTACGGCGTTGGGCCGTCCGTGAACATTTCGTTTCCGGAGCATATCTCTGAAAGTACTTGTCCGATTGTCTACAAATTTTACACACAACACCTCTAGGTGGTCTAGTTGTGCTTTTTGGGGTATATGAACTTTGACCTCTTTTTGGTTCAGAACTATGACCTTTTTAGACGTTTTGACGCACACTTCGTTTCCGGAGCAGATCTTGAAAAGTACCGGGCCGATTACAGTCACATTGCACATACATGTTCTCTAAGGTCCCTAGTTGTGCCTTTTCAGGTTTTTTGGACCTTGACCTTGGAGTTTACCCAGCACTTTGATCTAATTTATGACATCGGTAAATCCGACTGAAATTTCATGCGTAATATCATGAAAACCGCTCAAGATAGCTACACCATTACTATAAAACAAATTGTAAGGTTTCAGGATAGGATGCATCTTGAAAAATTTCAAGTCGATAAAATTTAAAATGGCCGCCCATCGGCCATTATTCACCTCGACAGGCCTGATATTGCGGGATATCACGAAAACCTCTCAAGATAGCTACACCATTACTATAAAACAAATTGGAAGGTTTCAGGAGAGGATGCATCTTGAAAAATTTCAAGTCGATAAAATTTAAAAAGGCCGCCTATCGGCCATTATTCACCTCGACAGGCCTCATATTGCGGAATATAATGAAAACTGCTCAAGATAGCTACACCATTACTATAAAACAAATTGTAAGGTTTCAAGAGAGGATGCATTTTTTTTAATTTCAACTCGATCAAATTCAAAATGGCCGCCTATCGACCATTATTTACCTCGACTGGCCTGATATTGGGTAAGCCGTGTTAGATAGCTAAGCCATTACTATAAAACCAAATGTGAGATTTCAGAAGCGGATGCATCTTGAAAAAAGTCACTTACACATGGCCGATATTTGGTAAACCGTGCTAGATGGCTAGACCATTACTTTAAAACAAAATGTGAGATTTCAGGAGAGGATGCATCTTGTTTTTTTATAATTGCAGTAGACCTATAACATAAGTATATAAATGAAACGGATAAATGTGGTTATGACAGTTATGATGATTTCAAATTGAAAAAACCCTTTTGTCCCAATGGTTTATACAAAAAATATTTTAGCGTTGTAAGAGTTAAGAGTGTCATTAGCATGATTAGCTGATTAGTGAATCGTGTGCCGAGCGACACAAATCCTACTACATCAAGCTGAATGATAATGCATTTTATTTGATGAGTTTTATTTACAATCCATGCGACAAGATTTTCTAATGGATTAAATGACTTCATGCATGCAGCCAGACAATATGGCTCCATTGCCAAAATAGTTTTCATTTGGCAACACTTTTTTTTACATGCAAGGATTACAGCAAGGACTGAATAAACAGTCAGAGTATATGTTTCATGTTGCAAATACTGCACAGCTTTCTCTCATCATGAAGGTGATATATTTCAGTACGGGTGTTGGTGTATGACAGTGAATGATATTTGGGAAATATTATTGAAAATATTGGGGATACACGAAGACGTACTAAGTACTGAATTTCACGCAACCCTGGCAAAGGTCTATCAAGGTCTTTCTCATGGCCATGAAGGAAGGACCAATGTTTGGTACCTATAAATCACATTATGTTAAAATGACTTAATTAAATTCATCTGAAACTGATCATAAATACAAACTTGAAGATGATTCGTCAATGAAAGTCACTGAATTATTCAATAAGTTATGTGAAAAAAGCCATTGATAACTATTTATTTATCTATTTTATTAAAAGTTATTCATTAGATAATGTGATCATCACAATATCTGTATTAGCTGATGCACCAGATACACGGGGCCTGTCCCATTACATACTTAGGTATGTGAAGGTTGTGCAACCCCATTTGTATACAAAAGGTTCACTTTTTATCCCCCGCCCACGAAGTAGGGGCGGGGGATATTGTCATCATCATGTCTGGTCGTGCGTCTGTGCGTCCGTGTTTCGTTATCGGACAATATATCTGAATCCGCTAGCCAGATTGCTTTCATATTGCATACACATATCCCTTAGGGGGTGTAGATGTGCCTTTTGGGGTTATTACCTTTGACCTAGTTGCTGACCTTTGATTTTGAGGCGATTATTGACTTTAAATGATTGGGGATGATAAGTTTAGTTTCTGGACGATATCTTGCAAAACGTTTGCTGCATTGTTTTCATAATACACACACACATCCTTCAGGAGGTGTAGATGTGCCTTTTAGGGGTTATGACCTTTGACCTATTTTTTACCTTTGATTTTGAGGCCATTATTGACTTTAATTGTTCAGTTTCCGGACGATAGCTCGGAAAGCGTTTGCTGGATTGTTTGCATATTGCCACACAGATCCCTTAGGGGGTGTGGATGTGCTTTATAGGGGCTGTGACCTATTTTTTAACCTTTGACTTTGAGGCCATTATTGACTTTAATTAATGGCGGGGGATATCGTTAGCGTCAGTGTTGTTGTTAAAGCCATGGTATGACGCTGAAGCGGGTACATTGACTGACGTTGTGTTTGCCGACGTAAAAGCCAAGATTGAAAGGTAACACCAAGAAATCCTACTATTTTCAGGGCAAAGATACATTATGATAAACTCAACAACTTATATGTATCAGAGTTATAGGTCGTAATAAAAGAAATGCTAACAGTTGATTAACAAAAAATACTGAAGCAACTATATTTCACAAGCTGGACGACGACGACAACGGACAACGAGCGATATGTGAAAACGATACCTGATATGAGTTCGGTGTTTTCTTCAGTACTGGTGTCCGTCGTTTTAAAAGTGAAATATTTGTAAAATCTGTGTTACAGATATTTTGTATAACTTAAAATTCCAAGTAATTTTCAGTCACTTGGAGTTGTGGATCGCGGTACCGAGACACAACTTAAAGTGACTGAAAAATTAAATTGAATATTTCAGAGCTCTGGGGGTTAATGATGCAAAATATGGGCGCAAATTTTTTTTAGGTTTGCTTGCGTGTGACCTTTTCCTGTCGCATCACTCGTGTTGACCTCAATCACTGGATAGCTTTTGTCATCTGAGCATGCGCAAGTGTAAAGGCCGGACTCGTCGTTAATCGCTAGGTGGCGGGTACTAAACCGCTCTGCCTGCTGTGTGAGGCCAGAATCTCCAGACTTTATGTCACAGTCACCTTTCCATCAGGGACACTTTATTACACACATAGCTATGCATTGTTCTTGGCATTTGGGCCGTTGACGAGCCCATAACATTTTATACCCCGTTAATAATGCATGGAAGCAGCTTTACTAGGCATACCATACACCTGATATAGATAGCAATCTAAATATATATCCTTTTTCTCTCTCTGCTTAAACTTATCCACCAGTTCAGATTACAACACCTTTCCTGATAAATCTGCTTCCGTTTTAAAAAAAGATATTCAGGGCCATTCAGCAAATTAAATTAAATGGGTGGGGTTTTAGGCCACCTTTGTGCACATAGAGGCTAAATTGGGCCAGGAGAACCTCCTGAGGATGGTGAGATGATTAAGATGACACTGTCCTCCAGACACAGGATTCGAAATTCGATCCCTGGCGGTCTGAGGCCGATCACGCTACCTCTTGGTCACGGACGCTCCCCATTCAGCACGGGGATCGAAAACCTCGAAAGTGCTTCAACTCTACAAAATCATGGAAGGCCTTGAGATTACTTGAAAAATGAGATATCTAGTTAAAAGTACTTGAAATGCCGTGCATTTTAAGAAGTGATCCACATTGGAATCAGATGATGTATTACTATTATCTGCCTGTAGGCATCATCGCTGTGATATTATAAAAACAAACTTTACTTAAATGATTGTCGTTTTTCCTGTCAAAATTGGTCCTATTCTCATGGTCCTTGCTATTATCATGGTCACGGGGACCAGTCAGTAATTAAATGGACTGCGTGTGATGACACATTTATTTGTTTTGTATGAAGCAGTATATCCCGAAGTTTAATTTTAGGATAAAAAAACGTTTATTATCAACATTTCTGAGAATCCAGAGATAACATAAACACACTATTTGTACACCTGAATGATGGTTGAATGTTAGCACACACACCAATCTGGTGTAGGCTGTGGTGGCTTTAAATAACCAGCAATAGCGTGTTTGACATTAGGTCTCTCACGTGGGATGATTGGAGTTACCCAGAGGGAGTTATCCTTCCTATTTTTACTCTGGGGACTATCCGACCCGAGGATAGCAGAGCTGCGCGAAATGACACGGAGTTTCAGCATTAAATTGCACAGAGAACCCAGGTCTCCGGCCGTCTGGGCATATCTGAGGGTAGATCCCCTAGACATGCCCAGAACCCCTTATCATCTCATCAATTGACTACAACGTTTTTATCGTATTACAATGTCACTTAAAATACCTTTTGTGCCGAAAAGTGACGTGAAGCAATAATTTACTACTACTACTATACACACCGATCAACGTCGGTGCCTTTTTAAATGACCTTGATTGCATGGTTTGAGCGGGTATTTGTGGTATAAAGTGTTCTATGCTGCACATAGTTCTGTTTACATGGCAGTATACGACTTGGAAATAAAACTATTTTAGTTTTATGTTTTTGGTGAGGATCAGTAGGCTAAATAACTTCATGTAAATTCATTTTTCAAAATTGCCACATCAACATATCCACCACGTTCTCTTCGCAAGCAAACAATCAATAACGTGAGAGAACTGGATAACTATAAATTTGTTATACTGTATGTCAAAACGTGGTGTAGCGCCAAAGATTTGCATTGCATATTGAATAGGCACTGCTGAATTTACTGTACAGTAAAAAAACAAGCTAATATAAAGCGATGCCCAATAACTTTGATTCCATTTGTTTCAGTCGTCTTGAGTCGGGCATATTTACATTCTTGGAAAACATTTTTCAACTTCCCAAGTTATGTAATCGAAGTTTTTGTGTCTCGCTGACGCTATTCACTCCTTCAAGTGGGTGAATATTATTACGATTTGTCAGATCTGAGCACAATTTCTCTCAAATCTGGTTGATCGAAGTGAAATGTCACATTCAAAAAGTGATATTTATTTTGTTAAGAAAAATGATCCTAGTCGTGATTAGCCCTCAACCCTTATAACGCTGAAGTATTTTTCTTTAAACCATGGAGACTAAAGTGGTTTTTTCAATTTGAAATCATCATAAATGTTTATTTCAATACCTATGTTACGGGCCCACGACCAGTATAAATATTTTAATTCTTTTAGCGCCGGGATCGTCTTTATACGTCAGAATCTGACGTCTACAGTCGTCAGATTCTAACGTATAAAGACATTCCCCGCGCTGAAAGGGTTTAAGTGTGCGTGTAGCACTTGTAGGGTTATTATTTGAGGTGGCATTTAGTGGTCAGAGTGGACAAAGAGAGCACACGGGAGGATACCACTTGTATGTCTACTCTGGCGACGCGCATTCTAAACCAATCAGTCAATCGGCCCACCCCTTATGCTTTTTTTCTGGGTTCCGTGCTAAAGCCCCCCCCCCCCATCCCCACCCCGAAAAAGAGTGGGCTAACTATGTCCGGGCATGGTGGACTCTGCTCCAATCCATTGTCCGAGTTTAATAAACTATTGGCTATTCTGTGAAACGCAGTGACGTCACCGGAATTTTTTTTTAATGGCTATTATGCTCGATAAAAAGGTGTTATATAATTCCCCATCCCCCATACTTTAATGTATTAGATTGCCAGGTGAAAATATTACAGGTCAAGGCTATTGAATTTCGCAGAATTGTCTATTTCTGGTCAGACAGACACTGACTTAAATCTATCACAATAAACACCATAGTCCATACATTGAACCAATATTGACCCAACATTGGTTCGACATCTCTTATTTGCAACCTTAGTCATACGCTGGTACTTTTTCAATATTTCCACCATGCATACACTTCACATTGAACAAATGCCGCAGTCCAATGTTGGATTAATGTTATCCCAGCGTAGCAGACGGTGAGCCAACGGTAAAACAACATTGTTGTGATGGTGCATCCCACGGAACCACATGGAACCAATCACATTGATCTCAGAAAACACGGGACGTTTAGTCAACGTTGGCTTAATGTTGGCCCAGCGTCGCAGATGGTGGGCCGGCATTAAACCAACATTGATTTAGTGCCTCTTGTCTGCTCGAGTCACCCTAATCATTTTATCACGGGCTTTAATCGTGACACACTTTACAATAGCGTGATGAGTAATTGGCCAAATTGTGGTGATGTTTCTTTTCCAACTTTTCCAATTTGTTCTTCATTGTGCCGAGTTTGTTACAGCTGTCGTTGTGAGGAAGGGGGGTAACCCTTACAATACAACACTGAAAGATTTTTGTTTAAACTATAAATCGAGACAAAATAGTTTTTTTCAGTTCATAAATGCCTTAGAACTTTAGCTCTTTCTGCTCCATATGAATACATGTACCTATGTTATGGGTCTATGGCCATTATAAATTTATTATTTTTTCAGCGCGGGGATCGTTTATAGACGTCAGATTATGACGTCCATAGACCATCCCCGCGCTGAACACTACTGAAAGGGTGAAGGTGGATTCTTTGTAATGATATCTCCGTGTTGGAGACTTAATGTTTTAGTGCTTTATATTGTTGTTATTACTCTCCATCAGGAAGGTTTTCGTGACCGTTATGTTTTTGGTCGTCCTGGTTTGTTTGATTGTCCGTCCATCGGATTACTTAATAAGTAATGAACGGATTTGGATGAGACTTTTACCAGAGGCGTATCTCGACATAAGGAACAATCCATTAAATTCGAGTTTGTAGTCTGTTTGCCTTAAATAAATATTCCAAGCTGCATTGCAATTGAACTTTTGCATTGGTATTGCACTTTTACATGCAAAAGACAGAGGCTTTCATCTTTGCATAGGACTACACATATAACATCTAGTTAAATTTTGAATTTTATCTTTGTTACTTGGGGAGCTAGATACTTTTCCTATACTCTTTGTTTTGTCATTGATTATTCTCGTAAAACTAGCACCCCGAGGATATTTGTGTCTGCTGAGTTTGAAGATAAGGGGGGCACCATTCAATCTCTAGGGGGGGGGGGAGGGGGCTGGAGTTTTTGTCGCAGACAAATTATTTATTTCAACCCGACTCGACGGCGCCTTGAAAATTTCGAATTTTACTACATGTTTATATAGAACAGTTCTTGAAGTAAATTATTTATTTCATGCAGAGTCTGTCCGAAATTATTTATTTCAAAAATAGTCCACCCCCCCCCCTTCTAGGGAGATTGAATAGTGACCCCCTAAACACAAAAAACAGCGACGCAATGTTGCTTTAACCCTTTCATCACTAAGCACGACTATGGTCGCTTTTAATCCGGTTTATTCGCATGTTAAATCACTGTCATGGGGAATGGAATGTGTATAAATATCAAAATTTTGTCCCAAATTTACCAAAAAAAATTTTCACCCACTTGAAGTTGGGTGAAAATTTAAATTATTTAATTTAGCGCTTTGAGGGTTAATGTTGGTCCAGAGTCTCAGACGGTGGACCAGCATTAAACCAACATTGCGGGGATGTTTTCTGCTTAATGTATACATCCCCATCAGTGATATGATAATCAGGTTGTTGGATTTTTATTTCGTGTGCATTTCACATCTTTTTTTAATGAGAAAACTTTACTGTTTATCGCCCGCAACGGTTATTGTCACAAAAAACAGCGAAAAAAACACACAATGTTGTGATTGCCTAATTTTATTACACCTCACGTCCTAAATAATAATTACTTCAAGACAAGTCGTGGTGGTAAAAACACGTGTAACTTAATTAATATAAAGTGTTCAAGTATTGCACGTATTACGTCCTAGGGCACTGATATTCATGCTTGCCTTTCTGTGTATTATTAACCCTTCAACCGCTAAGCACGGCGATTTTGTCGGTTTTATTAGCACTTTAACCCTTTAAGCCCTCACGATGCATTAAAGCATCATTTTACATCTCTGAAAACAGACTTAATTTTCCCACAACTAGGGGGTTTAGAATGAATATTTTCAAGAAACTGGTTTACTAATACACGGCAATTTTCTTCAATTTTTCACCCACTTCAAGTCACCTCCATCCACTACAAGTCGAGAATTGCGTGACACCTATGTTAATATACGGTGTGATTTAGTTCTCACAAATTATCCAAGTAATTTTCAGTCATTTGAAGTTGTGAATTGCAAAGTGAGTTTAATTTGCACAATTTGGAGCTCTACGAATTAGGCCTCTGCCTTATGAACTAGGTGAAGGCAAATATAATATGCATGCATTGTGTATGTCTTTTGTGATAATTTAACTAAACATAGAAATGTAGCTATAAATCCAATTTTATATATATGATGTTTTGTAAGATTTTTATTGATTCAGTAATAACTGTATAAATTCAGATATAGATGTATATCAGAAATGAGTAAAAAAATTCACGATTTGTCTCGAAAATATACGAAGCAGATTTTTATTTTGTAACAATTACACTGTACATACAACCTATAATTTATCATAAAATGACCCCAGGGCCTGAAGTGTCTATCAGACAGATAGTGGGCTGTCAGTCTGTGACGAGATGAAATGCTGACGAGGCTGTGTTTTTTTCTGTTGGACAATGGAGCCATCTGGTGTCTGTGGACATTGTGAATTGGATATTTAAATTCAGCATGGTCACGCATCGCTCCCGCCAGCCACAACACCACACAGACCACAGAAAGCGTCCCTGTTAGCGCTAAGGACGACTATTCTGTGAAACTCAATGACCTCGACCTCCTATGTTTTCACCGAACTGGCTAATACAATGATGTATGGGGAAGGGTTCTTATGTAACCTTGTTTTCACCGAGTGACGTCACTGCGTTTGGGGAAGGGGGTGTTATATAACCTTGTTTTCACCGATTGACGTCACTGCGTTTCACAGAATAGTCGTTTTATTACACCCTTAACAATATAGGTTCTTCAAAAAGAACCTTTCAGTACTATTACCATGTACTATGACCCTCAGAACAATGCCAGGCTATCCCTTAACGCTGTATTATTTTTGTTAAAACCATGGAGACCAAAGGGTTTTTAAATTTAAAAAATCATAAACTCCTTAGTTAGCTCTTCCCGCTTCATTTAAATATCCATGTTATGGGTCTACGGTCATTACAAATATTTTAATTCTTTTCGTGCGGGGATCGACTTTAAACGTCAGGATCTGACGTTTGCAGACGTCAGATTCTGACGTATAAAGACAGTCCCCGCGCTGAGAGGGTTAATGTTGAACACGCGTCTCAGACTGAGGGCAGATTCTAGCCCTTTGTCAACGTCTTGTGTTTGCTGAGTATTTAGTCGGTTTGTCCGTCCATCCGTCCGTCCTTACAAATTTGTACAGAAACTGCAAATATTTTTTTTCATCGGGCGGCGTGGAAGTACTTTTATAATTTGGTTATCGGTATATCGATCAAAAGTATTGGGCGGCAAAGGGTGTTTTATTCATTCATTTAAAGCAGGAATTCTTGATGTAAGTTTCAGCTTAAAATATATGAGTCGCCATGATTCTCTGAGTAAACATTGTGGGTGCCCACGCATGCGTATCATGGTCAACTTCCACATGAGTCAGGTCCGCCGCGATGTAAATATTATGGTTCACCGAAGCTAAACTACATAGCTGTTTTAAGTGACAAAAAATATTTCTATTTTTAAGTAATATACCGCTCCATAATTCGCCCCTTTGGAAATAAATAAATGAATGACTAATATGTCAAAGCATATAAACGGTTTAGTTCAGTATATTATCGTGTTAACCCTTTAACCGCCAAGTTATTCAATTTGAATTTTCACCCACTTGAAGTTGTGTCTCGCTGACGCGATCCACAACTTCAGGTGAGTGAAAATTATTCCGATTTGACAAAATGGAGGTCAACAAATTTCAAATCTTGCTGATTAATGTCACTTTTTATCTTTAACAGGTTTAAAAGCTGATATGTAATGTGCTAATAAAACATGTAAAAAACGGCATCGGCGGTTAAAGGGTTAACCCTCTCAGTCCTGAATTAACCAGTGTCATCTTCATCCACTACAAGCCGCGAATTGCTGTCGCAATTCCCGACTTGTAGTGGATGAAGATGATTTGATGTGGTATAAAAATTAAGGAAATTACAATGTATTGGTAAACCCGTTCAATGGAAATTTCCATTCTAAAACCCTTCGTTGTAGGAAAATTAATTATGTTTTCATGGATGTGAAATGATGCTTCAATGCATCGTGAGGGCTTAAAGGGTTGAAGCGTGGTGAGAGCATCTGATCATTGTCTATGTAGATACACCGTCTAGTTGTCACTGTAGTCTGTACCTGCATGCCTATTTTTCTGATGAATGGGCTTTAAATATTTACACTGTACGAGTTACATGACCCAATTACATGTTTACACACAATATCTCCAGCAAACATGAAAGATTGATCCAGTGTTGTTTTAATGCTTCCCAGCGTCGTAGACCGTGGGCCAGCATTAAAACAACATTGGTTCAATGCCTTATGTTTTCTGGGACGCTACCTGTACACACTATATGCCATCAAACATGAGACGCTGACCCAATGTTGTTTTAATGTTGGGCCAGCGTCGTAGACGGTAGGCCAGCATTTACAGCATAAAAAAATGGATCTACAATAATTGAATGACAATTCACAAAATAAGAAACATTATTTTCATTTCATTAATTTTCGGTAATTTTCGTAAAATAATAGGCATATCCACAAGCAATAATTTATTACAACCTCCGGCGACTCGTTAAGAGAAAATAGTCGCATTCTAGATTGATACCCAAGCCCCATGTGTGAAAGTAATACTTTTTTGTGAAACTCTAAATAACACTCCCGCAATCATTGGTTTTATTTGTGAAAAACTATCCAACACAGCCTTGGCTTTGTTTTGCGTGTGTAAAGTCTGAGCAATATCTGGGTCGGATCCTTAACTCTTGCAACACCGACATATTTTTATATAAACCATGGAGACCAAAGGGTTCTTTTCAATTTGAAATCATCAGAAACGTCTCAGTTTGCTCTTTGCTTTTCATTTGCATTTGAATATCTATGTTATGGGTGTACGGCCATTTTAAATATATTTATTCTTAGAGTGCGGGGACCGACTTCATAGACGTCAGAATGTTGACGTTTAAAGTTGATCCCCGCGCTGTAAGGGTTATTTGCCCAGAGATTGGTCAAAATTGACCATTTGTCGATATCTGCCACTGAATATGTTTATTTGAGTTTTAAAAAACCTACTAAATTTAATAGCCGAGCAGACTAAATAAATTTTGTAATTTTATGACATCTAAATATATTTTTTGGCGTGAAGTCAAATAAATTCTTATCCCACCCCACTTTTTTCCTGGATCTGCCCCTATGATTAACGCTTTCAGATGCTGACGTATGAAGACGGTCACCGCGCTGAAAAAATTGAAATATTTCTAACGGCTGTACATCCGACCCGTAATATAGGTAATCAAATGATACGGAAAGAGCAAACTAAGACATTTATGATGATTTCAAATTGAAAGTAACCCTTTAGTCTCCATGGCTTAAACCCAGTTCATTTCGGCGTTGTGAGGGTTACCACACGCTGCCCCCTGAGTCAGTTTTCACACACGGATCCCGGTTCAAAGCGGACCACCCTCTCTGAAAGTCAACTCTTCTAAACTCAGACATGCAACCCGGACACAAACACAATTTGTCCATGAGAGACGTAAACGCAATCCTCTCATCCAGCGGTGGTTCACTATTGCACCAACGTCTACGACGTTGGCGCAATAGTGAACCACCGCTGGTGTGTGGAGTCACGTATTCGCGTGTTTTTTCACCTATCCCTTTCCTGTGGACCTCTTTCTGGTCTTCATCCTGTCTGGTTCACGTGGGAAGTCTCCTTTGTAGCCTATATTTTTTTGCGGATTCTGTATTTCGTCTGACAGTCCTGGTGCTCTGTGTTCTGTTAGCGCCTCGGATTTAGCGTGGTCATCGAGATGACAGAGGCGAGATAAAACCTTGTGGTGTAGTCTACAGATTCAGGTTTATATTTATAATGACGTCCTTGGAAATGGCAAATCTGAGATGTGAATATTAGGAAATCAGTTTTATAATTAGTTTGGTCAATAGATTCAGCTTTATATTTATAATGCCAGGTTCTTTCAGGTCTCTTTCGCTGCAATCATCGCAATATCGCGACAGAAAGAAGCCCTCAGTCGGGACTATGCCCTACTCTGATCAAATATCTTCCCAAGTATTCTTTGTAGTTCACAGCATCATATACAACACTGCACACTCATATCCTATGAACAGTTTGGAGCACTGTATATGCAAAACCTCGAAGGCAAGAATCCCAACCGGCCCGGACTCAAAGCTAACACCTCTAAATTTTGAGCCACAAGCGGATCGAACGAGCCATTGTATCCGGTCATCTCACATATAGATGGAATTGAATTTGTCTGCTACACCAGACAAATTATTCACTGTGTGTTTGTATTGAAATGATACAAATTTGGTTTTATATATGGATGTGTCACCAGAACTATGTAGCAACGGCAGTTTGGCAGTCTGGTAAACCCTTCGGTCATTGGATAGATGTCAAGAACTATACAATTGATAATTTTACCCTTGATATAATTTAATAGAACCTGAGCCTTTTCTGAATAGTATTGTTCAGCTGCGAGATGATACATATGGATCTGGATGAGAGCTCGCTAAATCAAAGAAAGTGAACATTTGAAAATATTTATTATTCAGGATAATAATGTAATAATTTTACAAACCTAAATTACAAATAAACAAGTTTAACCGGCATGTTTTCTGTGGGTGGGATCCCGGCAATCACCAGAAGTCGACCCAATGTTGTTTTAATGTTGGGCCACCTTATTTGACGCCGGCCCAACCTTAAAACAACCTCTCGTTTTGCTTGGTTGTCGTAACTCTGTCAGCGCTAAGCCGGCTCCCGGGGCGGTATGAAGGCCACCCTCTCCAGTATTCACGGTGCGTTGAATCACTGCTGGTTTATTGTTGGTCCAGCGTCTGCGACGCTGGCCAGCATTAAACCACCATTGTTTAAACGTCTTTTGTTAGCTGGACACGCTGGCACGTACACCGTATACATCAGGTTTTTGTGGGGCAGCCATGTCCACTATATTTCTCTTTGGCGGCCGCTGACCAGCTGAGGTCCGGCCCAGGACCGCTCTAATCAGTGACCGTCGCTGACCACCACCCCCCACACCCTACAGGTACCACTCTCTACAAAAACTGTGGATTAATTCCCCTCTCACTGATCCTGATTCCCTGAAATAAATTTCATTGTAAACTGTCTAAGTTGTAATTTGTCATTATTATTGTGAGGATAAAGTTTTAATATGTCGTCTCCTTGGATATGAAAGGGTGTATCTGCCACTTCACAAAGTGGCAGATACACCCTTTCATATCCAAGGGGACGATTCGTGTTTAATATTAGGGTACTAACCCTGAAATCGCAAAATTATAGAATTTAAATTTTCGCCTCCTTGTATTTATGTGGTCATGATATGGCCTTATTGTGTGAATTATATTGAATTACAACATGTTTAAATCCTTATTTCGGACCCTGCATCTATTCTCCACATTGCATATTTTGAATAAAATTCACTCAATTAAGAATAGTTTAATACATCATTATAAAATTATACTTTTTGAGTTTTTTCGATTTTTTATAGTTTTCAGTTTTACTTTGATATTTAATAAAATCAGGGCATTTTTTTTTCACCTTGAGATGGGAATTGCTGCCGCAATTCACATCTCAAGGTGAAGAAAAAATGAGAGTGAATTTCTGAGAGTTGTAGGATTAACTGGACCTTAAGCATGTTAAAGGTCAATGGTAACCCGGGCTTTAAGGTCAATGTTTAAGAGCAGTCTGATCCTGCTCCTACTGCTCCTAAACACTGACCTTCATGTTCACTTACGAGACGATTTTAGATTAATAAACTCGCTTCAAGATTGTCCTTCTATCTATTTTGTCTGGGGGTGAATCCCCCAGGTATGCCCATAACCCCTTATCGGGCGAGTGAAGGAAAACACTGAATAACCCTGCATTCCCTATCATCTGTACATCATTCAGTTTTCATATACATATTTCATTCTTTGGTCTTATTATAAAAGCACTTGAATGGCCGTCTCCGTCAAAAAGTTGCGTTAACTGAAAACGCTACAAAAACAATATTCAATTTTCACCCACTTGGAATTGTGTCTCGCTACCGCGACCCACAACTTCAAGTGGGTGAAAATTTGGTCAATTTGCGACGAAACATTTACATATCTTGATGTTTAAACACTCATTTCATTCCCAATAACTGTTATTTACTGGCCAATAAAAAATAATTAAAAGAGTCGATATGAAATGGTTAATCAGCATTTCATAGATGCTACTTGTACGATAAAAATGTAATAGCCAGGTTCGGAAAAATATTGAAAATCTAAATTATGGATTTTTTTATCTCGAAAATTTGATTTTTTTTACGTAATCCATTTATATTAAATCATCAATCGTTTGTTGTTTTTTGGGTACTTTACACTGCCATGGTGATTATTAAGCATCCCCGATAATATTGGGATGCTTGTAATGTTTAGCATTATTCTGTCCCCGCCGCCGCGGGCGTATCAGAAATTTAGCTCTTAAAAAATTAACTGATGAATTTTGTTTATTTTTTACAGACATTAGCTATGTGCCTGGGCAATTTTTCCCATATTATTTTTTGACACCAAGCCATAAGCGGCCATTTTCCAAGATGGTCACTTAAAAAGCTTGTGGGCACCATAACTTAAGAACAGTTGGTTGGATTGCATTCAAATCTTGTGGGGTTGTTCACTAGGTACTTCTGATGATCTGATTACCTTTTTAAAAACAAAATGGCTGCCGCAGTCATTTGAAAAAAAAACCTTGACATGGTAGGGGTGGGGGGCACTTTTTCTCTCATTTAAAGTTTTTTTATATCCGAGTAGTCTCTCCAAATTTAGAAAAGTTTTTAAGGACATTTTTTCGGGGTTGGAAGTAGGGGAGGGGGGGGGGGTTATTTTTTTTTAACTAGTGTAATGTTTCACACATTTATTTTCTAGATAATTATGACCTATGTGACTGGCCTATTCATCCAAAGTATTTTTTTGGGGGCGGGGGGGGGGGGCACCGAGCCATAAACGCCATTTTCCAAGATCACCACCTAAAAAGCTTGTGGGTAGGTAACTTATGAACAGTTGGTTGGATTGCATTCAAATTTGATAGAGTTGTTCTCTAGGTATTTCTCATGATCTGATTACCTTTTCGGATGGACCCTTTAAAAACAAAATGGCTGCCGCAGCCATTAATTTTTTTTTTTTTTTGGGGGGGGGGCATTATTTTTTTTCATTTCTACTTGAGGGGTCACCTGGAAATATCTACACTCCTTCAGCAGTAGCACCTGTCCATGTGTAGAAACTGCTAACCTTCATCTCTGGCTTGTATAATAATGCAGTGGTCAAAAACCAGGTCAATGTGAATTCCCCTTCTACCAAACCCATGGGGAGGGTCTCAGAATTTTCCAGATGCCGCCACGCTGAGTGGACCTGGAAACCTGCCAACACTTCGAGTTGGCAAGCTGCCATTATCCACAGGAGACCCTAACCTTTCCAGTCCTTGACCTGAGTGAGAGGGCTGGTTTCAAGTCTAGGAAATAGGGTTATCTAACGGGGATGCTTTTATTAAAGTTTTGGTGCCGAAAACAGTCTCATCTAGTTTTAAATTTATTTTATCACGATTTAGAATGGTAATCATTTTGCTGCTCAATCAGCTGTTTTTATTTTTCATTAAATTAACATAAAGTATTTCTATCTGGCAATCTGAATTATTTGATTGTTTCAGCATCTAAGTTAGCAGTTCCGGCAGTTTTTAAATAAAGCAGGTGGGTCGTTTATGAATCGCCGAGAAAACATTTAGGGCGCCCAATAAAACGACGTCCACAGGAGTGGTGTCTGATGTACGGTAAATATTTTGCTCTAGTTAAGCATAACGACCCACCTACTTTAATATACTAGTTATCAGTACGCTTCCGGTTTGCCATGCTTTAGACGTATCCATGGAACCAACAATGAGGTATCCCTTAACCCCAACCACTGTCCAATAAACGTTGACCCAGCATTGGGCTGTGGTTGGGTTACTATCTCTCCTGTGATGCTGACCAGGCAGGCAGTCGTATACTATACAGGCTTAGTTCACCATATCTCCAGACTGGACGTAGGATTAGCCCCACGTTTGTCTTGGTATAAATCTGTCTGCCGAGCTCCATAATGCAATTAACGTCCCAGACGACGTCCCTCAGTCTTAGAGGCTGGGATTCTGGGAAGTTTAATTACAAATAACATATAATCAGCATATCATCGTCTGGTTAATTCCATGAACTTTGTCTGTTACATTCAAAGATGTTTTTGTTTTTTTCCATAAATTATTTTACAATAATTTAAAAACTATGCGCACCAACTATATGAAAAATACGAAAACCATAGGTATAAGTCACATATAAGGCCGAAATGTTCATATTATTTTAGCCTACTACATAGTATGTAAATATTATTACATTCTCATAGTTACCTTAGTTACATAATATTTTTTTCATTTAGTACTGAAGAGATGTAACCTTTGATTATTCTTATTTGTAAGACGTTACACGCGCTCTCAGAGTGTTAGTTATTTTTTCAAAGCAAATAATTACGTTTTTTGAATCAAATAATTTAAAATTTTTAGAGTAAATAATTAAATTGCTTACCCTCCTGACGTTGTGTCTCACAACGTCAAGTGGGTGAAAATTGCTTATACTTGTCAAATTTGAATAAAAGTATATGACAATTATTCAAATTTAGTACAAACTTTTCATACAATTTTTTTTGAAAGGCAACGAAAGGACTAATGACACCCACAATGTTTTTGTGTTTGTAGGTGGAGATAGATTGGGAGAAGATAGAGGCCAAGATGACACTGGAGTATCAGAAAGAGAGGGATCGACCGTCTGAGCCAGCTAAAGCCAGCACAGGTCCCACCAGGCGAACATAAACAGGCGCAGAAGGCAACGGGTACCACTGCTGAACCAGATGGTTAAGGTTCATGGTACCACTTGTGTTGTGACATTTCACTCTAGAAAAAAATGATACCTTCACGCTACTCCTCTGTCTCCATATAACGCTCAGCCCCAGTGACCAGATATGACCTAGCCCAGCAAACACAGATGGATCCAATGTTGATTCAATGTTGGACCACCGTCGCAGACGGTGGTCCAACATTGATTCAATATTTGTATATGGGTGTTTTTTTCAGGCAGGTTGTCGCTGACCTGCAGCAACAGCAGCGATAACACCAGCAGCTACGGGATAATCCAGCCACAACTATACCAGTCCCACAGTCCATCTACATCCGGCTGATCATTCATTGAGAGTTCACAGTGCACACGGCTTTCAGTCAAAGCTGGAAGCGTGATCTCCGTCCTAATTGGGTCTGCCATCGCCACCTCGTTTTTTCAAAGCTGACCCTTTGAATATCGTTTTCTAAGTCTACTGCATAACATCAAATCTCATGTGTGTCTAGAAAAGCCTCCAGATGTTCTTGGTTTTGATGTTATTTTACTTTGATAATGTGACTTTCACGTCGCAGCCTGAAATTGATCTTTTGTCGATGCGAAGAACTCAAATATATGAGATGAAAATGGTGATTTTATTAATATAGGAATGTTTATATTTTTTTAAATTGAAATCCTAAATAAATTCAGTTATTATTATTTTAGGAAATAAGGCTCTAATTTAACGATTAGTTTGAAGCAAACTACGAGTCCATTAAGCATTGATAAATCGGAATCTGGATGGACATTCTGTATCACTCTGTTTTAAATTATGATACTTAAAAGCATGTGATGATTTCGATTGCAATGTTCATCTAGAATACAGGTTTTTGTCCAGTAAGCTGCAGTTGTACTGGTCACTTTGTGTAGATGACTATTACACTGACTTTTTCCAACGAGCCCAGAAGGTAAATCCCGGCAAAAAACAGGACGGGACACACAGTTAACGGAGAGTCCGCGGCGGCGGCGGGAGACGCACGGACCACCCGCAGACTGTTTATAGCCCCCACGTGAGCTCAATGCAAATCGTTCTCATATATCCGTCCATGCACAAGCCGACACTCGTGGCCCAACGCCGGTTCAATGGTGGGGCAACGTCGCAGACGTTGACCCACCATTGATCCGCCGTTGGCATCCACACGTATACTGTACCCACCCGATTTCAGGACGAAAATATAAGTATCTACAGTAGTCTATGTCAGATTCTGCTATGAAGTTTCGTAGCTAAGGGATTATTTATGTTTTTTGATTCTGTTATGTGATATCACTTTCCACAGGGTTCACCTCTCCGTCCGTATTAGCCTATATCCGTCACTATGTATATGTATACGCACAGCATTGACCTTGCACTCAAAATATTTTAGTATAGTTGACGATATTTTCACACTGGTAAATCTAGAAATCTGAATCAGAATTGTTCACCCGCTTGAAGATTCCCCATTATAAAGCGCTGAAATATTTTTATATAAACCAAGAGAAGGGGTATTTTTCAATTTGAAATCATCATAAGTGAGTTCTAAGCTCTTTCCGCTTCATTTAAATACCTATGGTAGACGGGTATCGACTTTAGACGTCAGAATCTACGTCTAATGCCCGCACTGAAAGAGTTACTGTTGAGCATTGCTGCCACTGAATTTTTGGTTCATCCGTCGTCATTCTGATCTTGGGAAGAATTTAGAATCTTAACCCTTACCACACTGAGGTCGACTACAGTAAACATTCTGTGTTTTCATTAGTACATATTTTACCGCCCTAGATCCTCTGCGTCCCGGCTCCCTGATGACGACCATGCTTATTTCCCTCGACTCTTCTTTGGAATTTGATAAGGATGGATTGCGCCTCAGAGCTCGGCCCTCCGAGGAGTTAGGCGCTATAGAAGTTTTCATTTCATTTCATTATGATCAATTGCTAAAAATAAAATATGCTTTCAATCTTGAAACACAGATGTATGTTTGGACTTACATTTCACAAATAACACAAATTTTCAGTCACTTAAAGTTGTGGATCGCGGTAGCGAGACACAACTTTAAGTGACAGAAAATTTAAATTGAATAGCTCAGTGATCTAAGGGCTTAAGTTACAGTTAAAACCTGTCAAGTGTCGCTTGTTGATAATACTGTTAAATTATATTGATCGTTTCTTATCTTATGCCACTTATTTGTAGAAAACATTGTTTTGTCACAAACGTAACATTTTGTAATGTATTATTATTATTATATAATATTGTTTTGTTTATTGCTACGTTGTATTGTGTCATGGTGAAGAAACAGTATGTTGATAGAAGTATTGTGACAATAATATTGTGACAATATATCTTTTTAAACTCAAGTGTATTTTTAAAACAAACTGAAAAACCTCGTGGTATGAAAACAACCTGATTAGATAGGGAAAAAATATTTCTACGTTATTAATGATACCACAATTTCATGCGACTATGGTCGTTATACTTCACATTCCTTTAATCTTACTAAGGAATATAATATTCGTATTTATATATTCCTTAATTCAACACAAAACTTGTTGAGAAATTATCGAAACCCATGTCACTTTCCAATCTGAATAATTCTAATGTGCGGGCATATAGACCATCCTGCAAACTGCACGCTACTCTCTTCTATGGATTTTCTGCAAAAACAAAACTCCCACCCGATATTGAGCCAACGTCTGAGACGTTTTCTCAACATTGGGTGCGAGTTATGTGGCCGGAATAAATTTTGTCATATCGCATCGGGCCGCGTCTAAATCTTGGTACCTACAGGGACGCTGCCTTGAAGTACCAGTCGCTTATCATCTCATCTCCACTAAAATATAACTATTGTATTGTGAGACGCTATAAGACATCGTCCCAATGTTGTTTTACTGTTGGTCCAGCGTCTGCGACGCTGGTCCAACAGTAAAACAACATTGGGTGAATGCCCCGTGGTCTACGAGAGGTTGTCCTAGATCTCAGCCAGCTGATTGGCTGATAGCGTGATCCACACCAATCAGGCGCCAGGAGAATAACTGATGATAATATACTTGACATTTCCAGTGACATACCGCGGTCCGAGAGTTGCGGGCTGAGGAGGGGCCGAACTGACCAGACGAGATCAGCTGTGTCCATCCATTCCACACATACATTGGATCTGTTTGGCCAGCATTCACACAGTGTTGTATGTGGTCTCTTCACTCACCTATGTATGTCTAATTTCCATGTATGTATACTACAGTTGATATATTATTAAATTATTTATTTTGTACAGTGCACTGCTTGTTGTGAGTTTTCATTTGGGGAAGCTGTCAAGTAATCTAAGCTTGTTTTCTTTGCTTTTAACCAACCAATGGAGAAAATATAATACAGTCCAAACAGTTTTAAGTTTATTTATATATTTTTAAACGGTTACTTCACATCTAATGCGACAGATCCGACCTAAGTCCTCGAGTGACTTAATTAATCTCATCTTAACCCTTATCCTACTAAAGTTAATTTATTAAAATTTTCAACCACTTGAGGTTGTGTCTCGCTACCGCGACCCACAACCTCAAGTGCTTGAAAACTACTCATACTTTTTTGTTTTGAGACGAAACATTTACAAATCTTGATGCTAAAACAGTCATTTCTATCAGAAAATTTGAGATACTGTTAACTTGTCTAAAGGAAATGAGAGAAAGTTCAGATTTTAGGATGTTTAGTGCGATGGGGCCATATCTGCACCCAAGATCCAGCCAGGCGGCATTGCCAGGATGTTTGAAAACGGTCACCTTGAAAATATAGGCCTACATAAAAATTACAGCAGGGCTTGTTAAGAAATCACATGCAAATCTGTACTTAAAATCAAACTAATGTTTTTTTTTAAGACAGATTATCTTGAAAGTATTTACATGGCAATATAGCTATGGTTGCCCAATGGTTGACCTGGTTGTCCCTCAGACTAAAAAACATAGCTTAAAAAGAGCTGTGATTTACCTTGATCCTTATGTCCGCTCACGTGGAAGTCGCCATTTACCCGGTTCCCGCCGTCCGGCAGGGATGCCTTATTGTAACGTAGTATCTCTTAAACAAGATTTCAGTGCCTGAGATTGAACCAATGTTGATTTAATGCTGGCCATCGTCTCCGACTCTGGGCCAACATTAAATCAACATTGGTTCAGCGTCTCATATTTTGCTGGGAAACCTGACCGGTCCTGATATAATAGCCAGACAGTTCACGAGGGTATCCTGAATTAAAAATAACATACACCTTCACAGGAGCCTTCACGGTGTATCCAACTACACATGGAAATACACAAAATATTATAAGGCTGCAATGTTAAAAAAAATAACAATAAAAAATAAATTTAAAAAGGCTGCAATATTATGATATTTACGTTGCGTAAAAAGGGATATGCATGCATGAAAAGGTGTTTGTGATAATGTAGCTTTGTTTTGTCTTTGTTTTGTTAGATATTTTAAATATTTTTCAAATTTATATTAAAAATTTGTAGTGAGTTTCGAGCCAACAGATAGTTCACCCAAGTTACCCTGAATTAAAACGTCGCACAAACATCTGGCAAAATTCTCGTGTTTGCTGGACTTGTTGATCCCGCCTGGAAAGATTGTGCACATATATAAAGTATGTCACTACATGGGCCTATCATTTATCAGCGTTACTGACGTCAACCCAGTCTAGAAGTCGATCCCCGCACTGAAGGAGTAAAAATATTTATAATAGTCGTAGACCCATAATATAGGTACATTCAAATGCAGCGGTAGAAGCCAACTAAGACATTTATCATGATTTAAAATGGAAAAAATCTTTGGTCTTCAGGGTTTATACACAAATATTACAGGGTTTTACGACTGAACCCTTGTTATAAACGATAATCACAACAATAGTCGTTTTTAACCGCCAAA
Organism: Flabesymbios commensalis; assembly: GCA_964017125.1. Taxonomy (NCBI): domain Eukaryota; kingdom Metazoa; phylum Annelida; class Polychaeta; order Terebellida; family Flabelligeridae; genus Flabesymbios; species Flabesymbios commensalis. The sequence continues at coordinate 59,565,047 of OZ024916.1, read as the reverse complement.
TTATTCAATTTGAATTTTCACCCACTTGAAGTTGTGTCTCGCTGACGCGATCCACAACTTCAAGTGAGTGAAAATTATTCAGATTTGACAAAATGGAGGTCAACTCTTTTCAAATCCTGCTGGTTGATGTCACATTTTATCTTGAACATATTTAAAATGTGGTACTTAATGTGCTAATAAAAAAATGAAAACCCGAATATATGCGACACCGGCGGTTGAAGGGTTAATCTGTTTTATTAGCCGGTTAAATCACTGTTATCGAGAATGAAATATGTATTTAAACGTCATGATTTCCAAATGTTTTGTCCCAAATTAAAGGCTTAATTTGCCCCTGTTCACTTACCTCTTTGTCTGAAAAGCAAAGAAAATATATATTTATTTTCTGATCCGATTTCACATATATCGGCAATATATAAAAAACGGAAGAAAAACTAATGTGCCTGGCTGCAAAATTATTACAAAATTATTGACAGGCAACCAAAACAATGTTATCGAGATAACTACTTTAAAAAAATAAAATGGCCACCATTTTTTTAAATTAAAGTGGCCGCCATTTTTTTGCAAAAAAATATACTGCAGCTAAGACATTATAATTTTTGCGACCAGGGAAATAAGTGCATACATACAAATCACAAGTGATTTGGACTAGCGGCTCTTGAGATTTTATTTAAAAAAGGAATGTAAGTTTTCGTTCCACTAACCTCATATGTAGGGAATTAGGTCAGTGGTTCAAAATGAAAAAACCCTTTAGTCTCTTGGTTTATATAAAAATAATTCAACGCTTTAAGACTTGGCATAGTTGGACCATCATTGATCCTGCGTTGTGTCTGTGTATTCACAGACACGTTCTCCGTTCATTTAGTCATTTTTGCCGGCAGACCGGTGTATCACATTTCCTGCGCAGACTGCACTTCATGCCCCTGGCCACCATACCGGCCAAAGAGTCTACAGAACGGCAACTGAGACGCGTCTCACGGCTAGGGTTACGTCATCCGTTGCGCTTTTCTGGTCTCTTTGTGATGACGTCATTGTGAAGCCAGGTGTCTGAGAACACGATCCGGCGAATTCATAAAAATGCTAAAGTTGTGTCATCAGCAGGTGATGGAGCCATGGTGTAGTGGTTACGCTGACTGCCTGTCACGCCGTAGCTTGTGTGTTCGTTAAAGCTCCGATATTCAGGTTTCAAAGGAGCAAAATGTTTCTTTCCCACCACTGTGGCCGAGAGGTAACGTTCTCGCCCTCACGTCACAAGGACTCGAATTCTGTGTCCGGGGTATTGGTGTAATATGGGATTCATTTCACCATCATGAGGAGTTTCTATTTGATTCAGATAAATGAACAAAACAATTTACCTGGAACAGGGCATTGTCTATTTTTTGTCCGTTATGATATTCATGTACAGTTATTGATTTTAAATTGTATTGGATCTCGCAAAAAAAAAAGTAAGCTATAATACATGAGTGTGTTACTTTTCACCTCAACGCGGGCGTTATGTTTCACTCGCAAAATTTAATCTTCTAATTTTCCAGCCTGATATATTCGATCAGGGGGTAAAATGTTATCGGAATAATGTATTAATATGGCAATGTGTTAGATACACATCATATATTCTGGACCAGAACCCTGAGCCTGACAAGCCAGGCTTCATTTAATCATATTTTGTGCAGAGGGCGTGTTCTGCTATATGCTAAATAAGGGTTAATATCAAATTGCAGTTGTGCACATTTCTAGTTCATACAACCAATTTCAAATAATTACGTGTTATCATATTTTGTTCTCTTGATAATTGATTTGCTTATCACTTGAATCGCAAATGTTAATTATGTCGCCCTCGCGATAGCGGTTATTTTAAATCTAAGCGAGGGTCTCCCAGCCATATAATTTGGCTAAATAAACGTTTTCTTTCTGTCTGTGTGCAATATTCCTACTGATACATCACATTTATATTTTAACCGCCGGTATATTGGGTTTTTTACTCAATTATTACCACATTCAGTACCTCCTTTTGAGCATGTTAATGGGACATCAATCAGCACGCTTTGAAAAGAGTTGACCTCCTTTTTGTCGAATTAGAATACTTTTCACTCACTTGAAGTTGTGGATCGCTTCAGCGAGACACAACTTCAAGTGGGTGAAAATTCCCATTGAATAATTTGGCGGTTAAAGGGTTAAAGATTCTGACGTCTAGGGTCGATCCCGCACCGAAAGGGTTAGTTGAATGAAAAATATAAAAGACGTTATAAACGCAGCAGTGCCTATACTACCCTGAGAGCTTAAGGGATATTACCTATTTTGATGTCTGGATGATTTTGCATCAGACCGGGCCAGGGAGTAGATCATCAACCACAGGAAGTTAGCCCGTCATCCATCCACGGACGTATTCGCCTGGAAGTTCACCCAGTGTGATCTGCTAACCAGAGATGACAGCGGACATGCACGGTGTCTGGCCACCCATTTGGACCCGCGTGGCGGCTTTCCACGACGTCTCGTCTGTCTCCATTTCCCGCCTAAATCAGCGCGCTATTTTGGATCGGTACGTAACTGGGAATGTCACCCGACCACAGTATGATATATGGCGGGATACTCGGCGTCTAATGGGTTTTCTAAAAAGTCCACTATGTCCCAAAATCATACCAGTTGGTCTTAAAAGCTTGCAAGCCCATTTTCTAGCCCGCGACGACTAGGCCTACTCTAAAAATGTAATTTAACCCTTTAACCGCCGGTGCCGCATATCTTCGAGTTTTCATTTTTTCTTAGCACATTAGGAACCACCTTTTAAACATGTTAAAGATAAAATGTGACATCAATCAGCAATATTTGAAAACAATTGACCTCCATTTTGTCAAATCTGAATAATTTTCCCTCACTTGAAGTTGTGGATCGCGTCAGCGAAACACAACTTCAAGTGGGAGAAAAATTCAGATTGAATAATTTGGCGGTTAAAGGGCTAAAAAATGATGTTTGACGACAGTGGTATATGAGTATATGATATTACTTTCCATACAACATCGGGTTGAAACGCAACATATAGCAACATATAGCTGAATGGTCAGAGGAACACAATGGTTAACACTTACAACGCTAAAATATGTTTGTATAAACCATGGAGATGAAAGCGTTTTTTTCAATTTGAAATAACAATAGGTGTTTTAATTAACCTTTTTCGCTTTATTTGAATTCCTATGTTATAGAGGTATACCACCATTATGAATTTACAATTCTTTTATTGCGGGGATAGACTTCGGTCCCTGCGGGTTAAAATGCTAGAAATGTTTTTGAGAGGTGTAATAAAAGTGCTCTCATGCGATAAATAACTGATAAAATGCTTACAAATAAACTGCAACGACTCCCATGTTTTAATATAATAAAATAAAGCATGAAAATCATGTTTTTAATCTTAGCGAGGGTCTCCCAGCCATGTAATTTGGTCAAATAAACGTTTCCTATTTGCATGTGTGGAATATTCCTACTGTTACTTTACCTTTACACTTTAAAGATTCTGACGTCTAAGGTGGATACCGCACTGAAACGGTTGACTGAATGAAAAATACCAAGGAGCGTAATAAACGCAGCAGTGCCTATACTACCCAGAGAGCTTAAGGGATATTACATATTTTGATGTCTGGATGAGTTTGCATCAGACCGGGCCACGGAATAGATCATCAAGCACAGGAAGTTAGCCCGTCATCCATCCACGGACGTATTCGCCTGAAAGTTCACCCAGTGTGATCTGCTAACCAGAGATGACAGCGGACATGCACGATGTCTGGCCACCCATCTGGACCCGCGTGCGGCTTCCCACGACGTCTCGTCTGTCCCCATTTCCCGCCTAAATCAGCGCGCCATTTTGGATCGGTCCGTAACTGGGAATACCACCCGCCCACAGTATGATATATGGCGGGATACTGGGCGTCTAATGGGTTTTCTAAAAAGTCCACAGTGTCCAAAGATCATAGAAACACCGTCCGTATTGATGTGTTGTTGTTGCCCCTTTTCGTCTTGATGATTAGCGTTCTTTAAGCTCTAAGCACGACTATAGTCGCTTTTAATCCATTTCATTAGTGATTAAATCTCTGTTATTGGAAATGAAATGATTGTTTAAACATGATGATTTCCAAATGTTTGGTCTCAAACTAAACAAATATGAGTAATTTTAACCTTTAAATAAGATAAGTTTGTGGGTAATAAGTTAACTGTGTTTCTTTGTTCTGTTAGATCTGTCTGGAAAATATAAATATTAGAAAATTGAATTCCGAGAAGCTTATGTCCAAATTAATATAATGACCTAAACATATTTTATCATTGTGATTTTTTATGTTCTGACCATTCGTGTTGGTGGAGTAGGTGAGTGGTCAAATCCGATACGAAGTGTGTTCGTGTTTGTGGACTTTTGAGATGACTCACCAAATCTGTCTAAATGGAAAAAACGTTTTTCGAAGAACATGTTTTCCGCTGCTTACTCAACCAATTGGTCTTAAAATTTTGCAAGCCCTGTTTTCTAGTCCTCCGGCGACGACCACTCTAAAATGTAATTTAAAAAATACCTTTCATACAACATAGGGCTAGACGGCAACACAGGCCTATAGCAACATAAAGATGAATGGTCAGAGCAACACAATGGTTAAGACCCTCAACGCTAAAATGTGTTTGTATAAACCGTGGAAAAGTAAGCGTTTTTCTCAATTTGACATCATAATAAACGTTTCAGTTAGCTTTTTCTGCTTTATTTGAATGCCTATGTTATAGGGGTATACCACCATTATGAATTTACAATTCTTTCATTGCGGGGATAGACTTTAGACGTCAGAATCTTACGTCTAGGGACGTCAGATTCTGACGTCTATCGGTCCCAGCCCTGAAACTGCTAAAATGCTAGAAATTGTTTTTGAAGTGCTCTCATGCGATAAATAACAGTTAAAATGTCTACAAATAAACTGCAATGATTTCCATGTTTTAATATGATAAATTAAAGTATGAAAATCATTTTAAGAAGACAAATGATGCGCATATATATTTTTTACAAATAAAATGACACTGCGTAGATATTTTCAACTTTCTTATGTGCCTTTTAGTTAGCAAAATCTCACGCTTCACATGTTCTGTAACCAGTTTAACTACAAGGCCTGTGACATGTATATTAAAAAAATAAAATAGTCGCGCTTTGCTTGTCTGTTCAAACCATATATATAGAATGTCAAAATGAGTTATTTTCGGAAAAGGACGCATTTACAAATGATGTATGACAGCGACTGAAATGAGGGTTTGACACAAAACCAAGGCTACATTTAGAATAATATGGCAGATGCCAGATAGATTAAAATAGGTCTCCATAACAGAACTGACGGCATGCCTGCCCCAGACTGACAAAGACAGACGGGGAATATTATTTGCAAATTTACATTATGGGCTGGCCCAGTGTTGACTCAGTGCTGAGCCAACGTCGCAGACGTTGGCCCAGCCCTGAGCCAAGACTGGGCCAACCATTCGTTTTCACCGGGTATTAACGCGCGTCTTATATAATGCGAGCAGACAGTGATGATATGGGGTGTGGCAGTGGGCAAGGGGACATTAATATGGCGCATTAGCTCTGAAAGAAAGAAGGTTGGCAGAGTCTTTGACAGGAGAAATGTGGGTCATAGGTTTGCCCTTTATGCCCATGGTTATTAATCTAAGAAATTTCACCTCACACATATCTAAATGGAGATAGAAATAATGATGTTTGACCGACAGCGTCTGCTTTGGAAATTTGAGAATGTCAGGAAACTAATTTCGTGTAGAATTTTTTTTAACTAACGTTTTTCAAAGCTTGATTCTTGCACGAGTTATTTTTTTTCAGAAATTCACATGCAGTTTTGTCGATGCAAAACAGTTTTTTGTGGTGAAAAAGATGTATCACTTAGCGATGTATCTAGAACTGCAAAAGTTTTTTTATTATTTTTTTCTGATTCGCATTTACCAGTTATATTAGGCTATCATATCTGGTAAATGCGCAGCACAAAAAATTAAAAACTTTTGCAGTTCTAGTTTATGGACATGTTTACATGATATGGCCATATTAATAAGCCAAAATAAAATCACCGATTTTTTTTATGATTCTAGCCTGAGTTAGTCCCTTTAAAGAAAACGAATATTTGTTAAGAAAAAGCTCTAGCTGCTACATAACTGGATAATCACGGTTAAAGAATTAGCATATTTTTGAGAATTCAAAATGCGTTCAAAATGTTAAAAAATGTAAACTTGATCAAGAAATATTGTTGAAGTAAATGTGACCTGACCTCCCTCTTCCTACTGGAACAAATGTGGTTTTTAATCATGTTAATGGTGTGTGAAGAAACATCCGCCTTTAGATGTACCGGTCTAGAATCGCGGCTAGGACGAATGTCTGTGGACGCGGTTGTGCATATAGAATGCTCCAAACTGTTGAAAGGCTGGTTGTGCAAGTTGCCTATTACAGGTCTACTATAATGTGCAGGCCTAACATAAAGAACCCTTGAAGTCCCTAATGTCGCGATATTACCACAGACTTCAGAAAGCTAGCTGCGCGACAATGATTATTTTGATTTATGGTAAATTTATGTTTAATTTATTACCTTTGATGACCCGCGTTGTGAACAATGTATGCCTCAGTTCACGTATATAATTATTTGAATTTGTCATACGTCGAGTACAACACTTACAGTAATGTGCATGCGCTCATGACAAATGGGACAGCCAGTAGCCCAGCAAACACGGGACATTGACCATCTGTTGGTTCAATGTTGGCCCATCGTCTGCGACGCTGGCCCAGCATTAAACCAACACATGGAAAATGTCCCGTGTTTGCTGGGAGAATACATTAACCCTTTCACTACTAGGAACGACTATAACCGTTCTTGATATGTTAAATCACAGTTATTGGGAATGAAATGAATAAACATCAAGATTTGTAAATGGTTGGTCTCAAACTAAACTAATGTGGATAATTCTCACCCAATTTCAAGCGGGTGAAAATTTAAATGATTTAATCCAACATTAAACCAGTGTAGGGCCAACATCTCGAGTTTGCTGGAGTCGGTATCTCTATATTATTATCTTGGCTAAGTTTTATAATATAAATGAAACAAACATAATCAATATGTTGAGTGTTTAAGCTGACTTGGCAAGTATATGCACAGTACTATGGCATAGTAGTATAGTAACGATAACAGTTGACCTGCTGAATTCTCAGCTCATATATATATACCGTACATGTATTCATTTGGAGCTGGAATTGCTAACACTATAATCACTGATAATGTTGTTCAGAAGCAGATACAGGTTTCCGTTCTATGCTTGAATACAGTCAAACGTTATGTGCGGATATTGTATTTCAAGCCAAATAAAATGTTTCTGAAACCGATATGGAAAGATGCTTATTCAATCAAAATAATTTAATTTTGGAGATGTCTATATTTCATGGAAAAAAATATTTTTCGTAATTTCAAGCTAGAAATTGCGTCAGTAATTCCTGCTTAAAATGGATGAAAAACAGTAATAGACAATTCAGGATAAACATCCCAGCAAACACAAAACATATGTATAACATTTGTACAATGTTGGATCAACGTCGAAGACGTTGGGCCGACGTTGTACAAATGTTATGCAAATGTGTTGTGCTCGCTGGGATGGTTAACCCTCACAACGCTGAAATATTTTTTTATATAAACCAAGGAGACCAAAGGGTTATTTTAAATCTGAAATCATCATAATATCTCAGTTAGATTATTTATTTGAATACATATGGAATGGGTTTACGGGCATTACACATTTTTAATTCTTTCAGTTCTTTCAGTCGATTCTTGGCGTCAGAATCTGGCGTCTATAGACGTCATATTCTGACGTCTAAAGTCGGTCCCCGCGCTGTAAGGGTTAATACTGAAGGCAGTTTAATATCAGCTGTGTATTCGCCTCTCCCATAGTTTATAAAAAAATATGGTGCTAAAAATAAAAATCAATGATTTAAAGACTCACCGAGTTTTTACACAGCGTCTATGACAAAACTCTGTGACATTTATAGATTAATAAATACATGATATCAGCTAAAGTGTGCGTAATGAGGAGCTGCATGTAGTTTTTCAGCATCTGGCGTCTTGGTGTCTAGACACATACCTTGTCAACAAGCGAATAAAGCTGCTCTACAACGGAAAAATCAGCAGACATTTATGCGAATAAAAATAGTTCCATGCAGCAGTGACGTTGCGGCGTGTTAACCTTATATTAAACAAGAACGGATACGGCAATTACGGGACTTAAAAAGGAAGTGAACACAACACATTGACACGTTGGTCTAGCGTCACAGACGCTGATTCTGCTCCAAATTTTGTTGATAGGAGGATAAATACAAAGGTTAAAAACGGCTGTAGACGTCATTAGCTTTTTAACGGTTGAAACTAATTAAAGAGCAAGCACGTGACGCAGTTTTCATGCATGTGGTGGGCATAGGCTCTATTGCCATAAAAAGACTGAATAATTATAATTATCAATTAATTAACACCCCACCTGTCTTTAACTCTAATTTTAACATTTTTTTGCAGATAGGCACTGCTCCACAGTAGGCACCATCGGAAAGAAGACACAATTTCCTTTCAGATAGACGTTGATGTTACCATGCACATTAATGGGCATTAACCTCTTTAAGAAGTGTCTTTTGGCCTCCTAGCTGCACGCCTATTACATGTCTTACGTTGCAATCATACCGTCTCCTCGGAGCTAAAGGATCCTATCTGACACTCGTTAGAGTGGCAGATAGGATCCTTTAGCTCCGAGGCGACGGTACGTATGTCTACTATATTTATATACTTCCGGAGTGACCACTCTTCATTTATTGCCACTCTGAACGAGACAGCTAAGCTATGCCAGCCAAAGGAAAAAATAAATTACAGATGTTACAGCAAATTTGACTTTGATAATTTCAAAAATGATCTAACCAATTCTGACCTAATTCAGAGCTCTGACACAAATTCAGTTACCTCGTTATATACCCAATACCATGATACTGTGTCGACATTGCTTGATAAACATGCACCTCTAAAATGTTGTATGGTAACACCAAATGCTAGACCAGTAAATGAGTGGAAAACCGATGAGATCTTGTCATCTAAAAGGAAAAATAGGCAGTTGGAAAGAATATGGTGAAGGGGTCGAACAGATTCTAATCGATCACGACTCAATGCACAAGTTCACCTGTGTAACAGACTAATGTCAAAAGCAAAAAGAACTATTATACAAATTTGGTTTCAGATAACATCACAAACCCTAGAAAATTATGAGACAAAATGAAATACATTTTGCATAAAAAAGCAAACAATATACTTCCGGATAGTTCATGCAATACCAAACTTGCCAGCTCTTTCAATGATTTTTTTCATAAGCAAGATCGCTAAAATCAGGGACACTCTAATGTCAGCAAAACCAGATTCAAACATTCATCCTGAACCTACTCCTCTCGCTGCCCCAAATACTTTACTCACTTCATGCAATAATAATAACAATAACAATAAATGTACAAACATGTTTGTATATGCCAGTTTGGCACGTATGATGGTGACAATTATACCTCGTATTACAATATTTACACAGGGTTATAATAATTATTGTTACTATTGTACTATTCGTCAAGTCTACTTATCCCTATAAATTTTAAAGTGGACCCCCGCGCTGAAAGGGTTAAAACACTGCCATTGACAATTGGTCTTCCAAGCTCAAATGAACACTTACGGCACTGAAACAATGCTGTCTTAATGTTGGACCAGCGTCGTAGTCGGTTGGCCAACAATAAAAAAAACATTGTTGCAGCGTCTTGTGCTTGCTGGAATATATATTGATAATAATACCTAATTGGGGCCCTTAATGGGTGGGTCAGATCCTCCCTTTCCTGGCATTTTAGAGGCAAATCCTCACTTTCCTCGCATTTTCAAAATCCTCACTTTCCTCTCATTTTCAAAACCCTCTTTTCATCCTTACAAAAGTTGCGACGAGGCCATCAAATAATGAACATTTCATTTCCCAAATTCCTCGCATTTAGGCTAAACATGCTAAAATCCGCGATCTATTAGTTCTATTATCCTCGATCCTCGGATTTTTCAAATCCCCGATCCTCAGATTTTTTAAATCCTCGCGAGGCAATCCTCGCATCTTCGTTTTCCTCGTTTTTACCCATAAAGGGCCCCCTAATTCATCCCACCCCCTTAGAGATGAGAAGGTCGGATGGCTGAAAAGATACCATGCCAGAAGTGATGCGGGTAAACACGACACATACACCAAGTATTGGCCTAATGCTGGCCAAGCGTCGTAGACGATGGGCCAACAATAATCAATGTCTCATATTTAGCAGCGATACCCGGACATGGATCACATAAATGATATCCTATATCAAATTAAATATAACTATAACAATGTATGTTCTGCGGAATTTGTGTTTATTTTTCATCCACATATAACATTGCAGCGATTCGGGACATGAAGCTCATGCAATTAAAGGGACTAGCCCACCACCTAGTTTTGTTTGTCATAGTCAGTGATACTGGCAATATTTGGTTTTGCTAAAATTAGATGGTGGGCTCCTCGCTTTAACCCTAACAGCGCGGGGATCAACTTTAGTCGTCATATTCAGATTCTGACGTCTAAAGTCGATCACCGCACTGTAAAAGAAAAAACATTTCCGTAGATCCATGACATAGGTATTTAAATGAATTGGAAAAAGCTGAATAAGACATCTTTTATGATATCAAATTGAAATAAACCCTTAGGTCTCCAAGGTTTTTATAAACAAATCAGCGCTTTAAGAGTTAAACATCGTAATATGATTATTCTCTCATTTCCTCTAGAAAAAAAATATATTTTCCTATTTTTTCTAATATAGTGTAGATGAGAAAGAGTTAATGTAAGATAATTACTATCTTAAAATTCGTTATGTGGGATGAGCGTCTGGACGTTGAAAGGTTAGTACCTGATGGAGTGTGATACAACAAGGGTCATCGATCAAACTACACATTTCATAGGCCATTGTTGAAAATAAATTTAATTTGACGAATTTGATGTGCATGGATGTACCAAGGCCCATACTCTCGTACAAGTAACAGGTGCAGGTTTTTTATAGTCTGATATCAAGTCTGAAGACCAACCATCCGACTTTACATTTTACCCCTTGGTCATTGGACCTGTTCATTCATGTGCCATTTCAACTCCCCGGGGAGCATACAGTTTCTGCGCATTGAACTTATCGTACACATTGCCATCTCTGTCCTACCAGGTACTCATTTTCACCTGAGCCAATAAAGCATTGGAGGGTGAAGTGTCTTACCCAAGATTGAGAGGTAGGAGAAGCATGATATTTCTCTGAAAATCCTGCACCAAGCGGGATTCGAAACCGCACGGCAGGCATCGATATCGGCAGAGCGCCACTCTCTAATCATTGCGCCATGTCTCTCTCTACGATATACCGCAGGTTTCGGATTGGTCGATTGACAATCTGGATCTACTCGAAGCCTTGAACGAGAATACGGGCTTTGGTGCATAGAGGGTTCTGTTTGATAATGTGTTTAAGACATCAGACACACGAATATATTCATCTAAGGTTGGCTCAATGTTGGGTCAGCGTCGCCCAGCATCAAACCGACCTTAGGTGAACGTTTGGGACAGGAGCTATCAAAGCAAACACGAGATGTTGACCCGATGTCGGCCTATGGTGGGCCAGCATTGAGGCATCATTGGGTCGATGTCTTTTTAGCTGGGTTGCCACAGTAAACATGATACTTTGCGCCAATGTTGCTTTAATGTTGGGCCAATGTCCATCATCATTAACCCTTAAAGCGCTGAGATATTTTTATATAAACCAGGAGACCAACGGGGTTTTTTTCAATTTCAAATCATCATAATCTTAGTAAGCTTCGTTTGAATACCTATGTTACTATGCCACGGCCATTATAAATATTTACTCTTCCAGTGCGGTAATCGACCTTTGGCGTCAGAATATGACGTCTAGGGATTTTAGATTCTGAATGTCGATCCCCACGCTGAGCATGCTGAAAGGGTTAACCCTTTCAAGCCTGAATTTACCATTGTCATCTTCATCCACTACAAGCTTGTAGTGGATGAAGATGATTTCATGTGGTTTAAAAATCAAAGAAAATGACATGTATTGGTAAAATAGTTTCATGGAAATTTTCATTCTAAAACCCTTGGTTGTAGGAAAATTAAATCTGTTTTCAGGGATGTAAAAGGATGCTTTAATGCATCGTGAGGGCTTAAAGGGTTAAATCAACTAAGAATCAACGTCTTTTTGCTTGTAAGCTCGGTCCAGTGTGATGTTGGGCCAGCATTGTTTTAGCTTTAAGCTGATGTGCTATGTTTTTTGACCTGTCTGCACCGAGTCAATATTATTCTAATTAAATATGGTAGCATGTGACTGTGTATACTGTATGAATAGGGTAATAAATGGACATATATATAGACATATTATAACGATGAACAACCACCCAGTTCAGTTTATCATAATACCAATCCATGTTTATTGTTATACATCGCAGCAAACAAGAGACGTTGACCTAATGTTGCTGTATTGTTGGGTCAACGTCTGCGACTTTGGCTCATCAATATAGCAACGTTGGGTCAATGTCTCGTGTTTGCTGGGATATAGCCCAAGTAACACATAAAATTCTGTAAATTATTTTGTAGAGTCTAGAAAAAAATCGAGTAAATATTTTTTATGTTAAACAAAAAGTATTGCTTAAACATTACTAAGACGTTTCTATGACGCTATAAATGTTATTGTGAAAGTTATTTCAAAAAACATTAAAAGATCTTTTTATAACATTATAAAGCGTTTTAAAAATGTTTTAATGATCTTTTATTGTGTGACATTAAAAAGAAGAAGTCTTACAGTTATTTTCGACACCCTACAAATTAATGATTTATATCATTTGCGTGCAACTTTTCAAAATGTTTCCAAATTGTTTTGAGTTCTCTTGGGAAGGCATCGTCACATGTTCACATATAAATTAGGCTCTGACATTTGAGCTCTGCCAGCCAAATCTATATATTATATAGTAGAAGTCCGTGTTTTAAAAGATAGATTTTGCCTAATAATGATATAATATATTAGGCTCTAAAACTCCTCAAACTCATATTTCAGCTTGGTAGATTTGCGTGTACACGCAAATTATGTTAAAAAACTTAGTTACCAACTTCTACTTCAAAATGCACCCAAATCTGCGATTTTTAAAAAAGCCGCTCACATGCAACCAAACTAGAGTTAGTTCACTCCTCAACAGTATTATCGTATATTTACACCAGGGTGGGGGCCCTAGGGTAGTGGTTAGCACCACTGACTTTCACGCCAGAGTTCGGGGTTCGGTTCCCGGTCTCGGCGGTTTAAAAGAAACAAAAAATGTTTCTTCCCCATCCACGTGTGAGAGTCCGTGACCGAGAGGTAGCCTGCTCGGCCTCAGACCGCCAGGGCTCGAATTTCGAATCCTGTGTCTGGAGGACAGTGTCATCTCAATCATCTCACCATCCTCAGGAGGTTCTCCTGGCCCAATTTAGCCTATATGTGCACAAAGTGGCCTAAAGCCCGATTTATTCATTTCATTTTATTTTATATTTAGACCAAATGAAAATATTTTACCTCTTTTAAAAGTATTTGACCCCATTGAAGAAGCACTATGGGGAGTTACTTTAACCCTCTAGCCGCCAAATTATCCAATTGGAATTTACACCCACTTGAAGTTGTGTCTCGCTGACGCGATCCACAACTTCAAGTGAGTGAAAATTATTCAGACTTGACAAAATGGAGGTCAACAAATTTCAAATCTTTCTTATTAAAGTCACTTTTTATCTTTAACAGGTTTAAAAGCTGAAATATAATGTGCTAATGAAAAATGTAAAAAAACGAATATAGACGACACCGGCGGTTAAAGAGTTAACCAAGAAGACGGTGGCCCAGCTAGCCAGTTATGTGGACATAATGCCTTGTGTTCACGTGGTCATCTGGTTATTATTTAGACAGGACTTTAGGAGAGTGAAGAATTAAATTGTGTGACTGCTACCTATATTATTATTTTTAATCATAGGTTTTCATTCGGCGTAAATAATAGAGGGGCTTTGCTTCTCTCGTCTGAAAAAAACAATTCCAGAAATGGTAATTATACCATTTCACCTGCAGTGAAAAAATACTGCTCTTTGAAAAGCGATACATTTTGAAAAATGAGCGAGACACCTGTACTGGCCAATCACGAAGCTCCTAATTAGCGGGGAGAGTAATGTTGATAATTATCCTGGGAGTGTGACGGTTGGCGCCATTTCTCATCCTGATTGTTAGGTAATTCTACACGTTACGTGCACGCAACGCTTATTGTGTTATTAACCATTTAACCCCTACAGCGCGGGCACCGACTTTATACGTAAGAATCCGACGTCTAAGAACGTCAGAATTCTAACGTCTGAAGTCGATCCTGGAAGAGTAACAGCACTGAAAAAGTAAAATATTTATCATGGCCATAGACCCATGACATATGTATTCAAATGAAACAGAAAGAGCTAACTAAGACATTTATGATTTTAAATTGAAAATAACCATTTGGTAACCATGGTTTATACAACAATTATTTCACTTTGACAAATTACTTGTATTATGTAGCAAATGACGCTCTATTCTTATGTGAATATGATGTTCGTCCCCTGATCTAACCTCCCATGAACTTTTATATTTTTTAAACATATGGGATACAGATTAATTCTGAATATTATGCAGAAGTAAAATGTCACTCTTTGCTCTGAGAAATTATTATGAAATGGTACTATATTTACCCACTTAAAGTTACGGGTCGCGGTAGCGAGACACATCTATCACAAACAATTTACAGTGCTATTTTTGTTTTGTTTAAAACAATTAAAAAAAATTAAAAGTCATGTATATATTATATATACGTCTCTAACAGGGCTAAACACACGAAAATCTAACGAAGAAGTGTGATTTTTATAATAGATGGTTATAAGGTTTAAGGTGACGCGAGGACGTCTAGACAGACCTACATATATATCATCCTATTCATCCCAAGCTGGAATTTATTGCTAACGCAATTTCCAGCTTCAAATGACGAAAAATATGTTTATTTGTAAAACATAGACATCGCACTGGGTATTTTATTTTGACAAACAGAGCATCCGCCACAAACTAATTCATACATTTTAGTGCAAATATTAAATCTTAAAGCGTTAAACAAATAATTTAATTGCTCACCCACATGAAGTTGTGTTTCGCAAATTAATAGTAATATTATTTTATTTTATTTCAACCAAACATTTGCTAATTTTGATGTTTATAGACACACATTTATTTCATTCGACATTCCCTATCAAATTTAATTCGACATCCCCAATAACAGTGATTTGATCGGCCAATGAAACTGATTAAAAACGACTATAATAGTGTTTAGCGGGTTAGGGGGTAATAAAGAACTTACCAGAAAACACACATCAAACTAATGTTGGGCCAGCGTCGTAGACCAAGATTAATTTGATGTATCGTGTTTGCTGGGTTATACTGTGCAGAGTAAATAAATGATGAACATGGCGTCAGTCCAATGGTGTAACGTCCTATGAACTTTTGATATTTTTACCCTTAAAGCGCCGACCACAATACAGTCGTTTTAATTATTTGTTTTATTGCATCAAGATTTGCAAATATTTAGTCACAAATTAAACACTTATCAATAATTTTCACCGACTTGAAGTTGTGGATTGCGGTAGCGATACACAACTTCAAGTCGGTGAAAATTTAAACATATGCAATACAGATTGAACGCGAAACATTTTAAATAAATAAAACGTGGCACTATTTATTTATATATATTTAAGTTAATACACACATATTTAAAATTGGGATGGTATTAAAAATCACAGTGTCCATGGTCAACGAGCCGAAATATTGGTTTTACCACTTGTTCAAATGGATTGATTCTTACACAAAAAAAATCTTCCAAATCGATCAATAAAAAATGTCCTTCCAATATATTTTTTTCTCAAAATTATTCATTATTTAATTAAATATAAGTATTTACATTACAGAATGAACATAATTGATAATATTATAATGTAAATTAGCTGATTGAAAGGTATGACTGAAAAAAGATCATTTAAATTGTTTGTGATAGATGCTAAGTTTATCAAATAATTCAATTCGCGATGTGCCTATTTTTAAAGAAACATATTTTTTTCGTGATTTGAAGCTGGACATTGCGTCAGCAATTCCAGCTTCAAATGACGAAAAATAATAACAAGCAATTCGGTAACACAAGGGTTAACATCTTCAATCATTGACAATATTTATGCCATTTAAATGATCCGATATCCCTATAGCAAGTCTAAAAGACACGTGCGTGAACAATATAGTATTATCTAATATCATATCCCATAAAACATAGTTTACACTCAAACCCCGAGGTTGAAATAACATTCAGATTCGTTGTCTGTCATGTTTATTTTCATATTTCAGATTACATTCCAGCGTTATTTTTGCTTGCAGTGCCTTATTTAATTGGCAGTGAAAATAAAATAGCATCACGAATACCGTGCTACACAAAGTATGATTTTGTGGTTCACTAAAACGTGGGTTTATATTATTTTACTATTTTGTTCATACCATTTATATTTATGAAAAAAATACGTCTCCCATATTAAATTATTATTCGCCAAGAACAATTGTAGTCATTTTTAATATGTTTTTTTAGCCGATCAAATCACTGTTATTGGGAATAAAAGATTGTTTGAACATCAGGATTTGCCAATGTCTGGACTGCAATTCAACAAATATTGGTAATTTTACACACTTGAAGTTGTGGGTCGCGGTAGCGACGCACAACTTCAAGTGGGTCAAAATTAAATTTAGCGTTTTAAGAGTTAATTGAGCAATTCCAATGACTTTTTATTTTGTTTCAAACGTATGTGTGTATATCGTCCCCTTGGAGTCAGAAGGTGCTAAAATGCCACTTTGTAAAGTGGCAGTTTAGCACCTTCTGACTCCAAGGGGACGATATGTGGCCCCAGCATGGGTTAATTATTCATCTGTTATGTGCCCTGTGCCATGTCAAATACCATTATATCGTCCTCTTTGAATATCAAAGGGCGATATTATTAATAAAATAACATCCTATCCGGCAATTTCGTTTTCGTTAGTATCATGTGTTCATATTATTTGGTGATCTCTATATGCCAGCGACCTTGTGGTCTTAATGGAGGTATCCCAAACCACACTGAAAAAAAATTGGCCTCATTCATATTGTATTTATCATGGTTGAATAAATATTAATAATTATTATTATTATATACTTTCGACAAAAATGGCATTTCGTCACTTTGTTAGCGTATTTTTGAGAGTGTAATAAAGAGACCCAATCAGGCTAAAATCATCAAAAAATCCGTGATTTTATGTTGGCTTCTTAATATGACCATATAATGTAGACTAGAACTGCAAAAGTTTTTTAATTTTTCTACTGCGTATTTACCAGTCAGGCTAGATATAGAGACGAAATTCCCGATTTCTTATTTCGGACATGCATGTCCAAAATAAGAAATACGAGAATTTTGTATCTATATCTAGCCCAACTGGTAAATGCGCAGCACAACAATTTACAAAAATGCAGTTCTAGTCTATGGACATGTTTACATCTTATGGTCATTTTAAGAAGCTAAAATATATATTTTTATTATTTCAGCCTGATTGTGTCCCTTAAATTATTATGATTGAGTTCAAGATTAGGTCCTCCGTTGCTACCAAACTTGTTGTGGACACAAGTAAAATATTTTAAAACTGACGTAAACAAGTTGTAATCACAAATACAATGTTTTGGCAGATGTCGATTCTACTCGTTTTTGGGGATCGACCTTACATAAATTATTTATAACATATTTTAAGCAAGCCTATTGACGCCTGTCGCGAGCAAGAAACTAATTTATTTTATTTTCTCTTTTTAAATAGCGATTTTAGCCCGTAGTGTATGTTTTTTTCCTATTTTTCGTCATTTTCCAGCTTCAAATGACGAAATATATTTGAAAAAAAAAGATATCTTCCATATTGAGCTATCTGATATAGCTGAGCATCTGTGGCATTCTATTGTTTTAAAATTTGCTAAAAACGCACATATGTCTGGCAGGAAAAGTGATACAGGCAATAATTTAGATTTTTGAATTAGAATTAAAACCTGTCTATATTTCTGATATTGATGCTTGATGTACATACTTGGATTGCAGCCCAAAGTTCAGATGCACCAAGTTGCGTTAGAAATACATAAAGTATCGTTATAATAATATAAAAATATACAGCTTGCATTTTGAATTTTAAGTGTAAACTCTCTGATACATCACATAAAAGAGATGACGATGATCAACCATATAGAGGTAAAAATAGGCTAAGTAAAAATAAATATTTCAGGCCAGACTAACACCAGGGAAAACAACACAAACATTACGTGAAATATCTTGGTTCAGGCTCACGTAGGATGCCCAGATTTTATCTCAAATAATACCGGGCTGCTTTGGAGAAAACAAACGAGAGATAAATATTATGTAAATGTGCGACGCAAAAACATGAGATATGTCAAATAAGCAAACTTTTCCCGCTCGCCTAAAGGGGTCAACGGGCTATAGCGAAATATATGATTTACACCACAATGTTGCATATTTTTCAGAAGTGCTGAAATGGTAAAAATAATGCAAGGTACAAACGAATTCATTTTTTTAATAAATCAAATTGTAATTTAATTATTTACATGCAATAATTCATATTTTTGCTAAAATTTTTTTTTGGGTGACTTATTCTCATTATTACATTTTTTGTTACAGTTTTAAGAAACATTACAAAGGGGGTTTACAATCTTAATTTTAAAGGCTATGCCCATCACCGTTTTTATTTATATTTTTCTATAACAATTATTGTTTCAAATCTTTGAATTCCCAAAGTATGGTTTGAATAAAGATAATTCCTACCGGTTTTACATTAGAATTAGTCAATTTGTTTTTTTCACATTGTCCTATTTTCTGAAAAATGCGAGATGCGACTTATTTTGTGCAGACCGGTCACATATGAGGTTTCGGCATTCAAACGGTGGTGGACGCTGGTGATTGGTTGTGAGGCTCTTGGCCCACAGGGATCCATGACCTATGACCTTTACAAAGTGCCGGAACTCTCTCTCTTACATCGTCACCACCGCATGCCACAATTTAGAAGCCCGTATAAATAATCCCTATATGTCCCATAGGGGCGGATCTAGTGTGGAAAAAAATAGGCTCACCGATAAAACGGGCTTAGGCCTATATCCAGCAAACACAATATCCTGACCCAATGTTAGTTCAATGTTGTGTCAGCGTTGCAGACGATGGTCCAACAGTAAACCAGCATTGGTTCATTGTGTTGTGTATTATGAGCATTTAAAATAGAGGCGCGTGTCGGAGGCACGGGTTTTTTTTTCTAATAATATACCAAAAACATCATTTCTAGTTATCTGAAAAAAAACAAATGAAAAAAAAACTCTCACTAAAATCGAATTATTCTATACATGCTGGGATTTTTAGATTTTGTAAGTTAAAGGGGGTCACGTGATTCCCTTGACTTTGCACGGCCGTATTAGAGGCACGGCCTACCTCACTCTAAACAATATAGAGGTTTTTTTAAATAACCCATCAGTAGGTGCAGGTGTTCTCCAGGGGTTGCTTGGTATTAGTAATGAAGGGTTCCTTCTAAAGAACCTATGTTATTTAGAGTGTATATATGTTACAAAATAACAAAATATATTCAAGACATGTGTACAGAGACACACCAAATTGATACTGACTTGGCGTGTTCCGATAATTTTCACACAAAACATTATAACATGTTAAACACAGCTATTCTGACGCCGACGTTGTTAGGGGAGGCCATTAAATCTGAAGGGGGGGGGAGCTAGTCTTTTTGAAATAAATAATTTCATGGCGAGCCGGGTTTAAATAAATCATTTCAATTCCCCGGAGATTGAATGGTGCCACCCATATTGTTCTAACCCAACGATCTCCTAATTAGCCCTTTGTTCCCCCCGTCGCATAAATGCCCCACAATGCCATATTTTAAATATAATTAATCAGTTACAATGATATACGCAATTTTAATAATAGAGTTCTGACCTCTTCTATCCTTTTTCGTTTTCATTTACAGGTGACTGTAATTCACAATGAAATAAGTCCTACCCAACAAATGCTAGTTTGGTGCTGGTCCATTGTCGTTTTGCTTTGGTTCAACGCATGTGTTGTTGGTTCCCGGGAGGGGTAATAGGTGGACCACGATAATAGTCAAGTACAATAATAAATCCAGCATTCACGGGGTTAAAACACCTCTGGCATTAATGGGTCTAGCCGGTCGCTGACTGGCTGAACGCAGTCACGAGGGCAGCTTGTTAAATAACTCTGGGAAACACCATGGGAATTCCCCTCCGGGAACGAGGCGCCGGCCTCTTTTCACAAGTGGCAGGCTCCGTTTTGTCAGGTGATAAACAACCCTGATTTGATTCTAGCGGCCTTGGAAGCACACATCGTGGACCCAACATTGGTTCAACGTGCGCGAACCTGAACCAATGGTGGTCAACGATGTTGCTTGATATCAGGCTAACATTGGTGCCACACCTCTGTAGATTAACCTAGCAGACCAGTCTGAAAATAGTGTGACCTCTAAGTCGCTAGAGGTCAACACGGACGGCTCTGGTAAACTACAGATCCGACCAATCTCTAAACTTTACTCGTTGATCATTTTGAAGAATGGGTAATACATATTATGAATAATATTGCCAGTATAAAGCAGTGCAGGTTTGCGTGTGTGTAGTCATCACCATCATCATTACCATCACCATTACCATCACCATTACCATCATCATCATCACCATGATCATCACCATCACCATCACCATCATCATCACCATCACCATCACCATCACCATTACCATCATCATCATCACCATGATCATCACCATCACCATTACCATTATTATTACCATCATCATCATTACAGGGGTCGCATTTTGAAGGGTGGGAGGGTGCGTCCGGTGGAAATTCAGTTACCTTCCTGTCGACAATCATAACATTAGGTGTCAAACAACGTTTTGTACTGTTGAACCAATAAATGGAGATTGTTATCCTGCAAAATATACAAACGATGCATTGCAAATCACGCTCGCTTTTTGCCACATAAAAGAGATTTGAAAAACCACCTCCACATTAGTTTTCTGATGTGACGAGGCATCAATTCGTCCGTATATGCCACTTTACAAAGTGGCAAATACACCCTTTCATAGCTGAAATTCAGTCACCTTCCTATCGACAATTATAAATTTAGGTGTCAAACGACGTTTTTTTTACTTGCTGAACAAATAAATGGAGATTGCTCCATCGCTATCTGGCAAGATATACAGACGATACACTTCAAATTATGTCCGTTTTTTGCCACGTGAAAGAGATTTGAAAAACTACCACTAACAGTTACAGTAGTTTGCCGATGTGACGAGTGTCGCGAAAATGAGAGGCAGCAATTCGTCCCCTTTGGATATGAAAGGGTGTATCTGCCACTTTACAAAGTGGCAGATACACCCTTTCAAATCCAAGGGGACGAGTTATTCTTGTGATGAGGACAATCATTTTTTCGCTCCGTACAATATTAAGTACCCGTAGTTTTTTATTCATTTTATTGGCTGCTATAAAATCCGGAGTTTCTTTCAATCGGATCTGCTGAACGTCGTTCTTGAGCCACAATTGCGGTTGGTTGTTAAAAAGTATAATTAATATTAATTGTGTTTCCCAGTCCGGTCTGTGGCTCAACTACAATTGCGGTTGTTTAAAAATCATAAGTATAGTCATATTAAACGTTTCTTCTCAGTCCGATTAGCTGAACAAGTGATGTTTTCGTAGTTTCAACTTAGATAATATAGCCTATACTATTAAGACTGACAGAGCTCGGGTATGTGATTTAATCTGAATTTCGCAAATGCTTTCTGGAAAATATTTAAAAAATGATCATATCCCGAAATAAGAAATAGTCAAATGCGAACAACAGATGACTGGAGCGATAAAATTAAACTGATCTTGACCTCTGGCAGTCAGAGTGTCATATGTACCGCTCCAATGAGTGACACACATGATACTTTGACTGCCAGGGATCAATAATACAAACAGCCATTCTGAGGACAAATGGGTGGATTGTTAATAATTTATCCTTTTGTTCTCATAATTTTAAAACAACCTACTTGGATGTGTTACCGTCACTATTCATTACGTTGTAACAACGTAATAAATAGTGGCGGTAACACGTCTGAAGTAGGTGATTTTATTTTGGTTTTGCTGTATCTGCTGCTAATGGGATTGTTTTTATGAAACGGTCATGTTTAAAATTACGCCCACGAAACCTTGGGTGATTGAGTAGATCTACATAATAACGTAAGATTTCAAAGATTTCAAACTATTAATAGCTGTGATCCATGGACAACCAGAACCTATTGTGGCTCATTTTACTTTTAATCATACATTCACACGTTTCAGGTATCACTTAACATGCTTAATGGCAGAGTATCATTTCCATTAGCTCCATTTCATAGAAGCCACGAAGCTGGTCATGTATTTATAAATCCAGCTGCCTAATAATTTACTAGCGTTGATAAATTAAGCATAGGCTTCCTTCGAGTATAAAGGAAACTATGTGATAGATTCGCAATTGAATCACATTATTCATTCGAATCAATTGAGAATCTATCAAATAGTTTCCTTTATACTCGAAGGAAGCGTATGGCAAATTTAGTAACACTAGTAAATGATTAGGCAGCTGGATTTATAAATACATGACCAAAAGTGGTAATTTGTAAAATTTCGCATTATCATTGAAACTTGTTATTCGGAATTAGCTTTAATTAAATTAGGCATATCGACGTCTGCTTACTAAATTTAGCCTCGGAAATAATCAGCTAGAAATTTCTAGTGAACTTTGATAATCAGCCATTCAGTATTTATAAAGATATAAGAAAACTCGATGTTACCTTGTAAATAATTGAATTTTTCACTTACTTGAAGTTGTGTCTCGCTGCCGCGACCCACAACTTTAAGTGAAAATTAATCATATTTGCTGACACCACGAATTTACAAATTGTAATGTTAAAACAATAATTTCGGTCTCAATAACTGCAATTTAAACGGATTAAAAACGACTTTAGTCGCGCGTAGCTTTTCAACCCTTACAGCGCGGGGATCGACTTTAGTCGTCAGAATCTGACGTCTATGGACGTCAGATTCTGACGTATAAAGTCTATCCTCACACTGTAAGAGTAAACATATTTATATAGACAATAGACCCATAACATAGGTATTGAAATGAATCGGGAAGACCTAACCAAGACATATATGATGATTTCAAATTGATAAACCCTTTGGTCTCCATGGTTTATACAGAATAATTCAGCGCTTTAAGGGTTAATGGTTAACCCTTTGCTGCTGGGAACGTTTATGCGCTTCCAAGCACGTTTCATGGCAAACGCAACTTGTATTTATGACATATTGCGTGGTAGATGCTTATTTTTAATTAAGTAAATCAATTTGAGAGATGTTCATTTTTCATAAATAGGAATATTTTTTGTTATTTGAATTTCTAGATTCAAATGAATGAAAAATAGAAACAAACAGTCTAGCAGGGCAAGGGTTAAAAACAGTGTAGCTGTCCAATAATAATGTAATTAATTGCCATTCCTGTGAGAAAATCTCAATTTGCCTGTTTTCTTCGCCATCATTATCAATATCAATTTCATTTTTATTTGTATATCTACTAGCCATCTCTCGTTTGTTTATCTTCACGAGGCACGCTGTAGCTTAACAATATTGTGTAAGCTAAAGGTTTCTTTATAGTAATAGGCAACAGTGAACACTCCAGAACCTTAGAAAGTTTGGAGCAGTATATAATATATTCTGCTTATACGTGGTTATGCATATATATATAATATATATGCGAAACCATTTATATACACAAGTCGAGCCGGTAATTTAGAGTACTTGAAACTGAACCGACTGAATCTGCACAATGTCCAAGTCACTGTATAGGCCTATCACTCAAAATCAACTGTGTGAAATAAATACTACTATCTTAATACAACAGGTTCTTTTGTGTTAAGAGCGTACTACCGTTCTGCTAGGTACCCCATTGTATTTTAGAGTGGCGAAACACTCATATAAACAGTGAGGGTTATGACAAAGAAATAAGCACGTTTATTTTTAATTGGAAAATGACGGATCTGGAATTACATTTAAAATAAAAATGGACAATGTAGTATTAATTTTATATGTGAGTTATATATTCTTCGAATGGATTATATTAACATTTTTTAAGAATAAACATGATAAGCACAGAAAAGTGTAATTATGCAAAATATATGCAAATTTCATACATAAAAATATGTAGCGACATCGACCGCGATGGTACAAAAAAGTAAACTATATATTATTGTTTAAAAGCATTTCTTACTTGTACATATATTTGCACCATCTTCTATTTTTTCATATTATGCAATGTATCTAAGATAACTAAAAAACTGAAACAGGCAATACAATTATCAAGACGAGTTATTCATTTCAGATTGATATCCCAGATGAAAGACACAATAGCACAAAAACAATGGAAATAGTAATATAATTACAGATGATAAAACTACCGGAAATAAGAGACGTTAAACCGAACGTTGACCCAACATCAAAACAATATTGGTTATTGCTGGGGGCTTCTGATGATGATGATTTTGTTTTCAACTGGAGATGTTAAACCAACATCAACGCTTGCCCAACATCAAAACTCCATTGGTTATTGCTGGAGGCTGCTGATTTTTGGTGGCAGCTGGAGACGTTTAACTAATGTTGTTTTGATGTTGGTCCATCGTCTTCGACGATGGCCCAACATCAAACCACCATTGGTTATTGATGGGGGCTCCAGATTTTTTGGAGGCAGCTGGAGACGTTAAACCAATGTTGTTTTGATGTTGGTCCACCGTCTGCGACGCTGGCCCAACATCAAAACACCATTGGTTATTGCTGGGGGCTCCAGATTTTTTGGAGGCAGCTGGAGACGTTAAACCAATGTTGTTTTGATGTTGGCCCAGCGTCTTCGACGCTGGCCTAACATCAAAACACCATTAGTTATTGCTGAGGGCTTCTGATTTTTTGGAGGCAGCTGGTGTCTGGCAGACAAGGCATACACAGACGGACGCAACTCTTGCAGGATCTTCTGGTTTGGGGGTTCATTTCATTCATTGTCTGCCGCACTGTGCCAGACGTTGTCACCATAAGAGACTGGCCCAATGTCAGCCCGATACCGGAGACGCTGGGCTGACTTAATTTGAGTCCGTGGCTTGCGTCTCAGAGCATCGCTGTCCAGCAATTCACTGTTCATCTTCATAACTCCGGGGCCCACACACACAGAATATTAGTTCAGAACACGATCAGACACCCGTGGATATTTGTTCAGAACACGATCAGACACCCGTGGAAATATTTTGACGATTTCTGAAGAAAATTTCTTATAACATAACAAAAAGTCCTCCACGCTAATGAAAAAAAAACACCGTGAGATTTTGAAAGGATACTTGGACAAAGCAACTACTAAACATTTTAATATTAGACCCACCATTTAAAACCCTTGTGTTGCTCAATTTTTTTGATACTGTTGTTCATTCATTCAAAGCTGGAATTGCTAACGCAATATGAAGAATACACATATCCCAAATGAAATCATTTGATATCACAATCCAGTAAATACAAAACATTTGAATACCATATATACAACGTCGGCCTAACGCCTTCGACGTTGGTCCAACATTGTATTAATGTTATAAAGATGTTCTGTATTTACTGAGGACAATCATTTTATGATTTTCAGTGTCATTTTATTTCATCTGAAACATGCTTGAAACCATGTATATAATTACATGGACCTAGCACCACAAGGGTAATAACATATTATAAGCTTCTAGCAGCACAAGGGTTAACTCTTAAACCGACAATCGCGACTATATTCTTTTAAATACGTTTTATTTAGCCATCTAAATCACAGTTATTGGGAATGAAATGACTGTTTAAACATTAATATTTCGAAATGTTTGGTCCGAAATTGAACAAATATAAGTAATTTTTACGAGCTTGAAGTTGTGGATCGCGGTAGCGAGACACAACTTCAAGTTCGTAAAAATTTAAATGATTTAGTTTAGCGGGTTAAAGGTTAATAACATATTATTATTTCCTAGCAGTACAAGGGGTAATAACATTTTTGTAGTTAATCACTCGCTATGACAAAGAATGGTTGCTTAACTAGACTAGCATAACTAACGACTTTGTACTTAAAGAGTTCCAGATTCCACTTTGCTAAGTGGATGTTGGTGACCCTTTAATCCCCCGGGGAGCCCCTGTCCTCGTTACGTTGTCTGGTGGAGATATTTTTCTCAGGCGGCGGTCGTGTAAGTTTTTTTTTATTACGCAGTATAGCAGCGCTGGAGGAATAGATAATTTGAAAGCCATACATACAGGCGATATTATGGACCATTCTGCCCAGGGCAAATTTCTGAAGAAAATTGGATGCACGAACAACAAAGACCTTTTATGTCTACTGTATTGCCGCACGTTCTGACGACTAGGGCGGCTTTAATTAATTATTTAAGAAGCACCATCTCGTCTGACGAAAATAAATCTTACTTCTAGAAAGACAACGTTTCGGATTGGGCCAAAGTTTAAGAAGTTTATTTTCACAACAACTTTTTCAGCATCTTTACCCTGTTAGTTAGCTAGTTAGTTAGTTATATTTTAATAATTCAAGCTCCAATTATCTACTTGAAATGTTATTTCACTAGAAGCTGTGTCTCGCTGACGCGATCCACAGCTTCTAGTGAAAATAAACATTCTTCAGACCTGTTGATATTAAATCCAAATGTTCTATATTTAATTTTACTGGTTGAAGACATTCCATTTGCAAAGAGTAGACCCTAAAATTCAAAGGGTTAATCTATATATCTATTATATTGACGTAATTGGCACCTAAAGGGTTAACCCGTGTGCTGAAATAATGTATTATATCTGTTAAAGCAGCCCTGTTATATACATTTCTTGGGTAAAATAATAAAGTATTTTGTTTAAAATAGATAAAATATAATGGCGATCACGTTAAGTGTACACTTGTATAAACATAAAATGTTTATCATTTGAGTTTAAAATGAAATACTAAAAAGGAATGTGGAGCTTAGATGGTTTATAACCAGAGGATGTGTTATTGAAAACTTTTGTCAAAGTTCTGACACGACAAGATGGAAAACTCTCGCCTGGAGTCAATAAAACGGCTGTTCACGATTCACCAACATATAGAGAGAAGTCAAGGGGTCTGACTAACACTCGGTCATAGATCTAGAAAAACAGCACGCGTTGGCTCAATGTTGGTTTAATGCTGGACCAACGTCCCCAGACGCATTTAACTTTTACAACGCTGAAATATTTATGTAAACCATGGAGACCAAAGGGTTTTTTCAATTTGAAATCATCATAAATGTCTTAGTTAGCTCTTTCCGCTTCATTGGAATACCTATGTTATAGGTGTACGGTCATTATAAATATTTTAATTCTTGCAGTGCAGAATCGACTTAAGGATCGACTTTAGACGTCAGAATCTGACGTTTACAGACGTCAGATTCGGACGTCTAAAGTCGATCCCGAGACAGAGATTAGATGTAAAAACAACACGTGGGGTGTTGCTACTAATTTGGAAACTTCCTCTAACCAGCGGATTGGTATTATTTCCTTAACGCGGGATTTTCATCTAGTATGCCAGTGGGTAAGATTTGAAATACCTTTAGAATTAAAAATTATAATAATTATTTTTGTGAAAGTGAAAACATTACCGGAGTATTTATGATGGTTAATATATACATCACAAAGCAATTAATTACTCCATCACCACAAAACTAGTTTTAAAATGACTAAAAAAATGTCTGTAAAAGTGACAAACTTGCCATTCATTAGGGAACTCAATTTACAATAGATCTATTTTCATAAATAACTATTTTTTCCGTAATTTGCAGCTGAAAATTGTTTCAGCAATTCCAGCTTTAACCCTTTACCGCCAAATTATTCAATTTGAATTTTCACCCACTTGAAGTTGTGTCTCGCTGACGCGACACACAACTTCAAGTGAGTGAAAATTATTAAGATTTGACAAAATGGAGGTCCACTATTTTTTTCAAATCTTGCTGATTAATGACACATTTTATCTTTAACATGTTTAAAACATGGTACTTAATTTGCTAATAAAAATGAAAACCCAAATATATTCAGCACCGGCGATTAAAGGGTTAAATGAATGGGAAATAGACGCAAACAGTTCAGCAGTACCTTTCGAGGGTTATAATGGGGGACTTTAATTACTATGAAGCTTTAGATTACCACTCTGGTCGAAAGGTGGCGCTAAACACCATTTTGCATACCATATGTACAGTATACCAGTACTTACTCACTAGCATATAGATATGCTAGCTTATGACAAGAAGAAAAAATATTATTACTACACTCAATATTATTGAGTGTAGTTTCTTGATCAATGCTCGCGTACCACCAGGTCGTCTTGAAATAAGGGGGTCGTCATGATTCACTTGGTAAACATTGTGGGCGCACAATGCGATGGCACGTATGCGCAGCATTGTCAACGTCCACAGGAATGTTAGAATCTGCGGGATTCCCTAAATATTCATACGCCAATTCCCAGAAAATACACACATGTGTTTCACCCATTGTGTCCTTCCGAATGTCTCATAAAACATCTCATATTAGTATTTGATATCCTGCATAAAGAAAACATTGTGTGCTTACAAGCTATATATCGACAAAGTTAAATCTTAATTCACCTGAGGCAGAGATCATTACAAGCAGTGATTTGTATAAAGACTCTCCGGAAAAGGCGCGGTCAGAGGTGATGACCTTCACAGATCATCTCATCTCCGGGTCATGCAAATCAACCTCGAACCAGTCAGTGTATCAGGGAACAGGATTAGACATGAAATAATGAATGAATGAATGAATGAATGAATGAATGAATGAATGAATGAATGAATGAATGAATGAATGAATGAATGAATGAATGAATGAATGAATAAATGAATTAAGGAGAGAAGGAAGAAAGAAAGAAAGAAAAAAAGGAAGAAAGGAATGAATGAATGAATGAATGAATGAATGAATGAATGAATGAATGAATGAATGAATGAATGAATGAAGGAAGGAAGGGATGGATAAATAAAGGAATAGTGGAATAAATGATTCAATTAATGAATGAATGAAAAAATGAATGCATGAATGAATGAATGGATGAATTAAGGAAGGAATGAATGAATGAATGAATGAATAAATAAATGAAGGAAGGAAAGAAAGAAAGAAAGAAGAGGTGAAGAAAGGAATGCACGAATAAATGAAGGAAGGTAGGAAGGAATGGAGGAAGGGGGAGAAAGGGATAAACGAATGAGGCTTTGTGTCACTTTGTGCACATACAGGCTAAACTGGGCCAGGAACACCTCTTGAGAATGGTAAGATGAATGAGATGACACTGTCCTCCAGACACAGGATTCGAAATTCGTGTCCTGTGGTCTGAGACTGATCACGCTACCTCTCGGTCACCGAAGCTCCCCACGATACTGATTATTTACGAGAGGGCGGGGAAGAAACATTTTGTTACTTCGAATGCCAGAGTGGGAACACGGCACCGCGAGCGCCGGCGTGACAGATGGTAGGGTAGGGATGGGAACCCTATTAGCTCCGGCGTGACAGACGGTAGTGTTTAACCCAGGGAATAATTTGTCTGGTGTAGCGTTGTAGTTTGCTACGCAATTTTGGGCAAATGCTACACAATAATATGTTGGTGTAGCAGTTCTTCGTATGGAGAATAGTAGCTTGACACATGCCAGTATGCTAAAATGCTACACAATTTTTCTGAAGCAAATTATTCCCTGTAACCTTTCAAGCGCCAAACATGACTATGGTCATTTTTCATCTGTTTTATTGGTTTATATATTTCATTGGTCTTGGGAATGAAAAGAGTGTTTAGACATCAAGATTTGCAAATGTTCTTTGGTCTCAAATTAATCAAACATGGATAATTTTGGGTCCTAAATTAAACAAATTTGAGTAATTTTCACCCACTTGAAGTTGTGGGTCGCGGTAGCGAGACACAATTTCAAGTGGGTGAAAATTTATTAAGAAAACTTAGTATGTTAAGGGTTTACCCAGTAGCCCGCATTATCAGACATATAAAGTCCATAACCTTTTACGTCCCCCTTTAACTGACAGTCGTCGGCGCGGGACACGGACCCGCGTCTCGCGGACGTCAATTTCGCGAGATCTCCGCGCGCTAATGAAGTAGGGAGAACAAACTGGCGGGCGGCGCTCGCAGATGCAAATCCAATATAGCTATTTTAGGAGACTTTTACGACCCTCTCAATAATTAAACAGAGCCGATTGAGCAGTCAGCCCCACTTCTAAGGAGAGAACGACACATCGCCTGTGACTGTGTCAACTCCAGATACAGGATTAGGACTATGTGGTGGACCTATTGCTGTATTCGTTTCACCCGAAATGAAAATGAAATGAATCGGGCTTTAGGCCACCTTTGTGCACATATAGGCTGAACTGGGCCAGGAGAACCTCCTGAGGATGGTGAGATGATTGAGATGACACTGTCCTCCAGACACAGGATTCGTAATTCGAACCCTGGCGGTCTGAGGCCGAGCACGCTACCTCTCGATCACGGAGGCTCCCCACAATACTGACTTTCACACGTGGATGGGGAAGAAACATTTTTTGTTTCTTTCAAACCGCCGGAACCGGGAACCGAACCCCGGCGTGAAAGGCAGTGGTGGTAACCACTACCCTAGGGCCCCCGCCCGTTTCACCCGAAAAAGTCTACGTTTTTCAACATGTCGGTGACTGAGAGCGATCTCGACCTCAAGGTCCGAAAAACGTCCGAATTTTGTTGTTGACAAATGAGGTGAGAGCATGCGATCATGTAGCTGAAATGTTAAAGGTGATCTATCACCCCTTTATATGGTATGAATAATTATGTCCTTATATGGGGTGATTGGCTATCATGTGACTCTCTCAGAGGGTCACATGATAGCCAATCACCCCATATATGGGTGTGATTGGCTATCATGAGAGGGTCACATGATAGCCAATCACCCCATATAAGGAAACACTTGTACCCCATCTTGTGGCAACTTTGATTTATTTGTCACAAATTTATTCATACTATGTAAGGGGCGATAGATCACCTTTAATGATTCTGATGAACCTATTGTCGACGTGATTAATCGA
The DNA here is from genome assembly GCA_964017125.1 of Flabesymbios commensalis. NCBI lineage: Eukaryota > Metazoa > Annelida > Polychaeta > Terebellida > Flabelligeridae > Flabesymbios > Flabesymbios commensalis. The sequence continues at coordinate 59,533,658 of OZ024916.1, read as the reverse complement.
GGCTTAGATAATTATGACCGCCGAAAGAAATGTCCTACGTTTTGGATTGGGCGCAGTCTGTGGCTGAAAACTTCAGGTTCGAGTTCTGTGTCGACCACGTTGAGGCTTACCCTAGGGGCGGATACTGATACAAAGGGGATGGAAGAACCATCTGCTAAATACAACGGTTGAAATTACATACCGGACTACAATTTTGTGTGTCAATATTGTTGTTAATCAAAGGTTTCTTCCCTGTTGACTTGTAAAGATTCAATATTGTGGGAGCCTCCGTGATCGAGAAGTAGCAAGCTCGGCCTCAAACCACAAGGGCTCGAATTTCTGAATCCTGTGCCTAAAACTCCATTCATTTTATTTCCTGCACCGGACCCCTCAATAGCCCAGCAAAAAAGACATCGACCCAACATCGGGACGATATCTTGTGTTTGCATGGAAATGAGCGGCCATACATGTCACCGTATTATGTAATGGGTGGAGAATGGATGTACAACCATGAGACGTTCACCCAATGTTTTTTTTAATGTTGGGCCACCGTCTTCGACGCTGGCCCACCATTAAAACAATATTGGGTCGACGTCTCGTGCTAGCTGGGTAGAATGGGAGAGAGGGGGTGAGGTGGTCTGACAGAATAGCCTCGGGTGGACTACAAAATGAAGTGTATTTTGTGCTAAAAGCCTCCGACCCTGCGGCAGCTGATATATGTCCTCTATTACCGCCGCCATAATTAACCTGATGTTAACCCCTTTATATTTTACCTCCTTCACGGGGGGGGGGGGGGGCTGGTGCAGAGGCTGAAGCTGCAGGACCTCGCGGGTTCGTGCCAGGTCCGGTATTCAGGTTTCGCAGAAAGAAAATGTTGTTTCAACTCGTAAAGACTCACTAGAGTATTATTTGTGGTTTGCTCTTCTCATGTATCGTCATGTAGTATCGAGTCGAATTCGTGAAATTGCTGTACATAATGATTTTTTTTCAGATTGTAAAATCTAAAAAAAAAAAATGCAGAAAGAATGCATCAAACGAAGCTTTAGAATTATTAATACGTTACTTAGATCATCGTGGGGGAAATACTGCACCCTCGTTTATATCCAGTTTAAACAATATAAAAACTACATTCAAAATAAGTTCGATTAGCCCTTTCTCATATGTAACAACAAGTTTTTGACGGTTTTGATTCCACCTTGATTGCGTAGGAGGTGAGCAAATTCGCTGTAAATTGAGGGGTGATTTTACACCAATCAAATAAACTCTATAATAATCATTGCCAAAAGATGAGCGCGAACGTGAGCGGCATAAGTTTTAAACCGGTTTGATTTTTTTCGCGTTCGTGCCAGTTTGCATGAGAAATCGAGAAAAATATACGTCCAATTTAGCGCATGTCATCACGCATTTACCAGTTAAGCGAGATATAGTCACTGCCTCAATATGTAAAGACGAAATTCCCGATTTCTTATTTCGGACATGCATGTTAAAAATAAGAAATACGATAATTTCGTCTTTATATCTCGCTTAACTGGTAAATGTGCAACACAAAAAATAAAAAAAAACTTACGCAATTCTAGTCTATGGACATGTTTACATCATATGGTAATATGCTATGCATGTACATGCATTAAGAAGCCAAAATAGAAGTATTCATTTTTTTAAGATTTCAGCCTGATTTTGTCGCTTTAAGTATTAGGTATTAAACATTTATAACACACCAAATATATCATGAGATTCATGGGCGCTGGAGAAAACAAATGTATCACTGATATGCTTTGCACCATTAGACTATGACATGCTTCTTGAAACAAAAAAATATTTAAGGAGCGCTCGCAAATGTGAATATTTCTCAGTGACGTGGAGAGAGAGAGTTCCACAGCCGTGGTGCAGTGATTGCAAAAGCTCGATTGACAAATGTCTTGGTGAATGGATGCGGTCGTATAAAAATAGCTGATTAGTCATGTTTGTGTGTTCGCATGCTGTCGTCGCCTGCGTGTTCGCATGCTGTCGTCGCCTGTGTGGTCGCATGCTGTCGTCGCCTGCGTGATCGCATGCTGTCGTCGCCTACGTGTTCGCATGCTGTCGTCGCCTGCGTGTTTGCATGCTGTCGTCGCCTGCGTGTTCGCATGCTGTCGTCGCCTGTGTGGTCGCATGCTGTCGTCGCCTGCGTGTTCGCATGCTGTCATCGCCTGCGTGTTCGCATGCTGTCGTCGCCTGCGTGTTCACATGCTGTCGTCGCCTGTGTGGTCGCATGCTGTCGTCGCCTGCGTGTTCGCATGCTGTCGTCGCCTGCGTATTCCATGCTGTCGTCGCCTGCGTGTTCGCATGCTGTCGTCGCCTATGTGGTCGCATGCTGTCGTCGCCTGTATGGTCGCATGCTGTCGTCGCCTGCGTGTTCGCATGCTGTCGTCGCCTGCGTGTTCGCATGCTGTCGTCGCCTGTGTGATCGCATGCTGTCGTCGCCTGCGTGTTCGCATGTTGTCGTCGCCTGCGTCTTCGCATGCTGTCGTCGCATGTGTGTTCGCATGCTGTCGCCGCCTGCGTGTTCACAAGCTGTCGTCGCATGTGTGTTCGTATGCTGTCGTCGCCTGCGTGGTCGCATGCTGTTGTCGCCTGCTGTCGTCGCCTGCGTGTTAGCATTTTGTCGTCGCCTGCGTGTTTGCATTCTGTCGTCGCCTGCGTGTTCGCATTCTGTCGTCGCTTGTGTGTTCGCATTCTGTCGTCGCTTGTGTGTTCGCATGCTGTCATTGCCTGTGTGTTCGCATGCTGTCATCGCCTGCGTGTTCGCATGCTGTCATCGCCTGCGTGTTCGCATGCTGTCGTCGCCTGCGTGTTCGCATGCTGTCATTGCCTGTGTGTTCGGATGCTGTCATCGCCTGCGTGTTCGCAAGCTGTCGTCGCCTGCGTGTTCGCATGTTGTCGTCGCCTGCGTGTTCGCATGTTGTCGTCTCCTGCGTGTTCGCATGCTGTTGTCGCCTGTGTGGTCGCATGTTGTCGTCGCCTGCGTGTTCGCATGCTGTCGTCGCCTGCGTGTTCGCATGTTGTCGTCGCCTGCGTGTTCGCATACTGTCGTCGCCTGCGTGTTCGCCCTCGCATTCCCGTTGGTGTGTTTTGTGTTTTTTGTTTGGCGTGATCAGTGTAATCTCAGCCGTGATTTTTGGCCCCAGACGATAAAGGTCACCTGCCGTATTTACTTATGGAGAGCGTGGATCCCCAGACAGACCAATCAATGTGTCTGGACAAACACTCCGCCGTCACCATATTCATAGGTACACCCTGAAATATCAACCCTTACAGCTCAAGGATCAACTTTAGACGTCAGAATCTGACGTTTATGGACGTCAGATTCTGGCAAGTACTCATTTACGCCCGAGTTAAGTGAAGCCCGTAAAGGTGAAGTGCCCAGTCGAAGAACACAACATCAAAACAGCGATGCCCCAACGTTGATATGGGCGAAATATGATAAATATGAAAACCTGCACCAAGCGGGTATTGAGCAATAGCAATTTGGAGTTTGAATACATCTCAAGTACCCAATAAATAATCCAGCTAGTACCATTACCATTATTATGTTATAATACTACATATTACCAATAGTTTTAAGTAAAATTAAAATAAAAGAATTTAATTTCTCAGCCACTTTAAGTTGTGTCTCGCTATCGCGAGCCACAATTTCAAGTGTCTGAAAATTATTAATATTTCTTTAATTTGACACCAAACATTTGCAAATATTGATGCTTAAACACTCGACATTTCATTACAAATAACAGTGATTTAATCGGCTAATAAAACGGATTAAAAACGATTATAGTCGTGATCAGCAGGATAAGGGTTAATCGCTGGCGCGATTCCCAGCTTTAAACAACGAGAATTTCCTCCTTTCATTTAGCAATCCGGTTGGTAAAGATATCATAAGACATACTTATCTGGCAATATACAGTATAAGCAAGGGAATGGAACATCCGTACACCCACGCGCATTTAATCCACAACTGTGGGGATACACGAAGATACATTCTTGGAAAATCTTGTAGTCTTGTAGCTCATTTTCTTTCACGCTTGCGCAACAATGGCAGGGAATTCTGCTGGCTCAGTTTAGTCTGTATGTGCACAAATGTGGCCTAATGATTCATTCATTCATTCATTCATTCATTCATTCATTCATTCATTCATTCATTCATTCATTCATTCATTCATTCATTCATTCATTCATTCATTCATTCATTCATTTATTCATTCATTCATTTATTCATTTATTCATTCATTCATTCATTCAATTATTCATTCATTCATTTATTCATTCATTCATTCATTCATTCATTCATTCATTCATTCATTCATTCATTCATTCATTCATTCATTCGGAAGAAGCTCACCATTTAGCGATACAAGTTTTATTATAAATATTATAATGTTAAGCATAGCGACGTTACATAAGACAAGATGGTCGAATGTCATTTGAGCTGTAGCTATAGATCAGAGAACGTGCTCGCCTTTTCATGCGTTGAGTGTGTGGTTTTGATTTATTTTGTCTGGACAACGACGTCTCCTTCATGACAAGAGCCGACAGCGACGTCCCCTTCATGACTAGAGCCGACAACGACGTCCCCTTCATGACTAGGACCAACAACGACGCCCCCTTTATGACTAGGGCCAAAAACGACGTCCCCTTCATGACTAGGACCAACAGCGACGTCCCCTGCATTACTAGGACCAACAACGACGTCCCCTTCATGACTAGAGCCGACAACGATGTCCCCTTCATGTCTAGGGCCAAAAACGACGTCCCCTTCATTACTAGGGCCAACAAAGACGTCCCCTTCATGACTAGGACCGACAACGACGTCCCCTTCTTGACTAGGGCCGACAACGATGTCCCCTTCATGACTAGGATCGACAAAGACCTCCCCTTCATGCCTAGGGCCGACAACGACGTCCCCTTCATGACTAGGGCCGACAACGATGTCCCCTTCATGACTAGGATCGACAAAGACTTCCCTTTCATGCCTAGGGCCGACAACGACGTCCCCTTCATGACTAGGTCCGACAACGATGTCCCCTTCATGACTAGGATCGACAAAGACCTCCCCTTCATGCCTAGGGCCGACAACGACGTCCCCTTCATGACTAGGGCCGACAACGATGTCCTCTTTATGTCTAGGGCCGACAAAGACCTCCCCTTCATGCCTAGGGCCGACAACGACGTCCCCTTCATGCCTAGGGCCGACAACGATGTCCTCTTTATGTCTAGGGCCAAAAACGACGTCCCCTTCATGACTAGAGCCGACAACGACGTTCCCTTCATGACTAGGACCGACAACGACGTTCCCTTCATGACTAGGGCCGACAACGATGTCCCCTTCATGACTAGGACCGACAACGACGTCCCCTTCATGACTAGGATCGACAACGATGTCCTCTTTATGTCTAGGGCCAAAAACGACGTCCCCTTCATGACTAGGACCAACAAAGACATCCCCTGCATTACTAGGACCGACAACGACGTTCCCTTCATGACTATGGCCGACAACGACGTCCTCTTTATGACTAGGGTCGACAACGACGTCCCCTTCATGACTAGAGCCGACAACGACGTCCCCTTCATGACTAGGACCAAGAACGACGTCCCCTTCATGACTAGGATCGACAACGACGTCCCCTTCATGACTAGGACCAAGAACGACGTCCCCTTCATGACTAGGACCAACAACGACGTCCCCTTCATGACTAGAGCCGACAACGACGTCCCCTTCATGACTAGAGCCGACAACGACGTCCCCTTCATGACTAGGGCCGACAACGACGTTCCCTTCATGACTAGGACCGACAACGACGTTCCCTTCATGACTAGGACCGACAACGACGTTCCCTTCATGACAAGAGCCGACAACGACGTCCCCTTCATGACTATGGCCGACAACGACGTCCTCTTTATGACTAGGGTCGACAACGACGTCCCTTTCATGACTAGAGCCGACAACGACGTCCCCTTCATGACCAGGACCAAGAACGACGTCCCCTTCATGACTAGGATCGACAACGACGTCCCCTTCATGACTAGAGCCGACAACGACGTCCCCTTCATGACTAGGACCAAGAACGACGTCCCCTTCATGACTAGGATCGACAACGACGTCCCCTTCATGACTAGGGCCGACAAAGACCTCCACTTCATGACTAGGGCCGACAACGACGTCCTCTTCATCACTAGGGCCAACAAAGACGTCCCCTTCATGACTAGAGCCGACAACGACGTCCCCTTCATGACTAGGACCAAGAACGACGTCCCCTTCATGACTAGGATCGACAACGACGTCCCCTTCATGACTAGGGCCGACAAAGACCTCCACTTCATGCCTAGGGCCGACAACGACGTTCCCTTCATGACTAGGATCGACAACGACGTCCCCTTCATGACTAGGGCCGACAAAGACCTCCACTTCATGACTAGGACCGACAACGACGTTCCCTTCATGACTAGGATCGACAACGACGTCCCCTTCATGACTAGGGCCGACAAAGACCTCCACTTCATGACTAGGGCCGACAACGACATCCCCTTCATGACTAGGACCGACAACGACGTCCCCTTCATGACTAGGGCCAAGAACGACGTCCCCTTCATGACTAGGATCGACAACGACGTCCCCTTCATGACTAGAGCCGACAACGACGTCCCCTTCATGACTAGGACCAAGAACGACGTCCCCTTCATGACTAGGACCAACAACGACGTCCCCTTCATGACTAGAGCCGACAACGATGTCCCCTTCATGTCTAGGGCCAAAAACGACGTCCCCTTCATTACTAGGGCCAACAAAGACGCCCCCTTCATGACTAGGACCGACAACGACGTCCCCTTCTTGACTAGGGCCGACAACGATGTCCCCTTCATGACTAGGATCGACAAAGACCTCCCCTTCATGCCTAGGGCCGACAACGACGTCCCCTTCATGACTAGGGCCGACAACGATGTCCCCTTCATGACTAGGATCGACAAAGACCTCCCCTTCATGCCTAGGGCCGACAACGACGTCCCCTTCATGACTAGGGCCGACAACGATGTCCCCTTCATGACTAGGATCGACAAAGACCTCCCCTTCATGCCTAGGGCCGACAACGACGTCCCCTTCATGACTAGGGCCGACAACGACGTTCCCTTCATGACTAGGACCGACAACGACGTTCCCTTCATGACTAGGGCCGACAACGATGTCCTCTTTATGTCTAGGGCCAAAAACGACGTCCCCTTCATGACTAGGACCAACAAAGACATCCCCTGCATTACTAGGACCAACAACGACGTCCCCTTCATGACTAGAGCCGACAACGACGTTCCCTTCATGACAAGAGCCGACAACGACGTCCCCTTCATGACTATGGCCGACAACGACGTCCTCTTTATGACTAGGGTCGACAACGACGTCCCCTTCATGACTAGAGCCGACAACGACGTCCCCTTCATGACTAGGACCAAGAACGACGTCCCCTTCATGACTAGGACCAACAACGACGTCCCCTTCATGACTAGAGCCGACAACGACGTCCCCTTCATGACTAGAGCCGACAACGACGTCCCATTCATGACTAGGGCCGACAACGACGTTCCCTTCATGACTAGGACCGACAACGACGTTCCCTTCATGACTAGGACCGACAACGACGTTCCCTTCATGACAAGCGCCGACAACGACGTCCCCTTCATGACTATGGCCGACAACGACGTCCTCTTTATGACTAGGGTCGACAACGACGTCCCCTTCATGACTAGAGCCGACAACGACGTCCCCTTCATGACTAGGACCAAGAACGACGTCCCCTTCATGACTAGGATCGACAACGACGTCCCCTTCATGACTAGAGTCGACAACGACGTCCCCTTCATGACTAGGACCAAGAACGACGTCCCCTTCATGACTAGGATCGACAACGACGTCCCCTTCATGACTAGGGCCGACAAAGACCTCCACTTCATGACTAGGGCCGACAACGACGTCCTCTTCATCACTAGAGCCAACAAAGTCGTCCCCTTCATGACTAGAGCCGACAACGACGTCCCCTTCATGACTAGGACCAAGAACGACGTCCCCTTCATGACTAGGGCCGACAACGATGTCCTCTTTATGTCTAGGGCCAAAAACGACGTCCCCTTCATGACTAGGACCAACAAAGACATCCCCTGCATTACTAGGACCAACAACGACGTCCCCTTCATGACTAGAGCCGACAACGACGTCCCCTTCATGACTAGGACCGACAACGACGTCCTCTTTATGACTAGGGTCGACAACGACGTCCCCTTCATGACTAGAGCCGACAACGACGTCCCCTTCATGACTATGGCCGACAACGACGTCCTCTTCATGACTAGGGTCGACAACGACGTCCCCTTCATGACTAGAGCCGACAACGACGTCCCCTTCATGACTAGGACCAAGAACGACGTCCCCTTCATGACTAGGATCGACAACGACGTCCCATTCATGACTAGGGCCGACAACGACGTTCCCTTCATGACTAGGACCGACAACGACGTTCCCTTCATGACTAGGACCGACAACGACGTTCCCTTCATGACAAGAGCCGACAACGACGTCCCCTTCATGACTATGGCCGACAACGACGTCCTCTTTATGACTAGGGTCGACAACGACGTCCCCTTCATGACTAGAGCCGACAACGACGTCCCCTTCATGACTAGGACCAAGAACGACGTCCCCTTCATGACTAGGATCGACAACGACGTCCCCTTCATGACTAGAGCCGACAACGACGTCCCCTTCATGACTAGGACCAAGAACGACGTCCCCTTCATGACTAGGATCGACAACGACGTCCCCTTCATGACTAGGGCCGACAAAGACCTCCACTTCATGACTAGGGCCGACAACGACGTCCTCTTCATCACTAGGGCCAACAAAGTCGTCCCCTTCATGACTAGAGCCGACAACGACGTCCCCTTCATGACTAGGACCAAGAACGACGTCCCCTTCATGACTAGGGACATTTTTCACATTTCATGTAGAATTTTACAGCCGCTCGTACATACCTGGTGGTTGACTGTCATATGTATTAACCATTGTCCTCTTGATTTTTTTTACCATTTCTCATCATTTGAAGCTGGAATTGCAGCTTTAAATGATAAAAAATATTTTTTTTTAAGAAACATAAACATTTTCAAAATTAAATTATTTCATTAACTGACCGTCTACCAAAAACTAGTTTCCTATTTATGTCAGTAACATTTCATTTGATGTGTCAGTTTATTTACTCTTACAGTGCGGGGATCGACTTTAAACGCCAGAATCTGACGCCTGTAGACGCAGATTCTGACGTCTAAAATCGATTCCTGCACTGTAAGAGTCAAAATATTTATACTGGCCGTCCACCCATAACATAGGTATTTAAATGAATCAGAAAGCGCTAACTAAGACATTTATGATGACATAAAATTGAAAAAACCCTTTGGTCTTCATAGTTTAAAACAAAATCAGCACTTTTAGGGTCTAAAATAAAGAAAGGAAGCTGAAAATGAGAAAATGTCTCTTGTTTGCTGAGAAGCGATTGAACGTCAGTCACCATATTCACACATAAAGTGTGACTGTCTCCCTGCAGATTGCGGCAAACCCTGTGGATTCGTCCATGGAATTATGTTATATTGCCTTTATTTATTTTATCTGGATCATATTACCTTTTACAGTGCCACGTACCCAAGTGGAATTATATCCGGTATCGTGAAGATCGTGACTGTCATGCAAAATTATGTCATTTTCTATTTAATATATAGTTTATCCTGTGGAACTCAGGTCTTATGCTTCTATGCCCATATATATATATATCTACATAGGCCCTATCTATATCTATATCTATATATACGGTGCACAGAAATGAGACGTCACTCAATTGATAAGAATATCAACAGTAGCTGCTCAATTAATAAAATAAGTAAATTTGTAAGATGTCTCTTTTGTATAAATGGATATATTTTTCGAATTTTTTCGTAAATAAGCAGGAAAATACTGGCAAACAAATTATTGAGCCGCGGGACAAAGGCTAAAATCATTCATCGCGTAACAACATACACCAGAGAACTATCTTTGTTGTCCTGGGAACCACGCAAACGAAGAATCCAATATGGACAACAATATCTGACTGTTTTGATAACGTCTGTCAATCTTATGAGGCAATTTATAGTCATCTGTACTCTAGTCCGCTTTTTCTCATTTACTTTGTGTGTATTATTATGGCGAAATTTTCACCATGATCGAATCGATATATAGCGCAAAAAATCACAGAATTTATCACAGCATATAGTTCAGTAGTCATATTTAAATGATCACGTTAACATATAATATTTTCTTGATAATTATATTTATAATCCCATATCTAGGTCTCACATGGAGTTTTACTTGTTAGGATAGAAACGTGCCGTATATATTTAATAATATGAGAATGATTTACGGAATGTTGATAAAAATCATTTACTATATTTTCAAATAGATTGATTTTAACCTCGGTCATAGTAGGCAAGCATAATATAAGAGAAGTTAAAAACCCATTTAAGCCTTAATAAAAAGGAAAATACATCCGAGACCTCACCCTGAAGCGCTATTAAAGTTTTATTTTTTAATTTTCACCCACTTGGAGTTGTGTCTCGCTACCGCGAGCCACAACTTCAAGTGGGTGAAAATCAAGCTACTCGTGAACATTTGCAAATGTTGATGTTTAAACGACCATTTTAGTCCCAATGGCAGTGATTTATTATGCTAATAAAACAGATTACCAATGACTATAGTCGTGCGTAGTGCCTAATGGGTTGATCATGTATGCTGGCTATATCTGATTCGTGCATAACGTTTAAAGGTGTAGTCAACTGTCAAAATTCGCGGGACAAGGGTCCCCCAGGAGGCAATATTGCCCGTGGGTAGGCCAAGGCCCTATTCCATAATAATACTAAATATGCGTTTCATACCCAAAGCCTCATTAAGAGCAAGTTCTCAAATCACAGCAAGTTCATATACACTTGAGCGACATCTATGAGTTAATAATTCAAAGCCCTTGTCTTTTGCCCCTACTTGGTCGCCTACTTGCAAACAAACTGACTGTATTACTGCGGGGATTTGGAAACTGCTTGACCCACAAGCTTGTCACATTGTCACCCAGTAAACACAAAACATTTGCACGACTTTATGCGACATTGCATAAATGTCATACAAATGTCTTGCGTTTGCTGGGCAGGAGGACTTTCTCTCAAACATTGTACATTTATCTAATGTTGGTTTAATGTTGGGCCAGCGTCGCAGACGTTGGCCTAACATTAAAACAGCATTGGATCAATGTCTCGTTTGAGTATTATCTTGTAATCAGTTCAGGGGCTATATTAATGCCGTCAATCTGTACTCAATAGGCTACTGTTGGCCTACACTTGACCGTCCCAGGCATGCGCGTTTTGCAGCTGAATGATTCTTTAATGGGTTATTAGGGTATGCTGGCTATATCTGATTATATGCTAACGATACAGTTAAACATTCTACTATCGCGAGTAGCATATATAACTGACTGAGAATGGCAGGTCAGCAAATACACTGTATACAGTGTTTGCACGATTTTTGCGCATAAGCAGGAGTCCCCACTAGATAGTTCAGTTTTAATCACTGTGTGGCGCCTTGTAATAGAAAACAGTGTGACAGGACTCCCAACTAAATAGTTCAGCTTTTAGTCCCTGTGTGGCGTGTTGCTATTGGAAAAGGTGTATAAGGACGTGGTTAGGAGAAGTGAATGTTTCTATCCCAATTCAGACTGATTGTATCGTTTATTGTGAGAGTGCAGATTTAAAAAGGTCAACGACAACAATTCTGTGAAACGCAGTGACGTCACTCGGTGAAAACAAGATTATATAAGAACCCTCCCCCATCCTTCATTGTATTAGCCAGCTCGATGAAAACAAAGGAGGTCGAGGTCATTAAGTTTCACAGAATACAAGCACTAAAATTAGATGTAAATCAACTAACAAGCACTCTACAAGAACAGACTATTATTACTGATCCAAGCGCGACTATAATCGCTTTTAATCGGTTTTAATAGCTGATCAAACTATTGTTATTACAAATAAAATGTGTGCTTACCTATAAAAATTCGCACAGGTCAGGGCCCGTATTCTCGTACAAGTTACGATATATCGTAGGCTTCTGATTGGTCGAGATGGCCATCTCGACCAATCAGAAGCCTACGATATATCGTAACTTGTACGAGAATACGGGCCCTGGTCTCGAATACGAGCAATTTTCACCCACTTCAGGTTGTGGGTTACGGTAGCGAGACACAACTTACGAGTGGGTAAACAAAAAATAGAATTTGCTACGTAGATGGCTAATAATAATTTTGTATCGGAGATTAAATTATACTATTGTATTAGAATACGGTTCAAGAAATAAAATTGTGAAACACATCCAAAAAACTTCTTTGTTTAGGCTTATTTTCTCAATCGTATAATAAACCAAACAGGGTCGGCATATACAAGTTATGTACACAATCAGCTGTCAGGCATTCTCTTTCCTTTATTTGCAGACTGTCTACAAATGAGATGTACGACCCGCATAAACAAAAGAGTGTGTACACATTGGCTCACCATATACTAGCAAAAACGGGTCGTTGAGCCGACGCATGTTTAATGTTGGGCCATCGTCTATGACGCTGGCCCAGCTATAAATCAGCCTTTAATTGAAGTCTCGTGTTCGCTGAGAGATCTATTTGATGTTGAACTAACGTTGTTTTAATGCTGTGTCAGTGTTTTATGGGGCTGGCAGGTGACAAACATCAGTAAAGTATGGGCCGCCACTGAGTGAAAAAACAAACGAGCATTTCTCCCCTTTTTAGCCCGTTAAAACTGTTTATTAGCCTATTAAATAACACCTTTGTAACAAATGTTGAAGATAAAATGTGACATCAAATAGCAAGATTTCAAAATCATTGACCTCTATTTTGTCAAATCTGAGTAATTTTCACTCACTTGAAGTTGTGGATCGCGTCAGCGAGACACAACTTCAAGTGGGTGAAAATTCCAATAAAATAATTTGGCAGTTAAAGAATTAGGGACATTTCGAGGCAATAAATTATTCGAAGCACCCAATCACATCTAAATTGGTGCGCGCAACAATTAGTGTTGGTGCGCATTGAATAATCATTTGGCGCGCAAAAAATATTTTTTTGAATTATTTGGTGTGGACCAATTCCTTCGGTGTGATCCGATTAAATTATTTCTTAAAACCTCTCCTAAAGCTCTGTATTTAAATAGCCCAACAATAATTCAACAGAACCTCATATTATGCTTTTACCCAGTATTGTTTTAATTCCAGCGAACAAATTCAAGTTCATTAGTATATACTATTTAGGAGGCAACCATTCAATCTCCATGGGGAGGGCTGGAGTATTTTTGAAAATAAATAATTTCGGGCGGACTCTACATAAAATAAAATAAAATTTCAAATAAATAATTTGTCTGAGACAAACACAAAGCGTTGCGTGGAGGGACACAAGAAAAAATACACTAAATGGACAACACAGATTTACAAGCTCGGATTTGCAGAAAAGCTCAAACGGATTCTCAGAAAAATGGAAGCTGAAAATCAAATGAAGAAAAATATCAGAACGTCCTTTTACTGAGATGGAATTGCAGCCTGCCATTTTCTGTTGAATAATTGATTTCAAAATATACTGCATCAACTATGGAGAGACTGACTGAATGGCAATAACACATGACACTGATCAAGCCGTTGATGACTTATTTGTCATCATAATCGCGACAAGGCGGCTTAAAGAGCCAATATTCCAAGATATGGCTTCATTATAATAACGATGTCATTACCCTACTTTATGAAATTATTTACACTGCCCACGCCCTCGCCAACAACGCGATCAATGGGGGGGGGGGGGTTACAGACGTGCAAAAACACTGTTTTTTGTATTTGTCATTTCTCGGTCGAGAGTACTCATAAATCATTTGTCTAACTCAATTACGACACACACTTTAAATTAAAACACAGAATAAAACATCTTTGTCAAAGCAGCTCCGCAATAGAGATTTTTACAACCTATCGAGGACAAGCTGTATTTTTTTGTGCTGTCTGGGCGAATAAATTTTATGCCACAGACGTTTTGATCTAACAGTACATCGACCGGAGTCGTAAATGATTTGGTGTTCGTTGATTCTGAGCAACGTGTAAAGTCTTAGCAAAGAACGTTCTTTCCTAATTAACCCTTTCTCCGTTAAGTTTATCTTATTAGAATTTTTCACTCACGTGGAAATTGTGTCTCGCTACCGCGATCCACAAACTTCAAGTGGGTGAAAATTACTCATATTTGTTTAATTTGAGACCGAGCATTTGGAAATCTTGATGTTTAACACCCATTTCATTCCAAAATACTGTGATTTGATCGGCTAGTAGGACGGATTAAAACGATTCTAGTCGTGCTGAGAACTTAACCCTTTCAAGCCTGAATTTACCATTGTCATCTTCATCCACTACAAGCCGCGAATTGTT